>CM047582.1:14558614-14595180 GCA_026184515.1 Peronosclerospora sorghi | reverse complement strand
CCCCCCCCCGTCAGTTGGAAGGCTGGGCACGATGGTGGTCAGGTTCTCGACACTACGGTGTTCGATTTTGAACTTGACTCCACCACAATGGTGCGCGTGCCCGGATTCGAACCAGGGATATCACCGCGATATCCAGAAAAGTGTGGATTTTACGAATTTTAATATGGATACTGTCTGGAGAGCACGCAAGGAACGCATATCGCCTTGTGTGCTAATTGTTGGAAAGGATGGCGATGTTCGATCTGATCAAGGGGAGGATCAGATCGAAATTAATGAATTTACGACTCCCCATACCGCTCCTGGCGGAGCAGATCGGCACGAGGAACGCTTATCGCCTCGTGTTGTGGTCGCGGAAAAGGATGGAGATTGATCTTTCTGTCCAGGTGGAGGACCAAATCGAGACTAAACAAGTTTATTCCTCCCAACAATGCTCCGATCGGGACTATAGCAAAACTTGCTATAGTCCCAGTTGGGATCAGGACCCTGTTCCTGATCCCATGCATATCGAGAAAAATTGCATGTGATAACACTATGGGGGCGGATCACTCCGAGCTGCCCAATTACCAATTTAAAAGACCAAGCAGAGGCTAGCAATGCTTTCGGACGACGATCGATGGCGGAGCTGTGGATGACGAGGAGGTGATCAAGATGTACTACATGTACGAACTGAAGAGATTCGTTCGCGAGAACGAGGTCATCCGAGTTATCAAGCCCCTAATTCCGGATCGTCTACACGGATCGACTACCGAACCTATCGACTCTGATCGGCCGCTGCAACTAGTCAAGAATCATTTGGCGATGCTAGCAGAGGTTGGGATAAAGGTCAAGAATGCTAATGGCGTTGGCAAGCTATTTGAAATGGATACGTGGAAGTTGAAACAAGCGATGTCAATGCTACATGACCGTCTGACGCCATTGGTGGGGGTGGTGCGCCGCCCAACTCCCACAATCGCGTTAGAAGCCCCAAACCTCTTGCGATCACTTGTCGAGAAGTCATTCTCCGAGGATAGCTCGCTATATGGGTCGTTACCTTTCTCCAAGTGCTCGTCCGAGTTTAAGTCGGCGTGGAGCAGATGACCATGGATCGCTGTACCATTCACGGTACCAGTCGCACGGAACGAAAAAAAAGACGTGCGGCAACGAGGGGCGGCATGCCAGTCGGTGCGCCAGGGGCGCCCACAGGTATCGGCGCCCCCCAAGACCGATCCAGTCACCTCAACCTCAATGGAAACAAGCATGCAAGCCATGTTTGAGGCTATGAAGAAGCGTTACGCAGCTGATCGAGGCAGATCACCTCTGCGCCCTCGTTCACCAAGCCGATCTGCTCAGGAAAACGAGGCAATATGTGCGGATGTCGAAATTCAGTCAATAACTTTAACAGAAAAGCGGTCAGAAGGTGTTAGATCTGTTTTCAAGACAAAACGCAGGTCACGCCAAATCCGCCCCCGCCAATCGGCAAGTGGCAGCGACTTCGACATGGAGTCGATCAGCGAAATTGACGATGACTAAAATGGTACGGGAAGAGTCGGGACAAGTATGGCGAACTTAGCCTCGACGATGGCATTTTATTTTAATTTGACGGTGATCCCAAGGATCCGCATGGCCGCAAGCACCGAGTTGAAGGACTTTACGGGCAAGGATGCTGATGAGATTCAGGCCCGATCATGGTTCAGCCGAACGAAGTCCGCCTTCCTCCGGAATCAGACGCCGAACAAAGA
The DNA here is from genome assembly GCA_026184515.1 of Peronosclerospora sorghi. Classification (NCBI taxonomy): domain Eukaryota; phylum Oomycota; class Peronosporomycetes; order Peronosporales; family Peronosporaceae; genus Peronosclerospora; species Peronosclerospora sorghi. The sequence continues at coordinate 14,593,462 of CM047582.1, read as the reverse complement.
ACGGTGTCTGATCTTCCGAGATCTGATGAAGGGACCGGATGCGAACTGGATCCAGCAGTTAAGCCGGGATGTCCGATTTGACTGGAGTTTGCTGTGCATGGAGTTTGAAAGCAGTACTGTCACTCCGGCTTCTCTACAGCGCGAAGGTACCACCACATGAGGAAGAGGGGCAATTTAACGCCAATCGAGTACCTTCATCGGCTAAATTTGGCTGCGATTCGTGCGGGGATCCCAATCAAGGAGACTGATCCGCCGATCGGCGCTGCCCAAGAACACGTGGGCCACTTTATCAGTACGCTGTACGATCAGGGGTTGGCCGATCAGTTGACCTTATTGCGCCTCAGGGACGTGGAAGAAGTTGAACAGACGTTACGTATGCTGCGCCACTCTCACAGTATGAGGACGAAGGTTTCTGTCGGATCGAACCGATCCCGATCGAAAGGGCAGGATGATCATGTGAATAGACCTGCGACCAGACCGGCCAGAGCGATCAGAGCGATCGTGGCTGATATGATCCCGGATCAGAAAGGGAGAGCAGTGGCTGTTCCAGTCTGGGTATAGACGAGGAACAGTACCTTCACATTTTCGTCGACCAGTCTGCACCCAGAGATCGATCAGCTTCACCCCGTGCCGAAATGGCAGATCGACTATGCACAGAGGCAAGAATGCATTGGAATCGGAGAGAATTCCTACATGACCGAAGGGAGGACGCGTTTGAAGATCACTTTATCTGGTTCGTTGATCTACTTCTTCAGCGCCTGGGTTGGTAAGCTGGCCGGCCAAGACGAATTACTTGGTATGGATTTTATGGTGCCGGCAGGCATACGCCTCGATCTGTCGCATGTAGTGCTTACACTTCCAGACGAAGTCCAGATCCAACTGTCTGGTCGACGTCCCCTATACGGATCATGTACTGATCTGGTGAGGTGGGACCAAGATATCACCATTCCTGTGGGTCAATCGTCAGATATCTCGGTTGGAAACGAATATCGGACAAAGAAGTTGTGGGTGACCAGGGGCAATCACTAGGTACCGACGTTTGTGGACGACGGAGATCGAAGCGATCGGGTACGAGTCACTAACATCGGTAATAAACCGCTGGTGTTAGGCGACGGTACGATCATCGGTATGTGGCTGGCTGAAGGAAAGGTTCCGTGGAGGATGGGATTCATTTCGATCGAATCAAGTTGTTATATGCAGTGGCAAAGCTTTGCGCGGAAGTCCACCACCGATCGTATCGGCGACGACAAGTCAGCCGAAGTGGCCTTTCCGTCCGAGGTGGGAGGTCCTCACCTCCCACCTCGGACGGAAAGGCCACATTACGTAGCGATCAAGATGTGCCAGAGGTCGCCAGCGCACTCACCCGATACAGTGGACTCAAAGGCAGATGTGCCAAGAGTTGTTAACGCAGTTGTATCACAAGATCGGGTGATAGTGGAACCGACGGCAGATGGGGGCGATCGCAATATCGCTGGAGACGAGTATGTTGACACATCCACTCAAGTCGGTACCACAGAAGGGAAGCCCGTCTACGATAATCAGCATTACCCGTTTGACAGGGGCGGACCGATCGAGATCGCTTCACCAGATGACCTGGTGTGTATGCACGGAGGCGGGGAGAAGTGCGTTGATCGATAGGCGAATCCGATACGGAATGTGGCTACCCCACCTGAAGTGTTAACCGATCCGCTCGAGGCGACTATGGACAATCCGCAAGCCTCCAACACCCCCGATCGGACCGATCATCTCAAGGAATTAACGTGGAAGAAAAGATTTTTGCTGATCGGGAAGGGTGGGTATTTCTGATATTGACAGTGATGATGCCGATTCGACCACCCATTGGGATGGCAAATCGATCCGGAAGACGTGTTGTGGCCAAACGCACCGGGAACACCCGATCCACTTGGAGGATCGCAAAGGAACAATTGGGATCGGTTTTTATCCGATCTTGATTATGGCGATCTGACTAAGAAGTCCGAGCGAAATCGACCGAATCAGAATTGTTTTGGGGCGACACGAACTTACGAAGTGGGAAAACAAGAGTTGCAATAGTTCAGATCGGGTGACACCGATCGGCTACCGATCGGCAATATCGATCGGCTACCGATCGGCAATATCGATCGGCAATATCGATCTGATACAGATCGGCAATATCGACCGGTGTGAATTTGTAATGTTTACTGTGATTACTACTACGGTTGTGTGGAGAACGGTGATGAACTAGTGATATTTCGATGATGACAAAGTGGCTTAAGGATGTGGAAAAAAATTTTGGTGGAAAAGATAACGACTCTTTCTATGTGGATGTAGTTGGATGTGGTAAGGGTGGACCGTGACTAATGTGGATAAAGGCTATGACAAATAGGACGATCGGATGATCTGAAATGAAGTCTATTATTAATGAAATAGGAACGACGATAATCCGATCGGCTCTTTCGATCTGCCCCGGAGACCAAGGGTCGGCAGCAGCCAGACCTGAAGGAGGGAGAGGCACGTCAACCTTCAATGCCTCCAACGAAGCATGACGATATATACCAGAAGTGCCGGGCAGAAGAGCTGGTTTGGGCGCCTCGACAGACGGTTTCGACGATTCTTTAGCGCTGTCGCCCTCCGGGTGCACCACTTGGTCTGCTCCTGACGTCGGCTCTTCAACTGCGGCAGCAGATGGACGACGCTGGGTGGATCGGGATTGAAATAAAGCGAGAAGTAGATCATCTGAACCCACCGATCCACCCTCCGAATCTGCCCCAGGCGAGGCCAATGCCGACTTGGACCGAACAGTGTGGCGGGTCGAGGAGGCGCGATTTTTCGAAGCCTTCCTCTCCATAACTGGATCCTCCGCCGCACTTGGAAGTTTTGCCCGTGTCTTGGCTTGCGTTTCACCGCCTCCAACTTCTTTTGAAGCTCCAGGTCGCACGCTACGTCCCACGCCTAGCGCCTCTCCAAGCGTATTTGCGCTTCCGATTTTGTTAGCAAATTCTGTGGGGTGGATTTTTAGCCAATGAGCGGCACGATAATCCACCCGAGCCCGGTTGAGCGGCGTAAGGGGTCGAGGGCGCGCGATTTTTTGAAACCTTCCTCTCCATAACTGAATTTTCCGCCGCACTGGGAAGTTGCGCCCGTGTCTTGGATAGCAATTGCACCGCTACCAGCTTCTTTTCGCGCTCCAGGTCGCACGCTAGCTCCCGCGCCCTCGCGCCTCTTTATACACCCTTGCGCTTCTCGTTGTGTGCGCGAATTTGGGGGGCGGGATTTCGGCCAATGAACGGCGAGAATCTCCGCCCGAATTTCGTTGGGAAATCCCACCACCTGATTGCGCCTGTGGATCCGCGAGGGCGCTCGACGCTACTCCGCGAGGAATAAGATCGGCAACCAGCGACTGGCACGTAGCCAACTCATCACGGCACCCGCGGACGAGTCCCCAGAGTCGATTCACTTCTTGGGTCCAAATGCCGAGCAGATCTTGGGAGGCACTAATTCTGTCGGAAGAATCGTCGATCGTGAGCTTTAGCTCAGCCATCTGCCGATCCATCTCGAGTCGTTGGGAGTATATGACCGACCGATCACCCAGAGGCTCCGAGCATTGTCGAACGACCACTGCGGGCAGCTCCTGAAGACGCGATCGGTTGATCTCGAGACGACGCAAGTCGTGACGAGTGCCGATCAGCCCTTCCAACATCGTTTGGAGCAGATCGAAGTGGCCGTACACCTGCCGAACGGTATCGACAAGTGTATGCACAGTCGGGAAGACATCGATCACCAGTTGATCTACATATAGCAGGAAGTGAGGATCGATCTAACGTGGAGTTATCATTGGAATGACGTACCTTATCTGTTCTGTTGCGGGACCAAGGCCTTGAGACGTTTATTCTCGGCCATCAAGTCTGAAGGATCCGCTTGTATAACGTCGATCTATTTGGAAAGTCGTTTGGAGTTTCGGCGCATTTTATAGAATGCGACGTCGGTAACGATCTGCTTTTCGAGCGCAACTCTCAACTCCTCCCGGAGCGCATAAAAAATTTGCTGGGATCGATCGGCCTCGACTCGGGGCTCATATTGCTCTGCGACGACCCGGGTCGTCCGAATGGTCCGATCGGTCAGGAGTTTGAAGATGCGGGGAGTGCGAGCGCCGATCGCCTATGAAGATAAATGTGAAAGGAAAATGTGGTGATCGGATGTCAAGTGGATTTGCCTGGTACACTGGATTCGGAAGATTGCATGTAATTGAAGACTGTTTGTGAGATCGGGTCGCTACCGTTGTGCGTCTGCGACCAGACTCAGGGGCGGCTGTGGTGAAGTGCAAGTAAAATATTTGACCAGGTTGTACCAGTGTACCAGTGTTCAAGGCAGATCGATCTGGCTGGCTGAAAGGACGGAGTATTTTGGGCCAACCGTGTGCTTGGAGTGTTTTGTACGCGGATTTGAGGTAAGGCACACGGTTTACATATAGTTTACATATTGGATTTTTTATTGGATATTAAATATAGTGTTCGTATTACATTGGGTTGCGTAAGTCGCCAATGGCTCCGATCTGAGTCATTGGGAGTGGGAGGCTGACAGAGTCCCCTCACGCTTATAAGCCCGGTCATTACAGAGCTCCACCGGAAGCCCCACGACAGGGAGCACTCGTTACGTTCACTCACCACTCAAGTTCGGCCCCGCTCAAGGGAGGCGGGTTATTATTTGGCTGGGTTACTCATCTCGATCTGCGATCAAGTCCCAGGAATTGTCTGGGTTACTTATCGCGATCTGCGGTCAAGTGCCAGAAACATTTATTGGCTGGATTACTCATTGCTCTGCAATCAAGTACCAGGATTTACTATTGGATGGATTACTCACTGCCTCGGGCGGTCAAGTGCCAGATTTAATCGCATTCGGAGTGAAGATTTCCGCTTCGTTTGTAGATCGGCTAGCTCGCATTATCTTTCGTTGGAATTTTGGATGAGTACCCCAGAAGTGGTACATCCATATCGATCTTCTCTAAAATCTCCACCAAGCAACGTTCCACCAAGTGTGTAACCAGCCCATTCATCGGGTACACAAGGTGAGATGGAGACGCAAAAATCGGACCAGGCGTCCTATTTTGATGATCGATCGTCTGCTGGCAGCGGACGATCAGATCGGATCGTAGGCGAAGGTTTTCGGGGTACCTCCCCCGTCAGTGGGAAGGCTGGGCACGATGGTGGTCAGGTTCTCGACACTACGGTGTTCGATTTTGAACTTGACTCCACCACACTAGCACCTTGAAAGGCCCCACAAACCTGGGGCGTAGTTTGTTCCTTAACACGTTGGAAACTACATGTGTAGGTAGATTCTTAGCGTTTAATAAAACACTTTATCCTACTTTATACGCCTTTTTGTTACGCCTACCCTTTCGGTCGGCCTGTTCCTATTGCTTGTCTTGGATTTCCGCCATGGCGTCGAAAACGTGTCGTAAGACACTAAGGCGCGTCGATAAATACTTATCGATGTGCTTTCGCACAGATACAGAGCTGACATCAGGGAATCCTCCCCCCCTTAAGCACTGGGCCACACACACACGTGGCGTCAACGGAACTCTCGGATTTACTAATCCGTACACGTAAAAACGGGGTAAACCCCGTAGATGCATGGACCGAATTGTTTATAGCAAATTCGGCCATAGGAAGCATCTCACTCCAACTCTTTGGAGAATCCGGACATAGACTACGCAAAATGTCCTCTACAACAAGATTAACGCGTTACGTTTGACCGTCCGTCTGCGGATGATACGCAGTGGACATGAGGAGCTTGGTGCCTAGCACCTTAAACAGCGCCCCCAAAACTGTCCCGTAAAACGGGGATCCCGATCCGATACAAGGAAATCAGGTAGACCATGCCTGTCGAAAGAAACGGTCTAGGAACACTTTCGCTGTTCCTTGTCCATCAATGGACTCTGGCACCGCCGCCAGGTGAGCCATCTTGCTCAAACGGTCTACAAAGACCAATATGCCGGTGTTACCGGCCTTATCCTTCGTAAAACCGAAGATAAAATCCATACTGATGGATTTCCAACTTTCCGTAGGAACGGATAAGCTCGCCAAAGGCGCAGCTGAATCTGCAGAGGGTTTGACCCTCTGAATCGTCTCACAGGTGAGAATATACGCACCGACCCACTTATACATTTTGGGCCACCAATACAAAGCTCTTAGAGCGCTGTAGGTCTTATCCCGACCTAAATGACCCCCGGTAGGGGCGTCATGTGCCTCAAAGAGGACTCTATACTTCAGTTCCTCATCATGAGGAAGAACCACCCGCGGAGTGTCCTCCGCGCGATTATTCTATAATATAGCAAACCGTCACAGTAACTGTAACGGTGTAACCGAGCTCTAGCTCGACTTGACAGGGTAGGCTCAGACGAGCCAAGACCATTGTCACCCAATGCGCTGATAAGCGCCTTACATTGTGGGTCTTTCTCATACGCCTGGGGTATGAGATCCACCATAGACGAGGTGATGAATGTCGCGTGAGAGAGCTCGTAATCGGGACGACGCGATAACGCGTCTGCAAGCACGTTCTGCTTGCCAGGTTTATACTTAACCTCAAAATTATTCTCCTCAACTCTTATTTACTTTATTAAATTATTTAAGCTAGGTATATTGAGAAGTATCTTCGTCTTATTCTCGTAATAAAGACACTTTTAACTGAGTAGAGTGCCTTCCTTCATAAGTAGATATCACAAATTAACATTTCATTAACCCTTTTAAATTCGTTTGATCAAATTTTAAGAATTTTCTCCTGGAGGGGTTTGAACCCACGGCCTTTGGCTCATAAGACCACCGCTCTAACCAACGGTCCATCCGTTGCGAGAGATGAGGCGACTTTGTCGCTGTCCGTAAGGACGCGTGGTCAGTATAAACCACGAACGGCTTTGAGCCGAGTAGGTGACCCCTAAATTTGACAAGGGAATACTTCATAGCAAGTAGCTCCTTGTCATGAACGGGATAATTCCGTTCCGCAGCTTTAAGCTGCCTCGACTCAAACGCGATCACGCGTTATCGTCCCGCATCGTCTGCTTGTAACAAAGCACATCCGATTGCGAAATCGGAGGCGTCGCAGACGACACTAAAAGGTTTTCCATAATCTGGGAGAGCAAGAATGGGGTATTTCAATAGGCTCCCCTTAACCGCTTCGAAGGCGGTTTGGTGTTTGGTTTCCCAACACCAATCCCCATCCTTCTCAAGAAGGTCTGTCAATGGATTAGCCATCTCAGCGTAGTTCTCGCTGTATTTGTGGAGATAATTGGATAATCCAAGCCACTTCCGTAAATCTCTAAGATTTACAGGCGAAGGCCACTCCACATGGCTTTAACCTTCGCGGGATACGCCCGCACTCCATCCTTACCGATGAAGCATCCGAGGAAAGGAATTTCCTCAGCACCAAATATATATTTGGATGCGTTCGCATATAACTAATGCTCTCGCATACATTCGAGCACAGCTCGAAGGTGTATAAGGTGCGTCTGAACATCAGACGAGTCGCCTTCCGCACGACTATGAATATCGTCGAAGTACGTCTGAGCGTACTTCCTATGAGGGCGGAAGAGTTGAGTCACCAAGCGATTAAAAGTCGCTGGTGCATTCGAAAGCCCCTGTGGCATAACAAGCCACTCCCACAGAATGCCACTAGGCGTGATTACCGCTGTAAGCGGAATATCGGACGCTCGCATGAGCACCTGATAATACCCGTCCACCAGATCTAAGGGACTGTATACAATACAGTCCGACATATTGTTCTGGAGGACACCCTTCCGAGGAATCGGAGTCTGCATGGGTACAGTATCTGCATTCAGCTTGTTGTACGCATGTAAAATGCGCCACTTTCCGTTCGGTTTACGAACACAAAAAGTGGGAGATAAATGGGGGGACTTGCTTTTCCGTACCATCCCTGCCTCTTCTTTCCCCTTGAAGAATGCGTCGATAACGTCGCATTGCTCCTTGGGGAGAGGCCACTGCCTAGTGACGCAGTATTTGGTTCCAGGAACCAAATCAATTTAATGTCGGACTCCCCTATCCGGTGGTAACCCCATCGGCGGGTTGTCACTAATCAAATCTCCAAATTCCTTTAGTAAGGAATTGTAATGGTTCTCAGGATCCGCGAGGATCTTGAGACCGCTTCGGGCATCCAATGCCTGTTTGGTTTGCACCAAAACGGACTCGTCCATCGTGGATGAGGAGTTCAACTCCTCTTCCGGACGCAATACGATAATCTCGTCGATTTCATCTGCTTCAAAGCAGTTTCAAACGCGTTGAAGGACATCTCCTCCAACGACAACAGTTCGCCTACCCCAGGAAACCGTTCAAGGCTTACGCCTTCTGTGACAACACCTGTCACACTATTCTGCATCCTATAGGACTGCTGACTACTGGCCTCGGGACTCTTCCCGGGACCCAGATGGGGGGAGTCAATTGCCCCATCTATTGGAAGCGCATCGCGCCTATCCACAGAGGTATCTACCTCTACCACCGATGCCTCGCCGGTCTCACCTAGAACGGCGTAGTCGGAATCATTCCCGACGTGCGAAAGAGACGAACTACGGGTCTCTTCTCTTGAAAGAGCCTCGCGCTTAACCACAGGGGCCCCAACCCCTACCACTGGAGTCGCAACATTTTCGCCTAACATGGCGTGGTCGGTAACCCCCCCCCTGAAGAAGAGACAAACCTCGTGTCTCTTTTCTAGGAAGCGCCTCGCGCTTAACCTCAGAGGAATCCACCTCTACCACTGGCGACTCACCAGTCTCGCCTCTAACGGCGTGGGGATTAACCACCCAATCCCCCTCGTCAAGGAACACTTCCTTGACCTTATTGGGACTGATCATTTCAGACATCCCAATCTCTGGCATTTCACGCCAGAATCGCTTTTGCGATCGAGCAAAGGTGGGTTCATGACTCGCCAATGCTTCACCCGATCGCGGGTGCGTTGAGCCAATGGACTTAGCCTTCCAGTCTATCCATGGCTCGTGGCGTTCTAGTCACTTCATGCCCAGAATGAGGTCATAGCTCGAGTCCAAATCCAGGACTAGGCAACGTTCTAAGCTGTCGAAGTCTGCAAACTTCAGCTTAAGGTCCATTGAGACCTTGGGTACAGAAACCTGTACGCCCGTCGCAAGACGGACCGTGACAACGTCACGAGAACGTGCCTCTAGGGCCTCGGCATACAGCCGACTCGTCTTAACAGAAGCTCGTCTGACATAATTTTCAGACGCTCCAGAGTCTATCAAGACTCTCCAAGGCTTATCAAAGCCTTTCAAGTCCGCCAGGACGACCAGCAAACCTGGCTGGTATACCAACTCGGTCCTAGAAAGCACCGTTTCCCTTTGGGCATTGTGCTGTCGGACCCTACCCTGGGGCTTAACAGCACAGAGGGATCCCCCAGTAGGGCGCCCCGCACCTACTGGGAGCCGTCGTTTCCCGACGGATTGGGCAAGGGCATTTTACCCGACCTCGTCCCCTTATAGCGAGTATCTCGCTGGGGATTTTTCGGACATCTATTCCGCAGATGATCCGTGCTTCCACACAGGAAGCATCTTAGCTTCCGATGCCGCTGCAGCATTGCGAGGAGCTCTGCTTCAAAGCCCTGTGGGAAGGAGTCAGAGTGACTCCTAGCGGGAGGTTTCTCTTCCGTTTCGACCTGACTCAAGTCCATGGATTCGGGACCCACCTTAGAGGAACGAAAGTCCCCTCGGCGTTAAAAGCCATCTTAAAATCCTCCCCCAGGGATTGGGGTCGGCATCGTAAGAGCTCCGAACGTGCTGGCCCTTCTTTCAGGCCTTCCATGAACACGGGAATGGACACATCGTCCGAGTAAGCTTTCGCGTACATCCCTGTCAACAGGGTCTTAAGTTCTTGGATATATGTTTCCAAGTCCCTAATGCCCTGACGGCACCTCAGAAACGCCAGCTGATTCTGCAAAACTAGATCAGGCGTGGCATACATGTCCATAAGCTTTTGCTTCAGGACTTCCCAGGTTAGTAACACGTACGTGACCGAATCCTAACACGTAAACGCCCATGTACGGGCTTTACCCGTAAGATGGGTCAGTGCAAGTCCCACTTGCAAGTGATCCGCGATCACATTCGCTGTGGCGAAGGCCGTTTCGACCTCTCGAAGCCACACATAAAGGTTATCACCTTTTTCTCCGGTGAATTCCTTTTTCTTAAAGGACAACGGAGGGTGCACCCCCGTGGACGTGGAATGACTTCCACGAAAATTCGCCTCATGGGCGATGAGGGCGTAGAACCTCTCCTTTACGCCATAAAGGCCCTGCTCCACTAGGAGCTACATGCCTTCTTAACCCAGTATGGATCACAGCCTGTTAAAGGCTTCCTGCTGCTGGACGATGGTTATCCTATCCCAATCGTCCTGAATCATCCTTTGCAGAGGATGTTGTCGTGTACCAGCACAGGTGTTGGATTGAATACTAGTACTACCAGATGTAGCGGTGCGTATACGCACGGTGCGGCTAGCGCACAGAGGAAGACTTTCCTAAAGCGGCGATACGCCACTACTTTGCCGATACGCCCTTATAAAAGGGATTAGTTAGAGATCGCTCTCTTACTCGGGGCCAAGATTTCCCTTGGTTTACTAGTTAGTATAAACTAACGCCTTGATACAAGCTCCTTTAATAAGGGGGTAGTTAAGGGAAGGTATTCCCTTTCACTACAACACTCACTGCGCGCGCTACCGGTCGAGGTCATGCGCCTAGAAGTCTTTAGAGTGAAATGTAAACTGAATGTATATTTAATATGTAGTTAGCCTAAATTAATTAAACTAATGTAAACTATATGTAATACTATGTAGAACCTACTCAATTCGTACCTAGCCAAAATGTAATGTACACCACCTGTGTACCAACACGTGGCAGTCTGCCACGCCCCCACCAAGGGCTCCTGCCCTGATTGGTTAAAATAACCAATAGGTCCAAACCTTTCGGCCGGTCAATACTTAATCTCAACCGTAGTGTACTTATGTACACAACATACCCAAATGTAACCAAATGTAACCGTGTTACATTGATGGTGGGAAATATTGCTCTTAAATGCGTTGTAGATCTGGTCCAGGACGATGTGCAAGTACGGGGCATCGGACACCACTTTCCGGTGTTGGAACGAAGATACTAAGCGACCGTGACTTCAAGATTCTCCCTCAGCTTGTTCACTTTTAAGCGCTCCGTCCGCGTAAATCCAGACGAAATATTCGCAATATCAATGGCTTCCATAAAATAAGCCTTCTGTTTAAAGCCGGCATCAAGCCCGGGTATATCTTCGCTCCCGAGAGCTTTTCGATGCCGAGCTTCGGTATTTTTGTGCAGCCAGCTATCCCAAAAACGCGGACCATGCATATTTTTTGGGTGGCGCATCGATGCCGCCCATGTTGGGCATGGCAACTTGGACATTTGCTGGGTGGCCTGACCACATTTCCACGCGGCACCCCACCAATCCCTATTCTACGATCGCCATTTAGGTTGCTCAAGGCATTTCTTGACCAAACGGACCACAGTTTTTCAAAGTTTCCCGGAACACAGTGTTCCGGGCAGCAACCGGGGAATCTTTCCTCGACCCAGACGCTGTACTCGCATCCGACATTCGGTTTTGAGCTTCTTCCACTTACACAAGCCGTGTCTGGACTTCTCTAAGACTATCCAAGATAGCCTTGAGGAACACACCTTGATCCACATTACCATCATCACTCTGCTTTCCACCATCTTCGCTCATTTTTATACCGCAAAAAAACTAACGGAATACCAAAACTAACTGAAAAACTCAACCCACTAGCCCTCCGAAAGTAAGGGGACTTCCACTAGTAAACGAAACGTGACTCCAAACGAGGATGTTCCACTCAATACTTACTTAATCGAAATATCACTCCAGACAAGCTTGTTCCCTTGGGCTCATAACTTGTAGGAAGGTAAAAGTGCGGCGCAGTGTATACTATCTGATCTGGTACTTTTGATCAGATACTGTGCACGTGAAAAAGCGTAATGAGGCCGCTGTTCGGCAACTGATGGACGCGCTTAATATGCGATATAAAGTAAAAACGAAATGTGTATCTACTTCTAAGTTATAGACCGTTGATTTATCTCTGAGGCGAATTCGTTACTATAAATCGGACCTAATTGAATTCGACTTCATAATTAGCGCTTTAACAGTGAAGTGAAAAACTATCTGACACATGACATACACAATTTTGCTTCAAAAATCATCGCTCTGTCGAAAACTTATCAGTGGTAATAGTATTTGTTGATTGCTTCAGCATCCATCCCTGCGTAGATAGTTAGAAACTTGGGCCGTAGATGTAGTTTGATGACCTCAATATACTGAAATCGTATATATTGTATAATATCTCAACCAGAAATCCGTGGACAATAAAAACACCGGTAGACACCTTGTTGATAGCAGTAGAAGATAACAACTCAGGGACTTAAATACATATTTTATGTTAAGCTAGCTAAACACTTTTCAATACACATTCCATTGATAAAGTCCCTGGTTTGGTTACTTTCTTCTACTTACTGCGAACTGTACTCGAAACCCAAAAATGGCTACACAAAAAGTTGTCAAAATCTCCACCATTGTTTGCTGTAGACTCGGACTCATTGAGAACATTGGTCTCCAAGTATTCTATGCGCACAAAATATTACTCGACTGTTTCTCGGACGGGCCCCAAGTACATTACGTATTATCGATGATGACGACTAGCATACGACGGCTCACAATTTCTACATTCTCCATACTCAATTGTTACACGTTGTTTGTCCAGGGCATCCAAGAGGACGCGCGATCACGCGATCGAGCTTTGCGTGAACGGCTTTGACTGCTCTTCTCCGCCTCCGAAGTAGTAGGAGTCTGCTGTAAAGCAAACCTTTGTCTTGCTTGTAGCTCTACTTGAAGCTCTTGGGCCTCTCGCAGTGCTGCACTGAGCTGCTCCATCTTGGCCTCGTACGCTAAAATAACGTGCTGTGACTGGTTTAATCGACTCTTCAAGTTTAACAAATTACTCTCAAGCTTCCGAGTCTCTATGTCTTGCTGAGCAAGCTCCTCCTCTTTCTGTTCTAGCTGCAGCGTCAGTCGACTCACATCCGACAACTTGGCAGCATCAAACATCTGATCATGCATCACACTACCACGACGCTTGTATTTGAATAGCACTTCGCTCGTTGATGAATCCGAAACGGATCCAGGTGACAGTGGACGCTCCTCAGCATAATCTTGCTGCATTGACCTTGTAGGCGACGGATGTAAACTGCTCGCACTTGGGACCTGAGTGTCATTCTGCATGTGACGAGACTCCAAAAGTGTCATGCGATTTTCGTCATGGTCAACCGGAATCTGATGGCCCGAGCGTACATAACTGGTCTGAATCGTTGATTCCAGAGTTTTGGCATTCGAAACAAAGGATTCCACGAGAAAACCAACGAAAATAGGAAGCAAGATGTTGCTCATCGTTATGCGGTAGGTGAAAAAGAAGACGTAAGTGGAATCGGAGCCAGTCATGGCATGTGCAGCATCCATGATTGCATCCCATCCAGCAAGGTTAGCGACTCCAAAAAGAGTCACCAGTGTTTGCTCAAATGTCTCCGCCTGAAATTCATCGCGCTGCACATACCAGCCAGGCGCCATCGACTGTTTGGTGGCCGGAAATTCTCGCAAAGCAATTCCATAGCTGGCTTGAGTAACGATAGCAAATGCGTACATGACGCTAAAGATCACCAGTAACAACTGCATAATCAGCGGCATGATCGCCTTCATTGTGTATATAATTTCGTGGAAGGGTGGAAATAGGTTCAATAGCTTCAAGAAACGCAGCGATCGCACAGCTAGTGCCATATCGTAAAACACCAACGAAATATGGGGCGGCTTGGATAGTGTCGTCAGTATATAGAACAACCAACCCACACTAACAACGGCCAAATCCAGTTTGCAGAACGGCCGCGTGAAGAATTCTTTGAATCCGAAAGCAAAGATTTTCACTATTACCTCGAGGGAGAACACATTCATTAAAAAGAAACCCAGCAGGCGCCAGGAGTGATTCACAGAAAAGGCCAGCTCGATGTTGTTCACTTGCACAGATTGAACGACGGAGAGGCATATGAGCATACCGACGACAAACTCTGTCGGCACCACGCGAAAACGGCCAAGGAGGTAAACTTCATGAAGCAGTGTGCTACGAACTTGCGCTCGAAAGTGACGAATGGACTGGCGCTGACGTGACGTGAAGCAGCGACGCATCAAGCTCTTCGAGAAAAGCGTTGGACGCTCGAGTTTGACACTGAGTAGCGAACATAGTTGATAAAAATCTGAGAGGTTTAAGAAGCCTACGTGCTCGATATCGACAGTGTTGAAGACGAGCTCAGCATCTGTAGCTGTCCATTTAGGCTTTAGGTACTCGCACACACTGATCCATGAGTCTAGCGAAATGTGGCGCTTGTTGGCTGGGGTTACAAGACTGGCATTCGGATTTGGATTGGTGACATTGAAAGACGCGCGCTTGTCGAACGTGCCTAGGAAAAAACGTGAGGATCCACGGCGATTAGCAGCGTTAAGCATCGGGCCAGTGGATACCAGACTAATGTCGTTTGCCGCATTGAACGGGGTGCTTGTTACTCCAGGGCCCGCAAGATTTGAAGGGGCATCGTCGTCAAAATTAACGTCTTGCGCTAGTATATCGAACGCAGCAAAAAGCGCAGCCTTGCGCTTCTGTAGACGCTTGTACAGCATATTTTCCGTGTTTTTCTTATAAGACTTGTATGACACGGCAATATTAAGTTTGAGCAAGAAAAGGTTTGTAAGCATGACGAAGACGACAAAAAAGACAGCGCTCCAGTGTGTCATCTTGTAGTACGGGTACATACTTTTCGCCATATAAGGCATACAGTTGGAGATAAGTAGCATGGTGTACATGGAGGACGAAAGCGAATTGAAAAACGTGGCGCTCGGATCGTCGCTTATGTCTGAGAAAATGAGGTAGCCCACTAGTCCGAAGAACGCGACAAAGCAAAAGCTTAATCCAAGCACAACCAAAACCTCCCACAGAGCATGTAATAAGCTCGAAAAGATGATGCGAATATTTCTTCCTCTTGTTATGAAGAAAAAGGGTCGCAAGGCTCTTGAAAACCGGTACGGGTTGAAGGTCGGGAAGAGCAAATTCACAAGCAAGTCGATACATGTAATGAGCAATAAAATCATCCGGACGACAGCCCACGGCTGCCTCGAGATATACTTGTGTTGTGTCTCGGCTGAACTCATGTACCATCGAATGGCTAAATCCACTCCAAATGTAAAGAGACAAAGCAGATCCACGAGCAAAAACGTATTAATGTTCTGATCACCGGGGTTTTCCACAAAAGCCAAAGCACACATAACGGCTACGACAAGGATGTAGGCAAAATGATACGACTCGGAGTGAAACAATTCGTTCAATAGCAGAGCATCTCGGTCCAGTCGGTAGCCAATCTTACGGCCATGGACGCCGTCCTTGATAAAAGCAGCAGCTATAAGGTACCGATCTTCCTCAAGACAAGTACCGTATTCTTTTGCTTCTAGAATCGGATGTTCTTCCGCTTCCTTTTCCATGTTGATCGGCGAGTCTAAGTGATACGTTGGGATTCCAGACCCCAGACGTGTCTTGTGTTCGTGTGCAAGAAGCTGTCTGTATTTCATAAACTCCTTTTGCACCTCACTCGCCATACTTTTAGCTGTACTGTTATCATCGTCAATGTCAGTCAAGCGCTTCCACTTTTTCTGGTTGTCCAGGATCGCGGCATCCAAGCCGACGCGAACTCGTGCCTTGGGACGACCGGGGGACGTCGACGTGACTGTATTTAGACTTCGATCTTCTCGTTTAGAGGGAACAACTTGGTACGTGGGAGAGGAGCTCGAAGCGCCCACGAGCGGCGTCTTCTCGTCGTCCTTCGAGCTCATGCGAGCTTTTATTACAGTTTGAAGGGAAAAGGAGACGTACCGTTACAACTTCGAAAAAGAGCAGCGGTAGCTTTATAACATAAAGGAATCTTAGTGTATTTCATAGGTAAAAAAATTTCACGTCAATGCGATTAATACTGAACATAGCGTTGTGAATATTATTTGAGCAGGTGTATACTGTATATAGAAATTGAAAGGGTGCCCTGCTACATCATGTTAGTGATTGTATCCGTAAAGTTAAAACATCAACATGCTGCTGACTAAACAGCAAACATTCATGTCCACCAAACCAAACACAAAAAAACAGAAAAATGTTTAACGTCTCCCGTCGTATCCGACCTGAAATTACTTCTTCACTCAGCACTCCGACACCAGAATTGTGTTTATTCTGGTTCACACTTCAAAAGCAAAAATCAAAGTGGGCATTCATACAAAACTAGTCCTACCCACCCTATCTCCCGCTACTATCCAACCCTGGGCAGCTGCAAAATCCCACTGTACCTGCGTGGGATCTCTCCCATCTGAAAACTGCAAGGAAATACAGGAACATTGCTGGCGTGCTCCTTGGGAGCTAAGAATGTGACTACTGCACATCGCACAACACCGTCCTCTTTCCGACTCGGCTACTACCGCCCGCAGCGACGCCACCAGCCGCCGGTTTGGTCTTGGTGATTTTCTTGGATGACGTCTTCGTGGCTTTGATAGCCACAACCAGACTTGAGATATGCTCCTTAATGTCTTCACTTGGTAATAATGTCCATTTGATGTGGAATCTTCGTATGTATCTCCTCATATGTTTCGGTTTGGACATAGACAAGGGATATATCTATGCGTTGCGGGGTCGATGTCTAAACTCACTGGCCCAAATGTCTAAACTCACTGGCCGGCCATTTAAAAAAAAGGGTAACTTATGACACAGTCAGTGTGGCCCAGTCTTGAAACTGAAAATTACCTTTACCTATTTTTGGTATAACCATGCGGTCGATAAGGTACTTCGCAAGTTGACCGGGGTGAAGTGACTCACTTCTTCGGCTTCATACTCGCAGCTTTACGCTGGTTCCTCGTGTGTTCTTGGAGCTGATTTTCATTCTGTGCGACTTACAGGTCAATAAAAGCAGTATGAGTTACCCCAGCGGGCAGTGTCAAAGCAGAAACTATTGCATCGACAAGTATGCAAGGAGCAGGAGTATTTCTTACAGATGTCCTACATGCCAAAATGAATTTTAACGATTATCGGGTGTTGTTGTTGTACATCTTTTAATCACTCAGCTACTAGTATGTTCCAATTCAGCTATGTCTACACTTACATATGAATTTAGTTAGGCGCAGTCAGGGTCGTATGGCAGTAGTGCAGCCGCCACTCTGCGGTCTTCGGCATTTAGAATGTAAAAAGTAGCGCAAGCATTTAGGGAGTCCTGATATTCCACCACAATGCCAGTTATATTCAGCATCTTGTTTAGCTCTGGTGCCAAGCGGTCGATACGCTCACCGCAGCCAAGCACTAGAATTTCTATTAAGTACAAGAGTTATTTAACTTTTAGGACTGAATATCACAGCAGCATCTCACACCCTACCGATAGGAGGATTTGAGATCATGAATATGGACAAGTGCTCGCGGGTAATCTCATCGATTCTCTTCGGTTTCCAAAGCTAATCGGCACAAAATCGGCAATAGCAACGTCCACGTCCATAAAAAGCCGCAAAAATGTACAAAAAGACTGGGCCACCACTGGCTGCGCCATGATTTAGCCTTTTTTATTATAGGGCCAGTGAGTTTAGACATTTGGGCCAGTGGGTTTAGACATCCACCGTTGCGGGTACATTCCCAAAATAGATATAGCCAAAATTATTTTGCTTGCTGAAATGTTGAATACAGTGGAAAAAAGTAGCCTGATATAGTGGAATCATCATTGATGATCGAATGGTCCATTTGCGTGGTCCACATTGCAGATCACTAAGATTGTCGTTATCGGTGAACGGTCAGCCCAAAATTCACTGATAAAACCCTAAATCCACTGATAAAACCCTATATCCACTGATAAAACCCTAAATCCACTGATAAAACCCAAAATCCACTGATCATGTGATCATGATCACGTGATCATTCTTAACCGATTTGGAATCATTAGTCGTAAAGACTGCCCAGGTCCAAAGCGACATCTCTTTATTCTTACGATGCCGGTTCTCTTTTTGAGACGGCTGATGGCCACGCACTTTTAATGTGCACGATGAAGCCACGTTGGCAAGTGCTGATGATGTGGTCAAGCACTTGTCTATTCGTATCTTAATAATTAAATACATAACCGGTTCTTTCCCAACACTCATAGCACTATTGTTCTTCGCACGCTTGATCCGCGACGGTCGATGAAGCTTCTGTCGATCTTCAAGAGTCAGGTCAGCAAACTGGTTTACTTTCAGATGATACGGTAGCCTCTATAGCAGGTTTGCAATTATTCAGGTCAGTCAATCATAGCTAACTGTTTTGTGTTGAAAAGGTCCTAACTTGCCGTTCTCTGTGTTGATAAAGCAAAGATTGTGATGAATGTTGCACGACGATGAGCAACCTCTCTGTCTTCCTTGTACACCTCTCGATGCTTCGCGGGAAAGCTATCGAAAACCGCCTTTCTTGTTGCTAGTCCTTGCGGCATGAGCATATGAATCTATCCACCACAACAAGCAGTGTACATGTTAGACAGGTATAAAAGAAACAGGCAAAACAACTTTAGTACATCTTGCTTTGGGAGAGCGGGGCGGACTCCCGTCATTTCCAGACATTTCGGTGCAATCCATCTACGCCGACAGAAAGGAAAACACATCCTCATCCACGGGGCCTTCACGGACGTGTATGTAGTCCTCCACGGCACGCAAAATGGCTAATGCAGCAATAAATCCGAGGATACCCAAAGTCAACGCGATGATAACGCACCATATTTTTTGTGACTTGCCGCGTTGACGACTGATGGCAACGCTCTTATGTTTAGGACACTTAGTGCTCGAGCTTCGTTCTAAAAAACAAGAACTCGATACAAGTTAACGTTAAATGACGACGTGTAGCATATAGCATAGGAGGACGAGAGTAAAGAGTGAATGCTTACGAGGTAGAAATCTCTCCGGGGCCGTGACCTCAACATCTTCACTCGGAACATCCATCACAGCTCGTTTCCTGATATGGAGATCACCGACTTAATTACTCGAATTTGATCCAATCGCATACACAAATGGATGATCACGTGATCATGATCACGATATCAGTGGATTTAGAGTTTTATCAGTAGATTTTAGGTTTTATCAGTGGATTTAGGGTTTTATCAGTGGATTTAGGGTTTTATCAGTGAATTTTGGGCTCGTCCGGTGAACCCACATAGTCGGTTGAAGTTGAGTGGTCAACCTTGATGAGTCATCCGGTTACCGTGTGGAGTCACGATGAGTCGTCTAGGTGATAATGAGACTCACGATGATGATTTTGGACTCACAAGTATTCATATTGTGTTGATAAGGGGAAACTGTGCGCGGTGCTTTGGCTCAAGCACTGCCTACATGCGTGGGATTCTCTAGGATGATCATTTTGGCCTTCAACTATTCATTTTCACTTTCCATTTCACGCAGCAATGCAAACTACCTCGTCCTCCAAGTCGCCAAATGCTCTAATCTTTCAGGTTATGAGCCCAAGTACTAGGAACCCGAACGAATTCCCAAGGACGACAACTACTTCCTATGGGAGTCAACTCCCGAATGTTGTAAAGGAAGAGTCTCCAAGAACACATTGTTTTCAAGCCGGAAGATGCAGCGCTACGCCAGTCCAGAGAATATCGGATCGTCGCCGACTTAAAAGTCTTGCTATTATTGCCAATAAGCTTGACCCGGTATATCAGTTGATGGTACGTGAGACTCGGTCGACTCTTGAGACATGGAGATACCCAAACCTTTCATTCTGAAGCAGTGTAGCCGGTGCGTATACGCACGGTGCGGCTAGCGCACAGAGGAAGACTTTCCTTTAAGTGGCGTTCGCCGCTACTTATCCGATACGCCCTTATAAAGGGCTTAGTAGGAGAGAGCTCTCCTACTCGGGGCCAAGATTCCCGCTTTGTTTTACAATTAGCTTTCGCTAATGCCTTAACGCAAGGCTACCTTACTAAGGGTGTAGCTAAGGGGAGGGCTCCCTTTACGCTACTACACTCACTACACGCGCGACCGGTCGAGGTCGTGCGTCTGTAGTCGTTGAGTGAAAATGTAAACTGAATGTATATTTAATATATAATTAGTCTAAATTAATTTAAACGAATGTAAACTATATGTAATACTAAGTAGAATATTCCGAATTCGTACCTAGCTAAAATGTAGTGTACACCACCTGTATACCAACACGTGGCTGGCTGCCACGCCACCCCCAAGGGCTCCTGCCCTGATTGGTTAATATAACCAATGTTTCAAAACCTTTCGAACCGGTCAATACTGACCCCAACTGTAGTGTACTCACGTACACCACCTACTAAATGTGACTCGAATGTAACCCTGTTACATCCTCCCCCATCAAGACTATTGCTTACGCAATAAACAAAATTTTGTTGGAGAAATCCAACGCCAGTACCTCTGGCTATCCATGAGCACCATTAGTGGTGCTATGGAGTCTCCTCTAGAGTAGTTAAGCTATTCCGAGAACTCGGAGGTGGATGCCCTTGGGGATATCTCCCCAACGGTTAAACGCTCCGAAAGTGCCGAACGGCGATGTCGGCAGCCTAATCCGTTCCCCACACGTGGGGAAAATGCACTAACTAGTGCGCCACCCCTGCCAATGTCGGATGATACATCCGGATCGCCGAAGGCGATCATCACCAATGAGCTGGACGCAGATCATGAAAGCCAACTTGCCGCACAGGCACTAAGGGATGCGTTACGAGCCCCCAAACGCCTGCCAAGGGCGGCATATAATTTTGACGGACCTCGTGACCTTCCAAAGTGGGCTAGGCGTGTGGTAAAGAATGGTTTAGCATCCTATACCCCTTCCCCCGCGGTTGAA
The DNA here is from genome assembly GCA_026184515.1 of Peronosclerospora sorghi. Lineage (NCBI taxonomy): Eukaryota > Oomycota > Peronosporomycetes > Peronosporales > Peronosporaceae > Peronosclerospora > Peronosclerospora sorghi. Next base: position 14,572,508 of record CM047582.1, on the reverse strand, counting down.
CAGCCGTATCAATTCGAGCGCCGGGAGAAACTCCGGCAACAACTGCTTACGCAAAAGCAGTTCACTAGCGTCTCATACCGAGAGAGCCTAGACAGTCAGGCACAGGGTGCCCCTGTTGAGAACCTCCGTGAGGTTCCTATCGTTCTTTCTCCGGGAGAAAGTGCTGATGATGCGGAGAAGAAGTTCCGCGCTTGGGTGGAAGGGGAGAAGCTTCTCCCCAGCTTCAATGAGCTGCACGACAGCTATTCCCGTCGAGACATTTGGGTGGAGAGGGCGTTGCGCCTGGCATTCGCCAGAGCCAAAGCGATGGAGCTATTACGCGCTCCATATCGCACACGCTACACCAGCGCCCCTGTCTCCACCACTGTGCCAGAGGACAGTGTGAGCGCCACATCTGCCTCCGGCAAACTCCAATTACTGGGAGTGAAGGGGATTCAGTGCCCCTTTGGTCGTTGACCTGCAGCTGGATTCTCCCGCTCAAAAGCGTCAACGACGTCGCGGCAATCCTTCCGTAGGGGAGTCTCGGACTCCCACGAACTCTGTGAGTGTGGATAACCCTTCCACTTCACCAGACAGTGGGTTAGACCCCGATGATGGCGTCGCGCCATCAGACGTTCCACACGATGGTGTGGAGTACCCTCCGCATCGAGCATTGGAGGAGGAGGTCGCGCAATTGCGACGTGAGATTCGCGAGCGCTGTGATCGACACAGCCATCGCATCCATGATGTCCACGAGGGACTCCGCGATGAGTGGGATGCCACTGAACGCTTCGAGAGGCGGCTTGCGTCTCTCGAGACGACCTTTGCGATGCTTCGAGGTCGCATTTTAGCCCTGTCGGGCTTCCTCCGCCCTGCCGTGTCTTACGGCTATCCGCCTTTCCAAACCCCTCCAGGAGGGGGACCGCCTCCGGGTCCTGGTATGGCTTAAGCATACCCACATAGAAGGTTGGATGCGTGCGCATCACCTTCGGGATGTCCAAGGTATACGATAAGCCCTTTCGGGCTAGTACAAAAAGTCCCCACAAACCTTGGTTTGTTCCGTAACACGTTAGAAACTGCATGTGTAGGAAGGTTTCTAGCGTTTAATAAAAAACTTTCTCCTACTTTAAATAACTTATCGTTACTCCTCCCCTTGCTGTCAGCTTGCTCCTTCTTCTTGTCTTGGCTTTCCGCCATGGCATCGCAGACGTGTCGTAAAACACTAAGGCGCGTCGATAATAACTTATCGATGTGCTTTCGAACAGATACAGGGCTGACATCAAAGAATCCTCCCCCTCAAGCTCTGGACCACACACACGTTGCGTCAACGAAACCCTCGGATTCATTAATCCGTTCACGTAAAACGGGGTAAACCCCGTAGATGCATGGACCGAATTGTTTATAGCGAATTCGGCCATAGGAAGCATCTCACCCCAACCCTTTGGAGAATTCGGACATAAACTCCGGAGAATATCCTCAACAACGCGATTAACGCGTTCCGTTTGACCGTACTTCTGCGGATGATCCGCAGAGAACATGAGGAGCTTGGTGCCCAGCACCTTAAACAACGCTCCCCAAAACTGTCCCGTAAAACGGGGACCCCGATCCGACACAACGGAATCGGGTAGACCATGATGTCAAAAGACACGGTCTAGGAACAGTTTTGCTGTTCCTTGTCCATCTATGGACTCTGGCACCGCCGCCAGGTGAGCCATCTTTCTCAAACGGTCTACAAAGACCAATATGCCGGTGTTCCCGGCCTTATCCTTCGGGAAACCGAAGATAAAATCCATACTAATGGATTTCCAACACTCCGTTGTAACCGATAAGCTCGCCAAAGGCGCAGCTGAACTTGCAGAGGGTTTAACCCTCTGACACGTCTCACAGGTGCGTATATACGCACCGACCCATTTATACATGTTGGGCCACCAATACAAAGCGCTTAAAGCGCTTTAGGTCTTATCCCGACCTAAATGACCCCCGGTAGGGGAGTCATGTGCCTCAAAGAGGACTCTATACTTTAGTTCCTCATCATGAGGAACAACCACCCGCGGAGTGTCCTCCGCGCTCGTGCTATAATATAGCAAACCGTCACAGTACCTGTAACCGTGTAAACGAGCTTTAGCTCGACTTGACAGAGTAGACTCAGACGAGCCAAGACCCTTGTCACCCAATGCTCTGATAAGTGCCGTACACTGTGGGTCTTTCTCATACGCCTGGCGTATGAGATCCACCACAGATGAGGTGACGAATGTCGCGTGAGCGAGCTAGTAATCGGGACGACGCGATAACGCATCGGCAAGAACGTTCTGCTTGCCAGGTTTATACTTAACCTCAAAGTTGTACTCCGCAAAGAAGGATAGCCAACGGGCCATCCGTTGCGAGAGATGAGGCGACTTTGTCGCTTTCCGTAAGGACGCGTGGTCAGTATAAACCACGAACGGCTTTGAGACGAGTAGGTGAACCCTAAATTTGACAAGTGCATACTTCATAGAAAGTAGCTCCTTGTCATGAACGGGATAATTCCGTTCCGCAGATTTGAGCTGCCTCGACTCAAACGCGATCACTTGTTCTCATCCCGCATCGTCTGCTTGTAACAAAGCACATCCGATTTCGAAATCGGAGGCGTCGCAGACGACACTAAATGGTTTCCCAGAAGTTCTGGGAGAGCAATAACGGGAGCTTTCAACAAGCTCCCCTTTACCGCTTCAAAAGCGTTTTGGTGTTTGGTTTCCCAACACCAATCAACATCCTTCTTAAGAAGGTCGGTCAATGGCTTCGCCATTTCAGCGTAGTTCTCGCTGTACTTTTGTAGATAGTTGGCTAATCCAAGCCACTTCCGTAAATCTAAGATTTACAGGCGAAGGCCACTCCACAATGGCTTTCACCTTCGCGGGATCCGCCCGCACTCCATCCTTACCGATGAAGCATCCGAGGAAAGGAATTTCCTCAGCACCAAAGATACATTTGGATGCGTTTTCATATAACTTATGCTCTTGCATACATTCGAGCACCGCTCGAAGGTGTATAAGGTGCGTCTGAACATCAGAAGAGTCACCTTCCGCGCGACTATGAACGAATATATCGTCGAAGTACGTCTGAGCGTACTTTCTATGAGGGCGGAAGAGTTGAGTCACCAAGCGATTGAAAGACGCTGGTGTATTCGAAAGCCCTTGTGGCATCACAAGTCACTCCCACAGCATGCCACTAGACGTGCTGACCGCTGTAAGCAGAATATCGGATGCTCGCATGAGCACCTGATAATACCCGTCCACCAGATCTAAGGCACCGTACACCGCACAGCCCGCCATGTTGTTCTGGAGGACATCCTTCCGCGGAATCGGAGTTTATATGGGTACAGTATCTGCATTCAGCTTATTGTACGCATGCACAATGCGACACTTCCCGTTCGGTTTACGAGCACAAAAAGTGGGAAATGAATGGGGAGATTTACTCTCCCGTACCATCCCTGCCTCTTCTTTCCCCTTGAAGAATGCGTCGATAACGTCGCATTGCTCCTTGGGAAGAGGCCACTGTCTAGTGACGCAGTATTTGGTTCCAGGAACCAAATCAATTTCATGTCGGACTCCCCGATCCGGTGGTAACCCCATCGGCGGGTTGTCACTAATGACATCTCCAAATTCCTTTAGTAAGGAATGGTAAGGGTCCTCAGGATCCGCGAGGATCTTGAAACCGCTTTGGGCATCTAATGTCTGTTTAGTTTGCACCAAAACTGACTCGTCCATCGTGGATGAGTAGTTCAACTCCTTTTCCGGACGTAATACGACAACCTCGTACATTTCATCTGCTTTCAAAGCAGTTTCAAACTAATTGAAGGACATCTCCTCCAACGACAACAGTTCGCCTATCCCAGGCAACCGTTCAAGGCTTACGGCTTCCATGACAACACCTGTCACACTATTCAGAATCCGACAGGACTGCCGACTACTGGCCTTGAGACTCATCCCGGGACCCAGATGGGGGGGTCAATTGCCCCATCTATTGGAAGAGCATCGCGCCTATCCACAGAGGTGTCTGCCTCTACCACCGGTGACCCGCCAGTCTCACCTACAACGGCGTGGTAGGAATCATTTCCTACGTGCTAAAGAGACGAACTACGGGTCTCTTTGCTTGGAAGCGCCTCGCGCTTAACCACAGGGCTCTCTACCCCTCCCACTGGAGTCGCCTCAGAGGAATCCACCTCTACCAATGGCGACTCGCCAGTGTCGCCTATAACGTCGTGGTCGGAAACATTTCCGAAGTGCGAAATAGACGAACTACGGGTATCTTCGCTTGGAAGAGCCTCGCGCTTAACCACATGGGTCTCTACCCCTACATCTGGGGTCGCCTCAGGGGAATCCACCTCTGCCACTGGCAACTTAACAGTCTCACCGTTAATGGCGTGGGAATTAACCGCCGAATCCCCCTCGTTAAGGAACTCTTCTTTATCGTCATTGCGAATGATCATTTCAGACATCCCAATCTCTGGCATCTCACGCCAGAATCGATTTTGCGATCGAGCAAAGGTGGGTTCATGACTCGCTAATGCTTCACCCGATCGCGGGTGCGTTGAGCCAATGGATTTAAACTTCCTGTCTATCAATGGCTCGTGGCGTTCCAGCCACTTCATGCCCAGAATGAGGTCATACCTCAAGTCCAAATCCAGGACTAGGCAACTTTCTAAGCTGTCGAAGTCTGCAAACTTCAGCTTAAGGTCAATCGAGACCTTGGGTACAGAAACCTGTACGCCCGTCGCAAGACGGACCGTGACAACGTCACGAGAACGTGCCTCTAGGGCCTCGGCATACAGCCTACTCTTCTCTACAGAAGCCCGTCTGACATAATTGTCAGATTCTCCAGAGTCTATCAAGACTCTCCAAGGCTTATCAAAGCCTTTCACGTCCGCAAGGACTACCAGCAAACCTGGCTGGTACACCAACTCGGTTCTAGAAAGCACTGTTTCCCTCAGGTCATTGTGCTGTCGTCCCCTACCCTGGGGCTTAACAGCACTGAGGGATCCCCCAGTAAGGCGACCCGCACCTACTGGGAGCCGTAGTTTCCCGACGGCTTGTAAAAGGGCTTTCTCCCAACCCTTGGCCCCTTCCAGCGACTATCACTCTGGAGATTTTTCGGACATCTGTTCCGCAGATTATCCGTGCTTCCACACAGGAAGCATCTCAGCGGCCCATGCCGCTGCAACATAGCTAAGAGCTCTGCTTCGAAGCTCTGCGAAAAAGAGTCAGCGTGACTCTTAGCGGAACGTTTCTCCTCCGCTTCGACCTGACTCAGGTCCATGGGTTCGGGACCCACCTTAGAGGAACGGAAGTTCCTCTCGGCGTTAAACGCCATCTTAAACGCCTCCTCCAGGGAGTCGGGTCGGCACCGGAACAATTCCGAACGTGCTGGCCCTTCTTTCAGGCCTCCCATGAAGACGGGAATGGACACATCATCCGAATACGCTTTCGCGTACATCCCTGCCAACAGGGTTTCAGTTCTTGGACATATGTTCCAAGTACCTAGTGCCCTGACGGCACCTCAGAAACGCCAGCTGATTCTGCAAAACCAGATCAGGCGTGGCATACATGTCCATAAGCTTTTGCTTCAGGACTTCCCAGGTTAGTAACACGTACGTGACCGAATCCTAACACGTAAACGCCCATGTACGGGCTTTGCCCGTAAGATGGGTCAATGCAAGTCCCACTTGCAAGTGATCAGTGATCACATTCGCTGTGTCGAAGGCCGTTTCGACCTCTCGCAGCCACACGTAAAGATTGTCGCCCTTCTCCCCGGTGAACTCCTTTATCTTAAATGATAATGGGGGACGCACCCCCGTGGAACGACTTCCACCTAAACTCGCCTCATGGGCGATGAGAGCATTGACCCTTGCCTTAACGGCCTCAAGGCCCTGCTACACAAGGAGCTGCATACCCTCGTCACCCAGTAAGGATAACAGCCTGTTAAAGGCTTCCTGCTGGACGAGGGTCAACCTATCCCAATCGTCCTGATTCATCCCTTGCAGAGGATGCCTTAGTCTACCAACATAGGTGTTGGATTGACTACAAGTGCTACCAGATGTAGCCGGTGCGTATACCCACGGTGCGGCTATCTCACAGAGGAAGACTTTCCTTTAAGCGGCGTTCACCGCTACTTAGCCGATACGCCCTTTTAAAGGGCTTAGTAGGAGAGAGCTCTCCTACTCGGGGCCAAGATTCCCGCTTTTGGTTTACAATAAGCTTTCGCTAATTCTTTAACGCAAGGCTACCTTACTAAGGGTGTAGCTAAAGGAAGGGCTCCCTTTACGCTACTGCACTCACTACACGCGCGACCGGTCGAGGTCGTGCGTCTGTCGTCGTTGAGTGAAAATGTAAACTGAATGTATATTTAATATATAATTAGTCTAAATTAATTTAAACGAATGTAAACTATATGTAATACTAAGTAGAATATTCCAAATTCGTACCTAGCTAAAATGTAGTGTACACCACCTTTGTACCAACACGTGGCTGGCTGCCACGCCACCCCCAAGGGCTCCTGCCCTGATTGGTTAAATTAACCAATGGTTCAAAACCTTTCGAACCGGTCAATACTGACCTCAACCGTAGTGTACTCATGTACACCACCTACTAAATGTGACTCGAATGTAACCTTGTTACAAGCAGAGTATTCATAAAGTGTGCAAATGTGCAAGGATTTCCACGAGTTGTCCATGTCCAGCCATGCCAACCTCATGGACCACATCTTTGTTATGTGCTACATTTTTGGTGTTGGTAAGACGATGTAAGAAGACAAGAAGATTGTGGTAATAATCGGTATCCTTCCAGCTACGGGTTTGACCAAATGGGGCACAACAGAGCGGTTTTCCTAGCTTGAAGAATAACAGCAATGGTGACAAGAGTAATCATTCATTGGTTTGATCTGTGTGGGTTTTGGACAGTGGTTATGTAGGAAAATATCAAAACACAAAACACACTGGTGCTAGCTGCGCAGAGATCTTATACTACCCGGTCTGAAGGTTTTGAACAGGTAGGATATCGTGAGACGAAGGGGTTGTCCGCGACGTGTGCCACGTGGAATCGTTCAGGTTGATAAGGGGCCTTGATAGTAAAAACGAAGAGTGTATTATGTAAAGTTACCTAAGTCAAATATAACCATACTAAAAGGTTAAACCTGAATCGTATCTTGAAAATGTACAAATCCATTTCAGCCAATGGGGCTCACCTTCATGAAAAGACGTGAAGGCCAAAATGGCTTCATCTATTTCCAACACTCCTCTTCAAACACTGGAGGCTGTAGCTTCATCAAATCAAACTCATTTTCAATCGCAATACTTCCATCCTTAGCGCAATCAAATCCTTGCTAAGTAAGTGTTGAATATTTTCGTCGTCCATCCTATTGCACGTACTGCGACACACGGGTTCCATATACCACGTACTAACGTGCGATATTCCAATACAATCAGATAGAGCTACTATTTAGCGTAACAGCGAACAATCAATCACCAAACGTAACTTAATTCTCCACTGTCCTTTGCGACTTAAACGTAAGGCCAGCAACTCAATCCACTATCCGCGAGAACTAGAACGAGAACGAGAGAACAATTCCAGCTGCCCTTGAAGTGTACTAAAATCTCCACTTGTTTACGAAACAATTCCAGCTGCAGTCAGCAGCGTACTTATGCTCCACTAGTACACGTAATAACGAAAAGAAATCAAATTCAGAAGTGATTTATTAGAATTAAGTTTGCACCTAAAAGTAATAATATGCAAATACACAATGTTTTGTACCTAACCTAAAGTTATGTACAATGCATCACCTTTTCACTGAAAAGTCGCTGAAAAACCAAAATGGCGACACGAGCTGCAGCGCAAAAAGCGCGCACTTCCAACACTCCTTCTCGACTTTCCCGTGAAAACCAGTTACTCCATCGCAATCGCCGCCAGTCCAAGACTCTCTTGCGCACGTCTCAGCTTATCAGGATTCAACGGCTTCTTAAAAACATCTGCCAAGTTCTCGTCCGTAGGTCGATAGTTTGTCTTGATAACACCATCTTTAAACTTCGAGAGTAAAAACTTCACCCGAACATCCATGTGTTTTTATTCGACGTCTTGCCATCACCTTCCAACATTTTAATCGTTGTCTGGTTGTCGCAAAACTACTTCATCGGCAGAGCAACCTTCAATCCGACTTCACTTGACATCTCCTTGAAGCCTATCAGCTCACATAGAGCCACCGACGCCGCATAAATTTACGCTTCCATTGTGGATAGAGAAACGCAAGACTTTCGCTTTCATATCCAGTGCACAATGCACCCTTACACGAAAAAAACACCTCCACTGGTGGACTTCCGGTCTTTCTTGGAACCAGCGAAATCCGCATCACAGAAATCTTCAATATTCAGTTCATCACTTTATCTTCGATCTCGCGTTTCCATTCGCCTCCAGACGTAAGTTCATACTCGACGTGCCTTTGAGGAATCGTAAAATCCTCTTGGCCGTCATCCAATCCAGCTTCGAAGGCGCATGAGCCCTGCGCGTGGCCTTGTGCACTGCGTACGCAATTTCTGGCCTGAAACAACGCGCTATCCACAACAAACTTCGGTTCAACGACTGGAAATTCTTGATTGTTGGCGATCCATCATTTCCACAACTTGTTAGCATGTCTTGTTCCTTCAAATTCTGATCTTCAAATTCATCTCCAATGGGTGCCTTCACCTCGTTTGCCTCCTCCATGCCGTGTATCTTCAGAAGGTCCTTGATCATTACTTCTTGGTCCAGAAAATAACCCCGACTTTCTTGATACTCCGCCCAAATTTTTTACCTCCAAATCCTTGAGCTCCTCGAAAAAAATTTCCACATGTTCCTGCTTCGTTCCCGTGACCAATAGGTCATCCACGTATACTCCTACTACAACTGTTTCACCACAAATATTCTTGAATACGGACAACCGTCTGTGAAAATTTGTTGGTAACCTTGATTTAGGAGCTTGGATTGCTAGAGGCTATTCCATTGCCTCCCTGCCTACTTCAAACCGTAAAGCGTCTTCTTTAACTTTAAAACCACGTGACTTGAGTTTTCAACTTACAATTCCTTGAGTTTTTCTTGTTCCACTTTCATTCCACTGGGGGTGAACAGATATATATCGTGTTCGTCCTCCAACGCTTTCACATAAGCGTTGGAGATGTCCCCATGCATCGCTCGTACTCTCCATTTCCGAGCAATCATCAGAATGAACCGTACTGTGGTCATCTCCATGACCGCGGCAAATGTTAGTTTGTAATCGACCCCGAAACGCTGCTCGTTTCCGCAGGCCACTAACCTCGCCTTGTAGCGTTACACATGTCCATTGTCATCGGTATTGATCTTGAAGACCCACTTCGAATGCAATGGCTTGGAATTGGGTGGCTTCTTCACAATTTCCCATACTTCATTTCATTCCAAAGCCTTAATTTCTTGATCCATCGCGTGGATCCCCTTATCAGCATCTTGGCGACCCATCGCATCGCGATAATTCCTCGGGTCGCCCTCCATTACCATGTTAATTGCTGCTTCATTTCCATCAACATCATCGTCGTCCTCTTTGTTGCTTTCCGCCTGAGTCATGCGCTCGGTGTACTGGCGCGTGACGTGACGATCCCTGGTCCAACGCGGCTTTCTTGTCGTCTTCTTTCTTCCGACTTGCTCCACATCTGGCGTCACCACGGCTCCTTCTGACCCTCGGTAACTTGTTGGAGCTTCTGTCTTGCACTCTTAGGTTTCACCAATCCGGTCTCTTGGTGGTGCTTCCGCCTTGGATTCTTCGTCTTCACCGATCCTCAACTGCCTGTTCTGCATGTCCGTAAGCGTGTCCACATTTTTGACGTGCTGGGTGACGGTCACCTTCCGCTCAGCCTTCCTGTAGACCTTGAAACCCTTGGTCTCCTCACTTCGACCGATTATTACCCCGGCCTGCGCACGGTGAGCTAGATTCTTCTTCCCGGGGTTCCTGTATACGGTACACGGAGATCCAAAAGTTACGATAGCGCCTAAATTCGGCTTATTTCCAGTGAGAACTTCCACCAGCGACATCCGCTTGGGATTCGCACTTGTTGGGGTGCGGTTCAGCACATAGGCTGCATACTCTGCCGCATCCCCCCAAAACGACAAGTTCAATCCACTTCCGAACAGCATGCACCGGGCCATATTCATCACCTTCCGATGCATGCGTTCAGCCTTCCCATTACTGGCTTGATTCCCGGCCTCGCTTATCTGCCGAGAGATGCCGGTACTACGACAAAAATAATCCACATTTCGATATTCCGCACCTCCGTCAGTCCTAAGGACGTGAATCTTGCATGCTAAAGTTCTCTCGAAAAAAGCCAGAAATGTTCAAATTTCTTGACCGCCATGTCTTTACTTTTTGCCAAAAAAATCCTGGTGTAGTTAATCTTGAAGTCAATGAAATTGACCAAGTAACGGTTACCCAAACAATCCTTCGGTGTTATTGGAACTTTAAGGTCGGAACAAATCACACCACCTATCCAATCAACAGGCGCGTTTTTACCGCTGTCCTTCTTTGCGTGATCATTCTTGGTTTGTTTGCCTTGCGCGCAGGTGACGCAGTGCCTGCGCGTCTCATCTGTGATCCGGATTCCATATTCCGGATCCTTTGCCAAAGTCAAATCGTATCGAAATTGAGGTGGCCCATCCGCACATGAAATTGCATCAGCGTTCCACTTTGGACGTCGTAGTCGGGCGTGTAACTTTCCTCCATCGGGTATTGCACTGACATGATCATCTCCTTGTATGTCTTTTTTGGACTATCCACTTCACCCTCCACGGGGGGACACATTTTTTACCGAACGAACTCGAGTGATCGGAAGGCGCGTGTCATGTCTGACAAGCGTCCTTTCCCCATCCACGTAATCAATCAGGAAACCACCCTTTTCGAAAACACCATACAAAAAAATTTCGGGCTGCTTTTTCTACGTAGAAAACATCTTTTATTTTCACGCGAGTTTCCGCGTTCCCATGCACAAAACGGATGTACATCGTGCCCTTATTATTAGGAATGAAAGTTTTTCCATCCACTTGGTGACACTGTCGATCCACAGTTTCCACATCCATCAAGAAAGTGAGATCCGGCGTCAGATGCACACTTGCACTGCTGTCGAGGATCCATGTGCCTCGATCGGATGGTACATCATCTCCGGCGATCATTAATGCGAAATCCGATTTCGGCATCTTCTTCTTATTTGGGCAATCTATCTTGATATGCCCCCGCTCGCTACATCCGTAGCAACCGCGATTTTTTATCTCCACAGCCTTTTAGGCTTCTCCACATTCATGTTCACCGATCCGGAGCCGTGACCTTTCTGCCGCCGGCTGTTGAACTCAACAGCCTGCGCAAACTGACAGATTTCGTCAGCTTGCTGCAGATGGTCCATCCGAAAATGATTGTAACGGGACATTAGCACACCCGAAATCTCTGGCACGACATGGTAAATGATGTTGTCCAACACCATTGCGTCGCAGTTCGATCCAACCGCATCCGCCACTGCCGTGAGATACAAAAAATGATCTGGCCAACTCCTTCTCGGTGCCTTGCGAGCACCTAGGAGTTTCATCCCCTCCTCGTGCGTTATACGCACACTGAAAGCTGCATGCATCTTGTTCATTATGTGCCATAACGATGGATCTTGTTTCCACCAGGTTTCCGCAAACCGGTCGTAGTATGCTTCCGCTGGGCCATCCAAAGATGGGCCCAGCAATTCGACCTTGATGTCCTCTGTCCATCTGAAACCGCAACATTCTTCGACGATCGATATCTGCCTGAAGAACTTGGTTCCCCACCCCCAAAAACAGGCCCAAGACCCTTGTACGCTTCAGTCCCATCGAACGGCCGGATCTGGAGCTTCTTCTCCTTGGCCGTCGGTGGTCTTGGCATCAGGTATGGCTGTGCATGAAAATTTCCACGCGGTACATATGCCTGTTGCGCGTTTCCGGGTGCTGCGTACGCTTGGTGAACATTTACCGGCGTTGCATAAGTCTGCTGGGCATTTCCAGGTGATTCCTACGCCTGCTGAAGGTTCCCAGGGGATACATATGCCTTCTGGTACTGATTCTCGGCTTGTTGCTGCTTAACACCTTCTGTGGTTGCACATAGGCGTTACCGGGGTTAGCACCCCCTCCCCTAGTGAACACATCCTTTCCCGCCTTGCTAATATTCTTGAAACACATTTTCCCCGTGCTTCCGACGTTAGCATCGTCTTTTTCTTCGTCGCTTCCATCCAGGGAGGCCAAGATCATCTTGGTGTCTACCTTTGACCTCGGCACTGTACTTCGTATCGGCGACCCCTTGTCTTGCGACGATTCCAAATCGTCAACGCGATTCATCATATATACGAACAATCGCATCATATCCTCCGGGCTGACTGTCCGATTTGACGAGTCACTGGCCACATTTGGGCTCATAACCTGTTGAATATTTTCGTCGGCCATCCTATTGCACGTACTGCGACACACGGGTTCCATATACCACGTACTAACGTGCGATATTCCAATACAATCAGATAGAGCTACTATTTAGCGTAACAGCGAACAATCAATCACCAAACGTAACTTAATTCTCCACTGTCCTTTGCGACTTAAACGTAAGGCCAGCAACTCAATCCACTATCCGCGAGAACGAGAACGAGAACGAGAGAACAATTCCAGCTGCCCTTGAAGCGTACTAAAATCTCCACTTGTTTACGAAACAATTCCAGCTGCAGTCAGCAGCGTACTTATGCTCCACTAGTACACGTAATAACGAAAAGAAATCAAATTCAGAAGTGATTTATTAGAATTAAGTTTGCACCTAAAAGTAATAATATGCAAATACACAATGTTTTGTACCTAACCTAAAGTTATGTACAATGCATCACCTTTTCACTGAAAAGTCGCTGAAAAACCAAAATGGCGACACGAGCTGCAGCGCAAAAAGCGCGCACTTCCAACAGTAAGTCTGCAACCATATCCACACTCGGAACGTGAGTAGTCGAAACAAAACTTTTTTCGAATATCCTTTAGAAATTTCAGCTTAATATCAATGTGCTTGGTACTACCAGAACTTTTTTCACTTTCAACGTGTCTTATCACAACCTGGTTGTCCATCTTCTAAACCAGTTGCATCTTAGCACGGATTCCAATTTCTCTAAGTAATTCTCTAATCCCAAGTGCCTCTCGACCGGCCATCGAGGCTGGTACAAAGTCAACCTCTGCTGTCTAAAGCTCCACAGTGAATTGTTTCCATTGCTAATTAACCATTACTCATTTACGAAAACCACCATTGCACTTACGCTCTTCCGGTGTTCTTTATCGGCAGCAAAGTCTGAATCGCTGAAGCACGTCTGTGCTAGCTTCAGTGTCGTGAAGGAACTTAAATTTTCGAGGCTTCCACTCAAAAACAACACAAGGAAGCGATAGACTACACTTCTCTTGCTTATACTTCCCAGGTTCTTGGTACTTACGTCCGAACCTTAACACAAAGTCACTGAAAATGGACACTTCCCTGTAACACTCAGACTTCCCCTTATATTAGGTAACCGCAAAGGATCTTTATCACGCCTTAACACACGTTCACTTAAAGGTTTCCTCGGGATGCACTTAGACTTAGTTTTTGTATGGGTTGAAAAGGGTTGGTTGGTTGAAAGAACGACTCTCTGAAAAGGGGGAAAATTTGATTATAATTAAAGTACTAAGAAATCCTATATAGACCTCTAGTGTCTGTTCACCTTGTTACTTCTTGGTTACTTCAGCACTGGCTTCAATACCGAAAAACTTACTTCATGGTGGGCTAAACTGTCGTGGACGGTCACCCGTATACTCTTTACGTATACTTTTCATATACAATTAACCACAGACTCCAGCCACTTCACCACAAACTGTCGTGGACGGTC
>CM047582.1:14520355-14558604 GCA_026184515.1 Peronosclerospora sorghi | reverse complement strand
CCCGTATACTCTTTATGTATACTTTTCATATACACTTAACCACAGACCCCAGCCACTTCACCACAAACTGTCGTGGACGGTCACCCGTATACTCTTTATGTATACTTTTCATATACATAACACAGACTCCAGCCACTTCACCACATCAGACGTCATTCAATTGTTCCCTTTATATACTTCAATACTCGTTTGGCAATTTTATAGTCGCCTATGGTTGCCGCATGCGTCGTTCTTGTGGCGCGGTGCACAGCGAACGAAATATCTGGACGTGTGCACCGCGAAATCCATAATAGACTTCTTAAGAGAGATTGAAAACTCTTTATGCACGGCATATTCGACTTAGCTTTCACCGGCAGCGATTCATTAAAATTTTGTACGTCAATCAAATTAAAAACTGGGGTGTTGGACAGGTTCGTCTTCTAGAGACTATGTGTTTTCAACACGTCAATAATTGTTGTCTCTTTAACCAAAAAATAACCGCACTTCGGCTCTGCTCCGATCCTCATACCCAAAATTTTGTTAACGTTCCGAGATCTTTCAAATCCAAAATTTTCAATTATCTGAGAAAATATTTTGAGACAACTGCATCGTAAGTACCTATGACCAGTACGTCATCCACATAGGCATCGACTATGGCCGTTCCAATTTCATTTGTTTTAACAAAAATGCAAGTGCCCGTGACGCATGGCACAAAAATCAATTCTTCCAACGTTTTGCACAAACAATCGTGCCATAATCTGCCGGACAAAGCCTGGCTGAGTCTACCCGATTAGGTTAACCAATCCTTTTCGGACTCGAAATGCCAAAAGACCTTTTTGTCCGTCTGTAACATCACTAAGGGTCAAACAAAAAAAATCACGACATTGACGGAATCTCACATATCCGTTACGGTTTTCGCAGTCGTGGGTTGAAGGAGCTAGGTAGTTGCTCACCTCTGATTATGTCATATTAAGTTAGGTAGTGGCTGTATTATTCCATTCGTTATCTTCAGCTTTTCTGGAACTAAGATTGGTTGGATATCCTTTTAAGAATCGCTCAGTCCATCTGAAATATCTCTTACCACCTCTCTGCTCTGTGTCTTGTTGGAATTTCCCTAAATTAACATAATTGATCAATCGTCGAGGCTGACATTTTACGCTGTCGAATAAATTTTTCCTCTTTTAGGTCCTCAGTTGTTGCTGACCTTAGGATATCTCTTCCGTATTTGGATAATATGATAGCCTATGTACAACGAAGTAGAAGACCTCCTTGTTGCTGTCTAATTCACTACCGGTCAAGAGCGCAGTTAGTTCTTGTATCGGATCCCTAGGAAACTGCATGGAAAGTACGCGAGTTTCAAACCCTTTTCTGATACTTCATTCAACCCGTGTATGTCTACTTGCTTTTGTTCGGTGTAGCTTATTTCGTTTATCTCGTAATGGTGATTATAGACCGAGTATTGGTATCCCCAAATTTGATTCCAATTTGTAGGAAATTTCCCGTGCGATTTAGCTACCTGGATCTTCTCGATAACTTCGGCAGGTAATATGGTTTGGAGCGCAGTTTTAATGGTTCTATTTGCTTTTTCACGATATGAGGATGGGAATTTGAGCTAAATTCCATTTTAAAGTTTATCATGGGCTAGTCTTCTGTATAAACTTGGCAGCCATTCCATTTAATCACTACTGCCCCATTTTTTTAGGTTCTTATTGAAATGTCTCGTCATTTATCTTTGCGTAGATAATGAAAAACTTAAATGGTCGATGTCGTTTTATGCCTTCAATATATCGAATTTGTCTTTAGTTAACTTTATTGCAACCAACAATCCGTTGAAGATGAAAACGACGCCCTAAGACAGTTCAAAGACAGCTCGCAGAGAGTTGAAGAAGATAACCAAGTCGGAGACTTAATCAATCGAATGTTTATTGAGAAGGGATTAGCTATCCTAACATGAAATATGCATAGAGTTGAAGTTATAGCGAACTTCCATCTGTTATGTATCCTAAACTAAT
The DNA here is from genome assembly GCA_026184515.1 of Peronosclerospora sorghi. Classification (NCBI taxonomy): domain Eukaryota; phylum Oomycota; class Peronosporomycetes; order Peronosporales; family Peronosporaceae; genus Peronosclerospora; species Peronosclerospora sorghi. The sequence goes on along the minus strand of CM047582.1, from coordinate 14,556,613 downwards.
TATTCGTACCTAATAATAGGTACTAAGACTTCTAGGTACACTATCTTATCTCTTAAAAGTATAAAGTTATCAATGATATATATGAAAATATAATCATACCTAGTTTTGACAAAAAACAATATAGTGAATACTTGAATACTTTCAACAGTACTAACAGAACATCACGATGTGAATTTGTCACTGTATATTCTACGAGATTCCCTTGTATTGTTTTTATTCTTATTGCGATATTCCTTACCATTACACGTTCTGATATAGCGGTCGTTTTGTCCATTTGTACAATATATTTTAGTATTCTTGTTTGAGATTTACCGGGATTTTTTGTAAAACTGCGTACCGATAGATAAGCTGGTTGTTCGCTCAAGCCTGGGCTATCACCACCACTGTAACAGGGTTACATTTGGTTACGTGGTGTGCGTAAGTACACAACGGTTGAGGTCAAGTATTGACCGGTCCGAAAGGTTTGGACCTATTGGTTATTTTAACCAATCAGGGCAGGAGCCCTTGGCGGAGGCGTGGCAGCCTGCCACGTGTTGGTACACAGGTAATGTACATTACATTTCGGCTAGGTACGAATTGAGTAAGTTCTACTTAGTATTACATATAGTTTACATTAGTTTAGTTAATTTAGGCTAATTATATATTAAATATACATCAGTTTACAAAATACACTAAAGACTGCTAGGCGCACGACCTCGACCGGTCGCGCGCGCAGTGAATATTGTAGTGAAAGGGAATACCTTCCCTTAACTACCCCCTTTCTAAGGGAAGCCTTGTATCAAGGCGTTAGTCTATACTAACTCGTAAACCAAGGGAATCTTGGCCCCGAGTAAGAGAGTGATATCTTACTAAGCCCTTTTATGAGGGCGTATCGGCTAAGTAGCGGCGTATCGCCGCTTTAGGAAAGTATTCCTCTGTGCGCTAGCCGCACCGTGCGTGTTCGCACCTGCTACATCTGGTAGCACTTGTAGTCAATCCAACACCTGTGTTGGTAGACGACAACATCCTCTGCAAAGAATAAACCAAGAGGATTCGGGTAAACTAACCCCCTTCCAACAAGAAGCCTTTAACAGGATGTTGTACATCTTGGGCGACGATGATATGCAGCTCCTAGTGGAGCAGGGCTTAGAGGCCGTACGTGAGAGGGTTAACGCCCTCATCGCCCGAGAGGCGAATTTCTGTGGAAGTCGTTCCACGTGTACGGGGGTGCTCCCTCCGTTGTCCTTTAAGATAAAGGAATTCACCGGTGAAAAAGGTGATAACCTTTATGTGTGGCTTCGCGAGGTCAAAACGGCCTTCGCCACAGCGAATGTGATCGAGGATCACTTGCAAGTGGGACTCGCACTAACCCATCTTACGGGTAAAGCCCGTGCATGGGCGTTTACGTGTCCGGACTCGGTCACGGACTTGTTCCCGACCTGGAAAGTCCTTAAGCAAAATCTTATGGACATGTATACCACACCCGATCTGGTTTTCCAGAATCAGCTGGCGTTTTTGAGGTGCCGCCAGGGCACTAGGGACTTGGAGACATATGTCCAAGAACTTAAGACCCTGTTGACAGCGATGTACGCGAAAGCGTATTCGGACGATGTGTCCATTCCCGTGTTTATGAGAGGCCTGAAAGAAGGGCCAGCACGTTCGGAGCTGTTCCGATGACGACCCCAATCCCTGGGGGAGGCTTTTAAGATGGCGTTTAACGCCGAGAGGAACTTTCGTTCCTCTAAGGGGGGGCCTTAATCCATGGACCTGAATCAGGTCGAAGCGGAAGAGAAACCTTCCGCTAAGATTCACGCTGACTCAGCTCCGTTGGGTTCTGAGGTGAAGCTCCTGGCCATGCTGCAGCGGAATGGACCGCTGACATGCTTCCTGTGTGGAAGCACGGATCATCTGCGAACAGATGTCCGAAAAAAACCCAGCGAGACTCTCGCTTTAAGGGGCCGAGGGTAGGTAAAAAGCCCTCGCCCAAGCCGTCGGGAAACGACGGCTCTCAGTAGGTGCGGGGCGCCCTACTGGGGGATCCCTCAGTGCTGTTAAGCCCCAGAGTAGGGGACTACAGCACGAAGCCCCGAGGGAAACGGTGCTTTCTAGCACCGAGGTGGTGTACCAGCCAGGTTTGCTGGTCGTCCTTGCGGACGTGAAAGGCTTTGTTAAGCCTTGGAGAGTCTTGATAGACTCTGGAGAGTCTGAAAATTATGTCAGACGAGTTTCTGTTGAGAAGAGTCGGCTGTATGCCGAGGCCCTAGAGGCACGTTCTCGTGACGTTGTCACGGTCCGTCTAGCAAATGGCGTACAGGTTTCTGTACCCAAGGTCTCAATTGACCTTAAGCTGAAGTTTGCAGACTTCGACAGCTTAAAACGTTGTCTAGTCCTGGATTTGGACTCGAGGTATGACCTCATTCTGGGCATGAAGTGACTGGAACGCCACGAGCCATGGATAGACTGGAAGGCTAAGTCCATTGGATCAACGCACCCGCGATCGGGTGAAGCATTGGCGAGTCATGAACCCACCTTTGCTCGATCACCAAAGCGATTCTGGTGAGAGATGCCAGAGATTGTGATGTCTGAGATGATCAGTCCCAATGAGGTCAAGGAAGTGTTCCTTGACGAGGGGGATTAGGCGGTTAATCCCCACGCCGTTAACGGTGAGACTGGTGAGTTGCCAGTGGCAGAGGTGGATTCCTCTGAGGAGACGACAGTGGTAGGGGTAGAGACCCCTGTGGTTAAGCGCGAGGCGCTTCCAAGCGAAGAGACCCGTAGTTCGTCTCTTTCGCACGTCGGAAACGATTCCGACTACGCCGTTGTAGGTGAGACCGGCGAGTCACCGGTGGTAGAGGTAGATACCTCTGTGGATAGGCGCGAGGCGCTTCCAATAGATGGGGCAATTGACTCCCCCCATCTGGGTCCCGGGATGAGTCCCGAGGACAGTAGTCAGCAGTCCTATCGGATGCTGAATAGTGTGAAAGGTGTTGTCACGGAAGGCTTAAGCCGGGAATGGTTGCCTGGGGTAGGCGAACTGTTTCCGTTGGAGGAGATGTCTTTCAACGAGTTTCAGACTGCTGTAAAAGCAGGTGAACTCGACGAGATCGTCCTGTTGCGTCCGGAAGAGGATTTGAACTCCTCATCCACGATGGACGAGTCAGTTTTGGTGCAAACCAAACAGGCATTGAATGCCCGAAGCGGTCTCAAGATCCTCGCGGATCCTGAGGACCCTTACCATTCCTTACTAAAGGAATTTGGAGATGTCATTAGTGACAACCCGCCGATGGGGTTACCACCGGATCGGGGAGTCCGACATGAAATTGATTTGGTTCCTGGAACCAAATACTGCGTCACTAGGCAGTGGCCTCTCCCCAAGGAGCAATGCGACGTTATCGACGCATTCTTCAAGGGGGAAGAAGAGGCAGGGATGGTACGGGAGAGTAAATCTCCCCATTCATCTCCCACTTTTTGTGCTCCAACCGAACGGGAAGTGGCGCATTGTGCATGCGTACAATAAGCTGAATGCAGATACTGTACCCATGTAAACTCCGATTCCGCGGAAGGATGTCCTCCTGAACAATATGGGGGGCTGTGCGGTGTACGGTGCCTTAGACCTGGTGGACGGGTATTATCAGGTGCTCATGCGAGCATCCGATATTCTGCTTACAGCGGTCATCACGTCTAGTGGCATGCTGTGGGAGTGACTTGTGATGCCACAAGGGCTTTCGAATGCACCAGCGACTTTTAATCGCTTGGTGACTCAACTCTTCCACCCTCATAGAAAGTACGCCCAGACGTACTTCGACGATATAATCGTTCATAGTCGTGCGGAAGGCGACTCGTCTGATGTTCAGACGCATCTGATACACCTTCGAGCTGTGCTCGAATGTATGCGAGAGCATAAGTTATATGCGAACACATCCAAATGTATCTTTGGTGCTGAGGAAATTCCTTTCCTCGGATGCTTCATCGGTAAGGATGGGGTGCGGGCGGATCCCGCGAAGGTGCAAGCCATTGTGGAGTAGCATTTGCCTGTAAATCTTAGAGATTTACGGAAGTGGTTTGGGTTAGCCAATTATCTCCACAAGTACAGACCAAACACCAAAACGCTTTTGAAGCGGTAAAGGGGAGCTTGTTGAAAGCTCCCGTTCTTTCTCTCACAGATTCTGGGAAACCATTTAGTGTCGTCTGCGACGCCTCCGATTTCGCAATCGGATGTGCTTTGTAACAAGCAGACGATGAAGGAAGGGAACGCGTGATTGCGTTTGAGTCGAGGCAGCTTAAAGCTCCAAAACTGAATTATCCCGTTCAAGATAAGTAGCTACTTGTAATAAAGTATGCCCTTGTCAAATTTAGGGTTCACCTACTCGGCTCAAAGCCGTTTGTGGTTTATACTGACCACGCGTCCTTACGGACAGCGACAAGGTCGCCCCATCTCTCCCAACGGATGGCCCGTTGGCTATCCTTATTTGCGGAGTACAACTTTGAGGTTAAGTATAAACCTGGCAATCAGAACGTGCTTGCAGACGCGTTGTCGCGTCGTCCCGATTACGAGCTCGCTCACGCGACATTCATCACCTCGTCTGTGGTGGATCTCATACGCCAGGCGTATGGGAAAGACCCACAATGTACGGCACTTATCAGCGCTTTGGGTGGCAAAGGACTTGGCTCGTCTGATCCTACCCTGTCAAGTCGATCTAGAGCTCGGTTACACCGTTACAGTTCCTGGACGGTTTCATATATTATAGCACGAGCGTCGAGGACACTCCGCGGGTGGTTGTTCCTCATGATGAGAAACTAAAGTATAGAGTCCTCTTTGATGCACATGACGCCCCTACCGGGGGTCATTTAGGTCGGGATAAGACCTACAGCGCTTTAAGCGCTTTGTATTGGTGGCCCGACATGTATAAGTGGATGATGAGTATATTCGCACCTGTGAAACGTGTCAGAGAGTCAAACCCTCTGCAGATTCAGCTGCGCCTTTGGAGAGCTTATCCGTCCCGACGAGTGTTGTAAATCCATTAGTATGGATTTTATCTTCGGCTTCCCGAAGGATAAGGCCGGGAACACCGGCATATTGGTCTTTGTAGACCGTTTGAGCAAGATGGCTCACCTGGCGTCGGTGACAGAGTCCATAGATGGACAAGGAACAGCAAAACTGTTCCTAGACCGTGTCTTTCGACAGCATGGTCTACCCGATTCCGTTGTATCGGATCGGGACCCCCGTTTTACGGGACAGTTTTGGGGAGCGTTGTTTAAGGTGCTGGGCACCAAGCTCCTCATGTTCTCTGCGGATCATCCGCAGACGTACAGTCAAACGGAACGCGTTAATAGCGTTGTTGAGGATATTCGCCGGAGTTTATGTTCGGATTCTCCAAAGGGTTGGAGTGAGATGCTTCCTATGGCCGAATTTGCTATAAACAATTCGGTCCATGCATCTACGGGGCTTACCCCGTTTTACGTGAAGGGATTAGTGAATCCGAGGGTTCCGTTGACGCCACGTGTGTGTGGCCCAGGTCTTGAGGGGGGAGTATTCCCCGATGTCAGCCCTGTATCTGTGCGAAAGCGCATCGATAAGTGTTTATCGACGCGCCTTAGTGTCTTGCGACACGTTTGCGACGCCATGGCGGAAAGCCAAGACAAGCTAAAGGAACAGGCCGACCGCAAGGGCTGCCGGCGTAACGAACAGGTATACAAAGTAGGAGAAAGTGTTTTATTAAACACTAAAAATCTTCCTACATATGCAGTTTCCAATGTGTTAAGAAACAAACTGCGCCCCAGGTTTGTGGGGCGTTTCAAGGTGCTAGCCCGAAAGGGCTTGGCGTATACCTTGGATATCCGGAAGTTGATGCGTACGCATCCTACCTTCTATGTGTGTGGTGGAGTCAAGTTCGAAATCAAACACCGAAGTGTCGAGAGCCTGACCACCATCGTGCCCGGCCTTCCAACTTACGGGGGGGTACCCCACGAACCCTCGTCTTCGATCCGATCGTATCGTCCGCTGCTGGCAGACGACCGATCGTCAGCACTGGACGCCTGGTCCGATTCTTTTTGCATCTCACCTGTGTACCCGATGGATTGGGCTGGTAACACACTCGGTGGATCGGTGCTTGGGACTGACTTGTGGTCTAAATGCGGTAGACCGTGCTGGGTGATGTACCCGGGGCGGAACTCTTCACCCTCGGTACGGGTATACCGGTTATACCCGAAATTCGTATACTCCCGAGGGCAGATCGCTAACCCGATCGTAAAGCCCGGCCAATATGGGAGACAAACTCCGGTAATCCAATGAGGTCCAATAATACAATCCAATGGGGAGATCCAATAAGAACGTGACGTAATCCACGAACGATATCTCCACTAAATAATCCAATAGGTGAAATAACACGTTCCAAACGTGTGCAACTTAACGTTGGGGGTCAACCAAAGTACGCCCCCGTCGAGGGACTTCCGGCGGGCCAAATGCGTCTATAACGCGTCCCGGCCGGGTATAATGAGCTGGAGGGGATTACTTGACCCTCCGCTCCCAAAACACTCTGCGGCGTGCAGAGGCGACTAACGCGTAAGGCGAAAACGACCCCGGTTGGGCTGGGGGTCCAACGGTCACTTAAGCGAAGCTAAAAGCCAAAAACCTTTACGAAGCAAAACCCAAACGAAAGCAAACCCAAACCAAAGCAAATCCCCAACTTGGCAAATCCCCAACTTACTACCTACCCCCTATAGTCCCCAATAAGTACCAAACATGAAAATATGTAGTACACCCAATCTCATGTGACCTACCCGAATTGTGTCCTGGACACCCCTTGCACATGACTGACCCAAAAACCTCTTGACTTTCCACCAATCCGATCGCCGACAGGCCGATTGGTCCATTGTTGACCGGAACCGACCAAAATTCTTGGGTCCGCTTTTCACGACATGTGGGTATGCTTAAGCCATACCAGAACCCGGAGGCGGGTACCCTTTTGGGGAAGGGTAGGAAGGCGGATAGCCGAAAGGCACAATAGGTCGGAATAGCGCCGACAGGGTCAAAATGCGACCATGAAACTCCGCAACGACAGACGCGAGAGAGGCAAACCGCTTCTCGATGCGGTCATTCGCACTCCTCTCGCGGACTCCCTCCTGGGCATCCGGGATGCGGCGGCTGTGCCGATCAAAGCGCTCGTTAAGCTCACGTCGCAATTGCGCGACCTCCTAATCCAGTTCTCGACTCGGAGGGTATTCCACATTACCATGTGGAACGCCTGATGGCGCGACGCCATCATAAGGGTGAGACCCAATATCTGGTAAAGTGGAAAGGTTATACACATTCACAGAGTTCTTGGGAGTCCGAGACTCCCCTGCGGCAGGATTGCCGTGACATCGTTGACGCTTTCGAGCGGGAGAACCCCGCTGCGATTCAACGACCAAAGGGGCGGGAGAAGCCCCTTCACTCCCAGTAATTGGGAGTTTGCCGGAGACAGATGCAGATTTTGCATTGCTCTCCGGCACCACACCGAGGGCAGGAGTGCTAGCAGAGCGCGTGCAATAAGGGGCAGATATTTGCCCCAGCGCCTTGGCTTGGGCAAACTCCAAGTGCAACGCCCTCTCTATCCGAACGTCATGTTCGGAATAGCTGTTGTACAGCTCGTTAAAGTTAGGGAGACGCTTCTCCCCTTCCGCCCAAGCGCGGAATGTCCTCGACATCTTCACCTCGTAGGAAAACGAAGGGAACCTCGCGAAGGGTCTCAACGACGACACACCGTGCCTGTTTCCGAGGCGCGCTCGGTACGAGTTGATAGTGCTCGGCCTCGGCGTTAGCAGTTTTTTCCGGAGTTGTCTCCGGCGTGATATTTCACGCGGCTGTACAGCCGCAGGGACAGAGATATGGGAGGCTAAACCCCTCTTCACCTCGTTTTTAGCCTTCTTTTGAGGGTCACGAGTACCCTTCCGTGCCGGTACGGTATGTTGAGCTTCCTGAGCCGTGTCTAGATCATTGGAGATGGTCGCCTTCGGCGACCCGGATGCATCATCCGCAGTTGGTAGAGGTGGCGAACGAGTTAGTGCATTTTCCCCACGTGTGGGGAAAGGATTAGACTGCCGACATCGCCGTTCGGCGTTGTCGGAGCGGTCAGCCTTTGGGGAGATATCCCCAAGGGCATCATCCTCCTAGTTATAGGAATAGTCTACATCCTCTTCTCGAGGAGAATCCTCAGCACCACTAAAGGTGCTCATGGTAAGCCAGAAGTTTTGTCAGTTGGAGTTCTCCAACTATAATTGATTATTGCGTTAGCAATAGTCTTGATGGGGGAGGATGTAACAGGGTTACATTTGGTTACGTGGTGTACGTAAGTACACGACGGTTGAGGTCAAGTATTGACCGGTCCGAAAGGTTTGGACCTATTGGTTATTTTAACCAATCAGGGCAGGAGCCCTTGGCGGAGGCGTGGCAGCCTGCCACGTGTTGGTACACAGGTAATGTACATTACATTTCGGCTAGGTACGAATTGAGTAAGTTCTACTTAGTATTACATATAGTTTACATTAGTTTAGTTAATTTAGGCTAATTATATATTAAATATACATCAGTTTACAAAATACACTAAAGACTGCTAGGCGCACGACCTCGACCGGTCGCGCGCGCAGTGAATGTTGTAGTGAAAGGGAATACCTTCCCTTAACTACCCCCTTTCTAAGGGAAGCCTTGTATCAAGGCGTTAGTCTATACTAACTCGTAAACCAAGGGAATATTGGCCCCGAGTAAGAGAGTGATATCTTACTAAGCCCTTTTATAAGGTTGTATCGGCTAAGTAGCGGCGTATCTCCGCTTTAGGAAAGTCTTCCTCTGTGCGCTAGCCGCACCGTGCGTGTTCTCACCTGCTACAATCACCATACAGTTTACTGTTGCTGGTGTGGTCACTTGCTGTACGCGTAGAAATCGCTCAATACTTCAAATCCACTAGCCTACCCTTTTCCACTTCTGCATATATATTATTTCACGTTCGCGATAACGATGTGGTGATCGGAAGCTGATTATGTTTGCGGCTCCAAAGATATGGAAACGGGCAGTCAAAACGGTGGGCAAATAATTTAATGGTGGCAAAAAGTATGAGAAATGTACAGGTATGAACCCAAAATGGGAATTTAGGTTGATCGACGGAAGGTAATATCATCTAATCCCGTAGCGATATTTTAGGACATAGAGTTTTGAGCAGGCTATCAGGCTATGCGAACTGGTGTTGTGTACATTGGAACTAGGAACATTTCAGTATACAGTTGTCTATGCTCACAAAGCCGATGTTTGATGGTTAATAAATGAGGAGCTGCTGGCATAATTGGCGGTTTCTAAGTAATTAAGTTCACTGTTCCCTTTCAGCGCTTGAGATAGTCGGCTTAGGTTTTCCTCTGATACCATCCTGAGATTATTTTTAAAAATTAAGTCATCGTTTTGTTCCGTTTGACTGGTGTAACGAGTCCTCCCAGGACTCGACAGACAATTCTGTAAAACGGGCATGTCCTTTCTGTCGTCTTTCAGCTTAGCTTATGGATGTGCAAAGCGTTTCTTGTCTATATTGTCAACCATTCATTCTTTTTATCGGGCACGCTTGCATGCTCGTTTAGACTCCTTTTTGCTTGTACTTTTCTCCTTTTTGTATGTTCTTCTCCGCGCCGTACACGCAGATATGGCTTGGGGAGGCATATATGCCCCTGGATCAACTTTGCTGCTGAGCCTGGTTATGCTTGAGTCGTTGTGTGGAACCTTCCCATAATTGAGCGCTTGTATATCTGCAACTTGTCATAAGGTGGCCAAAGTTACCACAATTTAAGAACTGGGGAAGTTCGCTCACGTCAGGGTGACGAACTATCATAGTATGTCCGTGCTCATGAATGTTTTTATACCTAGCAAAAATTCCGGACATCCTGTCATTTTTATGGATAATTTCCATTTGGTTGATGTGCGGGAGTTGGGTGCGTACTATTCGATGTAATAAAAGTCGATATTTACAGGTATATGCTTTTACAAATACGCCTTGAGCCGGCCAATGTTCATGAGCGTGTGATATGAATCAACTTTACAGCGTTATATTATCTTTGTGATGTTTGGCAAATTCAAAAGTGAGCTTTATTAGCTAAAGTTATCTACAAGGCAATGAATGGCTATGAATCCTTGTATACGTAATCTTGATTATCGTAAACAGCTATGCAGGGCCTGGCGGCTTGTCATTGGTCCAGGTTATTGGTTTACGTGGCGGCTTGTCATTTGTCCAGGTCAAAATAGAACAAAGTCGAATTTGAAACCATTGCATTTTTCATACATTACAATCTTTCTGGTTCCATATCAATCTAGTTGACGTTTTCAAATTGATCCTGTGTCAGCTTGGTGTGAATTCAACAAACGATATGCTATAACTTTATGAGGAGTTAACGACCTTTTGAATTTTTCTTTCCGTGTTCTCTGTCAAAAAAGATGAGGGAAAAATTTTCCTCTTGATGTGGTTGTAAACGATTGTTCTTGTTGTAATTCAGTTATACCAACCCTCATTCCGCTGCGATAAAATAACTTAGTTAATCGCTCGATTATGTTGCTGCTGATTCACGCCATCAGTCATTGACGGACTTGCAAAATTAACTCGTGTTTTAAATGATGGTAAAATAGTTATTTGGGGCCAAGTATGTTCTTAACAAAGGGTGGTAATATGACCACATAATGCTTCATCTTTCACATCAACTCTTCCTGATCCCACGTTAGGTTGTTGCGAGAATATTGCTTGCACTGAGTGATGCCCCGTGATGACCACTTTCCTGGATGAAACACGAACGGGACTTGCCTCGGGGAGCTGCTTGTTTGGTCTTTCCCGCTTAGGTCCCATGCTTAACTTTCTGCACCAAATGATTTAACTGCCTCGTTCTTGCAAACTTGATCCTAATAATCATACTTTGCAAGATGTTAACACATTTCTAGCTGGTGTCGCTGGGAGCGTGTTAACACAGTCATAATTTCGCCCAGTCTCATAATGTACTTTCACGGTAATGCAGGTCTCCATGATAAATGCACATAGAATGTCTATATCGACTTTTTTGTTGATTCTATCAGCGTGTATCTTGTCTTTTTATGTCCAATGAATTATGGATGACGATGTAAAGTAATGTTATTATCCTTTTCATGTATCCCTGGCCTGAGCTAGTGTGGATCCTTGAATTGTATACGTGAGGGCTTTCAGCATGTCTTTTGGTTTGATTGGTTTATGTCGGTCCTCCCTTCGTCTCTCCTGATATGATGAATGCCCGTAGCCGCTCGCCTTCCGCTCTTTCTCCTTACTTGAATCCACCATATATCTGGGCTTCTTGGTTCCCATGGTATCGTTAGCTAGCTTTACGGTTAAAATAGTCTGTCTGTTTTTGGTTCTTATTAAGGTTGAGTACTATTTTTGGTAGCAATTTGTATTGGGAAAAACTAAACAGTACCGTGTCCAAATAGGCTTATTAAGAACTCGATTTTGATTGGCTGTTTTCAGCCTGCAGGGCTTAGGGTTTAGGGTTTACGGTTGTTTGTTTGTTTGGTAAGTTTCCGTGGTCAATTGGTTGGCTGTTTGCTTAGTGGAATGGGGAGGTATATGTGAGAAAGCGGAGAGGCGCCAAAAATGAGCGGGACCCCAAAAAATGCAGGCTTAAAACTGCCAATCAAACTCGAGTTCTAAATAAGCCTATTTGGACACGGTACTGTTTAGTGAGCCCCATTTGTATTTCGTTCTATTAGTAGCAAATTAGTGCATTAGTACTCTGTTCTGAGTACACACATAATTGTGTTACCATAAGAAATCTATACCACACAACAGATGAAATTTTACGATAACTTCAAAAATCTGGTATATATTTTCATCTTAGGCTAGCTAAACACTTCTCAATATGCATTCCGTGGATTTAGTCCCTGACTTGGATATTTTCTTCTCTACATTACGAAGTGTCTGCTGATACGCTTTTCGCCGTTAACGTGTGATTGACTATGGAAATATCGACTTTACTAACTTTTCGTTATATTTTGATTATTTTCACGCACTTACGACTTAAGTTTTCGTCTACGTCTGCAACTACGGATACGAACTCTATTCAACGTGTGCATACAATGCTTATGCTTCATAGACTTACTGATGATGCCTCATAGACTTACCGATGAGTTTCTTCCGGATCATCTTCGGGACCTTGTTCAGTCGCTGACGATGGTGTCTCCGGAACTTTGTCCTCCTAGGCTTAGAAAAGGCGATGGTCTGTCTAGTTAGTTGAGTTCTGTGGTCGACCGCGTCCCTAATCGTTCGGACTGACTAGGCTAAAGATAGAATTGAAGTAATTAACTAAATAGATTACGCCCCAAATTCTCTAAGAGCATCTCCAACGTTGGTGATTAAATGGGTAATTAAAATAAATGTAGTGGAAATTTTAGTGAAAGGGCCTTCACCGGTACGAGTAAATCGCTCCTAAATTTATTAAAATTTAGAAATATTGAAAATTTGACTATATTTGCGAAGTTTTACAGTTTGAGTAAAAAGCCTATCAAACTGCGCGACGACGCGTACTTGGCTGTTCAAGTGCCCCGACTGCCGACATGAGAGTAAGTACGTTCTACTCGACGCCATCGTCAAACCGCCGGAAGAGTTTCAGTGCGGCACTATCAGGGTCCTTTTGTCTAGAAGGTGAGGAGGGTAGTGGAAAGGGGTGGGGGGTGATGGTGAGTGGTAAGGTGGTGGGAGTGGGAGTGGGTAGTTATAAGTTTAGTTTAGTTTTATTTGCTTTCCCGGTGGAGCACTTGCTAAATGTTTCTGTGTAAATCTAGGTTTTGTGCTATAGTTACCTTAAATTTAGTTTAATTTCACTCACCAAGGGTGGAGATGCTCTTAGATATATACATTAGGGATGTGTGTCATAATAGGGGCTTTCAATCTTATCATATGCGAATTTTGACATAAAGTATATCATCCCGCGTATATCAACCCGCCTGCCCCACCGCATATATCAACCCTCCTGCCACACCGCATATAAATTTGATGTCCTGTTGATATGAAGCGCGTCAAACTTGAGGTTCCCTTGTCATATTGCTCACCGGCTAATGTTCATATAGAAAATTTCTCATCCATTCTACATTCGGCAACAAGACCTCCCCAACTTCATCCATAGTTGAGGGGAAGACTTCCCGCTGTTCCTTTTTTCCTCCTTACAATCACGCCCATAGTTTTGTAAATGTACTTAAATAGATATGTAGCTTCAGTCAACAAATAAAACGGTTTCACTTGCTGTCCGCGAAAAATCGTCCTTGTCGGAGGAAATATTTTGGACCATAATAAAATTTCAGCGTTTTACCCCTATTTCCTTAAATTGACGAGAGTTGGTAGAATTACCAAGTCGGTTCTTGGTTGGTAGGATTACCAAGTCGACTCTTGGTTTGTTTACACTTTCTGGGGCGGCTCTTTGGGTATAAGTAGGGGCAGAGAAGGAGATAGAATTACAGGAGAGGAGAAGAGGAAAAAGTCACGATAGAGATTCCGAACAAACAGTCAAATAACATCAACCATTATTGTGCTAAAAACTTCAGCACTATTTTTGAGCAGAATCATGTCCAACAGATCTACAACCTGCTCTAAAGCGAATTTGTCTGAGAACGGCTACAAGGTACATAGCACTTGTAACTACAATCTTCAAAACAACAACTTTACTCATTGTTCATTGTGATAAAGGCGATTTTATCGTGGATGGAAGACAGAAATAATTTTGCAAAGATCTCTGGGAATTCTGGTCCTACCAAAGTAGGACTACCGTTTGTTAAGAAGACCGAAGGGTTTGCTCTGTTAGCACAGCATTTCAATAAGAACAGTGGAAGGAGGCTGCATTTCGATGCCAAGTCAATGCAAGCTCGCCTTCTAACGTACAAGAAACGTTTCATTGAAGCTAAATCAGTCGCATCTGCTACAGGAAGCGGTCTCACGGAGCAAGACCGCCAAAAATGGTTCCATAGTTTGGAAGCCAAATTAAACACTAAATGTCCGCAATACTACCGCATGAAGGCTTTGTTTGGTGAGAAGGCAAACGTAAATCCGAACATACCTTTGATTTTTCTGCGCCTCCTCCGTCTTTGGTAGTAATTAGGACTGCACCAGACTCCTCTGGTCCGCGCGAAGAAAGCGAAGATGAAGGTATCCAGGTCCTTGCTGCAAATTGGCATCAATCCACACACTTTGACAGATTACTTTTACCAAAGCACTCCTGGGCAAAAACAAAACCGAGAAGAGATGGAGGGAGGAGGAAAGTGAGGAGACAGAAGACTGAGAGTTACAGGATTCTTCTGGAGACGAATCTGGGGAGGAGCGGGAAGGGCCGGAGGAAGTATAATTTTGCGAACAAAACATGCAGGAAGATACTGGGTTTGGAGACTTGCGCGTGGAGCAGGAGGATCCAGAGCCCCTCCACCCTCGACTTTCCTTGACGGCTTTGACGGAATAAAACGCTGGTTGGTACTTAGTAACGTAATCTTTAACTGCAGAATTGCAACATTATTCCGAACCACTGAAAATATCACTATGCAACTACATTCCAGCACGGACCTGTATGCTGGAGGAGCCCCAGGAGACAACGAGGCGGAAGAGACGTGATGGCAGGAAAACCCCACCTACCTTGCATACAACAAGCGTGACACCTGCGCGTGTCAGCAGCATATCTACAGCGTTTGAGCGTTCAGCTTAACTTCGATCATCTGCAAAGGCCAGCATCAGACATGATCTACTAGAATTTGAGAAAATGAAGTGGTCAAAAGAGATACGCGATCGACCAGAGGCGCAGAAAGAGAATGAGAAGAGGATAAAAGAGCGACAAATAGAGAAAGAAGTAAGGAGACAAGAGAAAGGTTTGGAAAGAGAGGCGGAGAGATTAGGAAGAAGTGCTGAGAGCGCAGATATTATAAAGGAGAGGCAGGAGGAGAGAGAAGAAGGTCGGAAGAAACGTGCAAGTGAAGTTGTTCTTGCAGCGTTGAAAAATGGTCATGACACGGATCAAATTGCGGACATCCTCAAGTTAATAAATTGAAGTTGCCCACAGGGAGTAATTCTATTGAAAATATAGAAGATTAGATTTGTACGAAGAAAGTATTGGAAGAGCACCTTTGGCATAATTAACACTTAGTGTATGAGATCGCAAGGCATACCGAAAGGTTGCTGCATCCTGTGGTCCAGCGCCACAGACGGCCATGGGCACAACAACCTCTTCTTCATCCTCCATCTCTGCCCACTGGTCACCAAACAAGGCAAGAACATTGTGTAGGACAATGCATGCAGAAACCCAGCGAATTATTCCCTGCATGGAATCTGGAGCTCGCAATGGAGTACGAATTTCGCGCAGCGATGCAAACCGAGAATTGAGTATACCGATGCAGTGTTCATTTCGTACTCTGGACTTCGCCAAGAAGTAGTTGAATTCCATATCATCTTCAAATTATCTGCGGGAGCTTTGAACGCTGGAATCAAGGTAGAGTGCATAGGCGGAATCTACCAACAGATATTCCTCATCATCAAAGTACAACTGAGGTGATTTCGCATGATTTATTTCTTTATATACTGTAGTCCGTCCACGATCCAGGCCACCCAACGTGAAAAGCAGTAACGCGCTTGTCCTGATCGCAGACGACCTGCATGTTGATGGAGTACCTCTGGTTCCGGTCATAGTAAAAATCCTCATCTAATCTGGGTTTCTGAGATAACGGCAAGGCCGTCCCGTCCACAAACCCTACACAACCAGGAAACCCTTCTTCCTCCAGACACGCCTTGATCTCGCGTTTTCGTTCGTGGTCCGGCCAACAGACCCACTTAGCCAATATCTCATTAAGTGCTTGTAGAACTCGGTTGGTAAACAAACATACTGTTCCGTATCCGAAGGCAAAGGTGCAACAAGCTTCACCAATAGCTGCACCGTTTCCATATTGTCCGAAGCGCGAAAGAGCAACGGACACCTGCCACGCCACAGACGTTTGTTTGCATCTGCTTTTGTTGTGGAAAATCGCGCTGTCACTCAGCTCCTCAACGAGCGACATGAAAGCAGACCGAGTTGTGCGGACTGCTTGTCGTAAATCTACGTCATATAAGCTAGTGAGTTAGTTTAACAAGAAATCATGCGACCGTGGTTGTGGCACCGCGTCGTATATGTAACGCGAACTTAAAATCAGGGATAGTAACCCCCTAGCATCCTCAAAACGAAGACTCGTCGTCGTTCAAGTGGGCAAATAAGCCTGTAAACTCAAATTGAGTAATAGCAGAACGTCTTGCTGAACCGCGAGGCATGTCAGTTGGGGTTTCACTGTGAGTCTGTGATAATTAATTAAATTATTGTGTGGGGGCAAGCACCAAAATGGTAGATGGTTTGATATGAACTAGATCTTTCGCAGTAGCACATTGTCTGCGTGGACTCTCAAATTTTAAATAAAATTCCACATGAAAGACGCCTATAGTATGCACCGGTCCTATGCCACCTCGACGCAACTGAGTTGGTTGTTCAAGTGAACCATAATATTCGGCAGTACGGAAGCTTAGCAGATGAGTGGTATCAATTCTGTTTAGTTCGTTTTCAGATGGTATATGGTACATATTTTATAGTTGGCATATGTTCTCTGATTTTTATATCTCTCGATAAG
Source organism: Peronosclerospora sorghi (assembly GCA_026184515.1). Classification (NCBI taxonomy): domain Eukaryota; phylum Oomycota; class Peronosporomycetes; order Peronosporales; family Peronosporaceae; genus Peronosclerospora; species Peronosclerospora sorghi. The sequence goes on along the minus strand of CM047582.1, from coordinate 14,539,989 downwards.
TTAGATTACGTACCTGGAGGTAGATTACGCATAAGCACGTGGGGCATTTACGTTGAAATTGAGTGGAATAAAAACTGTATTGCAATTACGACATGGTGAAAAGGAAGATTGCTCAACACTGTCAACTTGGTAGTTTTTTAATCGGGAATTTACAAATAAGGGAGTGATTTTAAAAATACTTACAGATAGTGGAGTGATTCAAAAATATTTACAAATATGCAATGAGGCCGGTGGATGAAGCCGGATCCATTTTTTATTATATAGTAGAAAATAAGGGAGTGATTTTGAAAATAATTACAGATAGGGTAGTGATTCAAAAATATTTACAAATATGCAATGAGGCCGGTGAATGAAGCCGGATCCATTTTTTTATTATATAGTAGACTAGGTAGTCGTACCCGTTGTTCCAACGGGGGGACGCTCATCACAGCTCTTTTGTAGCAGGGTTACACTCGGGTTACATTTAGTATGTGGTGTACGTGAGTACACTACGGTTGGGGTCAGAATGGACCGGTCCGAAAGATTTTGGACCATTGGTTATTTTAACCAATCAGGGCAGGGGACTTTGGTGGGAGCGTGGCAGCCAGCCACGTGTTAGTACACAGGTGGTGTACACTACATTTTAGCTAGGTACGAATTTAGTAAGTTCTACTTAGTATTACATATAGCTTACATTAGTTTAAATTAATTTAGGCTAATTATATATTAAATATACATTCAGTTTACATTTTCACTCAAAGACTACAGGACGCGCGACCTCGACCGGTCGCGCGCGTAGTGAGTTCAGTAGCGTAAGGGAAGTTCTTCCCTTAGCTACCCCCTTATTAAGGTATCCTTGTGTTAAGGCATTAGCAAAAGCTAACAGTAAACCAAGTGGAATCTTGGCCCCGAGTAAGAGAGAACTCTCTTACTAAGCCCGTTTACAAGGGCTTATCGGCTAAGTAGCGGCACATCGCCGCTTAAGTAAAGTCTTCCTCTGTGCGCTAGCCGCACCGTGCGTGTACGCACCGGCTACATCTGGTAGCACTTGTAGTAAATCCAACACCTGTGTTGGTAGGCTACGGCATCCTCTGCAAGGGATGAATCAGGACGATTGGGAAAGGTAACCCTCGTCCAGCAGGAAGCCTTTAACAGGATGTTATCCTTACTGGTTGAAGAAGGCATGCAGCTCCTAGTGGAGCAGGGCCTTGAATCCGTGAAGGCAAAAGGGTCAATGCCCTCATCGCCCATGAAGCGAGTTTAGGTGGAGGTCGTTCCACGGGGGTGCGTCCCCCATTATCCGTTAAGATAAAGGAGTTCACCGGTGAAAAGGGTGATAACCTTTATGTGGGGCTGCGAGAGGTCGAAACGGCCTTCGCCACAGCGTATGTGATCGCTGATCACTTTCAAGTGGGACTTGCACTGATCCATCTTACGGGCAAAGCCCGTACATGGGCGTTTACGTGTTCGGATTCGGTCACGAGCGTGTTCCCAACCTGGGAAGTCCTTAAGCAAAAGATTATGGACATGTACGCCACGCCTGATCTGGTTTTCCAGAATCAGCTGGCGTTTTTGAGGTGCCGTCAGGGCACTAGGGACTTGGAGACATAAGTCCAAGAACTGAATACCCTGTTGGCAGGTATGTACGCAAAAGCGTATTCGGACGATGTGTCCATCCCCGTCTTCATGGGAGGCCTGAAAGAAGGGCCAGAACGTTCGGAACTGTTCCGATGCCGACCCCAATCCCTGGGGTAGGCGTTTAAGATAGCGTTAAACGCCGAGAGGAACTTTCGTTCCTCTAAGGTTTGTCCCGAACCCATGGACCTGATTCAGATCGAAGCGGAGGGGAAACCTTCCGCTAAGAGTCACTCTGACTCTACCTTGCAGGGCTCCGAAGCGGAGCTACTTGCAATGTTTCAGCGGAATGGGCCGCTGAGATGCTTCCTGTGTGGGAGCATGCATCATCTGCGTAACAGATTTCCGCGGAACAGATGTCCGCGGAACCCCCAGCGAGATACGCGCTATAAGGGGCCTAGGGTTGGCGAAAAGCCCTTGCCCAAGCCGTCGGGAAACGACGGCTCCCAGTAGGTGCGGGGCGCCCTACTGCGGGATCCCTCTGTGCTGTAAAGCCCCAGAGTAGGGGAATACAGCACAAGCCCCGAGGGAAACGGTGATTTCTAGCACCGAGTTGGTGTACCAGCCAGGTTTGCTGGTCCTCCTTGCGGACATGAAAGGCTTTGATAAGCCTTGGAGAGTCTTGATAGACTCTGGAGCGTCTGAAAATTATGTCAGACGAGCTTATGTTGTGAAGAGTCGGCTGTATGCCGAGTTCCTAGAGGCACGTTCTCGTGACGTTGTCACGGTCCGTCTTGCGACGGGCGTACAGGTTTCTGTACACAAGGTCTCGATTGACCTTAAGCTGAAGGTTGCAGACTTCGACAGCTTAGAACGTTGCCTAGTCCTGGATTTGGACTCGAGGTATGACCTAATTCTGGGCATGAAGTGGCTGGAACGCCACGAGCCATTTATAGACTGGAAGTCTAAGTCCATTGGATCAACGCACCCGCGGTCGGGTGAAGCATTGGCGAGTCATGAACCCACCTTTGCTCGATCACAAAAGCGATTCTGGTGAGAGATGACAGAGATTGGGATGTATGAGATGATCAGTCCCAATGAGGTCAAGGACGTGTTCCTTGAAGAGGGGGATTCGGTGGTTAATCCCCACGCCGATATAGGCGAGACTGATGAGTCGCCCATGGTAGAGGTGTATTCCTCTGAGGTTAAGCGCGAGGCGCTTCCTAGAGAAGAGACACGAGGTTTGTCTCTTCTTCAGGTAGGGGTTCCCACCACGCCATGTTAGGAGAAAATGTTGCGACTCCAGTGGTAGGGGTAGAGACCCCTGTGGTTAAGCGCGAGGCTCTTCCAAGAGAAGAGACCGAAGTTCGTCTTTTTCGCACGTCGGAAATGATTCCGAACACGCCTTATTAGGTGAGACCAGCGAGTCATCGGTGGTAGAGGTAGATACCTCTGTGGATAGGCGCGATGCGCTTCCAATAGATGGGGCAATTGACTCCCCCCATCTGGGTCCCGGGAAGTGTCCCGAGGCCAGTAGTAAGCAGTCCTATAGGATGCTGAATAGTGTGACAGGTGTTGTCACATAAGGCGTAAGCCTAGAACGGTTTCCTGGGGTAGGCGAACTGTTGTCGTTGGAGGAGATGTCCTCCAAAGAGTTTGAAACTGCTTTGAAAGCAGATGAAATCGACGAGGTTGTCGTATTGCGTCCGGAGGAGGAGTTGAACTCCTCATCCACGATAGACGAGTCAGTTTTGGTGCAAACCAAACAGGCATTGAATGCCCGAAGCGGCCTCAAGATTCTTGCGGATCCTGAGGACCCTTACCATTCCTTATTGAATGGATTCGGAGATGTCATTAGTGACAACCCTCCGATGGGGTTACCACCGGATCGGGGAGTCCGACATGAAATTTATTTGGTTCCTGGAGCCAAATACTGCGTCACTAGGCAGTGGCCTCTCCCCAAGGAGCAATGCGACGTCATCGACGCATTCTTCAAGGGGAAAGAAGAGGGAGGGATGGTACGGGAGAGCAAGTCCCCCCATTTATCTCCCACTTTTTGTGTTCGTAAACCGAACGGAAAGTGGCGCATTTTACATGCGTACAACAAGCTGAATGCAGATACTGTACCCATGCAGACTCCGATTCCTCGGAAGGGTGTCCTCCAGAACAATATGTCGGGCTGTACTGTATACAGTCCCTTAGATCTGGTGGACGGGTATTATCAGGTGCTCATGCGAGCGTCCGATATTCCGCTTACAGCGGTCATCACGCCTAGTGGCATGCTGTGGGAGTGGCTTGTGATGCCACAAGGGCTTTCGAATGCACCAGCGACTTTTAATCGCTTGGTGACTCAACTCTTCCGCCCTCATAGAAAGTACGCCCAGACGTACTTCGACGATATAATCGCTCATAGTCGTGCGGAAGGCGACTCGTCTGATGTTCAGACGCATCTGATACACGTTCGAGCTGTGCTCGAATGTATGCGAGAGCATAAGTTATATGCGAACACATCCAAATGTATCTTTGGTGCTGAGGAAATTCCTTTCCTCGGATGCTTCATCGGTAAGGATGGAGTGCGGGCGGATCCCGCGAAGGTGCAAGCCATTGTGGAGTGGCATTCGCCTGTAAATCTTAGAGATTTACGGAAGTGGCTTGGGTTAGCCAATTATCTCCACAAGTACAGACCAAAACCAAAACGATTTTGAAGCGGTAAAGGGGAGCTTGTTGAAAGCTCCCGTTCTTGCTCTCACAGATTCTGGGAAACAATTTAGTGTCGTCTGCGACGCCTCCGATTTCGCAATCGGATGTGCTTTGTAACAAGCAGACGATGAAGGAAGGGAACGCGTGATTGCGTTTGAGTCGAGGCAGCTTAAAGCTCCAAAACTGAATCATCCCGTTCAAGATAAGTAGCTACTTGTAATAAAGTATGCCCTTGTCAAATTTAGTGTTCACCTACTCGGCTCAAAGCCGTTTGTGGTTTATACTGACCACGCGTCCTTACGGACAGCGAAAAAGTCGCCCCATCTCTCCCAACGGATGGCCCGTTGGCTATCCTTATTTGCGGAGTACAACTTTGAGGTTAAGTATAAACCTGGCAATCAGAACGTGCTTGCAGACGCGTTGTCGCGTCGTCCCGATTACGAGCTCGCTCACGCGACATTCATCACCTCGTCTGTGGTGGATCTCATACGCCAGGCGTATGGGAAAGACCCACAATGTACGGCACTTATCAGCGCTTTGGGTGGCAAAGGACTTGGCTCGTCTGATACTACCCTGTCAAGTCGATCTAGAGCTCGGTTACACCGTTACAGTTCCTGGACGGTTTCATATATTATAGCACGAGCGTCGAGGACACTCCGCGGGTGGTTGTTCCTCATGATGAGAAACTAAAGTATAGAGTCCTCTTTGATGCACATGACGCCCCTACCGGGGGTCATTTAGGTCGGGATAAGACCTACAGCGCTTTAAGCGCTTTGTATTGGTGGCCCGACATGTATAAGTGGATGGTGAGTATATTCGCACCTGTGAAACGTGTCAGAGAGTCAAACCCTCTGCAGATTCAGCTGCGCCTTTGGAGAGCTTATCCGTCCCGACGAGTGTTGGAAATCCATTAATATGGATTTTATCTTCTGTTTTCCGAAGGATAAGGCCGGTAACACCGGCATATTGGTCTTTGTAGACCGTTTGAGCAAGATGGCTCACCTGGCGGCGGTGCCAGTATCCATTGATGGACAAGGAACAGCGAAAGTGTTCCTAGACCGTGCCTTTCGACAGCATGGTCTACCTGATTCCGTTATATCGTATAGGGATCCCCGTTTTACGGGAAAGTTTGGGGGGGGCGTTGTTTAAGGTGCTGGGAACCAAACTCCTTATGTCCACCGCGGATCATCCGCAGACGGACGGGCAAACGGAACGCGTTAATCGCGTTATAGAGGATATCGTCCGGAGTTTATGTCCGGATTCTCCACAGAGTTGGAGTGAGATGCTCCGATGGTTGAATTTGCTATCAACAATTCGGTTCATGCATCTACGGGGTTTACCCCGTTTTACGTGAACAGATTAGAATACGAGGGTTCCGTTGAGGCCACGTGTGTGGCCCAGGTCTTGAGGGGGGGATTCCTCGATGTCAGCCCTGTATCTGTGCGAAAGCAGATCGATAAGGTTTTATCGACGCACCTTAGTGTCCTACGACACGTTTGCGACGCCATGGCGTAAATCCAAGACAAGCAAAAAGAACAGGCCGACCGCAAGGGTCGGCGTAACAAAAGGGCGTATAAAGTAGGAGAAAGTGTTTTATTAAACGCTAGAAATCTTCCTACACATGCAGTTTCCAACGTGTTGCGGAATAAACTGCGCCCCAGGTTTGTGGACCCTTTTAAGGTACTAGCCCGAAAGGGCTTGTCGTATACCTTGGACATCCCGAAGGCGATGCGTACGCATCCAACCTTCTATGTGGGTATGCTTAAGCCATACCAGGACCCGGAGGCGGGTCCCCTCTTGGAGGGGGTTGGAAGGGAGAATAGCCATAAGAGCCGTATGACACGGCAAGGCAGAGGAAGCCCGACAGGGCTAAAAGGCGACCACGTAGTTACGCAACGGTCGTCTCGAGAGAGGAAAGCCGCCTCTCGAAGAGTTCAGTGGCATCCCACGCATCGCGAAGCGCCTCGTGGACATCATAAATGTGACGGCTGTGTCGATCACAGCGCTCACGAATCTCATGTCGCAATTGTGCGACCTCCCCCTTCAATGCTCGATGCGGAGGGTACTCTACATTATCATGTGGAGCGTCTGATGGCACGACGCCATCATCGGGGTCAAACCCAGTATCTGGTGAAGTGGAAGGGATATCCACACTCACAGAGTTCGTGGGAGTCCGAGACTCCCCTACGGCAGGATTGCCGCGATGTCGTTGACGCTTTCGAGCGGGAGAATCCCGCAACAGGTCAACGACCAAAGGGGCGCGAGAAGCTCCTTCACTACCAGTAGTTGGGAGTTCGACGGAGGCAGATGTGGCGCTCCCACTGTCCTCTGGCACCGTGGCGGGGGCAGGGGCGCTGGCGTAGCGCGTGTGATAAGGGGCACGTAATTGTGGTGGAGTCAAGTTCGAAATCGAATACATTTGTATCGACAACCTGACCACCACCATCGTGCACAGTCTTCCAACTTACGGGGGGGTACCCCGCGGACTTCCATTCGAAATCTGGTCCGATCGTCCGCTGCTGGCAGACGACCGGTCATCATCCAAAGACACTTGGTCCGATTCACTTAAGTTCATCTCACCTTGTGTACCCGATGGAATGGGCTAGTTACACACTCGGTGGATCGGGATCGCAGATCGATCTGATTCGGTCTTGGATATGAGGCCGTGCTGGCTAGGTGTACCTAGGGCGGAACTCTTCACCCCAGGTACGTGCAGACCAGAAACACTTCCAAAAGATAGATTCCAATAGGTCGATCGTCCAAACGATCTAGACCTGACCAATACGAAATAATAGAGGGTAGACCAGTCAACCGGTCTAGCCCCTGACCAATATGAGAGAAGACCAAAACCGGTCTAAACTCCAACCAATGTTAAAATGAGCCAATATGTCCACGTGAAGACCCAATATGCCCGTGAACTCCACAAACAATATCTCCACAAGACCAATCCAGTGAATAGCACGTTCCAAACGTACTTGACTTAAAGTGTCGAGATCGCCAAATCGTACTCCCGTCGAGGGACTTCCGGTGGCCAAAGTGCGCGTGCGGCGCGTCCGGACCGGGTATAATAGGCGAGAGGGGATAATTCAACCCTCTGCCCCCAAACACTCCGCGGTGGGCGGAGGCGACTAATGTACGTGCAAAGAAAAACGGCGATCCCTTGCTGTGGTATAGACCAAGACCAAAGGACTTCTACTTAGAAAAACCCTGCAACCAAAATACTTCTACTTTTTTAGGCAAATCCACAACTAACCAATAATACTACCTCCCTATGGTCCCTAATGTACCCACACAAAATTATGTAAAATACCCAAAGTCAGGTGACTCACCCAAGACCAGCGTTCTTGATACTCCTTGAATTTGATAGGCTGAAAAGCCCCCCTTGTTTAGACCAATCCGAAATTCGACCAACTGCCCTGACCAAAAGTGACCAAATTTGTGGTACACTTCACCACAGCCGCCCCTGAGTCCGACCGTGTCGCACAACGATAACGGTCTGACCTCACCCATCACTTGACCAACTGGACCTTTGTGGAGAAGCGTGCCCAAAATTTGGCACACTTCTGGTCAAGTTTCGTCAAGGCATTTGGTCTAATTTCGGATTGGTTTAAACAAGGGGGGCTTTTCAGCCTATCAGACTAAAGAAGTGTCAAGAACGCAAGTTTTGGTGAGTCACCCGACTTTGGGTATTTTACATATTTTTGTGCGGGTACATTTAGGGACTATAGGGTAGTAGTGTTTTAGTTGTGGTTTCACCTTTTAGGACAGAGGTTATATCTTTAAGTAAGGAATTTTTTAGCTTTCGGATAAGAGGCTGAAACCTCTTCTGGTCTTGGTTCACACCACAGCTAGGGGTCGCCGTTCTTCCCTTTTCGTACACTAGTCGCCTCCGCCCGCCGCAGAGTGTTTGGGGGAAGAGGGTCGAATTATCCCCTCTCGCCCATTATACCCGGTCTGGACGCGCCGCACGCGCACTTTGGCCACCGGAAGTCCCTCGACGGGAGTACGATTTGGCGATCTCAACACCTCAACTCAAGTACGTTTGGAACGTGCTATTCACTGGATTGGTCTTGGCGTGGAGATATCGTTTGTGGAGTTTCACGAGCATATTGGGTCTTTACGCGGACATATTGGCTTGTTTTAATATTGGTTGGAAACTAGACCGATTTTGGTCTTATTTCGTATTGGTCAGGGGCTAGACCGGAACGATCGGTCTACCCTCTATTATTTCGTATTGGTCAGGTCTTGATAGTTTGGACGATCGACCTATTGGAAGTTATCTCTTGGAAGTGTTTTTGGTCTGTTTGTGTCTGGGGTGAAGAGTTCCGCCCCAGAGATACCTACCCAGATCGGTCTTCTATATTCAAGACCTCTTCGATCCAATCTGTGATCCCGATCCACCGAGTGTGTAACTAGCCCATTCCATCGGTTACACAAGGTGAGATGGACACTAAACAATCGGACCAAGTGGGTTCTGATGACGACCGGTCGTCTACTTGCAGCGGACGATCGGACCAGATCTCGAGTGGTGGTCCGCGGAGTACCCCCTCCTAAAGTTGGAAGGCTGGGCGCGATGGTGGTAATCAGGTTATCGATGCTAATGTTTTCGATTTCGAACTTGACTCCACCACAATGGTGCGCGTGCCCGGATCACTTGGTGATCGTGGATATCACCGTGCTTATATTCCATCAAAAATTGGATTCGAAGATTTGAATGATTTGAATATGGAATAGTTCTGGAGAGAACGTAAGGAAAGGCTATCGCCTTACGTTCTCGTTGTTGATAAAGATGGCGATGTCCGATCTGGCCTGGCGGAGGACCAGATCGGGATTAATAAGTTTTTTCCTCCCCAAAAGGCTCCCACCGGAGCCGATCGGGACTATAGCAGGTCTTGCTATAGTTCCGGAAAGGATCAGGACCTTGGTCCTGATCCTATGTATATGAATGAAAAAATTGATGGAAAACTAAAAGATGAAAATTACTTGGAGGCTGTCTGGAACGATCCGGCCTACCTCCCTAAAGTCCCCAAGGTCCCCAAGGTGCCCCGAAAAGGGCTGGGAATGCCACCCGACGAAGACGACTTCGAAGAAAAGTCGAAGGTCGGGGATGAGGCTATCACCGAACAAGACCTGGACAAGATGTATTGTGTTTTTGAATTGAAGCGATTTGTTCGCCAAAACCAGGTCTTTCGGGTGTTGGACCTCCATATCCCCGACCGTCTTCTCGGTCCCACTACCGAGCCGATCTAGAGTGATCGACCATTGCTGCTCGTCAAGAATTTGGTGGCGATGTTGGCGGAGGTTGGCATTAAAATGCAGAACCCCGCCGGTGTCAAAGTTGCAGCTGAAAATATTGCCAACGAAGACTCAACTGGTGAAATTGTTTGAATTTGATGCTTGGAGACTGGAGGCGTCGATGTCGGACCTCCACGACCGTTTGGTGCCACTGGTGGGAGCGGTTCGCCGCCCAACTCCCACCACGGCAATGAAGGTCGCCGAAGCCTCCACAGAACTTGTTGACATTGGTTCCGATGATGAATCGATCTACCAGTCTCCACAGACTTCTAACAGCTCATCAGAGTTGGAGACCGGTGTCGAGCGGATGACCATGGGGGTGGACCATACCCGGTCTGAACAAAAAAGGGACACGCGGCAGCAAGGGGCTGTTTGCCAGTCGGGGCTCCAGCAATCCCCACAGGCCTCAGTTCCGCAAAAGAAGGGTATCAACACGCTGCCCATGACGCCAGCCATCGTCCAAGCCATGTTTGAGACGATGATGCAACGTTTCATGGAAGAACGGGTTAGACCACCTATGCGCCCACATGTCCAAGACCGTTCTACCTGTCAAGGTGTCAATGTTTGCAAAGAAGTGGATATGGAATCAGTAACATCTATCGATAATCCTATTAGAAGTGATAAACCAACCGGCAAGGGAAGGTGCAAGCCGCAACCGGCAAGACCGCGTAGACCAAGCAAGACAAGTGACTGTGATATGGAGTCGGTCGGCGGTCTTGACGACCACTGTGGGTCAGATGGTACGGGCGCTGGCAAGCCACGCAAGGCTAACCTAGCCTCCACTATTGCTTACGACTTTGGATCTGCCGCGATTCCGCGCATCTGTATGGCCGCGACGACCGAACTCAAGGACTTCACTGGCAAGGATACTGATGAAGACCAGACCCGGTCTTGTTTCGGTCGGGTCAAGTCCGCGTTCCTGCGAGACCAGACCCCGAAAAGTGAAAGGTTTCGGATTCTCCGGGATTTATTGAAAGGAACGGCTGACAACTGGATCCAACAGTTAGGTCGGGATGTCCGGTCTGACTGGGACCAGCTATGTGCAGAGTTTGAAGGGCAATATTGTAACTCCGGATTTTCGAGTGCCCGCAAGTATCACCATATGCAGAAGCGGAGCGACGAGACACCGATCGAGTATTTGCATCGGTTGAACGTGGATGAACTTCGCGCCGGCATAACAATCAAATAGAATAACCCGCCGAACTGTGCCGCCTTAGAACATGTGGGTCACTATATTAGTACCCTTGACGATCAAGAACTGGCGGACCAGCTTACTCTACTGCGTCTTAAGGATTCGGGCGAAGTCGAACAGACCCTGCGGACGTTACAACAGTCGCGTAGTATGAGAGCGAAGACCGCTGGTGGATCAGGTCGCTACCGATCCAAGCCCCAGACCCAGACCGATCCGGTCAAGAGACCTTGGACCAAACCGACCCTAGCGGTCAAGGCAATTGTAGCTGATGACAGCACGGGGTCAGAAGGGGAAAGTGGAAGTCCATCCAGCCAGGAGTCATTGGATGAAGACCAGTATCGTTACGTCTATGTTGCGGGACCTTCCCCGAAGACCAAGTCGAAGTCCGACCAGGTGGACCGGAAGGGAAGGAACGGAAGCAAGTCCGATCCAGACCGACCTCGTCAGAAGTGCTCCCACTGTGGGTAGATCCAACATGATGGTCCAAACTGCTGGAAGAAGATGGTGTGCAAGAAGTGCGAGAGACGCGGCCACCCGACGGACCACTGCCTCTTCGTATGCAAGTCATGTGGAGAAATCCACGAGGCCGGCCACTGCAATATTGAAGATTTTTTTAACATGATACGCAAGTGGTACGTGCCGGACAAGCACGCGGGGATGCTGCCGCCGGACGCAGAAAAGATGTTAAACTAGAACGCTCGCCAGGTTGGAATCTGGATCGAGCCGAGCGTTCTACGGTTCACATCTATGCATATGTCGGCAAGGAGGATAAGACCGACAATATACGTTCTATTCCAAATTGCGTCGACCGAGACCATCCGGTCTACAGTCTGAAGACCGATGAGTACTCCCGGACTAAGGTGGTTATGCAGTTGGACTTGCTGTCTGGAGAATCCCGCGGATACTGGAAGTATCACGCGCCTGATAAATGGTTCAATCAGGCGAAAGCCTGTGGCAAGATTAATAACCAGAAGGCGACGATGTTGTTCGACTCTAGAGATGAAGTATCGATAATCGACTCCGCCTTTGCTCGTAAGGTCGGATGTCGTATAGACGATACCCAGAGACAAGAATGCGTCGGGATCGGCGAAAACTCTTATATGACCGAAGGAAGAACGCGTGTGAAAATTACTTTGTCGGGATCGCTGGTCTACTTTTCAGCGCTTGGGTTGGCAAGTTGGCTGGCCAAGACGCTTTACTAGGAATGGATTTCATGGTCCCAGCTGGTATTCGCCTATACCTGTCACATGGAGTTCTTACGCTCCCGGATGAGGTCCAGGTCCAGTTGGCTGGTCGAAGACCTCTGTATGGTTCGTATACCGATCTGGTCCGGTGGGACCAAGACCTCACTATCCCAGTTGGTCGGTCTGCCGATACCCCGGTTGAGAAAGGTTTTCGTTCGAGGAAGTTGTGGTTGACCAGGGGCGATCGGTGGGTCTCGACCTTCGTAAAGAGTGCTGGTCGACGTGATTATGTCCGTGTTACCAATATCGGTGACAAGCCGCTGAAACTGGACAATAACACTATTGTCGGCATGTGGTTAGCAGAAGGGAAGGTACCAAGGAAGATGGGGTTCGTCTCGATTGGGTCGAGGCGGTATGTCGAGTGGCAAAACCTGGCGTACCAATCGACCACCGATCTTATCAGCGATGATGGGTCGGTGGAAGAGGATACCTCACCTTTAGTGGAAAGACCAAGTTATTACACCCAAAAAAGATGTTGGTCCGAAGAAAGCCGCCGCAGTCACCAGGAACGGTGGACCATCAAGTAGACGAGCCGAGGCTAGTCAACGTGGTGTCAGCACAAGACCAGGCGAAAGCGGAGCAAGAAACGGAAGAAGGGGAACATGAAGTTGCTAGGTCGGACCATGACGGTATTCCTAATCAGACCGATATCAGTGAAGGACAGCCCGTCGATCAAGACCAGGGGCGTTCAGCCGGTCCAGATGGTCTAGGTGATATCACCCCAGAAGATGAACAAGTCTGTATACATGAAGGAGGGGAACAGTACATTCAGGAGCTGGAAAGCCAAATGGCAGTCCTCCCTGAAGTGTCTGCCGACTCGCCCGAAGTTACAATGGATGATTTACAAGTGGTTGATCAAGATCTTAACAGTCCAGACCAGATCGAGCAGTTGAAGAATATCATATGGAAGAAAAGACATCTGCTGATCGGAAAGGGCAACGCCTTACCACCTGCATCCCGTGGTGCGATTTGTGATATTGATGTTGGAGATGCCAAGCCGATTGCCCAGCGATGTCGACGCGTGGCGCCACAGTACCGGGAAAAGCTTTATGATCTTATCAAAGGACTGTTGGCTACCAAGATTATTAGACCGTCGACCTCGCCATGGGTCTCGCCGATCGTAATTGTTATCAAGAAGAACGGCGTCGACATTAGGTTGTGCATCGACTATCGGCTGGTAAATCGGTTAGCTAAACTTATGGTGTACCCGATGCCGCTGATTAATGATCTGTTGGAAGACCTGGACAAGACCTTGTGGTATTGTTCGCTGGACATGGCAAGTGGATTTCGGGTGGTCTCGATGACTGATCGAGCCCGTGAGATTTCCGCATTTGTGACACCGTTTGGTGTTTTCGAGTGGAATCGTATGCCGTTCGGTCTGAAGAACGCACCCCAGATCTATCAAAGGCTGATAGACAACGCATTGTACGGACACTTCAAGATCAAGACCGATCGGGACCCTGTTGAAAATTGTGATGTGTTTAGAGAGGGTGAACCCGATCGGAAAAGAAGACCGTCCGTTCTAGGGAGGCTGTCGTACATCGACGACATTCTGATACCTGCCTCGTCATGGAACGATCTGTGCGAGAAGTTTGAACGATTGTTGGAGATATGCGACCGCTGGAACCTATCTATCAGTGCCGTGCAAAGTTTTTGGGGTATGTCCAAGGTCGCCTATTTAGGCCATATGGTCTCGAACAATGGTCTAGAGGCTAATCCCAAGGACCTGGATTCGCTGAGTAACCTCCCGTTCCCCAGATCGCTGAAGGCGATGCATTCCTTCCTGGGAATCTTGAATTATTATAGCCGATTCATTGAAGACTTTGCTATCTACGCGGCTGTGCTGTACGAGCTCCGGGAAGTTGACTATCATATGTTGCGCGAAGAAGACCGGGCAAGTTTACAGGAGGGCGCCGACTCTGGTCTTGCTGCAGTCTGTCCGCAAGTGGAGGCCGAAGATCATATGAAGCGTGCACAGTTTGCCTTTGGTATGTTGAAGGTTAAGATGGCGACGGCACCGATTCTCAAGCATTTCGCTCCCGAAAAAGTGCCGACCATTATCGTATATGCCAGTAAGTGGGCTATCTCTGCCACTTTAGTGCAAGATCACGATGGTGTGTATCATCCAGTCACGTTTACGAGCCGGACGCTAAAACCAAATGAAGTGAACTATGGAACTGTCGAGAAAGAAGTGCTGGCGTTGCTACGAATTCTGGATGTGTGTTACAACCTGCTGGTCGGCCGACCTATAAAGGTCCTGTCAAGACGGTCTACTTTGGCCTGGCTATTATCAGCCAATGGGATGGACGGACGTCTAGGCAGATGGTCGGCGGTCTTGTCGCAGTGGCCCCTCGAGGTCGTTAAGTGCACCAGGGGCGAGGAAGAGATATTGGGCACATTAGCTGCCAGTATCACCCCTCGGTCTGAAGTGGACGAGGAATTGATAGCGATTGCCCCGAGGAAGCAACCTCGGCAGTCAGTTTCTAGACCGCCACCGACCGTCGACCATGATGAAGAGCTCTTGGTCTTAAGTTTTGACGGATCGGCAAGCGTGAAGAAGAAGGTCGGCGCCTATAGTGCCATATTGTGGAAGTTTCCACAATGGTCTATAGTTGCAGCCGCTGCCGATTTCACGCCGGATATTACTGTTAACGAAGCGGAGTACCGAGGTCTACTTCTATGTCTGGACCTGCTGTCGTCGCAAGAGAAGGGGCGAGTCATCATATGTGGTGACTCCAACCTAGTGATCAGGCAGATCACCGGAGAGATCGACTGCAAGGCTCCACGACTACGGACGCTAAATGATCGAGTAATGAAGGCATTGAAGGACCACCCCAACCACGAGCTATTGCACGTGAAACGGGACTGGAACAGAAGCGCCGACTACCTCGCGACCAAGGCCATGCAAGACCAGACCGGGGCTACGATCACCAAGAAGGCCGTTCTTGATGAATTGGTGAATATAAACAGGCTCCCAGAGGTGATCGGACCCAAGAACGCCCCAGTCCAGGTGCATGTGATGGTCGCGACTAGATCGAAAGCTCAGAAGTCTCGCCTACCGTTCCCGCAGGAAATTTTGAACGAATATGCAGTGCAACAGTTAAGGATGGAACGGATCCTCAAGGCGCAGGACGAAGAAGAATGGATTATGAACCTGAAGACCTACCTGCGTGGTGAACTGTCCAAGTTGACGAACGATCAAGCGAAAGAGTGCATCAAGATCGCGGATATCTACGAAGTGGATGATAATGGAATATTGTATTAATGCCGCGATGCCGACCAAGGCAGTGCAGACCGGGACCGATTGGCGAAATAAGTGATCCCCGAGTTGCTGAAGCCGGATGTCCTTCATCACTATCACGTGAGTCTAGAAAGGGGACATCAGGGTATAGGCAGGACCTATCACAAGATCAGGTCCCACTTCCACTGGAGAGGTCTTTTCCGCAGTGTGCAGAAATATGTGGGCTGCTGCACGGATTGCGAGACCGGAAAGGGTAGACCGGTAATCAAGGGGCGATCGCCCGGAAATATCGAAGCTACCTACCCTTTCCAGGTCATAGCGATGGACCACATACCGTCACTACCTAGATCGACGCGCGGCAACACTGATCTGCTGATATGGGTAGACCTGTTCACCGGTCTAGTTATTGCGAAGGCAAGTGCGTCCCGGTCTGCCGAGCAGATCGTCAAAATTTACGAAGAATGCGTGTTCCGAAGGTTCGGCGCCAGCGAGGTCATCAGAAACGACCGAGAATCCGGTTTCATGGCCGAGGTGTTCCGGTCGTTTAACAATATGCTGTGCCAGAAACAGAGCGCGACGATGGCATATCGTCCGCAAGCGAATGGATCGGCAGAACGTATGGTACAAACTATTACAAGAGCAATCAAGATGTACGTTGCCGATCCAGACCAGCGAGATTGGGACGAATACGCAGAAAGGATGGTGTTTGCACTCAACTCGTCGACCGATCGGGGCCGAGGAGAAACGCCTTTTTATCTTGCGTATGGATGGGACCCCCGGTCCACTCTTGAAGCCGCGATACCTATTGGCTGCACTCGGACCCGCGATCGTGATGCTCGACGTTGGCGCATGCAGGTCCAGAAACATTACCAGCATGCAATAGAAATTTTCAACGAAAAGTTACGTCAAGGTACACAAGACCGGGCAGACCGGAACAACGACCAGGTCCAACCCCACGGTATAGAACCAGGGGTGAGGGTATGGTTGTACCTATACCGAGTGAAGGAGGGCTATGCTAAGAATCTGGCTCACATGTGGCACGGTCCTTTCCGTGTTGCCGAGCTGATGGTGAACACGCTGTCCGTCTAGTAACAACCGGCACGTACTACAAGGTCTTCCCGATCGTACATGTGTCCAAGTTAAAACTGGTCCGAGAATTTCCTGATCGTCCCAAAATGCCCTGTCTAGTAGACGAGGCAGAACGGTTTGATTTCGATGAGCATTACTGCCGGAGGACAGTTGGGAACGACCGCTGGAGAAGGACGAATTTGAAGTGGAAAAGGTCTTAGATGTCCGATCGGTCAAGAAGACCAGGTTCGGCCGGACACACCGAGAATATCTGGTCCGATGGAAGGACCATGATGAAACAACTTGGATCGATGAGTCCGACCTGAACTGTGGAGCACTACTACGAGAATTCGAACGGGACCGAGTCAGTCGGAACCGTTTCGCAGTGATGCAGACCCATGAAGATCAAGACCAAGACATGCAGTAGCATCGGTCTTCCCGACCGGTGTGAAGAGGTGGAAGGTCTTGTGTCTTGTGTATTGTGTATTGTGAATATGTGACGAATTGGAATAGTGGAGTGACAAACGTGGATTGTTTTTTCGCGATGTAAGTGGAACGGTTGGTTATAACGTGTCTAGTGCAACGCTGGAGAAAGTGGTGGAATTAGCTCAAGTGATTTGATGATCGAACATGTGAAAAAGAACGATGATATATATTTAGTGTTATCTGTACGACTACTTACGACCTCACTCGCCATCACCCCACAGACGGCCGACGGTCAACGACGGATGCTTTTCAACTTGGTCCTGGTACTGGTTACGCCAAGGTTCTTGTTGGTCTAGTTGGACAAAAGCATCCTTGAGGTCCAAGACCGGTGTAATGCACCCAATACCGGGGTACCATGTGCCACCGTCAGCCAGAAGCCGGGTCCTCTCGACGCGACGCCGCGGCATATGAAGTACAACTGGATACAAGAACACATCGACGTCGCACTCGTGGGCCAGCATCCCGTCCAAAACATATTGGCACAGGGACTGCCAGGCCTCACCCGCTCTGATCCGACGCCGCTTGCGCTTGTTCTGGATGTTCGCGAAGCCAGGGTCTTGCCGAACTCGTTCAGGGGGAAGCACCAGATAGTGGGATGCCTCCCAGATGGCTTGAGCGTGAGTATTGTTAAAATATTTCACCCGACTCATGAAAGCATTGGCCCACGGAGTCGAGTGGAAGATGAACCCCAGCTTGGGATGCTCGAAAATCTTCCACGGCTCGTCAGCGTACAAGCAGGAGATCTGTGCCGACGTGATCAAGTCCGGCCGCCATTCCGACGCGGCAGGAACTTTCTTCGCCGGCGGGAAAATACAATGGTCTGGACGAGAGAAAGACCGGTCCAGGAGCTGCTTGGTCAGGGTGGACCGGCGTAAAGAACCGATCTGCCCTGGCGACCACGGCAAAGTATCCTCACGCGTTCGTGGCGGAAGGGAAGAACTGTCGATTGCCATGTTGGCCAACAAAGCATCTTTGTGGAGCTTGGACGTCCCAGGCAAGACCGTAGGTGTTGAATTTGTCGACGCATGAGGTGGTGGAACGCCACCATGCGGACCGGTCTTCTTGGTCTGCTCCGAAGTCGATGTAACTTGAACAAAACTTTCGTGTGGACTTGTTCGCGACTTGGTTGGGATGGGGACAGCAAACTCCGAATCACCGGAGTCTTCGCCGGAGTCATCCCAGGACGAGACCTCTGAATACTTGGCATGGTCAGCACGAGGGCGCGAGGTCGCTTGATTTTTGGCAGGGTTGCAGGCATCACTTACGTCCAATCCTGGGTTCACGAGAAGCGCCTGCGTCTTGGCTCGCTTATAGGGAACCGCACGCTTCCCCCTAGTTCGGGGTCGCGCGCTTGGGCGCTTCTTGGAATTTTGTAAAATATTGGACTGTGGAATTTTGGCCAATGGATGGCGCCGGTCTTGGTACTGGTGCAAGTCGACCAGGGCGGCCGACGCAGACCGGTCTAGGCTGGAGGCATCAACCGGATGCCGACGAGGACGCAACAGGTCAACCAAGCGCTGATGACATTATTTTAATACCGCCCGACGACCGTTCTCTGCCTGCGTCCAATCGTTCGACTTGCTCCACAAGACTGGACCTCCTCGGTCTGGTCTTGAATCGAAATTCGGAGCTCAGTGAGACGCCTCTCGAGGTCGTCGCTTTGAATGCTCAACGTGGTCTGGTCAAGCAGGTCTTCCGCTTGCTGCTGTTGCACCAGCACAAGCTGCTCCCGAAGATGAAGCTGATGAGCCTTCAAGAGGGTCAACCTATTGCGCGCGTTTATTAGTCCGGTCAAAATCTGACGCAGCTAGAGGTAATGCGTGTTCGACTGCCGATCGGCGGCAAGCAGGACATTGATCGCCTTGTTGATGCCAGGAGGTATACGGGCTGGAGGTATACGGGCTGAAGACAAACGAAGGTTAGAACAGGTCCAAGGTGAAGACCGGACATGCATGCTTACGTTGTGTCGCCTGTTGAACAATCTGCTACTGGAGACGTGCGATCACTTCAAGTGCGTCTTGCAACTGCGCGTCGGTCCCGGTCTGATGCCCTGCCGATGTCTGAGGTGCAGTAGAACGATGGGTCTGCCAGACCGGACCGACCGGACGGGCGAAGTGACATGCGATGACGTGGTATGCGAGGTGCCTACAAGAACGGTCGTTAAGGAAATACAAGAAGGTCAAGTCCAGCAGTGCTAGTACCTGGAACGGATGAAGAAGATGGTTGCTCATGTCGGAAAAGTCTGAATGACCAAGGTTCAACTGAATTTGATGGACGAGGACAGACCGTTGTCGTTGTGCGACACGGTCTGACTCAGGGGCGGATGTGGAGAAGCGTGCCCAAATTTTGGCACACTTCTGGTCAAGTTTCGTCAAGGCATTTGGTCTAATTTCGAATTGGTTTAAACAAGGGGGGCTTTTCAGCCTATCAGACTAAAGAAGTGTCAAGAACGCAAGTTTTGGTGAGTCACCCGACTTTGGGTATTTTACATATTTTTGTGGGGGTACATTTAGGGACTATAGGGTAGTAGTATTTTAGTTGTGGTTTCACCTTTTAGGAAAGAGGTTATACATTTAAGTAAGGAAATCTTTTAGCTTTCGGATAAGTGGCTGAAACCTCTTCTGGTCTTGGTTCACACCACAGCTAGGTGTCGCCGTTCTTCCCTTTTCGTACACTAGTCGCCTCCGCCCGCCGCGGAGTGTTTGGGGGCAGAGGGTCGAATTATCCCCTCTCGCCCATTATACCCGGTCTGAACGCGCCGCACGCGCACTTTGGCCCACCGGAAGTCCCTCGACGGGAGTACGATATGGCGATCTCAACACCTCAACTCAAGTACGTTTGGAACGTGCTATTC
>CM047582.1:14417861-14520255 GCA_026184515.1 Peronosclerospora sorghi | reverse complement strand
CCGAACCTGGTCTTCTTGACCGATCGGACATCTAAGACCTTTTCCACTTCAAATTCGTCCTTCTCCATCGGTCGTTCCCAACTGTCCTCCGGCAGTAATGCTCATCGAAATCAAACCGTTCTGCCTCGTCTACTAGACAGGGCATTTTGGGACGAACAGGAAATTCTCGGACCAGTTTTAACTTGGACACATGTACGATCGGGAAGACCTTTTAGTACGTGCCGGTTGTTACTATACGGGCAGCGTGTTCACCAATCAGCTCGGAAACACGGAAAGGACCGTGACACATGTGAGCCAGATTCTTAGCATAGCCCTCCTTCACTCGGTATAGGTACAACCATACCCTCACCCCTGGTTCTATACCGTGGGGTTGGACCTGGTCGTTGTTCCGGTCTGCCCGGTCTTGTGTAGCTTGACGTAACTTTTCGTTGACAATTTCTATTGCATGCTGGTAATGTTTCTGGACCTGCATGCGCCAACGTCGAGCATCACGATCGCGGGTCCGAGTGCAGCCAATAGGTATCGCGGCTTCAAGAGTGGACCGGGGGTCCCATCCATACGCAAGATAAAAAGGCGTTTCTCCTCGGCCCCGATCGGTCGACGAGTTGAGTGCAAACACCATCCTTTCTGCGTATTCGTCCCAATCGCGCTGGTCTGGATCGGCAACGTACATCTTGATTGCTCTTGTAATAGTTTGTACCATACGTTCTGCCGATCCATTCGCTTGCGGACGATATGCCATCGTCGCGCTCTGTTTCTGGCACAGCATATTGTTAAACGACCGGAACACCTCGGCCATGAAACCGGATTCTCGGTCGTTTCTGATGACCTCGCTGGCGCCGAACCTTCGGAACACGCATTCTTCGTAAATTTTGACGATCTGCTCGGCAGACCGGGACGCACTTGCCTTCGCAATAACTAGACCGGTGAACAGGTCTACCCATATCAGCAGATCAGTGTTGCCGCGCGTCGATCTAGGTAGTGACGGTATGTGGTCCATCGCTATGACCTGGAAAGGGTAGGTAGCTTCGATATTTCCGGGCGATCGCCCCTTGATTACCGGTCTACCCTTTCCGGTCTCGCAATCCGTGCAGCAGCCCACATATTTCTGCACACTGCGGAAAAGACCTCTCCAGTGGAAGTGGGACCTGATCTTGTGATAGGTCCTGCCTATACCCTGATGTACCCTTTCTAGACTCACGTGATAGTGATGAAGGACATCCGGCTTCAGCAACTCGGGGATCACTTATTTCGCCAATCGGTCCCGGTCTGCACTGCCTTGGTCGGCATCGCGGCATTAATACAATATTCCATTATCATCCACTTCGTAGATATCCGCGATCTTGATGCACTCTTTCGCTTGATCGTTCGTCAACTTGGACAGTTCACCACGCAGGTAGGTCTTCAGGTTCATAATCCATTCTTCTTCGTCCTGCGCCTTGAGGATCCGTTCCATCCTTAACTGTTGCACTGCATATTCGTTCAAAATTTCCTGCGGGAACGGTAGGCGAGACTTCTGAGCTTTCGATCTAGTCGCGACCATCACATGCACCTGGACTGGGGCGTTCTTGGGTCCGATCACCTCTGGGAGCCTGTTTATATTCACCAATTCATCAAGAACGGCCTTCTTGGTGATCGTAGCCCCGGTCTGGTCTTGCATGGCCTTGGTCGCGAGGTAGTCGGCGCTTCTGTTCCAGTCCCGTTTCACGTGCAATAGCTCGTGGTTGGGGTGGTCCTTCAATGCCTTCATTACTCGATCATTTAGCGTCCGTAGTCGTGGAGCCTTGCAGTCGATCTCTCCGGTGATCTGCCTGATCACTAGGTTGGAGTCACCACATATGATGACTCGCCCCTTCTCTTGCGACGACAGCAGGTCCAGACATAGAAGTAGACCTCGGTACTCCGCTTCGTTAACAGTAATATCCGGCGTGAAATCGGCAGCGGCTGCAACTATAGACCATTGTGGAAACTTCCACAATATGGCACTATAGGCGCCGACCTTCTTCTTCACGCTTGCCGATCCGTCAAAACTTAAGACCAAGAGCTCTTCATCATGGTCGACGGTCGGTGGCGGTCTAGAAACTGACTGCCGAGGTTGCTTCCTCGGGGCAATCGCTATCAATTCCTCGTCCACTTCAGACCGAGGGGTGATACTGGCAGCTAATGTGCCCAATATCTCTTCCTCGCCCCTGGTGCACTTAACGACCTCGAGGGGCCACTGCGACAAGACCGCCGACCATCTGCCTAGACGTCCGTCCATCCCATTGGCTGATAATAGCCAGGCCAAAGTAGACCGTCTTGACAGGACCTTTATAGGTCGGCCGACCAGCAGGTTGTAACACACATCCAGAATTCGTAGCAACGCCAGCACTTCTTTCTCGACAGTTCCATAGTTCACTTCATTTGGTTTTAGCGTCCGGCTCGTAAACGTGACTGGATGATACACACCATCGTGATCTTGCACTAAAGTGTCCGAGATAGCCCACTTACTGGCATATACGATAATGGTCGGCACTTTTTCGGGAGCGAAATGCTTGAGAATCGGTGCCGTCGCCATCTTAACCTTCAACATACCAAAGGCAAACTGTGCACGCTTCATATGATCTTCGGCCTCCACTTGCGGACAGACTGCAGCAAGACCAGAGTCGGCGCCCTCCTGTAAACTTGCCCGGTCTTCTTCGCGCAACATATGATAGTCAACTTCCCGGAGCTCGTACAGCACAGCCGCGTAGATAGCAAAGTCTTCAATGAATCGGCTATAATAATTCAAGATTCCCAGGAAGGAATGCATCGCCTTCAGCGATCTGGGGAACGGGAGGTTACTCAGCGAATCCAGGTCCTTGGGATTAGCCTCTAGACCATTGTTCGAGACCATATGGCCTAAATAGGCGACCTTGGACATACCCCAAAAACTTTGCACGGCACTGATAGATAGGTTCCAGCGGTCGCATATCTCCAACAATCGTTCAAACTTCTCGCACAGATCGTTCCATGACGAGGCAGGTATCAGAATGTCGTCGATGTACGACAGCCTCCCTAGAACGGACGGTCTTCTTTTCCGATCGGGTTCACCCTCTCTAAACACATCACAATTTTCAACAGGGTCCCGATCGGTCTTGATCTTGAAGTGTCCGTACAATGCGTTGTCTATCAGCCTTTGATAGATCTGGGGTGCGTTCTTCAGACCGAACGGCATACGATTCCACTCGAAAACACCAAACGGTGTCACAAATGCGGAAATCTCACGGGCTCGATCAGTCATCGAGACCACCCGAAATCCACTTGCCATGTCCAGCGAACAATACCACAAGGTCTTGTCCAGGTCTTCCAACAGATCATTAATCAGCGGCATCGGGTACACCATAAGTTTAGCTAACCGATTTACCAGCCGATAGTCGATGCACAACCTAATGTCGACGCCGTTCTTCTTGATAACAATTACGATCGGCGAGACCCATGGCGAGGTCGACGGTCTAATAATCTTGGTAGCCAACAGTCCTTTGATAAGATCATAAAGCTTTTCCCGGTACTGTGGCGCCACGCGTCGACATCGCTGGGCAATCGGCTTGGCATCTCCAACATCAATATCACAAATCGCACCACGGGATGCAGGTGGTAAGGCGTTGCCCTTTCCGATCAGCAGATGTCTTTTCTTCCATATGATATTCTTCAACTGCTCGATCTGGTCTGGACTGTTAAGATCTTGATCAACCACTTGTAAATCATCCATTGTAACTTCGGGCGAGTCGGCAGACACTTCAGGGAGGACTGCCATTTGGCTTTCCAGCTCCTGAATGTACTGTTCCCCTCCTTCATGTATACAGACTTGTTCATCTTCTGGGGTGATATCACCTAGACCATCTGGACCGGCTGAACGCCCCTGGTCTTGATCGACGGGCTGTCCTTCACTGATATCGGTCTGATTAGGAATACCGTCATGGTCCGACCTAGCAACTTCATGTTCCCCTTCTTCCGTTTCTTGCTCCGCTTTCGCCTGGTCTTGTGCTGACACCACGTTGACTAGCCTCGGCTCGTCTACTTGATGGTCCACCGTTCCTGGTGACTGCGGCGGCTTTCTTCGGACCAACATCTTTTTTGGGTGTAATAACTTGGTCTTTCCACTAAAGGTGAGGTATCCTCTTCCACCGACCCATCATCGCTGATAAGATCGGTGGTCGATTGGTACGCCAGGTTTTGCCACTCGACATACCGCCTCGACCCAATCGAGACGAACCCCATCTTCCTTGGTACCTTCCCTTCTGCTAACCACATGCCGACAATAGTGTTATTGTCCAGTTTCAGCGGCTTGTCACCGATATTGGTAACACGGACATAATCACGTCGACCAGCACTCTTTACGAAGGTCGAGACCCACCGATCGCCCCTGGTCAACCACAACTTCCTCGAACGAAAACCTTTCTCAACCGGGGTATCGGCAGACCGACCAACTGGGATAGTGAGGTCTTGGTCCCACCGGAACAGATCGGTATACGAACCATACAGAGGTCTTCGACCAGCCAACTGGACCTGGACCTCATCCGGGAGCGTAAGAACTCCATGTGACAGGTATAGGCGAATACCAGCTGGGACCATGAAATCCATTCCTAGTAAAGCGTCTTGGCCAGCCAACTTGCCAACCCAAGCGCTGAAAAGTAGACCAGCGATCCCGACAAAGTAATTTTCACACGCGTTCTTCCTTCGGTCATATAAGAGTTTTCGCCGATCCCGACGCATTCTTGTCTCTGGGTATCGTCTATACGACATCCGACCTTACGAGCAAAGGCGGAGTCGATTATCGATACTTCATCTCCAGAGTCGAACAACATCGTCGCCTTCTGGTTATTAATCTTGCCACAGGCTTTCGCCTGATTGAACCATTTATCAGGCGCGTGATACTTCCAGTATCCGCGGGATTCTCCAGGCAGCAAGTCCAACTGCATAACCACCTTAGTCCGGGAGTACTCATCGGTCTTCAGACTGTAGACCGGATGGTCTCGGTCGACGCAATTTGGAATAGAACGTATATTGTCGGTCTTATCCTCCTTGCCGACATATGCATAGATGTGAACCGTAGAACGCTCGGCTCGATCCAGATTCCAACCTGGCGAGCGTTCTAGTTTAACATATTTTCTGCGTCCGGCGGCAGCATCCCCGCGTGCTTGTCCGGCACGTACCACTTGCGTATCATGTTAAAAAAACCTTCAATATTGCAGTGGCCGGCCTCGTGGATTTCTCCACATGACTTGCATACGAAGAGGCAGTGGTCCGTCGGGTGGCCGCGTCTCTCGCACTTCTTGCACACCATCTTCTTCCAGCAGTTTGGACCATCATGTTGGATCTACCCACAGTGGGAGCACTTCTGACGAGGTCGGTCTGGATCGGACTTGCTTCCGTTCCTTCCCTTCCGGTCCACCTGGTCGGACTTCGACTTGGTCTTCGGGGCAGGTCCCGCAACATAGACGTAACGATACTGGTCTTCATCCAATGACTCCTGGCTGGATGGACTTCCACTTTCCCCTTCTGACCCCGTGCTGTCATCAGCTACAATTGCCTTGACCGCTAGGGTCGGTTTGGTCCAAGGTCTCTTGACCGGATCGGTCTGGGTCTGGGGCTTGGATCGGTAGCGACCTGATCCACCAGCGGTCTTCGCTCTCATACTACGCGACTGTTGTAACGTCCGCAGGGTCTGTTCGACTTCGCCCGAATTCTTAAGACGCAGTAGAGTAAGCTGGTCCGCCAGTTCTTGATCGTCAAGGGTACTAATATAGTGACCCACATGTTCTAAGGCGGCACAGTTCGGCGGGTTATTCTATTTGATTGTTATGCCGGCGCGAAGTTCATCCACGTTCAACCGATGCAAATACTCGATCGGTGTCTCGTCGCTCCGCTTCTGCATATGGTGATACTTGCGGGCACTCGAAAATCCGGAGTTACAATATTGCCCTTCAAACTCTGCACATAGCTGGTCCCAGTCAGACCGGACATCCCGACCTAACTGTTGGATCCAGTTGTCAGCCGTTCCTTTCAATAAATCCCGGAGAATCCGAAACCTTTCACTTTTCGGGGTCTGGTCTCGCAGGAACGCGGACTTGACCCGACCGAAACAAGACCGGGTCTGGTCTTCATCAGTATCCTTGCCAGTGAAGTCCTTGAGTTCGGTCGTCGCGGCCATACAGATGCGCGGAATCGCGGCAGATTCAAAGTCGTAAGCAATAGTGGAGGCTAGGTTAGCCTTGCGTGGCTTGCCAGCGCCCGTACCATCTGACCCACAGTGGTCGTCAAGACCGCCGACCGACTCCATGTCACAGTCACTTGTCTTGCTTGGTCTACGCTGTATGGCCGGTTGCGGCTTGCGCTTCCCTTTGCCGACTTGCTTATCACTTCGAGTAGGCTTATCCATAGATGTTACCGATTCCATATTCACATCCCGGCAAACATTGACACTTTGACGGGTAGACCGGTCTTGGACATGTGGGCACATAGGTGGTCTAACCCGTTCTTCCATGAAACGTTCCATCATCGTCTCAAACATGCCTTGGACGTTAGCTGGAGTCATGGGCAACGTGTTGATACCCTCCTTTTGCGGAATTGAGGCCTGTGGGGGCTGCTGGAGCCCCGACTGGCAAGCAGCCCTTTGCTGCCGCACGTCCTTTTTTTTGTTTAGGCTGGGCATGGTCCACCCCCATGGTCATCCGATCGACACCGGTCTCGAACTCTGATGAGCTGTTAGAGGCCGGTGGAGACTGATAAACCGATTCGTCATCAGAACCAATGTCAACAAGCGCTGGGGAGACTTCAGCGACCTTCACTGCTGCAGTGGGAGTTGGGCGGCGAACCGCCCCCACCAGTGGGACCAAATGGTCGTGGAAGGTATACATCGACGATTTTAGCCTCCAAGTCTCAAATTCAAATAGCTTTTGGACATCGGCGGGGTTCTGCATTTTAATGCCAACCTCCGCCAACATCGCCACCAAGTTCTTCACCAACAGTAATGGGCGATCACTCTGGATCGGCTCAGTAGTGGGACCGAGAAGATGGTCGGGGATCTGGAGGTTCAACACCCGAAAGACCACGTTAAAGCGAACAAATCGTTTCAGCTCAAAAATGTAATACATCTTGTTTAGGTCTTCTTCAGTGATGCCTCCATCTCCGACCTGAGACTTTTCTTCGAGGTCGTCTTCGTCGGCCGGCATTCCCAACGCTTTCTGGGGAGTCTTGGGGACCTTGGGGAGGTTGGTCTGATCGTTATGATCAGCCTCCAAGTATTTTTCGTCTTTTGATTTTCCATCAACTTTTTTATGCATAGACATAGGATCAGGACCTTGGTCCTGATCCTTTCCGGGACTATAGCAGGACTTGCTATAGTCTCGATCGGCTCCGGTGGGAGCCTTTTGGGGAGGAAAGAAATTATTAATACCGATCTGGTCCTCCACCAGGCCAGACCGGATATCGCCATCTTTATCGAGAACGAAGACGTAAGGTGATAGCCTTTCCTTACGTCCTCTCCAGAACGATTCCAAATTCAAATCTTCAAATTCAATCTTTGATGACACCTCGCGGTGATATCCACGATCACCAAGTGATCCGGGCACGCGCACCATTGTGGTGGAGTCAAGTTCGAAATCGAATACATCTGTATCGACAACCTGACCACCACCATCGTGCCCAGCCTTCCAACTTACGGGGGGGGTACCCCGTGGACCTCCATTCGAAATCTGGTCCGATCGTCCGCTGCTGGCAGACGACCGGTCATCATCCAGAGACACTTGGTCCGATTCACTTAAGACCATCTCACCTTGTGTACCCATTGGAGTGGGCTAGTTACACACTCGGTGGATCGGGATCGCAGATTGATCTGATTCTGTCTTGAATATCGGAGACCGTGCTGGCTAGGTGTACCTAGGGCGGAACTCTTCACCCCAGGTACGTACAGACCAGAAACACTTCCGAAAGATAGATTCCAATAGGTCGATCGTCCAAACGATCTAGACCTGACCAATACGAAATAATAGAGGATAGACCAATCAACCGGTCTAGCCCCTGACCAATATGAGAGAAGACCAAAACCGGTCTAAACTCCAACCAATGTTAAAATGAGCCAATATGTCCACGTGAAGACCCAATATGCCCGTGAACTCCACAAACGATATCTCCACGTAAAGACCAATCCAGTGAATAGCACGTTCCAAACGTACTTGACTTAAAGTTTCGAGATCGCCAAATCGTACTCCCGTCGAGGGACTTCCGGTGGCCAAAGTGCGCGTGCAGCGCGTCCAGACCGGGTATAACAGCCGAGAGGGGATAATTCAACCCTCTTCCCCCAAACACTCCGCGGTGGGCGGAGGCGACTAATGTACGTGCAAAGAAAAACGGCGATCCCTTGCTGTGGTATAGACCAAGACCAAAGGACTTCTACTTAGAAAAACCCTGCAACCAAAAGACTTCTACTTTTTTAGGCAAATCCACAACTAACCAATAATACTACCTCCCTATGGTCCCTAATGTACCCACACAAAATTATGTAAAATACCCAAAGTCAGGTGACTCACCCAAGACCAGCGTTCTTGATACTCCTTGAATTTGATAGGCTGAAAAGCCCCCCTTGTTTAGACCAATCCGAAATTCGACCAACTGCCCTGACCAAAAGTGACCAAATTTGTGGTACACTTCACCACATAATAGCTCCATCGCTTTGGCTCTGGCGAATGCCATGCGCAACGCCCTTTCCACCCAAGCGTCACGACGGGAATAGCTGTTGTGCAGCCCATTAAAGCTGGGAAGGAGCTTCTCCCCTTCCGCCCAAGCGCGTAATTTCTTTTCTGCATCTTCGGCACTTTCTCCCGGAGAAAGAATGATAGGAACCTCGCGGAGGTTCTCAACAGGGGCACCCTGTGCCTGCCTGTCGAGGCGTTCTCGGTATGAGACGCTAGTGAAATGCTTTTGCGTTAGCAGTTGTTGCCGGAGTTTCTCCCGGCGTTCGAATTGATACGGCTGTTCAGCCGCAGGGCCAGGGGTATAGGATTCTAAATCATTCCTTACCACACGCCTAGCCCACTTTGTAAGGTCACGAGGACCTTCAAAATTATTGGCCGCCCGTGCCGGGCGTTTGGGGGCGCGTAACGCAGCCCTTAGTGCCTGTGTGGCAAGTTGAGTGTCTTGAGCTGCGTCCAGCTCATTAGTGACGATCGCCTTTGGCGATTCGGATGTATCATCCGATATGGGCAGGGGTGGCGCACTGGTTAGTGCATTTTCCCCACGTGTGGGGAACGGATTAGGCTGACGACATCGCCGTTCGGCGTTGTCGTAGCGGTAGCCTTTGCGGAGATATCCCGAAGGGAATCCACCTCCGAGTTCTCGGAATAGTCTACCTCCTCTTCTTGAGGAGACTCCACAGCACCACTAATGGTGATCATGGTTAGCCAGAGGTTCTGGCAGTTGGAGTTCTCCAACTAAATTTGATTTATTGCGTAAGCAATAGTCTTGATGGGGGAGGATGTAACAGGGTTGCATTCGGGTTACATTTAGTATGTGGTGTACGTGAGTACACTACGATTGGGGTCAGTATTGACCGGTCCGAAAGGTTTTGGACCATTGGTTATTTTAACCAATCAGGGCAGGGGCCCTTGGTGGAAGCGTGGCAGCCAGCCACGTGTTAGTACACATGTGGTGTGCACTACATTTTAGCTAGGTACGAATTTAGTAAGTTCTACTTAGTATTACACATAGTTTACATTAGTTTAAATTAATTTAGGCTAATTATATATTAAATATACAGTTAGTTTATATTTTCACTCAAAGACTAGGACACGCGACCTCGACCGGTCGCGCGCGTAGTGAGCTCAGTAGCGTAAGGAAAGTTCTTCCCTTAGCTACCCCCTTATTAAGGGAGCCTTTTGTTAAGGCATTAGCGAAAGCTAACAGTAAACCAAGTGGAATCTTGGCCCCGAGTAAGAGAGTTCTCTCTTACTAAGCCCTTTTATAAGGGCCTATCGGCTAAGTAGCGGCGAACGCCGCTTAAAGGAAAGTCTTCCTCTGTGCGCTAGCCGCACCGTGCGTGTACGCACCGGCTACATCTTTCCCCTCCACTCTCCACACCACTCCGCTTTTGTGCAGTTCACCTTAATTGGTGTTGTTCAGAATTACCCATAGTAAAGTGCAAACAACCTATCACATAACGCACAGCACACAACCCACACCCAGACACTAAGGTCAACCTCCCTGTGAATATGGCTTATGTTTGTCCTCAGTCTCCTATGGGATCCGTGTGATCCAACGGGAGCAACGCAACGATAAAAACTCTATTGATTTAAAGCCTCGGTATGTACAACATTACGCATGAGTCCCGTGGCACAGTGGGCGTCGTCTCCAAGAAGGACATATATGTTGGTTGGCGAAGTTGCACGTGAAAATGCAACGTACAACTGACCGTGAGATAACACATCACGGCTGAGCGATATATCAAGGTGCTCCATGGTCTCTTGACCCTTGTTGATCGTCATTGCAAAAGCAAGCCGAACGGAAACTGTTTCCGCTTCACCTAATAAGGGAGTCCTGCCGAGCCATGATGTCAATGTTGTGGTCAAATGTCCTTTGAAAGCACATGCAGAGCTTTTGACTCACCTGCATCTTCTGACGTGAGTGAGATGCGTGGAATGAATGCGAGATGGTCTTTATGGTCACCCGTCATCACCTCAGCTTCAATCACGTGCCGGGCGAAGCGTCGGATTAGGAGACGTGTGCCGTTACAAAGTCCATTTGGCACGGTCGAGGTTTCGCAAGAGCATCATGGGTGTTCCAACCTTGAGTGCCAATCGATGGGGCGTCCAGCCATTTGGATCGAGCTTGTTGAGGTACTCGATTGGAATAATGCTAGCACCTGCCGGATCGGTGACAGCATCAGCACTCAGAAAAACTTGCTCGTCCTGCGGTATAAAGTTCAACACTTCCTTGTTGAGCTTTTCAACTTCACGGTTTTGCGGATCGAGGATGGCACGACTGCTGTAATAACATCTCCCGTCTGGGTCAATTGTCGCGCACCTGCCATTGTTTAGAAATACATATGATAAGTGGCAAGTCATTATCTATGGGAAAGGCCATCCGTAAAGACTTACCCGGATATACACGATCAATAAGCAATGAATGTCCCTGATCCTCATTGGTATGTTGTACGATCATGCTGGGTGGGCATTTGACGTATCCTTCATGCTCGCTTCGAAGTTGATTTTTGCCCAGTGCCAATAGCCAGTCAGAGAATGTACGACCGTCCAGTTCTGCGTCAGCGGTGGGAGCTGCGTTCCGCGTACGCATATTGATGGTGAGGCGGAAGGTCTGGACATGATGCCACAGATGCGATTCCCTGATCGAGGCCATTACAATCTGTGCCGGGATACCTTTGGCACAACTGGCAAGAGTTGCCGGAAGTCACCGCAGAGGACAACAATAATGCCACCAAACGGCCGGTTGTCATCGAGGATATCGCGCAGTTTCCGGTCTATCGCTTCCAGGTCCATCTTGTGCATCATGGGGGCCTCATCCCATAAAATCAGCTTGGTGCGCTGCAGGAGCTTGGCGAGGTCCATCTAGTGAGTGATTGCACACTGTGATGCAGGTGTAAGTTGCAGCGGGATCTTGAACCTGGAGTGTGCCGTCCATACTTTCTCCAAAAGCAGTGCTGCAATTCCTGACGATGCGACAGCAAGTGCGATATCACCTCTTGACCGAACGGTCTTGAGGATGATGTTCTCCAGGAAAGTCTTACCGGTTCCCCCCGGACCGTCAACAAAGAAGACACCGTGGTCGCCGTTTTCATATGCGCCAATTATTGCATCATGGGCCGCGCGTTGATCTGCGTTGAGGGTAGGAGTTGCAGCAATGACTTCTTCTTGCAGCGCAGGAAGATCGGTTGCCAGCTGGTCGCGAATGAGTTGGGTTGCTTTAACATGGAGCGCCACTTCCAATTCCGCATCTGGTTCCGGAAGGCCGAAGTCGGCAATGTCTTT
This sequence comes from Peronosclerospora sorghi, assembly GCA_026184515.1. Taxonomy (NCBI): domain Eukaryota; phylum Oomycota; class Peronosporomycetes; order Peronosporales; family Peronosporaceae; genus Peronosclerospora; species Peronosclerospora sorghi. Next base: position 14,508,256 of record CM047582.1, on the reverse strand, counting down.
CCCATTGTCATCGCAAGGTGTTCTCTGATGTCAATCAGAGAAAGTCCGTACACCTGGTCCTCGGTCGGTTGTGCGATTCCACGCGTTCGTAATCGTCAGCCAGATGCTCCTTGTGGTCTTCCCACAATTGCACTGGATTGGCAGGAGGTCCATGGGTGAGGATTCTTACAAAAAGGGGACCGCATCTGCACGCCAGTCTGCATTATAGCTGCCTCTTCAAGACATTGACCCCATTCCTCGTCCGTGTCGTACAATCCATGTGCAATGCAAGCGGCTTTGAATGTGCCGTGAACTGTGCCGTTGACGGTCCTGAGATCGTCAAATGATGTCACGCCATTCACAACGGTGAGTAGTGTCCGTAAAAAATATCGCTCACCACCGGACGGTCAAACAAAATACATTCGCCCGATGGATGTGCCCTTCTTCCGTCGCTTCCATTTCTTGTCTGAGTTGTTCCAGGTGAAATACTTTGGCATGTACTGGTAAAGGGTATTGCGCGCAAGCTCATCGGTTGCATTTATGATGAAATATTCTGTCAGGCTGGTCTTGTACTCCGCTGCGCGGGCTACGATCTCCTCAAGCGACTCGTTTGCATCGAAGGTGATGCGATGCTCGTTTGTCTGATGGACCTGGAGTCGTGTCACCGAGGGTGCTCCATCATGTAGGCGAAATTGAAATTGGCGTCAAATGGCCTCAGGCGGCGATACATAACATGCATTAAGGTACTGCTTGACCTCGTCGATTGGTCCGTGAATCTCCGCCTTCGCACAATCGTTACCCTTGTACACATATTTAAACAGATATTTCACTGCCTGCACGGTGGAACCGATCTGTGTGCAAGTGATGTAATTAGCAACCTTGTACCATACGCAGTTGGTGATCGATGACTGATGCTACAAAATGACTTACTTCGACGTTGATATGGGTGTTGTACTTTGTTGCTAACCACAAATTGTGCGGCACGACCCATCTATTGTCAATAATGTTTCTACGCCCATCGGTGAATGTTCGCCCATCATCCCGGCGTCGATAGTCTGGGTAACCATCTTCATCCATGCAGGTCGCAGGATTGAAGTTGCTCGGATACTGTTTGCTATATCTTCCGTCCTTCATGCATGGATCCGTTGGATTTGCGGTGCCGCATGGTCCATGGGTCATGCATCCGGTGATGGTCTCATATTCCAGCGGGTGGGCATCTCGATGGGTATCTAGGAAGATACCATACTGTCAATTTACTCGGGTGTCCGCATCTTGGCTTGTTCGTCGAGGATAAGAAGCATGTGTACATGTGGGAGGCCGCGTTTTTGAAAAACGACAACCCAGACTTTTGCAACGGGCGACCCAAGGACGCCCTTCTCCAGATCGTTCATAAGCTCTTTCAGCTTCATCTGGAATACGCGGCTGACCAAGTCAGGCCGATCGCCGGAGGTTTGTCCTGGCAACAGCTCGCAAATTATCTCCTCCAACTTCAGATTGCAGGTGAAGGTCAGGAAGTTGTCTGGTTTGCCAAAATTCCGGACGATGGCAATTGCATCTTGGTAGAGCTGTACCATCTGGCGTGGGCCACCGGTGAATTTGGATGGGAGGATCAGTTTCTGGCCAATAGGCGTAGCGTCCACGTCGCCCTGATCTAATGCATCTTGCGCTCCCTTATAAACATCGACGCGGAGATTCTCCTGGTTGTGGCGGATGAAGTTCAAGCGATTCTCCTCGGTGGACACGTATCCGTCGACAATGAATTGCTGTAGTAGGCGTCCGGTACGGAATATGTGCTCGTTGTGGCGTGGATGAACGATGTACGCGTGATATTGCATGAGGGAAACACGCTTCGATCCGCCTCGTCTAAGTAAAACTTCACCATCGCCGTCAGGATTTTCCACGAATTGGCTAGCATTGTTGTCATAGTCAAAGCCGACTTAGGGTATAGTTGGATGCCAACCGTTCCGTCCGTCCGGAAAGAGAAGCACATAGTCATGGGAAGGTAGGAAGTGTGGAGGATTGAGATCCGATGAAGAGGTCCGTCAACCTTCTTGACAATAATGTCGCGAGTCCTCTCCTCCACATTGGTGCCGTCACCGACCATGATGGCGCCAATCTCGTCCGCTGTCGGCGTGTTGTAGCGATGCACGTCGTTTTCGCGAAGTGTTACCAAAAGTAGGGATAACGGCGATGCAGGATGAGTATAGAGACGTCGGCGTGCATTTTCATACAGTTGGTCATACGGATTGCATTCTTGCATCATTCGCTGCAGCGATGCAAGGATTTTTTCATCGAGGTCACTGGTGAAGGTGCGTCGCACATTGATCTGCATTTGCGGGTCGTAGATATACATCTGGGCGAATTTTGGGCTTCCATTCTCAGCGGGGAGGAGGCTGCCGATGAGGTGACGCAGTTCGCCATGCAGTCAGTAATTACAGATGCCACCCTACGCCATTCCCTGATTGATTTCCGCTCTGACTGACGTAAAAGCAAAGGCGTTGTTATACTTTCGGATTTGCTCTCGAGAGCGTTTTGCTTCCCAGGTTTGGTCTTCCAAGAAGAGTCGGCGCAACGTTGCGGGTGGTTGTGCTATCGGTGGGAGCCGGATCTTGCCACAGCATCAGCATGCCGAGAATTGTGGGCGAGCCCGGGAGGAGCCAGCTGCTCGCTCCTCAATCCAGTGTAGAGCGTCACAGTGACGACAACGAACTTCCATCCGACCCAACTTGTGCCGTAGACGTTCGTTAGTGCCGTCAAATGGTCGTCGCGGTAAATGGATCTCAGCCATGGCCACCCTTCTTCCCGCATGCGCAAGCCGATCGTTTCGGCGTACTTGTTCACGTGATTCTTCTGTCATTGCTGCACGTCGTTCCTCATGCGCCTCACGGTCCAAACGAAGATCTACCAAGCGTTCCTCAACAGCATGTCCTGCTCTCCGCTGAGCATGGATTCTGCGATTTGCCTCCCGCTCGACACCCCCCCCCTTCGTTCAGTTGTCATATGCGCCCGACGTGTTGCCTGACGCTGACGGTCGGCTTCTTGGATATTTCGCACATGAGCAGGATCCGCGGCCTCCTGACGTGCTGTACGCTGCTGTCGATACTGATCATTTTGAGCGGCTCGCGCTGAAATTGTCTGCTGCTGGCGACGCTTACGTTGGAGACGTGTCTTTCGCTGACGTGGGTTTTCCTCCTGTACTCCGTCTGCCATTGCGGAAGTGTGATACAAAATTGGAAAGTAGGCCAGGAAGAAATGGGTTCAAGCGTAGTGCACTGAAATGTTCGTCACTGACGAAAAGAACGTTCTGGCAGGGCGGTGAATTTCGCGCAATGCACCAAGGGAGCATAGACTATACACGCTAGTCACGCGTGAGCGGGTGAAGTGAGTGTGTGAGGTGAGCGAGTGAGCGAGTGGGTGAGTGAGTGGTGTGTGACCAAGTCACCGAAATCGGGGTCAAGTAATTTGTCGGGGTCACGTGATTTGCCTCAGCAGACGGACAGACAGACGGTCTTATATTATAGAAGGAGATATATGGTTCATATTGGATATAACACACCTCGAGAGGTGGGTTATATCATATTTCATATAGACATGTCATATTCGGGAAGATAAACTTCATATGGGTGATATAAACTTCACCCATATAACATGCTATATGGTTAAGATTGACACCCCCTAATCTGCGTCTGATATGCCTGTTATGCTGCAGTACTATAAGTATGTCACCTTCAGCGTAGCTATAGAAATGTCTCTTTTATACAAATGTGGTCATAACGCAAAATTTGGTTCTAGTGTTACCATTTAGTTATTATCGCTAATAATAATAACGTTTATAAGTGTTATGATCGTTCCCCAGATACGAAACTTGTTGGTGCTCCTCGTCCCACATTTCTGAAGAAGATAGTGTTGCGGCGTTGTTTCGTTGACTGGGTGGTTAAACGTGTGCTGTTTATTCTAAGAACCGTCCGATTGGCTCTGATGTTGCCCAAATATCTGAACTTGTGGCTATGTGGGCGTGCTGTACGAGAAGTTTTGCATCCACAGCAGCGGCGTAAGTTCCGGCGATTATTTCTTGTTCGCATCGTGTATGCCATCATCACAACGGTTGTGGTAGTCACTTTCATGATCGTAAAAATGTCCATGAAAACCTTGCTGTGCGCCGTTCGATGGCCTCTTGAGATGCAAAAGATGGTCTCATCTAGGCCCTTCCAGACCAGAATCTCGACGAGAACTCAGTCGATCTAAGAAAAAGGTTGCCTGTTCCTGCGTGTTTTTCCCAACGAGAGGCTGCAGTGATGAGCTCTGCTGATAAATCAGCATCTTTCAATCCTTTAATTTTTTATAATATAACATTTCATACAACCAGTTTTGTACAATTATTATTACCAAATACCTACACAGGATCATTTCTATATCATTACCAGATCGACGTATGCGACACTTGTATACTCTTCTTACTAATTTGCGTGTGGCACTAACTTTGAAGGGTAAAACATCCTAAGCTTGCTCGCATTATGAAGAACTTGCTGCAGCTTTCGGGTATAAAACAAACTTCGCTAATTGCTGAGGAAAATAACTTCGTCTAGTCTAACGAATGATAAATTGCAGTTGTCTTCATTTCTGTGGTGCTGGTGCCATTGATATGGTACTCGACGCTCATGCCTCAATGGTTGGCACAATCTGGCGAGCGGAATGAAACTGTCTACTATACACAGGGGATGGGAATTTGGCTTAACTACACAGAGCATGTTGGCGATCTCAGCTTCGATCCAGGAAATTCTCTGTGGGTGCCACCCCAAGAAAGCGGAGTCGATAGCTATAGTACGCAATGGTATAGTATGGAAAATCCGCGTTCCATCAATAGTAAAAATAACTTACGTATTTGTGTGAATTTATGATATGATAGCTTAACGCAGCAAGCCTTTTGCGCGAGAACAGTAGGAGAGTTACACAAACAATTTTGTCAAGTGATGGAAGTGTATTGTGGCCCAGCAATAACTTTTTTGCAGTTAATGCTGTCAGTAATGGCTGGAGTGGCTCTTCTTGTGGTGATTTGGTCAATTCATGTTATTACGACTACACGCTGCACGATTGCCGATACGTACCTGATGCACTTGTGTGTATTCAACTGTGTCGGTTGTTTAGCGTCTGCGCTAGTCTGGTATTTTTTTGTGTTTCGACGCATCATGAATTCGGCATTCTATCAAGACCAATTTAATCGCTGCTCGGAAAACAATACCAATCGAACCTGCTGGCAATTCGGGGTTTGTGTATACTTTTTAGTTGCTGGAGGTATGTTGTATTTAATTCTGGCAGTACTCGTGACCATGCATGTGACGAACAAGTTCAGATGCTTCAACCAGCTGCTACAACATATGTATGAAACGGCTGCACTGATAGATGTTCCACCGCCGCTAGTTGATCTAAAAACGCTAGTGGTGGCTACTAGAAAAAATGAGACGATCGGGTCGGCGGAAATGGCACTTGACGTAGAGGAATACCTCCGATCGACGAAATTGGAACCGTTGAAAAAGCATCCTTCAGCCGTTTTCTGAAAAAGTTTTCTAAAGGAAGATAGCAAAGACGAGAAGACAAGAATTGCGAGCTGACACGCAGATGTGTGATTTTCTTCAAGCCGGCACGTAGACTGGTATCAAGGCACGATAAAGATCAAGCTTGGTTTTCGGATGCGTAAGATGCAGTTTCCTTGATTTGAAGAAAAATATCTCCATAATATAGCAGAAGAGGTCTTCACTTCATCGGAAAAATAGCGAGCAAAGAGCTCTTTCGCTGAAGATGAGGCTATGTGTGGGCTTTAATTGTAATAGGTTTCCATTTAGTCCATCTATAGCAGGTAAACATCTTGCGTCTACCCCATAATAAAAGCCCTCTGGATAATGATACTCCTATCCGGTGATGCTTAAGTGTACCGATATCTATCGGTATAAATATACTAATTGAGAATCACTTCATGTGATGATAGAATACAAGATAGGATAATAACGTAGAAGATGGGGATGATAGAGTACACAGGTAGTGGCCGAGGAGATCACCCTTTATATCCTTGCTCCAATAAAATCAACAAGCCGATTCGGCTATCGAAGTCTGTCGGATGAAACGAGTACCCCAATCCTTAAAGCCAGCACCAAGGTCACGGTACACTTCGGTACCTTCAAAAACTCTAATCGAGAGCTTGCATTCTTTGGCAGACGGGGTTTGAAGTTGGGAGGCCAATTTTCCATCGTTGTACCCATATTATGGTTTTGGTTTTGGTTATTGAAACTAGGATGGGCCTGCGGTTTTCGCTCAGGCGTACTGTCGAGCGACGCCAACCGCATACGAGCCTAACAGCATCGAATAATTGAAACCAAAAGTTATTATCCGGGGGATAGCGCGAGAACTCTCCAATTTGTTGAGTCGATCACAAAGCTTTTAAAACGTGTTCAAAATCTGCACCCCTTCAGTTCCAAGGCCTGCGGATTTTTCTTCCACGGAACCGTCATTACTTAATACACTATGACGCTTTGGTCTCATAACGTGTTGAATAGCACTCGAATACATTGCTTAGATGTAGTCGAAAACTTAGATCGTAAATGTCCAACAGTGAATCCAATATAAAATGAAAAGTAATCAAACGTGATATCTCCACAGTCAAACACACGTTGGCGGCGAATAAGGTATCAGTTAACAGTCCGTTAAGAGAAGAAGAAGATATCCAAAGCAGGGAATCAACGGGATGTATATTGAAAATTGATTATCTAGCTAACATGAATTTATGTAACAGATGTTGAAGTTATGGTAAGCTTCCATCTGTGTATGGTATACATGTCTTATACGTAACAAAAAAGTGTGTACTTAGAACCGAGTACTAATGCACTAAATTATGCTACTAATAGACGAAATGCAAATTGCTACCTAAAATAGTCCTACCTAATTATAATATACAATTAGAAATAGACCGACTATTTTAACATTAATAAAGGTTAAAACGGAAATCTCCCGCCATTAGGGGAATAAGATAAATTTTCTCCCCCCTTTTGGAGAATTTCCCTAAATCTAAACATCCATATACGAAAATGTGGTGAAGTGCAATTGAAAATTACTGACCAGTTTGTACCATTGTACCAGTTCCCAAGGCAGATCGATTGGGTTGGCTAAAAGGACGGAGTGGGCTTGGAGTGTTTTGTACGCAGATTTGAGGTAAGGAACACGGTTTACTTATAGTTTACATATTGGACTTTAATTGGATATTAAATATAGTGTTCGTATTACATTGGGTTGCCAAAGTCGCCGCTCCAATCAGAGTCATTGGGAGCAGAGGGCTAACAGGGTCCCCTCTCGTTTCATTAAGCCCGGCAGGACAGAGCTCCACCGGAAGTCCCACGACGGGAGGCGACCACTGCGTTCACTCACCCCCTCAAGTTCTGCCACTTTAAGGAGACGTCTTATTTTGGCTGGGTTACACATCGCGATCTGCGATCAAGTGCCAGAAACTATCATTGGCTGGATTACTCATTGCTTTTGCAATAAAGTGCCAGAATTTATCATTGGCTGAATTACTCACTGCCACGGGCGGTTAAGTGCCAGACTTAATTGCATTCGGAGTGAAGATTTCCGCTTCGTTTGCCGATCGGCGATATTGGATCATCTTTTCGTTGGAATTTTGAATCAGTACCCCTGAAGGGGTACCCCCATATCGACACCCACTAAAGTATCTACCAATCAACAGTCCACCGAGTGTGTAGCCACCCCTACCAATGGGTACACAAGGTGAGACACGAGACGAATCGGACTCGGCGTCCTGTAATGCCGATTGGTCACCCGATGGCACCCACGCGAAGGTTCGCGGAGTACCCCCTCCGTTAGTTGGTCGGCTAGGCACGATGGTGGTTCAGTTCCGGACACTCCGGTGTTCGATATTGAACTGGACTCCACCACAAAAATGCTTGTCTAGTGCTAGAAGTATATATTACGGATATATTTCTCGGGCGAATTGTGTGGGTCCCGGACCTGGGTCCCCACAAACTTTGTTACAGCTGGGGACCAGCTCTCCAGACATCCAACATCGGGTTCCACAGAAGATTTTTTTTGAAAATTCACTTATTTCCTCATTAGAAAAATTGCTTTTTCGTGGCTAAGTTGCAGCGCCCCCCCCCCACCGCAGAAAATTTGGTCGCGTGACCACACTAAGCTCAAAGCATTGTTTTCTTAAGGACCTGACCCCTGGAGTTGTCCATTATGGTGTGGCAATGCCGTAGTGTGGGGCTACAAAACGCGAACACTCCACCAAACCCTCTGCAGGCTCGGACAAGTTCCGGTAAGGAGCAGGCCCTGCTCTACCAGCACGGCTACGGCAGCTGGAGGAGCTTCTCCTAACTGAGGGTATCTTGGCTGAGATGGACGAGATGAATAAGGCGGCTTCTTCAGATGACTACCAGGTTCGACTATTATTCTAATGTTGCTTAACCGGGCATGTGCTAATTTGCTTACTCAAACCTTTTGACAGGGCGTTTTCGGCGCTGAAAAGACAATACCCGCGTTTGATATATGCTATTCCACTGGGCCTGCCTGGTGAATATCGGACAGTCAACTCATATGTGACAAATAAGGTTGGTGCAGATACAGATTGCATTCAAAAATTGGCTGTGTAACTGCTCATTGATAATGCCTTATTAGGTGCATTGTGACCCAAACGATGAGGGCCTGACCATGATCGCTGTGTTCCCCAACATGAACCGGCATTATATTGCCTTGCCAGATATCCGAACACGTGTACCTGTGCATCATGGAAATGTCGTGACACTGAATAGCGCTATTCTACACCATTTTGTGGCCGGCTTGAGGGGACAGGAGAACGATACTGTAGCCGGTGCGTAAACGCACGGTGCGGCTAGCGCACAGAGGAAGACTTTCCGATACGCCCTTATAAAAGGGCTTAGGGTGATATTACTCTCTCGATCGGGGCCAAGATTTCCCCAGTTTCCGGTTAGCGTATGCTAACGCTAGTGCGTAACGCTTTCCCTTAGTAGGTAATAGCTAGGGGAGGTACTCCCCTGCTTCAACACTCACAGCACGCTCGACCTTGCACGGTCGAACGTCTAGCTGTACTTAAAGTGAAAATGGAAACTGATTTATATTTAGGGAATCGTTATTTCCACACCCCAAAATTGTTATTTCCACACCCTCCCCCATTTCTACACATCGATGTAACAATGCCCTTTTTGTATTGTAAATAATGACCGTCGCTTTAGCCTTCGAAAGTGACGATGGCTCTCGAGGGGGCTGTCTAAACTGACGGACCTTAAAAGTCTGCCGTACCTACGCACTCTCATCACGCCTCTTGCGTCTGCATTATACACTTGCCGCACCAGCATCACTCGCCGCGTCATGGGACCGTCCATTTCCCTCTATTTTGGTGCGCGCATCCTTTTTGCCGTGCCTTTAATCAGTGCGGATAGTAATCAGAATGGTGTTCACATAGGTTTATGCTGACGAAGTGACCGCCCAAGGATCATTTGCTGAAGCTCAGACCAACTATTTGAAGCCTAATACCACAAATTCTACCAGTTGTGTTTCAATAAAAGTGTCATTTGACGAAACAAACAAGTTGGGTTTCAAAATCAACACTTAGTGAACGCCGCGCATTTTGAAGTGCAAGGATCAAAATATAACCGAAGATAATGATTGATAGAATACTGGTGAATCGTATATTCGTATATACTCCTGTGATACACATAGATTATACAACCTATACTATAGAATAAAACTCATACATGCAAGATTCCTTGTAAACGACATTTCTCATGTACTCGTGAGCGAAACCAAGAATCTTCCGGAGGTAGAACCGGGGCGAGGCTCGGTCAGTTTATACAGCCCCCTCGCGAGCCATCGTCACTTTCGAAGGCTAAGGCGAAGGTCATTATTTACAATATAAAAAGGGCATTGTTACATCGATGTGTAGAAATGGGCGGGTGTGTGTGTGTGTGGAAATAACAATTTTGGGGTGTGGAAATAACAATTCCCTATATTTAATATGTAATTATCCTAAATTAATAAACTAATGTAAACTATATGTAATACTAAGTAGAACTTACTCAATTCGTACCTAGCCGAAATGTAATGTACACCACCTGTGTATGAACACGTGGCAGGCTGCCACGCCTTCACTAAGGGCTCTCGCCCTGATTGGTTAAAACAACCAATAGGTCCAAACCTTTCGGACCGGTCAATACTTGACCTCAACCGTTGTGTATTTACGTACAACAACGTAACTCAATGTAACCCCGTTACATCCTCCCCCATCAAGACTATTGCTACTCAATAATCAATTATAGTTGAGAACCCCAACTGCCAGAACTCTGGCCGCAAATGAACACCTTTAGTGGTGGTGATGATTCTCCCCGAGAAGGGGATGACAGATACTCCGACTCCGGTATCTCGGAGGAGGGGGCCCTTGGGGATAGCTCCCCTAAGGATGACCGCTCCGACATCGCCGTTCGGCGATGTCGGCAGCCTGATCCGTTCCCCACACGTGGGGAAATGCACTTACTCGTGCGCCACCCTTACCAACTTCGGATGACATATCCGGGTCGCCGAAGGCGATTATTACCAATGAATTAGACGCGGCTCAAGAGTCTGAGCTTGCCGCACAGGCACTAGAGGCTGCGTTACGCGCCCCCAAACGCCCGTCACGGGCGGCATATAATTTTTCGGGTCCTCGTGACCCCCAGAAGTGGGATAAGGGCGAGGTAAGGAGGGGTTTAGCTCTCTATACCCCTGGCCCTGCGTCTGAACAGCCGTATCAATTCGAACGCCGGAGGCAACTCCGGGAAAACTGCTCACGCCGAAGCAGTTCACTGGCGCCTCATACCGAGAGAGCATCGGGAAACAGGCACAGGGTGCCCATGTTGAGAACCTCCGCGAGGTTCCCTTCGTTCCCCTACAAGGAGAGAATACCGATGAGGCAGAACAAAAGTTCCGCGCTTGGGCGGAAGGGGAGAAACGTCTCCCTTACTTTAACAAGCTGTACAACAGCTATTCCACCCGCGACGTTCGGGTGGAGAGGGCATTGCGCTTGGCGTTTGCCAAAGCCAAAGCGATGAGGCAATTACCTGCCCCTTATTGCACGCGTTACGCTAGCGCCCCTGCCCTCAACGCGGTGCCGGAGAACAGTGCGAGAACCGCATCTGCCTCCGGCGAAATCCCAACTACTGGGAGTGAAGGGGATTCTCCCGCCCCTTTGGTCGTCGACTCGCAGCGGGATTCTCCCCCTTGAAAGCGTCAACGACGTCTTGGAAATCTTGCCGCAGGGGAGTCTCGGACTCCCACGAACTCTGTGAATGTGGATAGCCCTTCCACTTCACCAGATATTGGGTGTGACCCCGATGGTGGCGTTGCGCCATCAGACGCTCCACATGGTAATTTGGAATCCCCTCCGAATCGAGAACTGGGGGAGGTGGTCGCGGAATTGCGACGTGAGTACCACGAGCGCTGTGATCGACACAACCGTCCCATCCAGGATGTCCAGGAGGGACTCCGCGACGAGGGGAGTGCGAATGAACGCATCGATAATCGGCTTTCCTCTCTCGAATCCGTCGTTGCGGAGTTCATGGTCGCATTTCGGCCCTGTCGGCGCTATTCCGACCTGTCGTGCCTTTCGGCTACCCGACTTCCCAACCTCCTCCACGAGGGGACCCGCCTCCGGGTTCTGGTATGGCTTAAGCATACGCACGTAGAAGGTTGGATGCGTAAGCATCGCCCTCGGAATATCCAAGGTGTACGCCAAGCTCTTTCGGGCTAGCACCATGAAAGGCCCCACAAACCTGGGGCGCCGTTTGTTTCGTAACACGTTGGAAACTGCATGTGTAGGAAGATTTTTAGCGTTTAATAAAACACTTTCTCCTACTTTATACGCCCTTTTGTTACGCCGACACTTGCGGTCGGCCTGTTCTTTTTGCTTGTCTTGGCTTTCCGCCATGGCGTCGCAAACGTGTCGTAGGACACTAAGGTGCGTCGATAAAAACTTATCGATGTGCTTTCGCACAGATACAGGGCTGACATCGGGGAATCCCCCCCCTCAAGCCCTGGGCCACACACGTGGCCTCAACGGAAACCTCGGATTCTAATCCGTTCACGTAAAACGGGGTAGACCCCGTAGATGCATGAACCGAATTGTTTATAGCAAATTCGGCCATAGGAATCATCTCACTCCAACTCTTTGGAGAATCCGGACATAAACTCCGGACAATATCCTCTATAACGCGATTAACGCGTTCCGTTTGCCCGTCCGTCTGCGGATGATCCTCGGTGGACATAAGGAGTTTGGTGCCCAGCACCTTAAACAACGGCCCCCCCAAACTTTCCCGTAAAACGGGGATCCCTATACGATATAACGGAATCAGGTAGACCATGCTGTCGAAAGGCACGGTATAGGAACACTTTCACTGTTCCTTGTCCATCAATGGATACTGGCACCGCCGCCAGGTGAGCCATCTTGCTCAAACGGTCTACAAAGACCAATATGCCGGTGTTACCGGCCTTATCCTTCGGAAAACAGAAGATAAAATCCATATTAATGGATTTCCAACACTCCGTCGGGACGGATAAGCTCTCCAAAGGCGCAGCTAAATCTGCAGAGGGTTTGACTCTCTGACACGTTTCACATGTGCGAATATACTCACCATCCACTTATACATGTCGGGCCACCACTACAAAGCGCTTAAAGCGCTGTAGGTCTTATCCCGACCTAAATGACCCCCGGTAGGGGCGTCATGTGCATCAAAGAGGACTCTATACTTTAGTTTCTCATCATGAGGAACAACCACCCGCGGAGTGTCCTCGACGCTCGTGCTATAATATATGAAACCGTCCAGGAACTGTAACGGTGTAACCGAGCTCTAGCTCGACTTGACAGGGCAGGATCAGACGAGCCAAGTCCTTTGCCACCCAAAGCGCTGATAAGTGCCGTACATTGTGGGTCTTTCCCATACGCCTGGCGTATGAGATCCACCACAGACGAGGTGATGAATGTCGCGTGAGCGAGCTCGTAATCGGGACGACGCGACAACGCGTCTGCAAGCACGTTCTGCTTGCAAGGATTATACTTAACCTCAAAGTTGTACTCCGCAAATAAGGAGAGCCAACGAGCCATCCGTTGCGAGAGATGAGGCGACTGTGTCGCTGTCCATAAGGACGCGTGGTCAGTATAAACCTCGAACGGCTTTGAGCCAAGTAGGTGAACCCTAAATTTGACAAGAGCATACTTCATTGCAAGTAGCTCCTTGTCATGAACGGGATAGTTCCGTTCCGCAGCTTTAAGCTGCCTCGACTCAAACGCAATCAAGCTTTCCCTTCCTTCATCGTCTGCTTGTTACAAAGCACATCCGATTGCGAAATCGGAGGCGTCGCAGACGACACTAAATGGTTTCCCATAATATGGGAGAGCAAGAACGGGAGCTTTCAACAAGCTCCCCTTTACCGCTTCAAAATCGTTTTGGTTTTGGTCTGTACTTGTGGAGATAATTGGCTAACCCAAGCCACTTCCGTAAATCTCTAAGATTTACAGGCGAATGCCACTCCACAATGGCTTGCACCTTTGCGGGATCCGCCCGCACTCCATCCTTACCGATGAAGCATCCGAGGAAAGGAATTTCCTCAGCACCAAAGATACATTTGGATGTGTTCGCATATAACTTATGCTCTCGCATACATTAGAGCACAGCTCGAAGGTGTATCAGATGCGTCTGAACATCAGACGAGTCGCCTTCAGCACGACTATGAACGAATATATCGTCGAAGTACGTCTGGGCGTACTTTCTATGAGGGCGGAAGAGTTGATTCACCAAGCGATTAAAAGTCGCTGGTGTATTCGAAAGCCCTTTTGGCATCACAAGCCACTCCCACAGCATGCCACTAGGCGTGATGACCGCTGTAAGCGGAATATCGGACACTCGCATGAGCACCTGATAATACCCGTCCACCAGATCTAAGGGACTGTATACAGTACAGCCCGCCATATTGTTCTGGAGGACACCCTTCCGAGGAATCGGAGTCTGCATGGGTACAGTATCTGCATTCAGCTTGTTGTACGCATGCACAATGTGCCACTTTCCGTTCGGTTTACGAACACAAAAAGTGGGAGAGAATGGGGAGATTTACTCTCCCGTACCATCCCTGCCGCTTCTTTCCCCTTGAAGAATGCGTCAATGAAGTTGCATTGCTCCTTAGGGAAAGTCCACTGCCTAGTGACGCAGTATTTGGTTCCAGGAACCAAATCAATTTCATGTCGGACTCCCCGATCCGGTGGTAACCCCATCGGCGGGTTGTCACTAATGATATCTCCAAATCCATTCAATAAGGAATGGTAAGGGTCCTCAGGATCCGCAAGAATCTTGAGGCCGCTTCGGGCATTCAATGCCTGTTTGGTTTTTACCAAAACTGACTCGTCCATCGTGGATGAGGAGTTCAACTCCTCTTCCGGACGCAATACGATAACCTCGTCGATTTCATCTCCTTTCAAAGCAGTTTCAAACTCGTTGAAGGACATCTTTTCCAACGACAACAGTTCGCCTACCCCAGGCAACCGTTCTAGGCTTACGCCTTCTGTGACAACACCTGTCACACTATTTAGCATCATATAGGACTGCTGACTACTGGCCTCGGGACTCTTCCCGGGATCCAGATGGGGGGAGTCAATTGCCCCATCTATTGGAAGATCCACGCGCCTATCCACAGAGGTCTCTACCTCTACCACCGGTGACTCGCCGGTCTCACCTATAACGGCGTAGTCGGAATCATTTCCGACGTGCGAAAGAGACGAACTACGGGTCTCTTTGCTTAGAAGCGCCTCGCGCTTAACCACAGGGGTCTCTACCCGTACCACTAGAGTTACCTCAGAGGAATCCACCTCTACCACTGGTAACTCACGAGTCTCGCCGTTAACGGCGTGGGGATTAACCGCCGAATCCCCCTCGTTAAGGAACTCTTCCTTAACCTCATTGGGAATGATCATCTCAGACATCCCAATCTCTGGCATCACGCCAGAATCGCTTTGCGATCGAGAAAAGGTGGGTTCATGACTCGCCAATGCTTCACCCGATCGCGGGTGCGTTGAGCCAATGGACTTAGACTTCCAGTCTATCCATGGCTCATGGCGTTCTATCCACTTCATGCCCAGAATGAGGTCATAACTCGAGTCCAAATCCAGGACTAGGCAACGTTCTAAGCTGTCGAAGTCTGCAAACTTCAGCTTAAGGTCAACCGAGACATTTGGTACAGAACCTGTACGCCCGTCGCTAGACGGACCGTGACAACGTCACGAACACGTGCCTCTAGGGCCTCGGCATACAGCCGACTCTTCTCCACAGAAGCTCGTCTGACATAATTGTCAGACGCTCCAGATTCTATCAAGACTCTCCAAGGCTTATCAAAGCCTTTCACGTCCGCAAGGACGACCAGCAAACCTGGCTGGTACACCAACTCGGTGCTAGAAAGCACCGTTTCCCTTTGGGCATTGTGCTGTCGGACCCTACCCTGGGGCTTAACAGCACAGAGGGATCCCCCAGTAGGGCGCCCCGCACCTACTGGGAGCCGTCGTTTCCCGACGGATTGGGCAAGGGCATTTTACCCGACCTCGTCCCCTTATAGCGAGTATCTCGCTGGGGATTTTTCGGACATCTATTCCGCAGATGATCCGTGCTTCCACACAGGAAGCATCTTAGCTTCCGATGCCGCTGCAGCATTGCGAGGAGCTCTGCTTCAAAGACCTGTGGGAAGGAGTCAGAGTGACTCCTAGCGGGAGGTTTCTCTTCCGTTTCGACCTGACTCAGGTCCATGGATTCGGGACCCACCTTAGAGGAACGAAAGTCCCCTCGGCGTTAAAAGCCATCTTAAAATCCTCCCCCAGGGATTGGGGTCGGCATAGTAAGAGCTCCGAACGTGCTGGCCCTTCTTTCAGGCCTTCCATGAACACGGGAATGGACACATCGTCCGAGTAAGCTTTCGCGTACATCCCTGCCAACAGGGTTTTCAGTTCTTGTATATATGTTTCCAAGTCCATAGTGCCCTGACTGCACCTCAGAAACGCCAGCTGATTCTGGAAAACCAGATCAGGCGTGGCGTACATGCCCATAAGCTTATGCTTAAGGACCTCCCAGGTTGGGAACACGTCCGTGACTGACTCCGAACACGTGAACGCCCATGCACGGGATTTACCTGTGAGATGGGTCAGTGCAAGTCCCACTTTCAAGTGATCAGCGATCACATTCGCTGTGGCGAAGGCCCTTTCGACCTCTCGAAGCCACACATAAAGGTTATCACCTTTTTCACCGGTGAATTCCTTTATCTTAAAGGACAACGGAGGGCGCAACCCCGTGGACGTGGAATGACTTCCACGACAACTTGCCTCATTGGAGATGAGGGCATTGACCCTCGCCTTTACGGCCTCAAGGCCCTGCTCCACTAGGAGCTGCATGCCTTCGTCACCAGTAAGGATAACAGCCTGTTAAAGGCTTCCTGCTGGACGAGGGTTAACCTTTCCCAATCGTCCTGATTCATCCTTTGCAGAGGATGCCGTAGCCTACCAACACAGGTGTTGGGTTGACTACAAGTGCTACCAGATGTAGCAGGTGCGTACACGCACGGTGCGGCTAGCGCACAGAGGAAGACTTTACTTAAGCGGCGATGTGCCGCTACTTAGCCGATAAGCCCTTGTAAACGGGCTTAGTAAGAGAGTTCTCTCTTACTCGGGGCCAAGACTCCACTTGGTTTACCTGTTAGACTTAGCTAACGCCTTGAAACAAGGCTTCCCTTAGAAAAGGAGTAGCTAAAGGAGGTATTCCTTTTGGCTACAAACACTCACAGCACGCGCGACCGGTCGAGGTCGTGCGTCTAGCTGGATTGGCGTGTTTTATAAACTGAATGTATATTTAATATGTAATTAGCCTAAATTAATTTAAACTAATGTAAACTATATGTAATACTAAGTAGAACTTACTAAATTCGTACCTAGCTAAAATGTAGTGCACCCCATCTGTGCACTAACACGTGGCTGGCTGCCACGCCTCCACCAAGGGCTCCTGCCCTAATTGGTAAAAATAACCAATAGGTCCAAACCTTTCGGACCGGTCAATACTGACCCCAACCGTCGTGTAATTACGTACACAACATAACTAAATGTAACCAGAATGTAACCCTGTTATAATTTGTGCAAGCGTTTCCGGGACTACTGCTACCGCACGAGGAAGGAAGAATGCTCCACCGGTTACAGGGAACTGCGCAACAGCGCGCATGGCTTCTAGAGGCATTGAATCAACATATGCCCCAGTCATTGAGCCATTCGACCAGCGCCCAGAAAATTTATATGGCTATGTGAGACGCCTTTTTGAAAATGTGATTAGTACTGAAGACGTTGTCGAGTTTTTTTGAGAAGATGAAACACTACCTACCTGCAACTGACATGATATTCGCTCCAACCTTTCGTGACTTGTGAACAACATGAGACAGGAATATTCCACATGCTTGAAATGCCTTCTTCTATGCTTCACAATGGGCGTCCGGGGTCATCTGCTTGAGCCTGCTTCCAGCAACGAACAAGTATGTGCCATACCAGTTTTCCTATCTTTGAAATCAGGGAAAGACTACTTCTCAATGTGGAACCGATAAAAAAGATAAAAATCTATTGCCCCAATGGCGCATAGCTCGGGAGATTTGGATCTCATAGCGGTCCCAGATTCAATTTTGGTTTGTCTTGCCCTGGTACATGATGTATAGCAGGGCTGGACATGCTCCAGGACACTCGTTATCAATCTCTTCCACCATCTGGATGTCAGCAAAATGCGAAATGTTTAGCCTCTTATTCAAATTTATACTATATGTCAACTCATTTCTTACCTGGGGCATTCGTCGGCTTTCCCCTCTCATCAGAATCATATGGGCAATTAGTAAATCAGCTCTGTTCCGCATCTGATTTCCGGAGCTGGCAGACATATAGTGGTGGTGCAAAGTCATCATATCCTTGACGGTGTAACCATCTGCAAGGTTGTTCACTCCGCGATCTTCAAACGCCTCGCGCGGTCTCGTTGTTTCTTTGCGCTTCAATGATTTGATGAATGATTTAAGTGCAATTCCATTTGAATGTGGATTCGAATGCATCTTTAGAGAAAGTTGGGCATTCATCATTTGCACTAGGGCCGATATGTATGCTTGGTAAGACTTTACACTGAGTGGTACTGGGTGACTGTTGTCGTTGCTTTTTGCCTTCATCTTATTGCCTTTCTTTTCCACAACCTCTGTGAGGAAAAGCAGTAGCTTTGCTTTATCTACAGCATGACCATCAGCAAAATTGCGCTCATTGCACCAATTCTAGGATGCACTTAAATGGTGAGGATAATGCCAGAAAAGAATAATTAACAATGGACAAAATCTCACCACGAACGCCTTCTGTTGATAATGTAAGTTTTGCAGGTATTGGCGGGGCAACTTCTACGGCACGTGCAACTGTCATTTGCACTACCTGCTCAACGTCATCATCGTTGCGCGAGCTTGTTTCAATATGTTGCCGTATATATGTGGAATCCATACTACTTTGTGCACTGTAATGAATGTGAAGTGCTCTGTTATTCTTCTTCGTCCCGTGGGTACCGGTAGTAGTTTTCGACTATCTATCGAGTACTGGGCGTGATATGACACCAATAACTACACTGATGACTACACTAGTCTATTAGTACACAGTTGGTCACCGTACACATGCATTACCTATGGGAATTGCTATTACCACCCCTGTTTTTGCTATTGCCACCCCAACTGCCACCCCAACTGCCACCCCAACTGATCCCTACATACCTTTTGAAGAAGTGGAATGGCACGCTTGTTGAAGATAAACGGAGCCATAGTGTTGATTGTGAATACCTCCACTAGCTCTGAGTAGGGACGCACAAATGATTTGTCGATGAGTTCTGAAGAGTTCTTAAGAGTTCTTAAGAGCCGTCTAGCAGTCCATTTTACCAACATACCCAAATTTTCGATCTGGTTGATTTTTTTGACCCATGAGTTGGAAGTGCGCAGATCAACCTGCTGCTGGCTGTTGTCAATCTGATCTTTGGGAAATAGCTTCGCCGTGTCTTCGGATTGCTGGTACTCAACAAGAAGAGGCAATCTCGCGAGGTGTACACAGATATGGGCGCGGAGGGTAATGCAGCGGCGGTCGCCACCGATGAGGTACCATTCGTCTTAACCATTACAGCTTCATTAGTAGATACCACACTACTCTCTAAACTCGTAGCTAGTGTGGTACCAAGTAGATAAAGATTACCCCATAGTAATTGATTGATATGAAGCATATTGTCCGAAACAGGCGCTATCTCATTTCGATCAAATGATTGTAGTAATGCACTGGTCGCCGAATAGTTATTGTTGCATTGTTTATTAAGATGTCTAGTTGTCCAAATGTTTCTTCAATATGATCCACGAATCTATCAATAATGCTCAAGTAACGAAAATCCATGCCATAAATTTGCAGTCGATCTTTCCAAACTTCAAAGTCTTTCTCCTTGGCGTAACGAAATGCCGCATCTTTCGGAAATCGCGTCGTTGCCACAACCATTGCCCCACTACGCAGTAATTTCAGCGTAATCTCATACCCTATTTACTCTCGCTCCTGTAACAATAGCAATATATCCACGGGAATCAGCGCTTTGGAAGCGCTTCTTATAGTTGAACTCTGCACAAGACGGGCACATCCGATCATGAAAGTTGTGCAGGTTGCGAAATTAACTTATGTATAGGATGCTCGATGGTAATACAAACTATTATCCAATTCCTTTTCTTTTGCAATCGGCTCCTCTTCGTTCTCTTTCAAAAGCATCGGTTTATTCATCTGTGCGACGCCGTCCGGGACGTTAGCCAGTAATGGATTTCGTGCCTGCAACGATGCCAATCGTGCAAGCCCCTCGGCACGGAGCTTTGTGTTATTTGCGTATTGCTGGTCTAATGTTTTTTGTCTCGCTCGCTCAACATTCGTTGCTCTCTTACGCTCCTGACGCAAATTGTCGCTAACGGTTGAATTCCCATGATAAAACTTGGCACGCAAGTCTAAAATAAGCGGATCCAATGCCGTTCGCAACGATTTAAAGCGCGGCGAGTACTGAAACAGCTCGTGTGCTTTATTTTCATGCAGTTTCTGCAGTGTCGCGACACAGGCTGCAATCTCTGAGTCACTTACGTCGCTCATTGCAAATGCAGTTATAACCAAGGGTACACAAAACGTAAGCAAGGGTGGCAGTTGGGGTGGCAATAGCAAAAACAGGGGTGGAAATAGCAATTCCCTTACATGTATTGAAAAGGATGAAAGCGCAGTAAATATATTCAAGTCAGATGCTTGGGACCTGCACTTTTTCAGCCATAGATATACTCTTTTTTCCTACATATACACTCTTTGTGTAGACGGATATACTCATAGCAAAAAATTAGTGCCGGTACCAGTGGGTTCCAGTGGGTTCCAGTGGGTCCCAGCAGGCTGTGTGGGTGCCAAAACTGGAAATTGTCGAGTCCCGGGACCCGTACCCCGTATATAATTCAAGGGTTTTGTTAACGTACATACCCCCCCCTAAACCCTAAACCCTGCAGGGGGTATGCACGATACATACGGTATGTACGCTAGCAAAAGCAATAATTCAATACTTCTAGCAATAGACAACATTTGTACACATTTTTTCGAACCTATTTCTGATTATCTGCATGTTATAAGTGGACGAAACTAGTGGCGTATACGTGTTCCTACGATTGACCATCACTCCGTGTAATCATTCCTTAATTCGTTGCTGCCAATATGGAGCAGCGGCGCCGCCGGGCCACTGAATCTTTGTTGACGCACAGTCTGTTTGGTTTTCAAGTGCAGGATGCTACGGTTTTAAAGCGTTTGCAAGAACTGAAAGAGCTCCTTGTAGCCACGTGCAATGAAACGGATCAAATCGTGCTCCTGCGAGAAAATATTCGTGAGATCGAGGATCAGCTCAAGACTCACCGCGAGCGATTTCTATTGGAACCGCTACGCCGCTTTGAGCAAGAGATGGAGTTACTTCTGGACGTGGGCAGCGGGGATGAAGAGTTCATGACGGAAAAGGAAGAGGACTCACAGTTGCTTACGGACGACGACGAATGTTTGTCATGTTCCCCAGAATCACGTGCCATTACAATATCGCCCCCATGTATTCCTCCAAAAAACTATTCCTTGCCAAAGAAGACCAGCATAGAGGATGAAGAGATGTTATGTGGCGTCTGCTTCGCATCGGACTCATTAGAGAACGATCCGACCGTCATCTGTGAAATTTGTGGCGTAGCGGTGCACCAGACGTGCTATAGACTGGCAGCGTTGCCTGATGGAGATTGGTATTGTCACCCATGCAGACAGTATTTTAGCGATCAGAATATTAAAACAACTTTGATCCCAACACACGAATTAAAATGCGCGGCGTGCTATTCCAAGGGAGGAGCGATGATTCCAACGGTCGATGGGGAGTGGGTACATGTTGCTTGCTCTATGTTCTTGCCGGAGTTATACCTGCAGGACATATATACGTCGAGATTACCCTGTCAAGTGAAAAAAGTACAGGTTGTTTGTGGAGTGGATAAGTTGAAGCGAAGGAGACGACTGCGTTGCTGTTTCTGCAAGAAAAACAAGTAGGTGACATTTCACCAGTGTGTTTGATGGAATAGAAGAGTTAAACTTGAATTGGTATGTAATGAGCTTGCAGCGAAAAGGGGGCATGTGCGCAATGTGCTGTAGGCAAGTGTGTCGTGGCATACCATGCTTTATGCGCGCTTCAACATGGAATAAAGTTGCGGTATATGGATGACAAGGTATAAATCGAATAGTGTAGATGTGAAAAAGTGCAACGGCTTTAACTTCCTCTCGACGTATTAAAAATGACAGGGTCAGTTTGGTAGCGGATGCCTTAAACATCAAAGCATTTTTTTGAACATGGGTGTAGATCTTGATGGTAGCAAAAGGGTGCGCGGGGAGAATAATTCCATAATATCACTTATGGCGGAAAAATCCACGTCAAAGCAGCCAAAAACAAATTCTTGGTGTGATGAAGATAACAGCGTAAATGATGGTGATGCAGTCGATGATAGTGAGTTGGACGGAGACAATCGTGTGGACGACCGCAACAAAGACTCATCTTCGAAAGGCATTCAATATTCAAACGATGTAAAGGAAAAATCGTTGACCCAGTCAAATACGACACTTCCACAATTACCTGGTCTTTCCTCCTTTAGAAAAAATGATGGGAAACATTCCACCAGGCCAAAACCAAATCGACAGAGCAAGCTAGCATTTACATCAACAATCGAGAGCCCTGCACGCTCCAGATTTAAACCAAAAGCAGCCTCGAATGCGCCACCTCATCTAGCTCCCCAAGGTGCAACTTTTGCCTTTGACACGCATCATACGTTGGACTCCAGTACACGCAACGTTACCAGTCGCGTTATTCTCCAATCGAATGTCTTTACTCCATCATTTTATCCGCCAAGTTTCGTAAGAGATCCAAGCGAACAAGATTTTGAGTACGTCATGGTATTAATCACAGGTCGACCTTTGGGTCTTGGGGTTGCGTCGTCAAAGGAAGGTTCAGGCATATTTCTTTCTGCCCACAATACCCGAAATTCTGCAATACTCGCGGCGTTGGAGCGTGGAGTTTTATGTAGCGGTGACGAGGTGTTCGCACTAAATGACGTTATTCTACGATACAAAGATCTCGAAAGTTTTAAGAACGAGTTAGTTCCTGGAGTTTCGCTTCCCGTCCGTTGCTGGTTTCGAACAAAGCGCAGAGGTCGATTGCCCGAACATTCTTCTCAAGCTTTTTCACCACATGGTACCCTATTGCAAAGTAATCCTGGAGCACCCGTGGCGAAGAAAGTGAACCCATTGAGTCGGGCAGCAACACCCTCCGAGCTGATTCGACCTGATTCTGCCAATGCTAGTTTTCTTATTAGCTCAAGCAAGAGCTCATACGAGGGAGACTTCGAATCTGTCAATGGGGAAATTGACTGGCCGTGGATTTTGCTTCGGTCAGACGGGAAGTTAGCCATGAATCTGTTCTGGAAATCTCTTGACGTGTCGTATTTTCTTCGTAAAATTAACAAACGCACGTTCTCTCAATTGCAACAAAAGGTGGAGGCAATAAGCGGAGTGTCTTTTGAGCACTCGCATCCGGATTATGATCAGGTTCGAGAACTATTGATTATGCCTCGCTGCGAACGCCTACCCGCGTACATTGCGGATTTTCGTGGTATGCGTAAGCAAAAACGACAAAACCTATCATCTGATATTACAGCTGGTGGTTCCGGTGATTACAGATCAAACGTGGATAAAGAAGTTGCTCTTGAAGTGGGTACTACGGTCTCTGTAGCAAAACGCACGTGGCCTGGTATGAACAAACTCGGTGGTGTCGGTCGAATAAAAAAAGTCAACAAAGAGATATTACCCGATGGGAAAAAGCAATTCACATACGATATTGCGTATGTATTGAGCGGCAGCGAGAGAAATGTGCAACGGAAATATATCTATGTGGTCGATCTTGACACCAACAAAGCTAAAAAGAGCGATGAAAACAAGTTCACAACAGCAAATAGAAGGAAAAAATGCAAATCGGATCCACTTGTCGAAGATACGGAAGAGGAGGAAGCAAGTACCGTGAGACTTAGATTAGCTGTTGCCGCAAGCCGGACAGCAAGCGAAGAAATGCTGGCGACTCTTCCAGATGTGGAGATTGAAAGCTCACTAAAACGGCGCCGACTCCAATTGCAGTTTTCGACAAACGATTTTTCTGTGTATTGCGAACGAAAAACTGATCAACTCGATCCCACCTCATGTGCGAAGGAGCTACTCTTGCATCGTCATTTTGAAGTCAAACTTTCTGAAAATGATGCATTGATTAATGCATGCTTTTCCTTTGAGATTTTTAGTCTTGAAGATCTTTTTGGCTATGAAATGGATGAAGACAATACGGATAGCGACGACGAAGGCAACGAAATCAGAACTGAATTGGCTTCATTGCAACAACAGTTCCGATCCGTGATAGAGTCGAATGAATTGACGTTTTCCCGTCTTAAACAGAAAGTGGAGCAAGAGTTTGCGCTGAAGGAGTACCGTCAACATGAACTGCGAGATATTCAGTGGCGTAATTATGAACGTATGTACCAGGAGCTAGAGATAGCGAAAAGTCAGTTTGAAGAAAGCGATGAGAATAATGATTCTGGCATTGAATCCAAAGCGGAAAGTGAGGGAGACTCTAGTGACAGCGAAGACATTTCTTTTGGAGGAATGTTTGTAAACAAGCTCAAGCAAGAGGGAAGCGAGGTGTGTGCTCTTTGTGAGCTAAGTGGTGGTGATTTTGTTGCTACAGACACTGGTAGAGTGGCGCACCCTCAATGTGCACTGTTCACACCAGAAACTTTCTTTAAAGATGGTGTCGTTCACGGTATCAGCTTGGTGGATCCACAACGGCAGCGGTTAAAGTGCTCCGTTTGTGGCGGCCGAAAGGGAGTGAGTAAAATTCAGTGCGCTCACAGGAAATGTGCTCAGGCATATCACGTGGCCTGTGCATACGTGAACGGCCTCCTTACGAGAGATCCATATCATCAAGCTTGGTGTCCTCGGCATCTCAAGACATCAGGAATGGGACGATTCGTAGAACTTCCAGATCACTTGAACAAAGAAAATTCGTTTCAGATGGCAAAAAGCAGCACCAGTGACACATCGAGCCCTTCGCTACCAGCTCGTGGCAATCGAAAATCCAAACCACTGTCTTCACGTCGTATGAAGAAGACTAGTGTTCATCTAAGCACCACGTGTGCAAAGGCAAGTATACCCCGCGCCGAATCACACAGGAAACGCAAGCGAAAGGGAAGTGATGCAAGTGATACAAATACTAGCGTTGGCAGTCTCTGCAGAAATCGAAGTAGCAGTCTTCGCAGACATCCGCTCGTTGAGAGCAAGGATTTTCGTAGCGGGAGACGGCTCGAGATTAATGAGCTGAGTGATGATTACGAAGAAAATGCCGTGGAAGCGTGGCAACGAGGTCGGGATTCAAAACGCATTTTTCAAAAGAACGATGTGGTGGAGGTGTTGCCCCGCGACTGGCGTGGGATCAACAAACCTGGTGGAGTTGCGCGTGTGCGTGCAGTGGAGTTAGTGCCGAACCCAATGGGTGGCCGGGATGTTTTCTATGACGTGATACACATCGTCGGCGCGTTCAGAGAGAAACACCTCCCGGCGAAGTTTGTGCGTAGCTACGATCAATCTAATACTATCGGATAGAGACAGCTTAGCGAACGCACTTAACGCGCTATTTAAGTAGGTACTTGGAACTTAGTAAAAAAGATCTTCGCTGCACTACTCGTCCTTTCAGTTGACCATGAAGATGCTCGAGCTGATTGAAAAACATCACGTGGTACTTCATAAAGCCTGTCAAATTTCAACAGGTTTACTGTCCGAGTGGAAGGCTTAACGATACAAAACGTACATTTCTGGCAACCACTGTCTCTTTGACCTTAAGCTCGAAGCCTCTGTTGCTCCTATGACATATCAAGGCTCTGGTCAGATACTTTGTGATATCGTAGACCTGCAAAAGACTGGGACTGAGTCACTGAAGGCAAATTGCAGACTGAATTCAAAGCACTAAGCTTAAGCGTCTAGGGTCCTTTGCGCACGAGAAAAATCATCAAAGAGCCAGTTGCTCTCTCTGTGTTCCAGACGGAAATGCAGAAGCAGCTGTAAGCTGTTACGTGTGGCAATGGAGCACCGACTTGGTATTCATGCTTTGCAGGCCACAACATGAGCTTAAACAGTCACGTTCACGATATACAGTTGTTGCTGACGC
The DNA here is from genome assembly GCA_026184515.1 of Peronosclerospora sorghi. Lineage (NCBI taxonomy): Eukaryota > Oomycota > Peronosporomycetes > Peronosporales > Peronosporaceae > Peronosclerospora > Peronosclerospora sorghi. The sequence continues at coordinate 14,482,397 of CM047582.1, read as the reverse complement.
AGCGACGCCGGTTGGTGTATTACACTTTGGACAATTCGCAAACCGCAAACTACTAAATTGTGAGCTTACTGATGATTAAAGGGACCCACTAAACAGTACCATGTCCAAATAGGACTCGATTTTGATTTTCTCTACGACCAATCAAGTCTCGCTAGCGACGCGTCTTTTTATAGCGCGACCGCTGACGAGACTGGGATTGGCCAAAATTCTGATTCTGATTCCGGAATCAGAAATTACATTTTGGCCCCGTTTCGAACTCGTCGGGGGCGGAAAATGACGATTTTGGCGCCCAACTCGCGGTGTCATATCTCGGCACCGCGGGCGATTTCGAAGCCGCAACTTCGGGCACGGGTCTAGCACCCGCAGCGCCTATTGCGCATGAATTGGTGGAACGCCCATAGCCTTCTAGCTCTGGAGCGCAGGCCCGCCCTCTGACCGAGTTTCGCGTCGTTTCGGGGGTCGGGCCCTTAATTCTACACCAGAAAATCGCCCCACAGTTGGGCTTGAAGATGGGTCCGGCCCTATACTTGGTCTGAGTATAGGGCCGTCAAAAAATATCGACATCCACGACAACGCCCCCCCCAAGAAGACCCCAACAGCCAAGTTCCCTCTCTTTCGGCTATTCACAAGGGCCCAAAAGCAAGTGAATAGCCAACGAAAGGATTCCGCAGTTTCGTGCTGCAAAAGCCCACAACCAAATTGAATCGTCAAACCGTTGTTGTCAACGCCTACGAGAGGGGAAAAGGAAGCTTAAAATGGTTAAGCGCATAGGTGGTGTCAAAGACTACCACATCTCCGAAGCTCTTGTAAAGCAAAACGGCATCAGGAGATATCCAAACGCGTTTGTGAGCCTCGCATCCTTATCTGTTTCGAATTCAAAGACATAATCTGGGTTCTCGGCCACTTTGCGGCAAAAGTGGTCGACCATTAGAGGCGCATCTGTCTTGAGCTTGATGACACGCTCTTTCGCCTGAAAGTTCTGCAAGTCCACACGGGTAATGTAGATCTCACTTTGGCACAACATGTTTAATATGGACGTGTTGTCCAGGCGGCTCGCTCGCCAAAAAGATATCTTCGCCTTTACTTCGTCGTCCAATTTTCGGTATGCAGGAAGCATACGTACCTCTTCACCATTGAGGAGGGGGTGATTGTGACTTTTCTCAAAGTGGGAAAACGTCCAGTGATCGTTTTTCAATCGAGTCACGGATAGCCTCTCAGGACAATTGGTGCGACGCGACGAAGCCTTCCAGATGGTGGCAGGTCGAGGTATACTTACCTGCCCTTGTGCAATGGTACTTGGCTGTTATGATCTTCATTGACTTTGAGCTCACGTTAACGTTTCCCTTTCGTATGGCAAAACCGTGCGCTTTTGCAAAGGCTTCGTAGAACTTGTGGATGTCCTCCACGGACGTGATACCCAAGACATATGTCAGGTTCATACCAACGTACGGCGAAAGCGGAAACGCCGACGAGGATGAAGAATGTGAAGAAGCATCAGTAACGGAATGGCTGGAGGCCGACGACGGAGCCACGTTCAGATCGGTGCAGTCGACGCCCATGGACGAGTCAACGTCCAAATGAACTGCTGCCGCGCGGTGGTATATGTGAGACAGCGGAGAGGCGCCAAAAATGAGCGCCCCAAAAATGCAGGCTGAAAACAGCCAGTAAAAATCGAGTAAAATCGAGTTCTAAATAATCCTATTAGGACACGGTACTGTTTAGTTTTTCCCATGATTAAAACCAACGGAATAAGCGTGTTTCTTCCAACCGCATAATGATGGAAATGTACTTTAATCGTTTGAGCGAGCGATAATGTCAGAGACATCCACAACAAGTACATGATCGCAAACATCATCTGCGCCTTGACTAATACCACACCTCCCGCCTAATAAGGACTCAGGAGTATTGTGTGACTTCATGCATCCCTTCTTGCCAGCAGCTTTATAACATCAGATGACTCAAATGTAACATTTTCCTCACAAAAGCTCTCCTATTTAAGCATTGGACTTGTCCCATGAAAAGTTCGCTGCTAATGGGGGAAAATAATCACCAACATACTTTCGGGAGCTAATTTGACTGTCGTGAGAAAGGAGCATTTAGTCCCTTCAAGACCAGATTTGGGCCATTGCATCTAGTTGTCCGCCCTCTTCGAATGCTTCTAAGAAGCGCCATTACCCCTCAATTTACCCTAAACAAGCTAATGCAAGTGTTGGAAGTGCACTAGCGGTGCACAGCACTTCAAGGTATCGACGCCAGAGTAGTAGCCCACGGTAGGGCATATCGAGTGTTCTAGAAGGAATAGTTAGTACAATAGTTGGTAGGAGAGCCAGGTGCAGGGAGTTCTTACTTCGAGATTGGTAGAGCCACTGAGGAGGCCCCCGGCGGGGGGCCAAAACGTGTCTGGCACGCGTTCAATCAAGAAGTCGTTACATGTGTTCACTTTCGTTCTCCAACAGCAAGAGGTACCCACGTAGGAACCACTCTGACTGGATTGACTTCATCTTCAATCACCATGATGCGTTTGCATAGGTGCAGATCCACCCTTCCCACGACTAGCTTCCTCCATACAAGCCCGAGGCTTGACCTTATCGATCTCAACGGCCAGAGAATGAGACAATTTCTGGCACAAAGATGATTTTCTGCTTGCATGCGGAAGACATTCGTAGGGTGTTTGATCCGATGTCATCCCTCGAAGTAATTCGATTTTATCAGTTGGAGGAAGTTCCTTCTCTACTAAGAAGGGCGTTACGGAGGCAATTCAGCTGGTGCGAATAACGAGAAGGACAACCGTAAGACGTATTTGTAATATAATGACTGCTACGCGAATTGCACTGAATAGCGTGAAAACTAATTAGCTTATATCACTAGCGTCCTAAATGTATTATTAAACTAAATGACAAGCTGTAGCCGGTGCGTATACGCACGTTGCGACTAGCGCACAGAGGAAGACTCTTCCTTAAAGCGGTATCTACCGCTACTTAGCCGATACGCCCTTGTAAAGGGATTAGTAGGAGAGCTCTCCTACTCGGGGCCAATATTCCGGGTTGGTTTACTGCTTGGCCTTAACGGCTGTATTCCCTTTACGGGATGTAAGTAAAGGGAGGGCTCCCTCTTACCTACGACACTCACTGCGCGCGCGACCGGTCGAGGTCGCACGTCCGCAAGATAGAGTGAAATGTAAACTGAATATATTTAATATGTAATTAGCCTAAATTAATTTAAACTAATATAAACTATATGTAATACTAAGTAGAATATTCCAAATTCGTACCTAGCTAAAATGTAGTGTACACACCTGTGTACCGACACGTGGATGGCTGACACACCACCACACCAAGGGCCCCTGCCCTGATTGGTTAAAATAACCAAAGGGTCAAAACCTTTCAAACCGGTCAATACTGATCTCAACCGTAGTGTACTCATGTACACCAACATTACATGTAACTCGAATGTAACCCCGTTACATCCTCCCCCATCAAGACTATTGCTTACGCAATAATCAAAATCTTGTTGGAGAAGTCCAACGCCAGTACCTCTGGCCTTCCATATGTACACCTTCAGTGGTGCTATGGCGTCTCCTCTAGAATAGGTAGACTACTCCGAGAACTCGTAGGTGGATGCCCTTGGGGATACCTCCCCAACGGTTAATCGCTCCGACAGCGACGAGCGGCGTTGTCGGCAGACTAATATGTTCCCCACACGTGGGGAAAATGCACTAACCAGTGCGCCACCCCTGCCCATATCGGATGATACATCCGAATCGCCAAAGGCGATCGTCACTAATGATCTGGACGCAGCTCAAGACACTCAACTTTCCGCACAGGCACTAAGGGCTGCGTTACGCGCCCCCAAACGCCTGCCATGGACGGATTATAATTTTGATGGTCCTCGTGACCTTCCAAGGTGGGACAGGCGTTTGGTAAGGACCAGATTAGCGTCCTATACCCCTAGACCCGCGGCTGAACAGCCGTATCAACGCGAACGCCGTGAGAAACTCCGGCAACAACTGCTTACACAAAAGCAGTTCACTAGCGTCTCATACCGAGCGCTTGGACAGGCAGGCACAAGGTGCCCCTGTTGAGAACCTCCGCGAGGTTCCTTTCGTTCTTTCTCCGGGAGAAAGTGCTGATGATGCAGAGAAGAAGTTCCGCGCTTGGGCGGAAGGGGAGAAGCTTCTCTCCAGCTTCAATGAGCTGCACGACAGCTATTCCCGTCGAGACATTTGGGTGGAGAGGGCGTTGCGCCTGGAATTTGCAGATCCAAAGCGATGGAGCTATTACGTGCTCCATATCGCACGCGCTACGCCAGCGTCCCTGTCTCCACCATGGCGCCAGAGGACAGTGTAAGCGTCACGTCTGCCTCCGGCGAACTCCCACTTACTGTGAGTGAAGGGGCCCCTCATGCCCCTCTGGTCTTTGACCTACAGCGAGTTTATCCCGCTCGAAAGCGTCAACGAATTCGCGGCAATCCTGCCGTAGGGGAGTCTCGAGCTCCCACGAACTCTGTGAGTGTGGATACCCTTTCCACTTCACCAGATACTGGGTTTGACCCCGATGATGGCGTCGCGCCATCAGCCGCTCCACATGAAAGTGTCGAGTACCCTCCTCATCAAGCATTGGAGGAGGAGGTCGCGCAATTGCGACGTGAGATTCGCGAACGCTGTGATCGACACAGCCATCGCATCCATGATCTACAGGAGGGGCTTCGCGATGAGCGGGATGCCACTGATCGCTTCGAGAGGCGGCTTGCTTCTCTCGAGACGACCGTTGCGGAGCTTCGTGGTCACATTTTAGCCCTTTCGGCTTTCTTCGCCCTGCCGTGCCTTACGGCTCTTACGGCTATCCGCCTTTCCACCACCCCCCCCTCCAGGAGGGGGCCCGCCTCCGGATCCTGGTATGGCTTAAGTATACCGACATAGAAGGTTGGATGCGTACGCATCACCTTCGGGATGTCCAAGGTATACGATAAGCCCTTTCGGGCTAGTACCTTAAAAGGCTCCACAAACCTGGGGCGAAGTTTATTGCGCAACACATTGAAACTGCATGTGTAGGAAGATTTTTAGCGCTTAATAAAACACTTTCTCCTACTTTATATATCTTTTCGTTACGACGCCCCTTGCGGTCAGCTTATCCTTCTGCTTGTCTTGGCTTTCCGCCATGGCATCGCAGACGTGTCGTAAGCCACTAAGGCGCGTCGATAAGAACTTATCAATGTGCTTTCGCAAAGATACAGGTCTGACATGAGGGAATCCTCCCCCCTCAAGCCCTGGGCCACACACACGTGGCGTCAACGGAACCCTCGGATTCACTAATCCGTTCACGTAAAACGGGGTAAACCCCGTAGATCCATGTACCGAATTGTTGATAGCAAATTCAACCATCGGAAGCATCTCACGCCAGCTATTTGGAGAATCCGGACATAAACTCCGGAGAATATCCTTCACAACGCGATTAACGCGTTCCGTCTGACCGTCCGTCTGCGAATGATCCGCAGTGGACATGAGGAGCTTGGTGCCTAGCACCATAAAAAGCGCGCCCCAAAACTGTCCCGTAAAACGGGGATCCCGATCCGACACAACGGAATCGGGTAGACCATGCTGTCGAAATACACGGTCTAGGAACACTTTCGCTGTTCCTTGTCCATCAATGGATTCTGGCACCACCGCCAGGTGAGCCATCTTGCTCAAACGGTCTACAAAGACCAATATGCCGGTGTTCCCGGCCTTATCCTTCGGAAAACCGAAGATCAAATCCATGCAAATGGATTTCCAACACTCCGTAGGAACCCATAAGCTCGCCAAAGGCGCAGCTGAACTTGCAGAGGGTTTAACCCTCTGACACGTCTCACAGGTGCGTATATACGCACCGACCCACTTATACATGTTGGGCCACCAATACAGAGCGCTTAAAGCGCTTTAGGTCTTATCCCGACCTAAATGACCCCCGTTAGGGACGTCATGTGCCTCAAAGAGGACTCTATACTTCAGTTCCTCATCATGAGGAACTACCACCCGCGGAGTGTCCTCCGCGCTCGTGCTATTATATAGCAAACCGTCACAGTACCTGTAACGGTGTAAACGAGCTTTAGCTCGACTTGACAGGGTTGGCTTAGACGAGCCAAGACCCTTTTCACCTAACGCGCTGATAAGCGTCGTACATTGTGGGTCTTTCTCATACTCCTGGCGTATGAGATCCACCACAGACGTGGTGACGAATGTCGCATGAGCGAACTCGTAATCGGGACGACGCGATAACGCGTCTGCAAGCACGTTCTGCTTGCCAGGTTTATACTTAACCTCAAAGTTGTACTCCGCAAAGAAGGATAGCCAACGGGCAATCCGTTGCGAGAGATGAGGCGACTTTGTCGCTGTCCGTAAGGACGCGTGGTCAGTATAAACCACTAACGGCTTTGAGACGAGTAGGTGAACCTTAAATTTGACAAGTGCATACTTCATAGCAAGTAGCCCCTTGTCATGAACGGGATAATTCCGTTCCGTAGATTTAAGCTGCCTCGACTCAAACGCGATCACGCGTTATCGTCCTGAATCGTCTGCTTGTAACAAAGCACATCCGATTTCGAAATCGGAGGCGTCGCAGACGACACTAAATGGTTTCCCAGAAGTTCTGGGAGAGCAATAACGGGATCTTTCAACAAGCTCCCCTTAACCGCTTCAAAAGCGTTTTGGTGTTTGGTTTCCCAACACCAATCAACATCCTTCTTAAGAAGGTCGGTCAATGGCTTCGCCATTTCAGCGTAGTTCTCGCTGTACTTGTGGAGATAGTTGGCTAATCCAAGCCACTTCCGTAAATCTCTAAGATTTACAGGCGAAGGCCACTACACAATGACTTTCACCTTCGCGGGATCCGCCCGCACTCCATCCTTACTGATGAAGCATCCGAGAAAAGGAATTTCCTCAGCACCAAAGATACATTTGGATGCGTTTGCATACAACTTATGCTCTCGCATACATTCGATCACCGCTCGAAGGTGTATCAGATGCGTCTGAACATCAGACGAGTCGCCTTCCGCACGACTATGAACGAATATATCGTCGAAGTACGTCTGAGCGTACTTCCTATGAGGGCGGAAGAGTTGAGTCACCAAGCGATTGAAAGTCTCTGGTGCATTTGAAAGCCCTTGTGGCATAACAAGCTACTCCCACAGCATGCCGCTAGGCGTGCTGACCGCTGTAAGCGGAATATCGGACGCTCGCACGAGCACCTGATAATACCCGTCCACCAGATCAAAGGCACTGTATACAGTATAGCCCGCCATATTGTTCTGGAGGACATCCTTACGAGGAATAGGAGTCTGAATGGGTACAGTAGCTACATTCAGCTTGTTATAAGCATGCACAATGCGCCACTTTCCGTTCGGTTTACGAACACAAAAAGTGAGAGATGAATGGGGATATTTACTCTCCCGTACCATCCCTGCCTCTTCTTTCCCCTTGAAGAATGCGTCGATAACGTCGCATTGCTCCTTGGGGAGAGGCCACTGCCTAGTGACGCAGTATTTGGCTCCAGGAACCAAATCAATTTCATGTCGGACTCCCCGATCCGGTGGTAACCCCATCGGCGGGTTGTCACTAATGACATCTCCAAATCCATTCAATAAGGAATGGTAAGGGTCCTCGGGATCCGGAAGAATCTTGAGGCCGCTTCGGGCATTCAATGCCTGTTTGGTTTGCACCAAAACTGACTCGTCTATCGTGGATGAGGAGTTCAACTCCTCTTCCGGACGCAACACGACGACTTCGACGATTTCATCTGCTTTCAAAGCATTTTCAAACTCGTTGAAGGACATCTTTTCCAACAACAGTTCTCCTACCCCAGGCAACCGTTCCAGGCTTACGCCTTCTGTGACAACACCTGTCACACTATTCAGAATCGTGTAGGACTGCTGACTACTGACCTCGGGACTCATCCCGAGACCCAGATGGGGAGGAGTCAATTGCCCCATCTATTGGAAGCTCCACGCGCCTATCCACAGAGGTCTCTACCTCTACGACCGGTGACTCGCCGGTCTCACCTATATCGGCGTAATCGGAATCATTTCCGACGTGCGAAAGAGACGAACTACGGGTCTCTTTGCTTAGAAGAGCCTCGCGCTTAACCACAGGGGTCTCTATCCGTACCACTAGAGTTACCTCAGAGGAATCCACCTCTACCACTGGTAACTCACGAGTCTTGCCGTTAACGGTGTGGGGATTAACCGCCTAATCCCCCTCGTTAAGGAACTCCTCCTTAACGCCATTGAGAATGGTCATTTCAGACATCCCAATCTATGGAGTCTCACGCCAGAATCGCTTTTGCGATCGAGCAAAGGTGGGTTCATGACTCGCCAATGCTTCACCGGATCGCGGGTGCGTTGAGCCAATGGACTTAGACTTCCAGTCTATCCATGGCTCGTGGCGTTCCATACACTTCATGCCCAGAATGAGGTCATACCTCGAGTCCAAATCCAGGACTAGTCAACGTTCTAAGCTGTCGAAGTCTGCAAACTTCAGCTTAAGGTCAATCGAGACCTTGGGTACAGAAACCTGTACGCCCGTCGCTAGACGGAACGTGAAAACGTCACGAGAACGTGCCTCTAGGGCCTCTGCATACAGCCGAATCTTCTCCACAGAAGCTCTTCTGACATAATTTTCAGACGCTCCAAAGTCTATCAAAACTCTCCAAGGCTTGCCAAAGCCTTTCACGTCCACAAGGACGACCAGCAAACCTGGATGGTACACCAACTCGGTGCTAAAAAGCATCGCTTCCCTCGGGGCTTTGTGCAGTCGTCCCCTACCCTGGGGTTTAACAGCACTGAGGGGTCCCCCAGTAGGGCGCCCCGCACCTACTGGGAGCCGTCGTTTCCCGACGGCTTGGGCAAAGGCTTTTTCCCCACTCTTGGTCCCTTGTAGCGAGTGTCTCGCTGGTGTTTTTTCGTACACCTGTTCCGCAGATGACTCGTGCTTCCACACAAGAAGCATCTCAGCGGCCCATGTCGCTGCATCATAGCTAAGAGCTCCGCCTCGAAGCTCTGCGAAGAAGAGACAGTGTGACTCTTAGCGGGAGGTTTCTCCTCTGCTTCGACCTGACTCAGGTCCATGGGTTCAGGACCCACCCTAGAGGAACGGAAGTTCCTCTCGGCGTTGAAAGCCATCTTGAACGCCTCCTCCAGGGATTGGGGTCGGCATCGGAACAATTCCGAACGTGCGGGACCTTCTCTCAGGCCTCCCATGAAGACGGGGATGGACACATCGTCCGAATACGCTTTCGCGTACATCCCTGCCAACAGGGTCTTAATCTCCTGGATATAAATCTCCAGGTCCTTAGTGCCTTGACGGCACCTCAGGAACGCCAGTTGATTCAGGAAAACCAGATCAGGCGTTGCATACATGTCCATGAGCTTCTGCTTAAGGACCTTCCATTTTGGGAACACGTCCTTGACTGACTCCGAACACGTAAACGCCCATTTACGGGCTTTCCCGTAAGATGGGTCAATGCAAGTCCCACTTGCAAGTGATCAGCGGTCATATTTGCTGTGGCGAAGGCCGTTTCGACCTCTCGCAACCACACGTAAAGGTTGTCACCCTTCTCCCCGGTGAACTCCTTTATTTTGAACGACAATGGAGGGCGCACCCCCGTAGAATGACCTCCACTACAACTCGCCTCATGAGCGATGAGGGCATTTACCCTTGCCTTTACGGCCTCAAAGCCCTTCTCCAGTAGGAGTTTCATGCCTTCTTCCCCCGTTAAGGGTAACAGCCTATTAAATGCTTCCTGCTGGACGAGGATCAAACTATCCCAATCGTCCAGATTCATCCTTTGCAGAGGATGCCTAGTCTACCAACACAGGTGTTGGATTGACTACAAGTGCTACCAGATGTAGCCGGTGCGTATACGCACGGTGCGACTAGCGCACAGAGGAAGACTCTTCCTTAAAGCGGTATCTACCGCTACTTAGCCGATACGCCCTTGTAAAGGGATTAGTAGGAGAGCTCTCCTACTCGGGGCCAAGATTCCCGGGTTGGTTTACGACTTAGCCTTAACGGCTGTATTCCCTTTACGGGATGTAAGTAAAGGGAGGGATCCCTCTTACCTACGACACTCACTGCGCGCGCGACCGGTCGAGGTCGCACGTCCGCAAGATAGAGTGAAATGTAAACTGAATATATTTAATATGTAATTAGCCTAAATTAATTTAAACTAATATAAACTATATGTAATACTAAGTAGAATATTCCAAATTCGTACCTAGCTAAAATGTAGTGTACACACCTGTGTACCGACACGTGGATGGCTGACACACCACCACACCAAGGGACCCTGCCCTGATTGGTTAAAATAACCAAAGGGTCAAAACCTTTCAAACCGGTCAATACTGACCTCGACCGTAGTGTACTCATGTACACCAACATTACATGTAACTCGAATGTAACCTTGTTACACAAGCGCTTGGATCGCTACACTCGCACGTGGTGCTCCTCTCTTCGCTCATCGCATTGGTGTGTCAGACGAGTTCGTTACGTAAAGGAAATTCGTGCAATATTCAAATGTTTGTTGTATTCAACTTTTCAAATACTTTTACGTACACAGCATTTCGGGTCGCGTAACCGTCTTCCCAGGCACGGTGTCTTTAACAGGGTTACATTTGGTTACATTGGGTATGTTGTGCACATAAGTACACTACGGTTGAGGTCAGTATTTGTTGAAAATCCACAGAGCAGGCTCCCAATTTTGGTCAACTTGTAGAGTAACATTACAGTTCCTAGCCTACGGGCTGACTACACGTGGCGATCCACAGCCACCCACACCGCGGTTCACGACTACGAGTGAACCGGTCCGTGACCGACGTCACCGGACCCGTGTAAACCATATTGGTTACGGCGGGATAACCCAACTGATATCCCACTGCACCTTGAGGTGGATCTTCAACACTCCCCCTCACCGAACAGGTGCAACAGAAACACACCCAATGTGATGGCCAAGGCCATCGCTCTCAGGTGCCTTGGTCTTCTTCGCAGGAGAGTCTTCAACTACTCCTCACGCGCTGGTGATTCCATCACCACGCAGCCGTGTCACGTTCTTCGACCGGCTCCGGTTCTGCGCTTGAACAGCCGCAGACACCGCTTCTGCTGGACGACGGGGCCGCGCTTACGAGCCGCTGGCTCCCCCTGTTCGTCGTCCGCTGGAGCTGCGCTCATTCGCCGCAGGATCCCCCTTCTTCTGGCCTTCTTGGAGCTTCGACGATGCTCCCCCTTGTCCTGGGACACGTAACGCTGCTCTCAGGCAGTCCCATCAGCTCGCGCGTCAACGCTGCATCCGCTGCACGTCCGCGAGTCTTCTTCTACTTGCACAGTTGCCACAGACGCCCACTGGCGCTATCTCCTTTAAACCAATCAGGCATAGGAGTTGGTCTTCACCAATCCACTCATGCCACAGCACCACCTGTGCTGTCCTCTGTCCAGCCAATGGACAAGAGGTGCTTCCTGCTTCGGATCTTGGTCGTCGCCCTGCCGGTGACGCATCACCACCCGGGAGATGCCGCTTCTCGCTCCTTGCTCACGACTCATCGTGGTGTATTTCTGGCGACCGATCCCCAATCTTCACTGCACTGTCTCCTCGACGATGGCATCCCGCCATCCTTGCGTCGCTTGACCTGCGACGGCTTCACGCGCTCGCAGCGCGTCTTACGTGGTGTCGGCCAGATAAATCCGGCCCCACCGGCACACCACGACGACTCACTGGCCGTCTTCTTGCTCTCCGCCGGTGCGGATGCACGCAACAGCTCGAGCATACCACATCATCAAAAGCACGATCATTACTGTGCCGAAACAGTCGTCGAGTCTTCATCACCAGCGCCACCATATAGATCACAGCTTGTCACCCATGCGCCCACACATCACGTGGCGTCTTACTGGCGTCTCCCCCTTCGTCGAGAGTCTATGGCATATTCTCAAATCACCAACACTCACTCGTCCGCCAGAGTCTCACGACGATACGCTATCGCCACGTATCGTCCTACTCCGGCCTGGGGTCTTTACGGCCAATGCTCTCACGAGCCACTGCCTTCACATTCGAGCTGGTCTCGCGCGCACAGATCATGACGGTCACCACACACTGTAGCACACAGAATCGACGGCCGAACCGCCGTCCAACCATCCTTCTTGATGTCGAGCGGCACGCACTTCACCGTCCTTCACGCCAACAAACGGCTCGCACTTGTTGGACCCACTACTACTCTTGGTCTGCGGCTGCCGCCCAATATTCGTTTCAATCTCCTTGAGCGCGGGAATGCGCTAGAGGGTATCTTGCTCCCAATTAATCTCCTTGCCCTTGGCCTTGAGCGTTTCAAACTCTTTGCGCTCCATTCGACTCGCGTCCAACCACTTTTTCATACGCTTGATATCGACATCAATCACCGACTTGAGCCACAAATTCAATGTATGGTCCAAAATTCTCCTTGTGTGTAGACATACACCTGCGTAATTATCCAAGACTGCATACTTATCCAGGACTGTCGTGAACGGTCAGACATCACGTGATTGTCCAAAAACTCCATTCGAAAATCCCGTTATAATATCATCCAAAATCACAAAATCAGGTATGTCATGTTATCATGCACGAAAACATCACCTTCAACATCAAACACATCGCGCACTTCGCGAATCTCCTGGTCCATTTTGAACCGCTTGGCAAACTCACTGAAGGCTTTCCGGTCATAGTAATTGCGGTTCTTAATCAAGCGCTTGGCCTCCTCGAGATCGGCCTCGCGCGGTAACAGGACCTTTTCCCGCTAGGCCCGATGACTGTTGACCTTGCCCAGCTCAATCGGGTAGTTCATGTGCTCGGCTTGAATCTGCTTGTAACTATCAATCAACGCCCGCGCGCGCTGCTCGATCAAATCGGCCTCGAACCGACGCACTTGCGACTCTTTCGCCAGGGACGTCTTTTCCGTCGTACACAGCGCAATCTTTTCGCTCTCCATGCGTTCCATAAAGGCATGAATCGAGTTGGTCTCGTCCTCGAGCTGCGTCGAGGCGTGCTGGAGACTCGCTTCCTCTTCTAACAAGTGGTTCGTCAACATCACAAACGCCTCGGCCAATTGCTGCAAGAGACTCCAAATCTGCGACGTCATCATCATGTCCTCGTCCTTCTCTTGCAGATTCGAGACGCTATAGACGTCCTCTACCTGCGCCCAGATCGCGCGCTTAGTCTCCTCGTACATCAAGAGCTTCGTATCGGTCTCGATCAATTCGTTAAACTGACGAATGTTATGATCCTCCACGGCCGCATTCTGTACCTCGTCTTCGAGGTTCTTGATGTGCTGGTTCATGCGCTCGACCAACGACGTACAAAGCTTATTCTCGGCTTCGAGCTGCGCCGACTGGTCGTCCAATTCTTTCTGGAACTGCGCACGTCGACGACGCACGTCGTTCATAAATTCATCGCGCTCGTCCATTTCGGCATCGCCACCTTCTTGCGGTGTGCGCTTGTTGCTGTCCTTGACGGCCTGTAACTCGCTCGCACGCACCTTCATGTCCGCTTCGAGCCGCTCCACGTACTCTGGCGTGATGGTTAACTTATTCCGCGCTTCATCGAGCGTATTCTTGCAATCTTCGCGATGCTCGCTAAATAATTGACAGTACGCCTTGCGCTCGTCCGTGAGCGCCCCTCGCTTGAACAGGAGCATTCGCTTCGACATGGTCTGTCGCTCTAGCTGGTCACTAAAGATCTCGGTCCGCATTGTGCCACGCGTAATTCGCGCCGTGTGTTCTTCCAGACGCGCCTTGGTCGTGTTAATGCGCTGCGTCTGGACAACGTGCCACTATTGTTCGTACTCGAAGTCGAGCGTTTGATGCCGCGTGCGACGCTGCGCAATTGAGCGCGTACGCGCGTGAATCTCCGTATTGAGTGCCAAGAGATCGGCTTTGATCGGCTTGACCTTTTTCTGACTCTCCTCGGCTTCCAGACGCACGTACTCGTACTCCTGTTTGTACCACACATCCTCATACAAGCACATTTTGTCCTCGCGCTTCATATTGGCACGACTGCTCGTCCAGTGCTCACGATCCTTGGCCAGTTTCATTCACTCTTCGTCCACTAAATTCTCTTCTTGCTCCAACAGCTCGGGTTCCTTCTCTTGAAGCTTGACAAACTCGGCGTGCAAGTCAATGAGCTCGCGCGGCAGTTTGTCCTTTTGATCCTTCAACGATGGGGGAACACGCCGTACGAGTGCACAATGAAATCGTTGACAATGTCTTTGGACACGGCCGGATTATGCGCTTCGGACCAATCCGAGCGGTGTTTCGACCAGAGCGCCATGTCATTGTTTCACTGCGTCGCGTCTTGATGGAAACTGTCCTTGGGCTTGTTACACTCCACTTTCTCACTCTCTCCATCAGCAACCTTCTCGTCTTCATCCTTTTCCTTTGTATCTATCCCAGACACAAATACACGCATTGCCACGTCCTTTCCCGTCAAACTCGCAATATTCCACCCGCACGTGGCCTCGGCCCACGACACTGAGCAAATGCTGCCAATTGGCCAACTTTTTGTCGCGTTTCTTGCTCACACCGCGGAGCTGTATCTCGGGGGCTTGTCGAGTGCGTCGCCTTCTCCTCGTCGCTGGCCACCGCCGAGCGAACACACACACGCGGACCGGCACGACCGCCAATTCCCGCGTTGAACCCTCGCGGATTCCCTCAAACTGATCTCACCGCTCGCAGTCGCAATGCCGCGCAGCCGGACGAGGTCGACGACGACGTAGTAACGTCCGCCGTCGGACTCATGCAAAGCGACCAGGGAGCCCAACAGGTGTTGGGCTCATAACCTGTTGAAAATCCCCAGAGAAGGCTCCCACTTTAGGTCAACTTGTAGAGTAACATTACAGTTCCTATCCTACGGGCTGACTACACGTGGCGATCCACAGCCACCCACACCGCGGTTCACGACTACGAGTGAACCGGTCCGTGACCGACGTCACAGGACCCGTGTAACCCATATTGGTTACGGCGGGATAACCCAACTGATATCCCACTGCACCTTGAGGTGGATCTTCAACAGTATTGACCGGTCCAAATAGTTTGGACTTATTAGTTATTTTAACCAATCAGGGAAGGAGCCCTTGGCGGAGGCGTGGCAGCCTGCCACGTGTTGGTACACAGGTGGTGTACATTACATTTCGGCTAGGTACGAATTGAGAAAGTTCTACTTAGTATTACATATAGTTTATATTAGTTTAATTAATTTAGGCTAATTACATATTAAATATACATTCAATTTACAAAATACAATAATCCAGCTAGACGCACGACCTCGACCGGTCGCGCGTGCTGTGAGTGTCTGTAGCCAAAGGGAATACCTCCCTTAGCTACTCCCTTTCTAAGGGAAGCCTTGTTTCGAGGCGTTAGTTAATTCTAACTGGTAAACAAAGGGAAATATTGGCCCCGAGTAAGAGATAAATCTCTTACTAAGCCCTTTTATAAGGGCGTATCGGCTAAGTAGCGGCATATCGCCGCTTTAGGAAAGTCTTCCTCTGTGCGCTAGCCGCACCGTGCGTATACGCACCGGCTACATCTGGTAGCACTCGTCGTCAATCCAACACATGCGTTGGTAGACAACATCCTCTGCAAAGGATGAAACAGGACGATTGGGCTAGGTTAACCCCCGTCCAACAGGAAGCCTTTAAGAGGATAGTACAATATTGGGTTCGGCTGGAATGCGCCACCTAGTGGAGCAGGGTTTTGATGCCGTGTGCGATAGGGTTAATGCTCTCCTCGCCCATGAGGCGAGTGTGTACGCAAGTCATTCTGCGTCTACGGGGGTGCTCCCTCCGTTATCCTTTAAGATAAAGAAATTCACCGGTGAAAAAGGTGATAACCTTTATGTGTGGCTTCGCGAGGTCGAAACGGCCTATGCCACAGCGAATGTGATTGAAGCTCACTTGCAAGTGGGACTTTCATTGACCCATCTCACGGGCAAATCCCGTTCATGGTCGTTTACGTGTCCGGATGCGGTCACGGACGTGTTCTCAACCTGGGAAGTCCTTTAGCAAAAACTTTTGGACATGTACGCCACGCCTGATCTGGTTTTCCAGAAACAGCTGGCGTTTTTGAGGTGCCGTCAGAGCACTAGGGACTTGGAGACATACGTCCAAGAACTGAAGACCTTGTTGGTGGGGATGTACGCGAAAGCGTACTCGGACGATGTGTTCATTCCCGTCTTCGTGGGAGGCCTGAAAGAAGGACCAGTACGTTCGGAACTGTTCCGATGCCGACCCCAATCCCTGGGGGAGGCGTTTAAGATGGCTTTTAACGCCGAGAGGAACTTTCGTTCCTCTAAGGTGGGTCCTGAACCCATGTACATGAGTCAAGTAGAAGCGGAGGAGAAACCTTCCGCTAAGAGTCACGGTGACTCTACTCCGCAGGGCTTCGAAGCGGATCTCCTGGCAATGCAGCAGCGGAATGGATTGCTGAGATGCTTCCTATGTGGAAGCACGGAACATCTGCGGAACAGATGTCTGAGAGATCCCCAGCGAGATACTCGCTTTAAGGGGCCGAGGGTGGGGAAAAAGCCCTTGTCCAAGACGTCGGGAAACGACGGCTCCCAGTAGGTGCGGGGCGCCCTACTGGGGGACCCCTCAGTGCTGTTAAACCCCAGGGTAGGGGCCTACAGTACAAAGACCCGGGGGAAACGGTGCTTTCTAGCACCGAGTTGGTGTACCAGCCAGGTTTGCTGGTCGTCCTTGTGTACGTGGAAGGCTTTGACAAGCCTTGGAGAGTCTTGATAGACTTTGGAGCGTCTGACAATTATGTCAGAAGAGCTTTTGTGGAGAAGATTCGGCTGTATTCAGAGGCCCTAAAGGCACGTTCTCGTGACGTTGTCACGTTCCGTCTAGCGACGGGCGTACAGGTTCTGTACCCATGGTCTCGATTGACCTTAAGCTGAAGTTTGCAGACTTCGATAGCTCAGAACGTTGCCTAGTCCTGGATTGGACTCGAGTTATGACCTCATCCTGGGCATGAAGTGGCTGGAACGCCACGAGCCATGTATAGACTGGAAGGCTAAGTCCATTGGCTCAACGCACCCGCGATCAGGTGAAGCATTGGCGAGTCATGAACCCACCTTTGCTCGATCGCAAAAGCGATTCTGGCGTGAGACTCCAGAGATTGGGATGTCTGAAATGACCATTCTCAATGGCGTTAAGGAGGAGTTCCTTAACGAGGGGGATTCGGCGGTTAATCCCCACGCCGTTAACGGTGAGACTGGTGAGTTGCCAGTGGTAGAGGTGGATTCCTCTGAGGTAACTCCAGTGGTGGGGGTAAATACCCTTGTGGTTAAGCGCAAGGCGCTTCCAAGCAAAGAGACCCGTAGTTCGTCTCTTTTGCACGTGGGAAATGATTCCGACCACGCCATTATAGGCGAGACTGGCGAGTCGCCATTAACAGAGGTGGACTCCTCTAAGACGACTCCAGTGGTAGGGGTAGAGACCCCTGTGGTTAATCGCGAGGCGCTTCCAAGCGAATAGACCCAAAGTTTGTCTCTTTCGCACGTCGGAAATGATTCCGATTACGCCGATATAGGTGAGACCGGCGATTCACCGGTCGTAGAGGTAGAGACCTCTGTGGATAGGCGCAATGCGCTTCCAATAAATGGGGCAATTGACTCCCCCCATCTGGATCCCGGGAAGAGTCCCGAGGCCAGTAGTAAGCAGTCCTATAGGATGCTGAATAGTGTGACAGGTGTTGTCACATAAGGCGTAAGCCTAGAACGGTTGCCTGGGGTAGGCGAACTGTTGTCGTTGGAGGAGATGTCCTCCAAAGAGTTTGAAACTGCTTTGAAAGCAGATGAAATCGACGAGGTTGTCGTATTGCGTCCGGAGGAGGAGTTGAACTCCTCATCCACGATAGACGAGTCAGTTTTGGTGCAAACCAAACAGGCATTGAATGCCCGAAGCGGCCTCAAGATTCTTGCGGATCCTGAGGACCCTTACCATTCCTTATTGAATGGATTTGAAGATGTCATTAGTGACAACCCTCCGATGGGGTTACCACCGGATCGGGGAGTCCGACATGAAATTGATTTGGTTCCTGGAGCCAAATACTGCGTCACTAGGCAGTGGCCTCTCCCCAAGGAGCAATGCGACGTTATCGACGCATTCTTCAAGGGGAAAGAAGAGGCAGGGATGGTACGGGAGAGTAAATATCCCCATTCATCTCTCACTTTTTGTGTTCGTAAACCGAACGGAAAGTGGCGCATTGTGCATGCGTACAATAAGCTGAATGCAGATACTGTACCCATGCAAACTCCGATTCCGCGGAAGGATGTACTCCAGAATAATATGGCGAGCTGTGCGGTGTACGGTGCCTTTGATCTGGTGGACGGGTATTATCAGGTGCTCATGCGAGCATCCGATATTCCGCTGACAGCGGTTAGCACGCCTAGTGGCATGCTGTGGGAGTGACTTGTGATGCCACAAGGGCTTTCGAACACACCAGCGTCTTTCAATCGCTTGGTGGTTCAACTCTTCCGCCCTCATAGAAACTACGCTCAGACGTACTTCGACGATATATTCGTTCATAGTCGTGCGGAAGGAGACTCTTTTGATGTTCAGACGCATCTAATACATCTTCGAGCGGTGCTTGAATGTATGCGAGAGCATAAGTTATATGCAAACGCATACAAATGTATCTTTGGTGCTGAGGAAATTCCTTTCCTCGGATGCTTCATCGGTAAGGATGGAGTGCGGGCGGATCCCGCGAAGGTGAAAGCCATTGTGGAGTGGCCTTCGCCTGTAAATCTTAGATTTACGGAAGTGGCTTGGATTAGCCAACTATCTACAAAAGTACAGCGAGAACTACGCTGAAATGGCGAAGCCATTGACCGACCTTCTTAAGAAGGATGTTGATTGGTGTTGGGAAACCAAACACCAAAACGCTTTTGAAGCGGTAAAGGGGAGCTTGTTGAAAGCTCCCGTTATTGCTCTCCCAGAACTTCTGGGAAACCATTTAGTGTCGTCTGCGACGCCTCCGATTTCGAAATCGGATGTGCTTTGTTACAAGCAGACGATTCAGGACGATAACGCGTGATCGCGTTTGAGTCGAGGCAGCTTAAAGCTGCGGAACGGAACTATCCCGTTCATGACAAGGGGCTACTTGCTATGAAGTATGCACTTGTCAAATTTAGGGTTCACCTACTTGGCTCAAAGCCGTTCGTGGTTTATACTGACCACGCGTCCTTACGGACAGCGACAAAGTCGCCTCATCTCTCGCAACGGATGGCCCGTTGGCTATCCTTCTTTGCGGATAATAATTTTGAGGTTAAGTATAAACCTGGCAAGCAGAACGTGCTTGCAGACGCGTTATCGCGTCGTACCGATTACGAAATCGCTCACGCGACATTCATCACCTCGTCTGTGGTGAATCTCATACGCCAGGCGTATGAGAAACACCCACAATGTACGGCGCTTATCAGCGCATTGTGACAAGGGTCTTGGCTCGTCTGAGCCTACCCTGTCAAGTCGAGCTAAAGCTCGTTTACACCGTTATAGGTACTGTGACGGTTTGCTATATTATAACACGAGCGCGGAGGACACTCCGCGGATGGTTGTTCCTCATGATTAGGAACTGAAGTATAGAGTCCTCTTTGAGGCACATGACGCCCCTACCAGGAGCCATTTAGGTCGGGATAAGACCTACAGCGCTTTAAGCGCTTTGTATTGGTGGCCCAACATGTATAAGTGGGTCGGTGGGTATATTCGTACCTGTGAAACGTGTCAGAGGGTTAAACCCTCTGCAAGTTCAGCTGCGCCTTTGGCGAGCTTATGGGTTCCTACGGAGTGTTGGAAATCCATTAGTATGCATTTTATCTTCGGTTTTCCGAAGGACAAGGACGGTAACACCGGCATTTTGGTCTTTGTAGACCGTTTGAGCAAGATGGCTCACCTGGCGGTGGTGCCAGAATCCATTGATGGACAAGGAACAGCGAAAGTGTTCCTAGACCGTGTATTTCGACAGCATGGTCTACCCGATTCCGTTGTGTCGGATCGGGATCCCCGTTTTACGGGACAGTTTTGGGGCGCGCTTTTTATGGTGCTAGGCACCAAGCTCCTCATGTCCACTGCGGATCATCCGCAGACGGACGGACAAACGGAACGTGTTAATCGCGTTGTGGAAGATATTCTCCGGCGCTTATGCCCGGAGTCTCCAAAGAGTTGGAGTGAGATGATTCCTATGGCCGAATTTGCTATAAACAATTCGGTTCATGCATCTATGGGGTTTACCCCGTTTTACGTGAACGGATTAGTGAATCCGAGGGTTCCGTTGACGCCACGTGTGTGTGGCCCAGGGTTTAAGGGGGGGATTCCCTGATGTCAGCCCTGTATCTGTGCGAAAGCACATCGATAAGTTTTATCGACGCGCCTTAGTGTCTTACGACACGTTTGCGATGCCATGGCAGAAAGCCAAGACAAGCAAAAGTAACAGGCCGACCGCAAGGGTCGGCGTAACAAAAGGGCGTACAAAGTAGGAGAAAGTGTTTTATTAAACGCTATCTTCCTACACATGCAGTTTCCAATGTGTTACGGAGCAAACTGCGCCCCAGGTTTGTGGGGCCTTTCAAGGTGCTAGCACGAAAGGGCTTGGCGTACACCTTGGATTTTCCGAAGACGATGCGTACGCATCCAACCTTTTACGTAGGTATGCTTATGCCATACCAGAACCCGGAGGCGGGTCCCTTCATGGAGGGGTTGAGAAGGCGAATAGCCGTAAAAGCCGTAGGAGCGGCAGGTCGGAATAACTCCGACAGGGTCGAAAGGCAACCACGCAGCTCCGCAAAGGTTGACTAGAGACAGGCAAGCCGCCTCTAGATGCGGTCGGTCGCACTCTCCTCATCTCGGAGGCCCTTCGGGACATCAAGGATGCGACGGCTGTGTAGATCACAGCGCTCGTGAACCTCACGTCGCGATTCCGCGACCACCTCCCCCAGTTCTCGATTCGGAGGGTACTCCACACTTTCATGTGGAGCGACTGATGGCGCGACGCCATCATCGGGGTCAAACCCAGTATCTGGTGAAGTAGAAAGGGTATCCACACTCACAGAGTTCGTGGGAGTCCGAGACTACCCTGCGGCAGGATTGCCGTGACGTAGTTGACGCTTTCGAGCGGGAGAATCCCGCTGCGAGTCGACGACCAAAGGGACGCGAGAATCCCCTTCACTCCCAGTAGTTGGGACTTCTCCGGAGGCAGATGCGGCGCTCGCACTGTTCTCTGGCACCGCGTTGGGAGTAGGAATGCTGGCATAGCGTGTGCAATAGGGGGCACGTAATTGCCCCATCTCTTTGGCTCGGACAAACGCCATGCGCAACGCCCTCTCCACCCGAACGTCATGCTCGGAATAGCTGTCGTGCAGCTGAGTAAAGCTAGGGAGGAGTTTTTCCCCTTCAGCCCGAGCGCGGAATTCTTTTCGGCATAATCGGCACTTTTTCCTGGAGAAAGAACAATAAGAACCTCGTGGAGGTTCTCAACAGGGGCACCCTGTGCCTGTCTGTCGAGGCTGTAACATGGTTACATTCGAGTCACATTTAGTAGGTGGTGTACGTGAGTACACTACGGTTGGGGTCAGTATTGACCGGTTCGAAAGGTTTTGAACCATTGGTTATTTTAACCAATCAGGGTAGGAGCCCTTGGGGGTGGCGTGGCAGCCAGCCACGTGTTGGTATACAGGTGGTGTACACTACATTTTAGCTAGGTACGAATTTGGTAAGTTCTACTTAGTATTACATATAGTTTACATTAGTTTAAATTAATTTAGGCTAAAAGAAGTAAATTGGCCTTGGAGTGGAAAAGTGGCTAAGAGGTCCTAAGAGACTCTCAAAAAGTTTGGTTTTCTAAGTCGCCTCCGCACGTCGCGGAGTGTTTGGGGGCAGAGGGTCGAGTAATCCCCTCCTGCCCATTATACCCGGCCGGGGCGAGTCGCAGACGCATTTGGCCCGCCGGAAGTCCTTCGACAGGAGTGTCCATTGGCTGACTTCTCTCAAGTTTAAGTCACGTACGTTTGGAACGTACTACAAGTGGATTGGTCTTTACGTGGAGATATCGTTTGTGGAATTCACGAGCATATTGAATTTTTACGTGGACATATTGGTTTATTATAACATTGGTTGGAGTTTAGACCGGCTTTGGTCTTCTCTCATATTGGTCAGGGGCTAGACCAGTTGAGTGGTCTGCCCTCTATTATCTCGTATTGGTTGGGTCTAGATCGATTGGACGGTCGACCCATTGGACTATACATATTTCAAGTGTAACCGGTCCACAAGTACCCAGGGTGAAGAGTTCCGCCGAGGGTACACCCCCCCCAGTACGGTCTGCATACTATCAGACCCAATTCAACCAGCGACACGATCCACCGAGTGTTGAACTAGCCCATTCCATCGGGTACACAAGGTGATATGGCAACGCAAGATCAATTGGACCAGGCGTCTTCTGTTGATGATCGGTCGTCTGCTAGCAGCGGACGATCAGATCGGATCGCA
The DNA here is from genome assembly GCA_026184515.1 of Peronosclerospora sorghi. Classification (NCBI taxonomy): domain Eukaryota; phylum Oomycota; class Peronosporomycetes; order Peronosporales; family Peronosporaceae; genus Peronosclerospora; species Peronosclerospora sorghi. Next base: position 14,459,873 of record CM047582.1, on the reverse strand, counting down.
AGCGAAGGTCCGCGTGGTACCCCCCCCGTAAGTTGGAAGGCTGGGCACGATGGTGGTCAGATTCTCGACACAACTGAGTTCGATTTTGAACTTGACTCCACCACATCACTTGGCAAAACGGTCTTCTGTTATGACCCCAATGTCGACGCCACTTGGATGAAACTTTCACGTAAATTCGTTCGTGACTTGGACTGGATGGGGATCATGAACTCGGAATCGCCGGACCCTTAGATGGAGTCCTCCTCGGACGAGACCCCTGTGTGCTTGGTGCGATTTGCAGTATGGCGCGAGGGCGCTCGACTTTCCGAGGGGCTGTAGATTTCGTCCGTGTCCGAGTCCGAGTCCATAAGAACTGCCTGTGTCTTGGCTCGCTTATGAGGCACTGCACACTTCCCCCCGAGTCTGGGTCCGCGCGCAGTGCCCCGCGCCCTCGAGCTACCCGGCGCGTCCGCGCGCTTCTTCGATTTTTGTGCAATTTCGGGCTGCTGAATATCAGCCAATGAACGATGTCGGTCTTGGTCCTGCTGCAAGCGGTCTTGGTCTTGCTCCGAGGCGACTAAGGTTGCCGACGCAGACCAATCTATGCTGGAGGAAGCAGCCGAACACGGATGCAGCAAGTTCATCAAGCGCTGGCGGCACTGGTCTAGTGCCACCTGACGACGACCCGACTCTAGCGTCCAAGCGTCTGACTTGTCTTGATAAGACCGGACCTTCCCGGTCTGGTCTTGAATTGAAATCTGAGCTCGGCAATGCGTCGCGCGAAGTCGTCGCTTTGCATGTGCATTGAGGTCGCGTCATACTGTCCGTCCAGCTGCTGCCGGCGAACAAGTGCAAGTGGATCCCGGAGATGGGACTGATGAGCCTCCAGACGGGACAGCTCATGACGCGCGCTTACCAGCTCCTCTAAAATTGGTCTAAGCTGGTCAACATGATCGTCGGACTGCCTATCGGCATCAAGAAAGGCACCTATTGCCTTGACGACGCTGGGAGGGATGAGAGCTGAAGACAAACGAGGGCCAAGACAAGTACAAGACGAAGACCAAAGATGCGCACCTCGTGTTGCCTGGTGGTCCACCTGGGTCCTGAGACGCATGTTTTCTGCAAGCATATCCTGCATCTGCGTGTCGGCTTCAGTCTGACACCCTTCCGATGTTTGAAGTGCAGGAGAATTATGTGGGCTGTCAGACCGGGCCGACCGGACAGGCGAAGCAAGGTGGGGCGACTCGGCGCATAGAGTTTCTGCAAGAACAACAAGAACAAGCGTCAGAGGGAAGCATAAGAAGATCAAGTGCAGTAAAGGCAGTACCTGACGCAGGTGTCGAAGATGTTTGATCCATGGGGAAGAAGTGTGAGTGACCAAGGTCCAGTTGGTCGAGTGATGGGTGAGTCAGACCGTTATCGTTGTGCGACACGGTCGGACTCAGGGGCGGCTGTGGTGAAGTGTACCACAAATTTGTTCACTTTTGGTCAAGGCAGTTGGTCGAGTTTCCGATTGGTCTAAACAGGGGGGGCTTTTTAGCCTATCAGATTCAAGGAGTATCAAGAACGCAGGTCTTGGGTGAGTTACCTGACATTGGGTATTTTACATAATTTTGTGTGGGTACATTAGGGACCATAGGGAGGTAGTATTATTGGTTAGTTGTGGTTTTTCCAAGTAAGAGTCTTTTGGTAACGGATTTTTCCCAGTAAAGGTTTTTGGTCTAGGAATAAGTGGCAAAAACCTCTTCTGGTCTTGGTCTACACCGCAGCAAGGGGTCGCCGTTTTTCTTTGCACGTACATTAGTCGCCTCCGCCCGCCGCGGAGTGTTTGGGGCAGAGGGTTGAATTATCCCCTCTCGCCTATTATACCCGGTCTGGACGCGCCGCACGCGCACTTTGGCCACCGGAAGTCCCTCGACGGGAGTACGATTTGGCGATCTCGACACTTTGACTCAAGTACGTTTGGAACGTGCTATTCACTGGATTGGTCTTTACGTGGAGATATCGTTTGTGGAGTTTCACGGGCATATTGGGTCTTCACGTGGACATATTGGCTCATTGTAACATTGGTTGGAGTTTAGACCGGTATTGGTCTTCTCTCATATTGGTCAGGGGCTAGACCGGTTCATTGGTCTACCCTCTATTATTTCGTATTGGTCAGGTCTATATCTTTTGGACGTTCGGCCTATTGGAATTTATCTTTTGGAAGTGTTTCTGGTCCGAACGTACCTGGGTGAAGAGTTCCTCCCCAAATACACCTAGCCAGAACGGTCTCATGTTCAAGACCGAATCAGATCGATCTGCGATCCCGATCCACCGAGTGTGTAACTAGCCCATTCCATCGGGTACACAAAGTGAGATGAACTTAAGTGAATCGGACCAAGTGTCTTTGGATGATGACCGGTCGTCTTCCAGCAGCGGACGATCGGACCAGATTTCGAGTGGAGGTCCGCGGGGTACCCCCCCGTAAGTTGGAAGGCTGGGCACGATGGTGGTGGTCAGGTTGTCCATACAAATGTATTCGATTTCAAACTTGACTCCACCACAAAACGATCAGATCGATCAGACCAATCAGGTCGATCACGATCTGCAATTATCGACTATTGACCCTGATCATCTCTGATCAAATCTGATCAAGTCTGATCGACAACAGTCGTTTCATCACAAGTCATCTCAATCTTGCATCAAGGACTTTCTGAGTGAAGTCCCCGCCACCTGGAGAGCGACCCACGCCCAAGCCGCCGGTACACAAGGTGAGCAGGAACACAAACAGTCACAGGACGCCCGGAGGACCCCCTTCGTTAATCAACAGTCCGGGCGCCGTAGTAACGCCTGATCAAGCTTCAAAAACTTTGATCAGCCTCTCCACCACATAATATCCGTGGTAGAGAGTTTGCAGCGGTCCTTCTGAAATCTAAAGCTCGGCTTACAAGAATGGAAAGACAGGAAATAATATTCAAAATATTGAAAATGACTTTGCTTATCTCCGAGATGCTTATCATGGTGAGCCTCATACGAAATCATCAATCGAAGCCTGTGTGCTTAATGATTTATTTTAAAATTGTTGTGGGCCTTTTAATGGACGTTTCAAACACCTGCGTGCGTTCTGTGGAGGATTGGCCACGTTTTTCCCGAACACCGCTCGGTATGAGGCTAATTTCTCCACAATCAAAAGGGAGAAGAACGCACTGAGATCAAGTCTATCAGACTTCTCGTTGGACGGTATCTTACACTGTTCCCATTTCGACAACAATCAGTCGATCCTGAATGACTGAACAAACCATTAATATGATAATGTCGGGTCACTAAATAACGGTCCAGTGCGAGCACTAAATAAGCTATTTAGTGTATTTAGTGTCCGGACACTAAATAAACAGGACTGGACCTAAACCACTGCACCACAGGGTCGGTAAGGGTTTGGTTCGTCACCACGGTCAATGCTAGACGCGATGAGACCAAAAGATGTAAAACCGAAAGTGTATATTATAGAAATAGAAAAAAATTCTAAGCCTTAATTTCACTAAGAAATTTAAACTTGAAATCTTGCAACATGTACTCATTTACATTTATAGCTAATCAGTTTCCGTATCTTCAATCCAACTTCAAACATGGCTAAATGCAAATTCAACAACATCAATATCATTTAATTGATATAAAATCAATGTTAACCGTCCAAAAAAATACGCGACTGAAAAACTGTGGGTCATTACTCGCGCATCAGCTCCCTTATATGCTTAAGATGATATAATCGACAAAATCCACGGCGACGAAAGTGTTTGTTCTTTCAAGGTTTCTCTAGATGAAACTGATCCAATAAGAAGAGGTCAAATCAACTATCTGTCACAAAGGTGATACTTTTGTGCGAGGTGGCGACAAATTAAGAAATCAACGTGTATTTGACGGTAAGCCTCGGGTTTGGCCCCTTTTTCACCCGTAAAACAGCAAAATCGACTAACGAGAACCGAGAAAAGGGTACAGTTTTATTAAGAACAAGTCATTGGTGTGTACCGCAAATGTTGTTGCTCAAGCTCCTACGTTGAATCTATCAAACCCTCAAGATTCATTTATTTGCTAATACAACGCCAGCTCTCACACCTACGTTAATATAGTGGAGTGCTGATTAATATTTCCGCTCTTGATTGGCGTCAACAACGACAACAGGACTGACGAAGGGGTACTCCACTTTTTTCTTTTTGTTATTTGTATTATCTTGTCAGCCATTGCGGGCCATGTTCTTACTGATCACCATCAGGGTAATCAGAGGAGATCTAGCTCAAATGTTTAATTGGCTTCTAGCTCATCCGTTTAACTGTCGTTTCGCCCTATACCCGTGCTAAATTTCCGTATCTGAAGCGGAAATTTTGCCCGGCAGAGCATGTGTACGGCCGGGGTTGATGAGATTGAAATCTTTCACCATATCAACGGGTTGCACTTAAAAAATATACCTCGGTGCGCTTAGGTTGCTTGTGTAGTTTTAATGCATATCTGCTATCCAGGTTTCGCCAATAGTTGTCCAATGTATGTCTTACCGTGACAAAAAACGCCCCCGGTAGGTGCTCTTGCATTTGTGGTGATCAGGGTGATATTTTTAATATCAGTATATAATAATAATTAAAAAAGAAATCTTTTAAATTCACACCTTTTCCGTTAAATTCACACCTTATCACAGTATTTTCTTAAGACAACATCGTCCCAGCCATCGTCTATTGACTGCATGTCAGCGCGTAATTACCTCGGTTTTACTCTTACTCACCCACCCTTTAGTAAATAGTTTCTCTGTAAGTGACGGAAGCACCAACAAAGGGTGTAATATCTAACTAATATCGAAGCAACAAAGATCGTGAAGGGTGACGAAAATGACACAGTATTTGGGTAATGATGTGTCACCACAGATACCCTCTTGCAATTGACTACTCTTATTAGTTTCAATGTATCTCGGCTTAAATAGGTTTTGTGTATTTTAATGGTGTGAGGGCAATATGGTTCTGAATTGAAATGGTACTGATGGAAGGCTCAAATGGCCCTCGTTTGATAAGCCTGGCAAGCCTACGCGGCTAAAAGCAAAAAAAAATACCCTACAAAATGGGGAGACTAATAGGGTGAATAACGGCAAGGGATTGAATGCACTAATGGACTGGGAAACATGCACGATCGCCGGATATTTGTCGGCTTAGTGGCCGCCATATTCGATGGACGTGCGTGCTGCAATTAATGTTGGGTTAAGAGTTGCGCATCGTACCTTTACTGAAAATTCCTTTGGTAGTCGACGTAGCGAGGCTAGACATGAAGCAAAATGGGAAGCTGGATCCAGCTGCTTTGAGTGGCATTGTACGCGGAGCTGCTGTCGGGAGGATCTTTCTCTGGGTATGGACACATTCTAGCGTGTAATTTACTAATTCAAATGAACAGGTTGATTGGTCTCGCTGTAGTTTTTTTCTTTCCTTTCTGCGGCATGAAACCCGCGATGGCTACTCAAAGGAAGAACAAAGTAAAAAATACTGGTATATCCGCGGTCGCGGCTGGTCTGCCCTTCGTACGCTCCGTAACATGAGACAGAATATTCCGTATTCTCTCATGCTCGTCGCACTTGACCACTTCTACGAGGAACATAGCGAATTTCGTAACTAAAGGAGGATATGTCTTAACGTGTTCGCGCAGATTTTTAGCCGAAGCCGAGTATATTATTGCATCCGAGAACTTTCATGCACAACTTTGGAAATCTTCGTGCATCCGGCCTGACCAAAACGTGAAAATGGCACATGTTTACCGGTGCGTTGATGTCGCCCAATGTTAGCACATAACCTTGGGCATCAGGTAGGGAGGGTCCTGGCTATCCACGCTGTGCACCACTCATCACAATTACACAGTCCCCATTTAAGTTGTTCAAGTCATTTGCTGACCGAACGGACCGTATTTTTTCAATGTTTCCCGGAACATGCTGTTCCGGGCAGCTACCGGGAAGTCTTTCCTTTACCCGTACGCTGTATTGGCGATCGAAATTTTCCCTTGAGCCTCTTCAACAGACACAAGCCGCGTATGAACTTCTTTAAGGCTTTCAAGCAGGAATATCTTTTAGGTCCACATCTTGGTCCTTCAACAGTCACCACTACAATTCTCCATATATCCATCTATCTTGTAACCACGAAAAGCGAAACGAACCACAAATTAAGAGAAAAACCAAAACCACCAGCCATTCGAAAAGCGAAACAAACCACAAATTAAGAGGAGACCCAAAACCACTAGCCCTCTTAAAAGCAAGAGTACTTCCACTAGCACCAAAAAGTGACCGTAACGAGCAACTCCATTCGTGAAAAACTCAAAGTTATCGAAATAAGCAATTCTTTTTGCGCGTATTTGCTTGCGCTCATATCCTGTAGACTTGGCACAGTTTTATCGTATCAAATCGGACATTTGGATCAGATAGTACACGCGTAGATAGGTACTTGCCGGTCGCTCTACGGATGGCGCCAGAAACGAATAAATCATAAGGATGCAAAACGGAAAGAAAAGAAAAAGTGTATTATTACAAAAGTAGAACAATCACTATGCATCTATAGCCAATTTGTTTCCGTCCTATGGATTTACATCTCACTCGAACTTCCAACATGGGTATGTAAATTTAATAGCATTCAGAAGTGACAGCAGACACTTGTGCTTTATTGTATTCACAACCACATTTTCCGCATAAGATGAGTTATTGGACGCCCTCGAACCGGGTAGTGAGGGTAGCTACAACGCCGACTATCGATATACGTAGCTCAATGTCAATGTCCTGGAGGGAAGAACTCTTCGAGACCAAATTCATCCAATTACTGATGATAAACGTCAGTACTCCATTGACTTATTCTTCCTGGCCTATTATCTTTTAAAAATAACGGGCCTGAAAGAATAAGTTGGTATTTGGAAGTCATCACGGTCGAATAAGGAAAATAAAGATTCCCTATATCAATACGTGGAAGGCTTTTGTTGACAATTACAACAAAGTTGTGAAAATTACTTGCTTAAGGTGCGACCTGGCGCTAAGGCTCCTAAAGCATTTGCTTCTGGGCAAAGTGGAGTGGCTCCCCTATGCCTGTGCTGAAGAAGGAATTTCTTGCGGAGTTCCCGCACATTTAAAGTGTCCCAGTTGTTTAACAGGAGCACATTGATTCATCGAAAAGGAAATTCATGGGTACTGCGTTTACGCAGTACCAGACTAGATGGCATGCTGGATGATGTAAAGCGGAAACCCATAGTGTAACAGAAAGCACTAATTCTGGTTTTGAGCAGCAACCTGCCGTTCAAACGCTTCCAAAGGTCTGGGACGTTTGCTCTCACTACCTCGAGTGGCTCCTAAGAGTCAAACTCTTGCATTTAACTAAGCCAGCGTATTAATTACTCGGTTCGTTGCTCTTGGCAGGATTGACTTAAGCGCTTTGCAATACAAGCGCTCAAAAAAATAACGAGTATCTCCTTGACTAGGAAGAAGAGGGGAGGTGGCAGCGGAAATGTACGCTACGATACATGCCGAGAAGTACAAACAACGACTTCTCGAACTTGAAAAGGGTTCTCAAGGTGTTTGCTTCCCCACGGTGCCGACTTCGGCTCGATGGGTATGTCCTTTGTCCGTTTCTTAATAAGCACTGAGCTTCTTAAAAATATTGCCTTCAAAATGAAAATTGATTGATAGGTACGTCTGCTCAGTTCTCACGACAAATTAGAGTCCGTTTATTGTTCACTTCCGGTCGATCTGGCTAGTTAGGATCTTCGTCGAGAAGACTCGATAAGGATCCCGACACAAAATGTAGGGTGCTGTCGTATTGCTGCGGAAATTTCTAATGTATAGGCATTCCATTAGACACTTAGGATCGTAAAGGTTCCTTTTTTGTTCAGGCAGCAACGTCCGTGAGGGGAAGTTGCTGATTGAATGTGCAGGCGGTTTAAGGCTGATAACATGACATAAGTTCTTTTGTCCGAACCAATCGTGCTCTTTAGTCCACTTCTGTCAAAATTTTGCTTCCGTTTATTTAAAATGAAAGTAAGTGCGTCTCCACATAGCGTATTACAGCTTGGCTCTGTACTAAGAAGCCGTCTAATGCTTTATTTGCAGTAGATGTATTCTATAATTCATCTGCTTCTTCGTAGGAGAGAAGGTTTATATCAATTTGAAAATTTTGATAGAAATTAAATTTAAAGATTTAGCACATATAGTTACAGAAAGAATTGAAAATCCAATCGTTAATTCATAAGAAAACATTTGTGCAGTTGATCTTAAAATATTTTCAATTAAAATTAAATGAATTAAAAATTTATTTAATTTTAATTGCAAATAATTTTAATTGCAAATATGTTAAGATCAACTGCATAAATGTTTGCGTTTTCAATTCTTTCTGTAACTATATGTGCTAAATCTTTAAATTTAATTTCTATCAAAATTTATTTAGCATACTCAAATTTATAACTCCAGTGGTTTTTGCTGCAACTGAATTGCTCGTATTTTCATAGAAACTATTTCTAATTTCAATTTCAGTTTCTTCAATATGACGCAAGTTGTCTTCCCATCTACTCCTGTTTCAGCAGTGGATAGATTACATTGGCAATATAATCTTTTCACTGCTGACACAGGAGTAGGCGCGTCCAACATGTCTTAACTGCAACTTGCGTTTGATTTGCATCGACTCGCTCAAAGTTTGAGCAGCGCTTAGATTTGGCGTACCGCCAAGTAAATCTGGGGTGCGCGGATGCCGCACGGCATGCACGTAGACTTGTGTTTTCTTGTGGAAGCATGCACCAAATTGTTGATATCAAACTCGGTGAGTGGGAAAAGTCACTCAACTGTTCCAAGGCATGCCTGTAAGAACGCATTCACACGTTCTATTTGCCCATCCGCTTCCGGGTGGTCCGCACTTGACATTTTGAACTCCGTGCCGAATAACGAAAATTTTTCTTAAACCTCGGATATCGGCCACAAATCGCAATATCTTAAAAATATAGATGATCAAGCCAGCTACAAAGCGAAGGTAGTACCGCACGAAACCACATTTCTGGGAGATGAATCACGTATCGACGAATTCAGGCGCTGTGATATCTACCGACAATTCAGTAAGATGGTGCACTCTGTTGGAGCCGACTGGTTTCAAGTGTATCCTGCGCAATTGCAATGAGTTTACGTGCTTGTTAATCTTGCAAGAATGTACGTAGATTGCGTACATATTTGTACTAGTTCACCCAGTTAAAGTCGCGCGAGAAAAGTGTATGCCTTCTTTCGCCTTGATGTCTTGATATCGGCTCATTATGATACTCAAACATGATTTCGTGTTTACAATCAACTATATTCCATCATTCATGGATATGAATATTCTATTGATATTTCAAAATGGATTAGTAGATATTGGTCATAATTTACAAGAACACTCTATTGTATTAGTTAGAGGGGGTCGTGTAAAAGATTTACCTGGAGTTAGACGAGTCTTTTCATCTCTCATATGCTTCTGAGGTGAAACAGGTGCAATAAAAAGGACTGAGTTTGCACTGTTACGGACGGTTTGGTCTCGACATCAGCCCTACATGATAGCGCATCCTTCACCACGTTTAATATTCGCGGTTGTATTCAACTGTGAAGTTATATTCCGCGGAGAATGATAACCATCTTGCCAGTATTTGGGAAGGTGCGCTAAGATACGACCATGCGTTAGGACGCGTGATTGTAAATAACCACAAAGTCTCTATACTTTTACCCTTTACGAAAATTGAACTCGTCTCCTAATCGATAGATCCTATCTTTTCCAGTGATAAGTTCCTTGATGATCACCATCCTGTACTGGGCCATCCATATATTTGAATATAATAGAAATTCGATACTCATGGAATAATAAAAGGTTAATTTAAGAGGCTTTTCATAATTGTCGACAAATAGACATCATGTCTGAAAATAATGTCACTCAATCTTGCTTGAAAATCCCGATTTGGATAAGTTATTTGCTTAAAAGCTTATAAATCATTTTTATATACCTTGTTAGTTTATCCTAAGAAATGATTTGAATGAATCATACTGGTTTTGACATTATGATCAAATTTCATGCTTATGATGAAAATGAGATATATTTTTTATGATAAAACGAGTTTAAGGCCATTTAGCAAGCTAAATGATGACGTCGATAGACTTTGAATTAACGGGAAAAAATGGCTCGTTTCGCGAACGGAAGCGAAAACGAAATCTTCCGCTCTGTCTTTGTCCGTACTTGCGACCAGCTGAAGTCTGAACTTCAGGTGACATTAAAAAGATCACAGCGTCCACAAGCATGTGAAAAAATATCCTTGTAATTTGCCATGTTAGGATATGGATCACAGGCAGACCTCAGAGAGAATCCTCCCCTCTTCGATTGGGATCACAGGCAGACTCTGAAGAGAATCCTAACAGCTATGTGAAGGGATCACAGGCAGACTCCGGAGAGAATCCTCACCGCTTGCTTATCAACAGACTCCGAAGAGACTACGCACGAACCCATGGCTACTTTACAGGCCTCTCCGCAGAAAATCCTTACCGATCTCCAGCCTATTGAAGCATTTCCCTGTAAACGACGATGGTCGTAGACTCACCGTTAGGGCAGTGCAAAGCAACACCCGAAACGCGAAAGGCACGCGACAACACCACATAAAGCTGTCCGTGTGTGAACACGGGTTCAGGCAGGTGAATGCCTACAGTCTCCATCGTTTGACCTTTTCCTTTGTTAATCGTCATCGCGAACGCAAGCTGCAGTGGGAACTGCTGCCGCATAAGCGTAAACGGCCAACGTTGCCCAGTCGACGACATGGTGATCCGGGGGATGTGGACCCACTCTCCAGTGTGTGATCCACCCGCGAGTTCCGCAACGATAACGCGGCGCCCAAGCCGGCGAACGATCAGACGAGTTCCGTTGCAAAGGCATGTACCTGCATCGAGATTGCGCAAAAGAATTACTGGAAGACCAATCTTCAGCGCTAAACGATGCGGTGGCATACCTGCGACCGTAATCGTGTTCAGGAACTCGGATCCGTGCACGACATCCTGGTCGACGTCTGGCGCAACAGTACCCGCAGACAGATATCGTGCTCTTCTCCAGGGATGAGCGCGGCAATCGTGTCGTTAAGCTGATTGACTGCGGCATTTTTGGTTGTCAGGATGGCTCGACCATCCACGTAGCCCTGGTCCGCGAAACGCAAAGGCAAAGACGGGTACACTTTGTTAATCAAAGCTCAAGAGTTTCGCATCGTGTGATACCCGCATATAGGGCAATATCAACGCCTGCGGAAGGAGAAGCGTCACCGAAGGAAACAACTGCATCATTTCCCCGCAATGGAGGCTCTTCCCCGTTTCCAACACGGAGAATATACTCTGTGAATAGGCGAGAATCGTCGTCGTGCTGAAGTCGCATATTTTCCGTTAGTCGCAGAGTCCTCACATTCCGCCAGAGGACAGATCACCGCAACAATGATGCAACAATTGCCGGTCGAGAACCGCGCTCCACCACTGGGGGGCATTGACGAAAGTCGCCGCCGAAAACGACGACCTTGCCTCCAAACGGCACTTCCGGCCTCCCCAGGATGTCGCGCAGTGTCTTGTCGACTGCCTCTGCGCAGTGGCGATGCTGGCTGGTGCCTCGTCCCAGACGATGACCTTGGCTGCGCGGAGCACAGCATCTGTATCGCTCGTCTGCGTAACGTTGCATACTGAATCCCTGTTAATCTCAACGGGAATCTTTAAAGTAGAGTGCGAGGTGCGGCCGCCCTCCAAAAGCAGGGCCGCTATACCAGAAGAAGCAACCGTAAGCGCCACTTTACCGGAAGCTCGCACGGACGCGAGGATCACCCTGTACACGAAGGTTTTCCCTGAGCCTCCCGGACCGTCGATGGAGAAGACTCCACCAGCGTCGTCCCGAACGGTTGAGAATGCCCGTCACCGCAACACGATGCTCATCCTTGAGACGCGGCATATCGCGGTCCACCTGCGCCTGGAGAGCGAGGCGGTCGTATGCGCGCTCCGCGCGAAGCTGTGCATTGCGGCGGATGAAGCCAGCGGGCTGTACAGGTATCGGCATGTCCGGAAAGTCGCGCAAGCTCTTGTTCGCCAAAGCCATCCTTTCGTCCAGCAGAAGAAGAGCGTCGTTGATGGCATTCTCCCTGGTGCCTCCTTCCTGCTCCCGCCGCTGGCGCGTATCATGCGTCATGTCGTCCACATATCCGTCCCAAAGGACCTGCGGGCGCAAGGGGGAACACAAGAGAAGCATAGTAGCAAATATATTGCGGAGGCGCGGCGCATTTTGATCGACACACACCTCGCGCAAGCAAAGATCCCACTCCGTATCCTCCTGCATCAAACCCAGCGCGCCACATGCACTTTGAAACGTCGGGTGAACAACTCCGTCAACCGTACGGAGATGCTCAAACGACTGCGCTCCCGGAACGACCGTCAACATCAATCGCAAAAAGAAGCGCTCGCCACTTGTCGGCGGCACGAAATACATTCGACCCACCGATCCAGCTCCCCGCTGACGGGGCGCCCAAGCCTTTGCTTGAATTTTTCAAACATGGTCCTTTGGAAAATCTTTGTAAAACACATGCCGCGAGTCCTCGTGCTAGGCATTGTAGGCAAAGTAGGCTGTTAGTGTCGTGCGGTGCCCGGCCGCACGTTCTGCCACTTGGGCGAGATCTTCGTCCTCGCGGAACAAAGCATTGTGCTGCCCGGGCAGGTGCACTACCAACCGCGTCACCGGCGGCCACTCGCAATGCATTCTGAAAGAAAGGAGAGAATAAACCGCCTCGGAGGCGCTCAAATACCTTGCATCCAGATATTGCTTGATCTCGTTAACAGGACCTCGATCTCAACCGCCGCACTGTCTGGACGCTTGTAGACATATTTGAAGAGGTATTTGACACTGCGAATGCCAGCGGAAACCTAGACATTAATATGCGAATTAACCTTTTTCGCCAGAAAAGGATTATGCGATACCACCCATCTGTTATCATATACAAAACCTCCGGGGGTACGCTGAAACATCCGCCCGTAATTCCGCCGACGATAGACAGCGTACCTCTATGTGCCACACATCAAGGCTACGCCTGGAAAGGCGTCGATTTAACAGGGCGTCGATTTAACAAATTTTAGGCGTCGATTTAACAATTCCCAATAGATATACACTATATTCTATATTTTATCTAATTGAGCCAGTAAGTAAGTCAAGCTATATGCTATTCTACGTAAGTCACTTTATACCCCGCTCTTTCCTAACCAATGGACAAATGTCAATTTCAGCCAATCAAAATGAGTGAGAGCTGTCAATTTCAGCCAATCCAATGAGAGCTACGTACACCAAACATATAGTCTTTTGTATACATCGAGCTACGTACACGAAAAGACGGATCAAATTTTATTATATATATAGATACTAGCATAGTGCCCCCGTTGTACCAACGGAGTATAAGTTTAATATTTGTAACAGTCCAGAAAGCATAGTGCCCCCGTTGTACCAACGGAGTAATAAATTTAATATTTGTAACACTGCAGAAAGCTTAGTGCCCCGTTGTACAAACGGGGTAATAAATTTAATATTGTAGCACTGCAGAGTGTAAATTGGGGTTGAGCTGATAAAAATGCGAAGTCACGGCAAATAGATATACACTATATTCTATATTTTATCTAATTGAGACAGTAAGTAAGTCAGGCTAAATGCTATTCTACGTAAGTCACTTTATACCCCGCACTTTCCTGACCAATGGACAAATGTCAATTTCAGCCAATCAAAATGAGTGAGAGCTGTCAATTTCATTTAATGAAATGAGCTACGTACACCAAACATATAGTTTTTTGTATACATCGAGCTACGTACATACACGAAAAGACGGATCAAATTTTTTTATATATATAGATAATAAAATTCTATATCGTCCAATGATGTAATGGGGTGCCATTACATAATTGATATTCAAGTTAGAATATCACAGTTAAATTTCAGACGCGTTGTCTGAAATTTAAATAAGAGATTATAAGTTATTATAATCTACGAAGGAAAAGTCGATTCGGTATAAATACCGAATCTTGCAGGTTAACTAATAGTACAGTTAGTTTAATACTTGATATTATTATATTAATTAGGTAGTTACTATACTATTAGCCGCTAACCACCCATTAAATAAACACTCTTAATTTTGCGTTCTAGGACATAAGTAAATATTTATATTTACTTTTTAGTATAGGATTAGTTGGTGACAACTAATCCTACCCCTTTTGTATTGCGCGCTTCCTCGCGCAACACAGTGTAAGCCTGTAACAGGATCAGTCCTGTTACACCTGGTAGCACTTCGTGGTCCGTCTTAACGACCACAGTTCCGTTCCGCTAGTCAACTAGCGGAGCGAAGATTAAGAGCCGCTCGGCATCAAGTCGTGAGACATGACGCCTGCCGATCGAGAGAGAACACTGGAAGTGGTGACGAAACACTTACCCCACTTCTCGTCGCGTAGTAAAGACGCGACGGTAGAAATGGTTCGGTCCATGGGGACCGACATCATTACCTACCTCCAGGGTAAGTCCCCGGAGGAAGTGATAGAGGTGGTGAATCACTTTAGGCGAAACCACCTAGAAAAGCCAGCACGACCCGTGCAAGAGTCAGCGCGGACCGCATCTGCACCTGCAACGCATAGAGTTGAAGTGGTAAAGGCGCGAGTACCGCCCTTTACCGGCGAAGGGGGCGAGCCCCTTCGTAGATGGTTCGCAGTGGTGGAAGATGCCATCTCTGCGCAAAATACTGTTGACGAACGTCAACAGGCGTACTTCGCCACAACATGTCTGGGCGGCAGAGCCAGGGCATGGGCGATGAGTCGCAGAGCCACTGATGACTCTGCGTTCCTTACTTATCAGGAATTAAAAGCTGAGCTAAGCTCAACTTTGAAGCTCCAGAAATGGAGCTAAGTAGTCGGCAGGAGTTCATGGAACTCCGGCAAGGTAAGCTTGACCTTCAATCTTACGCTCAGAAGACGCAATATTTGCTGTCAAATATTGTGTATGAGCCGGTTCCCCCTGCTATGCAGGTCACTGGCTTCATGAAGGGACTCAATGATGGCCCCGTCAAACAGTCTCTACCGGCACCGCCAGAGACTCTAAGGGATGCCATTGATATGAGCATCCGTGAAGAGTTCAGCATGCGATCAGCGTCATCGCATGCTGGGTACAGCCGAAGGGCTCAACAGCCCTTCGCTTTTGACATGCCGCAACGGCATGTCATCAAGCAGCAGTCGGGCAGACGAAGATCACACTTCGTCTCAAGAAATAGCCACCCGCGCCAGTGCATGGGCGGTGGAGGTCCAGAGCCGATGGACCTATCGGTTGCGGTTGCTTCGAACACGAAGCAACCGAAATTTAAGAAGAATATTCGCTGCAATCGATGCGCAAAAATGGGGCATTTTGCCCATGAGTGTATGGCACCGCGTCCGGTGCCACGCAGTAAGCGGACGGAACCGTCCGCTGCACGGTGACACCAACATGGACATCACCCTGTTGGTGCAAAAAACGAGAATCACCAGTAGGGGCGGGGCGCCCTACTGGGAATGTTATCCCACATGCCGACATAGGGCATGTGAGGGTAATAGCCCCAGACGGGACTATGTCCTGTCAGAAGGTGCAGGGTGATGATAAGCCTCTTATCACCCTGGAGGTTAAGCCGCACGGGAGCGATGTCCCCATGCGAGCTTTGTTTGACACAGGAGCGTCAAAAAATTTCGTTAGAACTCAGAGTCTAACGCTGTTGAACTTCGTGGAGGTAGAAACCCCACGAAGAATGTTGTCAGTCCGGTTAGCAACAGGTGCAACCGTGACTATTCCAAAGCGTCTGATTAAAACACGCTTCGAGTTGAATGAACTGTCATTCGAGGATGAATTCATCGTCCTCGATTTAGATGACAAGTTCGATGTGATACTTGGAATCCCATGGATGTCCAAGTTTAGGCCTTCTATCGACTGGGTTAACCTGTCGATCGACTGCGGCGGACCCACAGGATCTGATCACCCTGTGTGTAATCCGGCTGTATCAGAAGATACAACCGCAGCGTCAGACAGTCTGGTGGATAGCGATGGCACCACCAGGTCTGTTCTGACACGATCAGCGAAAGGTACCTCCGCTGGTGAGAGTCCAGAGGGACTACCACACGCAACATAAGAGTCGTTGCGTGTTGGAGAGAAACATTCCACGGGTGATAAAGACCACCGTGAGAATGAAGTGATATCCACGGTGGGAAACACCCACCGTGAGAATGGAATAATATCCACAGTGGGAAACACCCACTGTGCGACCGAAGGTTCCAACACGATGAAAGAATTCCGTGTTGATGAGAGTGAACTCACGATCGAGTGCAATCGTGAGCACAACTCCGTGGTGGCCAGTGCCCACCACGTTGCGTTAGCGATGCACAAGGGTGATAAAGACTACCGTGTCGCAGAAAAGGCGGCCGATCAGACGAGCACATCTGATCGCCAAGAAAATTCCATGGTAGGCAGTGGCCACCATGATGATGAGTATTCGCACACGGTGAATCGTAATCACCGTGTAGCAGTCAATCAGACGAGTGCGTCTGATTGCATGGACAGTTCCGTCGAGACGATCAACGTCTTGACGCAAGCGGAGACCGAATTAGCTACCCAGTCTCTGTTGATGGAACACCCTCCGAAAGAAGGTTCGGAGGTGATGGCTCTTCCAGCGCGAAGCTGGAAGAAGTTTATTAGATAATTGCACGATGATCAGATCGAACAGATCTGTATTATCGTAGCAACAGATGATGTAGTGGATATTCGTGAACGAATATCCACATTACAAGTGGAAAACATTGGGAAAGAGGTTCCCAATGATCAAACCAAAGTTCAGCGCTTTGAAGCACAGAGCTGGGAGTCGCTTAAAGCGAACTCCCCATTTTATGAGGTACTTCGGGAATACGCTGACGTTTCCCAGAAGAAGTACCTAGCCAGCTCCCTAAGGATAAGAGAACTCGTTATGAAATTGACCTCGTGCCAGGCACGAAGTATTGTGTCACGCGGCAATGGCCGTTGCCGCGTGATCAAGTAAAATCGATCGACGAGTTTTTCGAAGCTCGTCGTAAAGCAGGCCAAGTGCGGGAGTCTATCTCACCGCACTCTACCCCCACCTTTTGTGTGAAAAAGTCCACAGGTGGGTGGAGAATCGTTCACGCTTACAACAAGCTGAACGCAGCGACGGTACCGGCGCAGACGCCGATACCGCGAAAAGATGTCATCATTGATGGCATGTGCGGGAGCACCATCTTTAGTGCTCTCGATCTAAGAGATGGATTTTATCAAATCCTAATGCGTGAGAAGGATATCCCTCTCACTGCGGTAAGCACCCCAAGCGGTACGCTTTGGGAGTGGCTTGTTATGCCGCAGGGGCTTCGAAATGCCCCTGCTACGTTTAACAGATGCGTAACGCATCTATTACGCCCGGTGCGAGAATTCGCACCGAGTTATTTCGATGAAGTATTCATCCATAGTAAGGGTGAACACGCTAAAAGCGATCTAGATGTCCATAGGGAACATCTACGTCGAGTGTTAGATCTTATGCGTAAGCATAAGCTCTATGAAAATCTAAAGAAGTGCACCTTTGGTGCACCTGAAATACCCGTTCTTGGATTATTTGTGGGAAAGCACGGGGTGCGTCCTGATCCAGAAAAGATCAGGGTGATCGTTGAGTGGACTACGCCAAACAACGTTAAGGAACTTCGAAAGTTTCTTGGGCTGGCAACATATTTGCATAAGTATTCGTGCAAATATGCTGGGTTAATACGACCTCTTTCTCAATTGCTTAAGAAAGATGTTGAATGGCATTGGGATACCCAATACCAAGATACTTTTGATGCAGTCAATCAAAGCTTGACTGAAGCGCCTGTCTTGGCTATAGCCGATAACGAGCGTCCGTTCCACGTCGTTTGCGACGCGAGCGATTTCGCTATCGGCTATGCTTTGATGCAGCGTGATCACAATGATCGTGATCGCGTAATCTGCTATCAATCGTGTCAGTTGCGCCCAGCCGAGCGCAACTATCCAGTGCATGACAAGGAACTCCTTGCCATGAAGTATGCACTCGCAAGTTTCGGATCTATCTCTTGGGAGATATACCGTTTGTGGTTTACACAGACCATGCGTCGCTACGCACGGCCGTGAAGTCACCACACATTTCTCAAAGAACGGCTCGATGGCTGTCATTCTTTGCTGAATACAACTTTACGGTTGAATACAAACCCGGAAAGTTGAACGTGATATCGGATGCGCTATCACGAAGGCCCGATTACGAGACGAAACCGTCCGTAACCGAAGGTGCCAGTGCAAACGCGATCCGTTGCACTGCTTTGTCGTCGTCAATTATACGACAAGTACGCGAGGTGTACAAAACAGACGAGGAGACACGTCTGTTGATTGATTACTTAAGTAATCAATCAAGTGAGACGCGCGACGAACTCCCAGAGTTCCTCCGCGCTTGCGTGCATCGATATCGACTGCACGATGGTCTGCTGCTTTACAGCACAGACCAAAAAGATGAAAGTCGCATCGTCGTTCCAAACGACGATGATCTCAAACATCAAATTATGTTTGAGTATCATGATGCACCGATTTCGGGGCATCAAGGTCGAGAAAAGACATACGCTTCTCTCGCACGTGACTTTTACTGGCGAAACCAGTACAAGTGGGTACGGAAATACGTACGCGCTTGCAAGATTTGCCAGCGCGTTAAGCCTGCGCAGTCTGCACAGGCTCCGCTGCAATCTTTTCCGGTTCCGACAGAGTGTTGGAAGTCCATTTCAAAGGACTTTGTGTTCGGTCTTCCACCCGACAATAGTCGGAAGACCGGAATAGTGGTCTTTGTAGACCGTTTCAGTAAGATGGTACAGCTTACTGCAGTATCAGCGAACGTAACCGCCGCTCAAACAGCGCGTATATTCGTTGATACGGTATTCCGTTTGCACAGAACGCCGGAAGACATTGTCTCGGATCGAGATCCGAGATTTACAGGACGTTTCTGGCAAGAAACGTTCTCATTGTTGGGAACCCAGTTGAAGATGTCAACTGCGGACCATCCGTTAACGGATGGGCAGACGGAACGGGTTAACCGCGTTCTCGGAGACATGTTGCGATCATACGCACATGCCTTTGAACACTGGAGTGACTATCTGCCACTCACTGAATTCGCGATTAACAATTCAGTGCATGCTTGAACTAAGCATACACCGTTCTACGTGAATGCCTTAAGGCATCCACGAACCCCAGCTTTACTTGGCGGTACTCCAAATCTAAGTGGGGGAGGGACCCGCTCAAATTTTGAGCGAGTCAATGCGCAAGTTGCAACTGCAACTTGTGAAAAAACGATGGCCCTTCTAGTGAAAGTACAGTAGAAGCGGAAGCAGCTTCAAATGAAACTGAAGCTGCATATGATGAATATGTGTCTGCAGCAATGGCTGCAGACAATGAGGACAACGCACCTACTGCTGATAAAGCAGTAGATGAATTCGTTTTACAGCGCCAAGCTGTAATACGCTATATAAAAGATGCACTTACTTCTGCTTTTGATAAGCAGAAGCAAAATGCAGACAAGCAAGGAAGGAAGAACAAAAACTCCTTTCTGAAAGGCGAATTGGTATTACTAAGTACTACTAATTTGCCTATACATGCAATAAGCAACTTCCCTACACGGAAGTTGCTTCATACGTACATTGGACCTTTCAAGGTCCAAGAGATTCGGGGGAATGCCTATCTATACCTTAGACATTCCCACAGCAATTCGGCTCCACCCAACATTCTATGTTGGGCGGCTCAAGCCGTATCATTCGTCTTCGTCTTACGACGAGACGCAGAACCACGGAAGATACCGTGCTTCTCCAATCTCCCAAGAGAGACTTGTAATCGGCTTCCAGCCGTTGATGAGCAGAGCGGAGAGTCATTACCTCCGCCTTCGACGCAGAACCACGGAAGATACCGTGCTTCTCCAATCTACCAAGAGAGACTTGTAATCGGCTTCCAGCCGTTGATGAGCAGAGCGGAGAGTCATTACCTCCGCCTTCGACGCTCAGTATTAGCCTTGTGCCGATCGAGCTCTTCCTTACAGCGGTAAAGCTCGATGTACAGAAGATCATTCTTCCGCTGAAGGGCAGTGTGCGCCCCGAGGATGTCGCGGACATTCTCGCGAAGAGACCGATATGTATTCACAGAGTGAGACATATCGCTGCTCAAGGAGGAATAACCTCCTCGAGCTTGCGGAGCGAAGAACCATGCTCCGCAACAACAACGGCGAGGGAATTCTCAACCTCCGCCGCCCCTGATCGATAATCAGGGGAATATGCGATACATTCTCGAGCGCTTGATCTCGAAGCGCTCGGTTCCTTCGAAGAAGGGGCATCGTACCGAGTACTTAGTACGCTGGCTGGGTTACCCCCAAGAGTTCGACTCTTGGGAGCCGATTGAGGTTCTGAGGGCCGACGCCCCAGACCTTTTAACTGAGTTTGAGAAGGAGTCTCAAACTCATAATGCGAAGTAGCATCAACACTAGGTGTTGATGCATTTAGGGCATCGATTAAGCCCTGAATTTCGGCGGGTACGGAAAAACCACCGTACCCCCGCAACTCCTCCTCTGACAGACGAGGAGCGCCCTGCGGACACCGCGGGCAAACGAGGTGAGAAGGGACACCACAGTTCAACCCTTCTTTGATGCAAGCAAAATGGATGTATTCCATTTTGCCTGTTCGCGAGTGCTTTAAAAAGCGCTCGCGCATTACGTGAGCTTTATTCACGTAATCATCTGGGCTTTTGTTGTAGTTGTCAACAAAAGCGTTCCAACTCTAAGTCAGGGCGTCTTTATCGTCCCTGTTCCTCCTTGACCCTTTCCGGCTCGAATAATATCGAACCTGGAAAAAGAGGTCAATAAAGTACAGACGTCTATCGTCTGTACTTCGATCTAATCGACGTGACTGGATGTCTTCACAGTCATCCAGCACTTTGATATCGAACAACGCATATTAGAAGTCCCGCTTACGGTGACTGCCACAGTTGGGGGCAATAGCCCATCCAGGGGTCCAAAATCGCACTTTGTACGGAACATGTGGTTCCGTACGATGATACGCTTCAGAAGCGGCAGGCGCCGCTTCTGTTTGAGCTCTTTTAGCAGGCGGAACACCACCTGCTTTAACACCAGCGCCAGGGTTAAACCACCCCGACGTGGAGACATACTTGGTCCAGGTGGGGCGGTTCTGCGTTCCCGCAACCATCTGTGATGATCATTGTCGCTGTCATAGCTGACAGCGACACAAGAGTTATCATTGCTGTTAGGCGATGAGCACCTAGCGAGTTTCGACTCGCTAGATCCTTTCTTGGGGACAGCTGTGCCCCGATCACTTTATTCGGAGTTAGAACTGTCTCCGAACATGGAAGAACCCTTCCTGGCAACACACCATTCGGGGGTTGTCATCGTGCGAGATATTGCATTAGCAACATCTCCCTGTTTCTTGCCAGATTCCGCCTTAGCAGCATCTGTGGTCGAAGACGGTACGTCTTCCGACCTTTGCGTAATTGACGCTGCTAATGCAGCGTCACTGTTGTCACTCAACACCTCAGCACCTAGTGGTGAGGCGGAGGAAGAAGCTCCTTCAATGTTTTCAGCAGCGCTCTCTAGAGCGCCGCCGTGTGCTTTGACCATCGAGTCGATGGTTAATCAGTTGGTAAATGAGAACGACCAACAAGTGCCTCCTATGATTGGCCAAAATAAGAATTATTATTGGCCAACCACCTTAAGTGGGGGGTGATGTAATGGGGTGCCATTACATAATTGATATTCAAGTTAGAATATCACAGTTAAATTTCAGACGCGTTGTCTGAAATTTAAATAAGAGATTATAAGTTATTATAATCTACGAAGGAAAAGTCGATTCGGTATAAATACCGAATCTTGCAGGTTAACTAATAGTACAGTTAGTTGAATACTTGATATTATTATATTAATTAGGTAGTTACTATACTATTAGCCGCTAACCACCCATTAAATAAACACTCTTAATTTTGCGTTCTAGGACATAAGTAAATATTTATATTTACTTTTAGTATAGGATTAGTTGGTGACAACTAATCCTACCCCTTTTGTATTGCGCGCTTCCTCGCACAACACAGTGTAAGCCTGTAACAGGATCAGTCCTGTTACAAATGAACTTTGCCAATCGAAGCCAAATCCTACCGATATAGGCGTGTAAATGGGTACTTTGGTAGCAGCCAGAGTGTTCCTACCGTACGAATTTTGGGTTACCACTAACACCCAGAGCTATTGGGGAAATGTTGGGGTGGCGTGCAAAGATAGCAGGAGTCAATTTCTCAATTTGCTGTTATGTCGTTTCCTCGGCTGATGAAGAAGACACTTAAAGCTACTAGATCTCATTAACCGGATAGACTGTGGTTGTCTCTTCAAACCTACAAGTGAACACCGAACTCACGATGAAGCAGTATGGCCAGGGCTCGACGGACACCATATTATAGAGGAAAGACGGAATGTATCAAGCTTCACATAGTTTTTCAGCTCACAATAATTGGATAGCCAATCTATATCTATATATATAATAAACTATATGCTTGGTGTACGTAGCTCTCATTTTGATTGGATGAAATTGACTGACTTACGTAGCGCTTTTAGCAGCTTTTCAAATGCGTATTGTCCAAATCAGTTTGATAATGTTGCGAATATGCGAGCACATTATGAAGGGACGGGACCGGAGATTTGGGACCAAGTAGAAGGTCATGGATTTGTTACTTCAGCCGGGACGGCGGGAACTATTGCGGGGATCTCGAAGTTTCTAAAGGAACAGAAAGCCTATATTAAAGTCTGGATCATTGATCCAGAAGAAACGGCAGCAATGAATGTGTTTATTAACAATAAGAGGTCCAAAAGTATGATGGAAGATGGCTTCGAGATGGTACCGATGGCGAAAGGATCGACGATCGCAGAAGGTGTGGCAGCACTCGCATGGGTGAATTTGAACCTACCAAAATCGATAGAGGATCAAGGTATTACCGCGACAAACCAAGAGATGACATGGCGTACTTTTTGATGCGGAATGATGGTATCTGTGTGTCCGAGTAGTGCCCTCAATGTGCTTGGGGCAGTGAAAATGACCCAGGAAATTGGTCCAGGTCATACGATCGTGTCAATTAACAAGGCGCAACGGCAGACGCTGAAGTATCTTGGGATTGATCTTACCCGACAAGTGTTCTCGCACGGCCAGGTATACGTTGCATTCTCAAGAGCAACGTCTCCCGCAGACATAAAAGTGCTATTACCTGCTCAGAGAAGAGCTGGCGTGCACGTCATGCGAAACGTTGTATATGAAGAGGCGCTCAATTAGATAAAATATAGAATATAGTGTATATCTATTTGCCGTGACTTCGCATTTTTCTCAGGTCAACCCCAATTTACATTCTGCAGTGTTACAAATATTAGATTAATTGCCCCGTTGTACCAACGGGGCACTATGCTAGTATATATAGATAAAATTTGATCCGTCTTTTCGTGTATGTACGTAGCTCGATGTATAAAAAAAACTATATGTTTGGTGTACGTAGCTCTCATTTTGGTTGGCTGAAATTGACAGCTCTCACTCATTTTGATTGGCTGAAATTGAAATTTGTCCATTGGTCAGGAAAGTGCGGGGTATAAAGTGACTTACGTAGAATAGCATATAGCCTGACTTACTTACTGGCTCAATTAGATAAAATATAGAATATAGTGTATATCTTTTTGCCGTGACTTCGCATTTTTCTTAGGTCAACCCCAATTTACATTCTGCAGTGTGACAAATATTAGATTAATTGCGCCGTTGGTACAACGGGGACTATGCTAGTCTATATATATAATAAAATTTGATCCGTCTTTTCGTGCACGTAGCTCGATGTATACAAAAGACTGTGGTGGAGCGGCTTATCAAAGTTTTTGACGCTTGATCAGGCGGTACCACGTCGCCCGGACTGCCGACTAACGAAGGGGGTCCTCCGGTTGTCCTTGACTGCTTGTGTTTCTGCTCACCTTGTGTACCCGACGGCTTAGGCGTGGGTCGCTCTCCAGGTGGCGGGGATGTGGACACGGCAATTCCTTGATGCTTGCATCAAGGAAAAGATTGGGGAACTTGTAAAGAGTTGATCGAGGTGCTGATCAGACGTGATCCGGTGTAATCGAGCTCAAATCAGGTGCGAACAGGCTTGATCAGCAGTGATCAGGCTTGGGCAGGCACCGAAAGTCGTTGATCAGCTGTGATCAGGCCTGATCAGGCACCAAAAGTAGTTGATCAGCGGTGATCAGACTTGATCAGGTGCCAAACGTCGCTCAGACACAAGTTTGTGCGGTCTGCGAGTTGTTGATCGCGGGTCACGAGTTGCAGATTGTCGATCAGGTGTTGATCGGCGAAGGGGGTACTTGATCAGGCAGTGGAAGTCTTCACTGCCCGATCACGGAGCCTCTGAGTCTTCAAACAGCTAAAGGAACACCCAAATATATGTATTCTTAGCCTAGACCTACGAGGGGGGGGGGTAAATTTTGCTTAATCCACCTAGAGTTCCCGTGGGGCGCTTACAGCAGCCGAACTCTAGGGGCCAAACGCGAACCAAACGTGGAGAGGTGAGAGCACTGCTCAATCACACTCTCAAAAAAAAAACTTTACTGAGGAACCGCTGACACAGAGGGCGGAGTTGCGGGGTGAGTTCTCAACACTCTACGTCTGCCGGTGGGCCAAAAAATGCACAAAGTGCTCCCGCCCGGGACGTAGAGGTGTATACTAATAAGGGATGCGCAAAGGTGCCGTCCCTGTAGGGTCCAAAGGGGTTGAACTCAAAAGGAGAACTTTATTATTGCTTAAATCCTAAGAACTACCAATTTCCTAATATCCACCAATCAGAACTACCCGTTCCAGAGTCCTCCGTCGACCAGTCGACCTGATTTGTCCGTCGTCCGTCGCCGCTCGTCGATGTTCGCGGAGTACCTGTACGTAATCTTCCCATCTTCCTATGCCCTGTCTATGTCCTGACTATGTGCACCACGGTTGTACACGCAACTGTATACGCCGTGGTACCCACAATCCTATACGATTACTTACCGATTCTGACCGTAATCGCCCCCCTAAATCAGGCCCTATAATAAGGCCCTATAATAAGGCCCTATAATAAGGCCTTATAATAAGGCCCGTTATTGGGCCCAATTATAACACGCTTTACGACAGCCGCCCCTTATCCTCGTCCCAGCCGTACAGCGGTTGGGGCGAGGGTCGACCATGCCGTTTGATATCGTGTATCATGTTACCGTTGGTCGGCTTGTCCACCATGACGTCATCGGCCAGGTGATAAATACCCATCAATCTGCCTGTCCTTTCTCCCGCCGATCAGGTCCCGTTCTATCAGGCTGTTGCCGTTAGTGGTACTCCCCTCTCGATCCAGCGATCACCCTTCACCAACCGTGTCATCTGCGATCAAGCTGTCTCGATCAGGCATTCCTGCATTTCCATCATGCAAGCGATAACGGACGGCACCCCGGCAAACACCACCGACACTCCTGCCCTGGATCGGGCCGCAGCTGATCTGGCGATCGCTGCTATCAATCGGGCTTACAGTTTGCAAGAGGCCCTACACGCGCGTGATGATCAGATCGCCAAGTTATCTGACTCGATCGCGATGAGTGAAGACACGGTCGCGATGCTTCGGCAGCAGCTCGCTCGTGCCAAACGCGCTGTGGTGGAGCGAGATGTCGCGATCAAGCGGGACGCCTTCGAACAGCTCAAGCCATTTCGTGATTTCGTCGACACCACCGTCAATGATCTTCAGACCAAGTTGAAGACCATTGAAAGCGCTATGGCCGATCAAGAAAAACTCATGGTCTATCAACGCGCAAAGATCCGGGATCTGGAAGGCCGTCATGCCCGTGATAGGTATCTGCAATCGGTGCATGAAGACACCATCGCTGATCAAACACGGGAGTTGGATCAACTTCAACAGCGCCTAGCCAAGTTACCAGAAGAACGCGATCGGTCTGCCTATGGGAATCAGCGCTTGTTCGAACAGGTGCTCAGGCTCACTGCCGAGGTTGATAGGCGCAAACACCAGTATCATCGCCTTCGAAAGAAAAACAAATCCAATTGCCTGAAGATGGACGAGTATACTGCCATCATGGCCCAGGCGCAGGAACTATCTGATCGGGTCAAGGGAGTGTCTGACCTCCAAACTGAGCTGGACGATCTGCACGCCGCATATTCTCAGCTGGATAACGAACATTCCGCCATGCAATGCCGCTTCGATCAAGTTTCCGCAGAACGTGACACGTTGCGCCATCAAGTGCAGGAGGTTCAGGGCGAAGGCACACAGTTACGCTCGTTCCACTCGGACCTTCAGTCTCAGTTGGACGGTATGTCGTTGCGGATGCAGATCGCACCAGTTATCCGCACCCCTTCGGAGGGTTCTGATCAAGTTACACCGCCAGCTGGCCTTACCGCCTCTCCTGACGGCTCGATCAGCCGCGCCGCCCCTTTGCCTAAAAGGCGTACTCGGCGTTCTCGATCCTCCTCTCGGTTGAAGTGGCCACGCCTCCTTTCTCCTATTTCGTAGGCGAAGACGGAAGACGATGATCTTCCAAGTCCTGATCAAGACGATGAAGGCGGATTTCCTGGTCCGATCGGTTCTATTCCTTCCACACCTACAGTTAGCGAGTTTGGGAGGGAGGGTCTACCTGATCAAGTCACTGCCGGGTCTCTGTTTCCGCGTACGGGTGATTTCCGGAAATTTATCGCGGTATCTGATGACGCCAGTGACGCCGACATCCTGTCGTGGACTCCGGATCAGCTTGGTGGGTTTGATCTGCGTAACGTCAAGGCCCAAGTGGTCTTTGACTACTTGACCCGCCCGGCAGGGTGGTTGTTCCCGGCTGCAGTGCTCGCCCCTCCGGCTGATTCATAGTCCGGTCATTTGATCACCCAACCGGAAGTGTAGCCGCTGTATTTTCAATGTCCTTGGGCGTTTTCATGACCATGTTGCCGCCCCTTTCTTTTCGCTCAGTCGGCTGGTTCGCCGACTTCGAGACAAAGTGCCGGTCGTATCTCGAACATCACGCGCTGGCGATCTGGGAGTAGACGCATTATCTACCTATCGCTAAAGGCCTTCGCGAGACGGATGACTTCTTCCGGAATTACTACAACAGTCGCCGCCAACGAAGAAATCGTGCCGAAGCGACCTGGAAGAGGGTCGTGGATTTCGTCCTGAGGGGGATGATCGACGGAAGATGTGATCTCGACATTTTCCTGGACCCGTCGATCACCCATTGTGCTCGCAACCGTCCTTTGAAGTATGCCCCGGCCGATGATGGGGCGTGGTACCCAGGGTTCCTCTCGGACCCTCCACCCCGGACCCTATTGGACGCTTTGAAGGAGGTTGATACTTTTGAAACTTGGCGGGTTCAATATCGTTCCTCCCCTGAAAACCACCCTGGCCGTAAAATCCCTCGGATTCGTCGCAAGTTCTTTGGGTCTAGTTAATCAGTTTATCGTTACGCCCTTAATCATTAAGCAATCTTGATCATGCCATTTCCACTGTGCTTCTTTACTTCCTCATGCATGATATAAACCGGCATTCTGTCGTCTTATCTTCGTTACTCCATCACCTTGTCTCGCAATATCCATCGTAAACACATCTCCTCAAGCCATTTATCGCTTCTTCATCCATTGTGAGTTTCGTCAATCATCTTTCTTCAATCGGTAATTCTTCGATCGTAATTCATGACCAGTCTGCCGATCACGCATTAGTTGGACTCTTCGTCCACTTGCATCACGTCAAACCGATGTCTGTTGATCTTTTTCCTCTCGAAGTCCTTGATCAGAGCATCACAGTTTAAGTCTGCCTCGTGTACCCACGACGGCTCAGCATAACCTTTCCAGTAAACTTGATATCCGCGTAACGTTCTTCCATATCTAGTCTTTCGACCTGATCGGACATCGGTGATACGATCAACTTCAAATTCATCTGGATCTAGCGTCATTTCCCAGCTTTCCTCAGGTAACAAATCTTCATCGAAGTCGAAACGCTCCTCTATCCCAGCTGTTAGTGCCGTAGTAGGGCGATCTGTAAATTCCTTGACCAATTTCAACTTGGACAGATGCACTACTGGGAACATACGATAGTCGGTGCCAGCCGTAACCAGTCTCGCCGCATGATTACCGGTTACCTCATCGACTCTGAAGGGTCCATGCCACATGTGCGCGAGTTTCTTCGCGAACCTTCTTTCACCCGATCAAGGTATAACCGGACCCTTGATCCAGCTTCGATCTTGTGTGGTGTCACTTGACCATTGTGCTTTTCAGCTCTCTCAGCCACCGCTTGATGCAATCGAGCGCTCACTTGATCACAGGCGTAACGATAGTACTTTTGCAGCTTATATCTCCACCGGCGAGCATCCCGGTCTTTACGCCGAATTCCGCCCAGTTGCAATGTCGATTCCAACGATGATCGTGGGTCCCACCCATACGCCAAATAAAATGGTGTTTCACCACAAATACGATCGGGGGTTGAGTTCAGCGCGAATACCAGCCGCTCTTCATACAATCTCCAATCTTTCTGGCCGGCATCTGCTACATACATCTTGATTGCTCGCGTGATCGTCTGCACCGTCCTCTCCGCCTTACCATTCGCCTGTGGACGGTACGCCATAGTGGCACTCTGACGTTGTCCCACGATTTTATTGAACGCGCGAAATACTTCCGACATAAAACCTGGTTCACGATCGTGCCGGATCACTTCACTAGCCCCGAATCGTCGAAACACACACTCTTCATAATTTTCGGCAACTTTCTGCGCTGTGCGGGACGATCCATCTTTCGCGATCACCATACCCGTGAACAGATCCGTCCAAATCAGCAGTTCAGTATGTCCATACGTCTATCGGGGTAGTGACGGGATATGATCCATGGCTATCACTTGAAATGGGTACGTAGCCTCGATATTCCCCGACGACATGCCCTTGATCGTAGGTTTGCCTTTCCCCGTCTCGCAATCTACGCATTGTCCGACAAACCTTTGTACGCTTCGGAATAGACCACGCCAATGGAAGTATCGTCTGATCCTCTGATATGTACGCCCTATGCCTTGGTGTCTTCCTTCCAAGCTTACATGATAGTGGTGGAGGACATCTGCATGTAGGGTCTCAGGTAAGACCAGCTTAATCGAAAGGTGCCGATCGTCTTGATCATCTCTGTCATCGTTGGATTTTCTTTTAGCCATGTTTCCACAGTAGATAAGCAATCGTTGTTCATCTACATCGTAGCTGTCATCAATTTTCGCGCAGTCTTTAACCTCGTCTGCGTTCAATCGTGAGACGTCACCATACAGATAACTTCGCAAATCATGAATCCATTTCTCTTCGTCCTATGCCTTTTTTACCCGTTCCGCCCTTATCCCGGCTATAGATATATCGGGACATGTTGACGGTCGCGGCTGATGTAGGTTACGTGATCGTGTCATCACTAGTACTTGCGGGGTAGTGGGATCTTCATTCTGTGGTGGAGCGGCTGATCGAAGTTTTTGAGACTTGATCAGGCGGTACCATGGCGCCCAGACTGCCGACTAACGAAGGGGGTCTGGGCACCGCGGTACCGCCTGATCAAGTCTCAAAAACTTCGATCAGCCGCTCCACCACAATGGTGCGCGTGCCCGGATCTTTGGGCGACGCGAGATATCACCGCGATTCTACGCAAGATAGCGCGGATGTGAAAGTGAAAACGGAAGCTGAAGCAGAGGTGAAAATCAAGGTGGAAAAGGAGGAGGTGGTTGTGACGACGGAAGGCAGTTCGCCGTCGTCATGCCTGAAGAAGAAAGGAAATGCCGATCATCAGGACCTGGGGAGGAATCCAGATGACGTAAAGGAGGAGAAGCCTCAACCACCTCCCTAGGCACCTTCGGGAGCCCATGCGGATCATAACGGAAGTTATAATCTGCCAAAAAAATGTATATAATGATCCAGATTGGGATCCGAGGGAGAAGTATTACAAGACCGACCAACCGAAGATGTTAATCAAAGCGCCTGGGTCGGAGAGCGATGAAAGCCGATCAAGTACTCCGCCAACGGAAGCCTATCTGGTAAAGACGTTTAACCAAAAGATTTACCGAGAGCACCTGGAAGATTACCTGATGACGAACTCGATCATGAGCCTGCTCGGGGTCACGATCAGCGGGAAACTGAGTAGACCGGTCAACCATCCAATCACGAAGGGAAAAGATAAGCTAACGATTGTGCTAAGGCTAATACGCCTGATCAAGCAGGCTGGTCTGATAACAGGCGCCTACGATGCCGAGGAAGTATTCGATCAGGACTCCAAAGATCTGGCAGAGGCCACCCAGCTGTTGTATTCCCTGTTGATACCATTCGTGGGCGAAGCAGACGATAAAGATTTCCCCAGTTCACCGCCACAATCCCCGTTGAAGATTGAGGCAGGTCCTTCAATCAATGTAGCGGGACATTCGGGGTCATCGTGCTACGAATCTGCCCCTTCAGAGGGTGACGATCAGGGAATTGAGTCAAGTAGCGCGGGGAGTATGGAGCCCAAGATAACCAGAATGGAAGTTTGCCAAAAGGACAACGCCAAATTGCCGGTTGTCAAGATAGAACCTCAGTCGATCAAGACAGAAAACGATCAAGGGCCACAGTGGCAGATGTTTTTTGACAAAGCCATGAAGAAGTTTCTAGCTGAAGAGAGCAGTAAGTGGGCTCCTGGAGTCGTTGTCACCAAAATCCGCCAGCCAAATCAAGGAAGAGCTGCGTCGATCAAGGATGTCGATATGGAGTCCGTACACTCGTTGCGTGGTCAGCAGTCGAAACCAGATAGGTCGACGACGGTAAAAGATGTCGATATGGAATCCATGCACTCGTTTCACGATCAACGGTCTCAAATTGACTACGTCGACCCTGATGAACCGATCACACTGCCACGGCGAGCCACAGTGGCATCCGCGTATACTGGGATACCTGATCAGCAGCCAATTGCCAGAATTCGGATGTCTGCGATCAGCGACTTGAAAGAATTTTCGGGAAAAGAAGGGGATGAAGATCAAGCGAGGAACTGGATCAGTCGTCTCAAGTCAGCATTTATGCGCGATCAAGCTTCTGATCCTGAAAAGTGTCTAATCCTGGGCGATTTACTGAAGGGACCAGCGCGCAACTGGCATCGACAGTTGAGTAGAGCTACCCGATCGAGTTGGAAAAGTCTCGTGGAGGAATTCGAAGTACAATACTGTGGAACTGGTCAATCGGTATCCCGCCAGTATTATTATATGAAGCAGCGATCAGACGAAAGTCCTATCGAATATTTGCACCGACTGAATGTGGCGGGACTGCGAGCTAAGTTACCGATCAGAGATGGACCGCCCGAAAGTCTGCGCGAACATGTTCAACATTTTCTGGACACTCTGGCCAATCGCGAACTCGCCGATCAGCTGGCTCTCCTACGCTTGGATCGTGCTTCGGACTTGGAAGAAACGTTGCGGGCATACGCACGCAACAAGTGGTATCAGCCAACAGCGGCTGTAGGCACCAGCAGATTCCGCCCAAAATCCGGCGACGATCGAGCACCGGCCTCGACGCGAAAGCCTAGGGGCGTACGTGCGATCAAGGTAACGTCGGGGAGCGAAGAATCAAGTGCTGATGATAGTGGAAGTGATGTCGATCAGCGCCGCTATATGATTGCCACTATGCGAGATCAACCGGGGGCGCACGATCAGCCTGGCGAGTCACGATCAGGCAAACGAAGCGACTCCAACGCAGTCGATCAAGGGGCGATAAAGAAGTGCAGTCATTGTGGATCGATCAGACACGACAACTTTCGTTGCTGGAAGCGCCTGACTTGCCAGAAGTGTGGCAAGAAAGGACACCCCACCGATCAATGCCTGTACGTCTGCAGAGCATGCGGCGAGATTCACGATGCGGTGAAGTGCCCTATGGAAGAATTTTACAACCGCATCCGCCAGTGGTATAACCCTACCAAGCATGCAGGACTGTTGCCCAAGGAAGCCGAAGATTTGTTAAACTAGGACGCTCGCCAGGTTGGAATCTGGTACGAGACGAGCGTTCTAGTTTGTGTATTTTTTGCATTTGTGGATAAGAAGAGGGCTGATCTAGTAGCAACAAGAGATAAGGAAAAACGCGATCAGATTGATTTACCACGTTTGGCTAATTTCCACATTGATGAGTTTTCTCAATCACCTGTGATCATGGAAGTCGAATTACTTCCAGGAGAATCACGTGGGTATTGGAAATATCACTCGCCAAAGAAAAGGTTCAAGCAAGCCAAGGCGAGTGGAAAAATCAATAACGAGCGAGCTATGATATTATTTGATTCTGGTGCCGACGTGTCGATCATCGACTCAACCTTTGCTCGTAAGGTGGGTTGTTGGATTGACACGAGTCAAACACAAGAATGTGTCGGCATTGGAGAAAGTGCATACCAAACAGAAGGACGTGCAAAAATCAATATCACGCTAGCGGGCTCATTGGTTTATTATTTCCAGGCATGGGTGGGCAAACTTGTTGGTCAAGACGCCATATTGGGTATGGATTTCATGATGCCAGCTGGTGTTCGATTAGATATCGCTCATGGCGCACTAAGTTTACCTGACGAAGTGATCATCCCACTGGAGGGACGTCGACAGTTGTATGGGTCGAGCGGTAATTATATGAAGTTCGATCAGTATGAACAGATCCCAGTAGGTCGATCAGCCGAAGTACGAATTTACGATCAGCGATCTCGCAAGTTGTGGATTACTCGTGGAAGAGATTGGGTCCCCACTATCACCAGGGGCGTTGGCAATTTGAGGTATTTACGTGTTACTAACATCGTCGATCACCCCATCATTGTTCAAGAAGAGACTTTTTTAGGTATTTGGATGAACAAAGATGATGTGCCCCGTCGCCCTGGATTTGTTTCGATCGGGTCCAACCGTTACAAAGAGTGGCAAAATCTGGCATATCAAGCCTCCACCGATTTGGTATCTGACGATCAAGAAAGTGTCGATCAGGGTCCATTAGTCGAGAAGAAGGAGTATCCAACTCCTCGAAGTATCTTAGTACGTCCCACGGACACGATCGTCGCATCTGTAGCGTTGGTAACCGAAGGGGCGCAAAAGGTGCAAGGGGTGCAAGAGCGGTGCGATCAGGGGCCGGAAGTGAAAAGTCCGACTCAATCATGGAGTTGAACAGCCTGTTTCAAGCGATACACCTACTCAAGATGCGTGTGATCACCCCGTATCAGTTAGCCCCAGCGAATTCGACGTGACACTTATTGACGATCAGGTTTGTTATCACGAAGGTGAGATTTTTATGTGGAAGAATTGGGGAAGCAGCTTGCTACGTTACCCGAAGTGTATGCAAGCACTGAAGAAGTAACCAAAGACGATTTGCTAGTCAGAGATCCCACAGTCAACACAGTGGAGGAGATAGATCAACTTCGCGAAATAATTTGGGCGAAAAAACATTTGTTGGTCGGGAAAGGAAACGCGCTACCCCCCGCTGCACGAGGATCTGTTTGTGATATCGATGTGGGTAATGCGCGCCCGATCGCCCAAAAGTGCCGGAAAGTGGCCCCACAATTTCTCGAGAAGTTGTCGGCCCTGATCAAGGGGTTACTAGCAACTAAGATCATTCAGCCGTCAACGTCACCCTGGGCATCGCCTATAGTGATCATCGTGAAAAATAATGGGGTCGATATACGTCTATGCATCGATTATCGCGCGGTGAATCAACTCACGCGTTTGATGGTGTACCCAATGCCCCTGATCACCGATCTACTCGAAGATTTGGATAAAGCGTTGTGGTTTTGCTCTTTGGATATGGCGAGTGGTTTCTGGGTCGTGTCTATGACCGATCGGGCACGCCAATTTCGGCGTTTGTCACTCCATTTGGATTGTTTGAGTGGAATAGGATGCCCTTTGGCCTCAATAATGCTCCGCAAATTTATCAGCGGTTGATCGACAATGCACTATATGGATATCTTAGGGTCAAAGACGGTGCAGATGAATCAGCTGATGTATTTACAGCAGGAGAACCCGACCAAGCGCCGGGCCCGTCTGTGCTGCAACGGCGATCATATATCGATGATATATTAATCCCTGCACCTACTTGGTCCACCCTATGCGATAAGGTGCGGCACTTGCTGGAAAAGTGCGATCAATGGAATTTGTCGATCAGCGTGGCTAAATCGTACTGGGGGCGAAGCGAAGTGCCCTATTTAGGACATCACGTCTATTGCCGCGGGTTAGAAACAAATCCAAAGAACCTGGACGATCTGATCAATTTGCCTTTCCCTGGCACCTTACGTGCTATGCAATCGTTCTTGGGAAGCCTAAATTACTATCGTCGATTTATTGAAGATTTCGCGATTTATGCCGCCGTGCTTTACGAATTGAGGGAGATAGATTATCAAGAGTTGAAGAAACGATCACATAGTGAGGCGGAATCAAATTACAAGGATGATCGACTGATTAGAGCAAAAGTGGCATTCAGCATGCTCAAGGCGAAGATTGCATCAGCTCCAACCCTGCGACACTTTGAGCAGGACAAGACGCCGGTGATCGTGGTTTACGCTAGCAAATGGGCAGTATCTGCCGCTCTAGTACAAGAATACGATCAAGTGTATCATCGCGTCGCATTTGCTAGCCGAACGTTGAAAAGCGGTGAGCTGAATTAAAGCCCCGTCGAAAAGGAAGTTCTGGCGCTTTTACGAATTTTGGATGTTTATTTCACGATGCTGGTCGGAAAGACGATCACCGTTTTATCACGTCTATCTACATTGAAGTGGTTACTAACATCTAATGGGTTGGACGGACGATTAGGTAGATGGGCTGCGATCCTATCACAGTGGGACCTCGAGATCAAGAAATGTGTGCATGGAGAAGAGGAGGTGCTAGGGGCGTTAGCCGCAAGCATCACCCCTCGCACGAAATTGATGAAGCGTTGGTCGCGATCGCACCGAAAAAGCAACCGCGGCAGATGATCGAAGTACCACCTCCCACGGTTAAAAAAGGTGAAGAACTTTACGTGATCAGTTTTGATGGATCGGCAAGTGTCAAGAGACGTGTGGGTGCATTTGGTGCCATTGTGTGGAAGTTACCGGAATGGAAGATTATGATCGCGATCGCCGATCATGCACCGGATATCACGGTGAATGAAGCAGAATACCACGGGTTGCTTTTAAGTCTGGACTTGTTGGCACGATATCCCAAGGGAAGGGTGATCGTGTGTGGGGACTCTAATTTAGTGATCCGGCAAATGCGAGGAGAAATGGAATGCAAAGCTCCGCGATTGCAAGTGCTACAACAGCGTGCATTTAACCTCCTACGCGAGTGGAGTGATCATGATTTGGTACATGTCAAGAGAGAGTGTAATAGGAGTGCAGATCACATTACCACCATGGCTATGCAGGGTGGAACAAGATTTGAGATCGAAGATGAGAAACAGCTGGCAAGATTAGTTGATCTCAACCGTCTACCCGAAGTAATCACATGGAACGAAGATCAATCCGCCCCGCAGGTGCTAGCGACGACCCGATCACGTAACCACCGGCAACCACGACCGTCAACATGGACCGATGTACCAGTAGCCGGAATAAGAATGGAAAGGGTGAAAAAGGCACAGGATGAAGAGAAATGTATCCACGATTTGCGGTGTTATCTGTACGGTGACGTTATCCAATTGAGCGCAGACGAGGTGAAGGAGTGTGCGAAAATTGCTGACAACTATGATGTTGACGAACAAGGATTACTGATTTACTGTGGAAATGCGGCTAAAAGGAAAACCGGGGATGATCAGGATGATCAAGATGATCGCCGATCGTTAATTAAGCTGGTACTACCCGAGACCTTGCACGCGGATGTCCTCCACGACTATCATGTGAGTTTGGAAGGAGGACACCAGGGTATAGGCCGCACCTATCAACGGATCAGAAGGTACTTCCATTGGCGGGGTCTATTCCGCAGCGTGCAAAGATTTGTTGGACAATGTGTGGATTGCGAAACGGGGAAGGGCCAGCCTACGATCAAGGGCATGTCGCCGGGGAATATCGAGGCTACGTACCCGTTCCAAGTGATAGCCATGGATCACATACCGTCATTGTCTCGATCAACTGATGGGCATACGGAATTGCTGATTTGGGTTGATCTGTTCACGGGTATGGTGATCGCGAAAGCTGGAACATCTCGCACAGCGCAGAAAGTCGCGGAAAATTACGAAGAGTGCGTGTTCCGAAGATTTGGTGCAAGTGAGGTGATCAGGCACGACCGAGAGCCTGGCTTTATGTCGGAAGTATTTCGTGCGTTTAACAAGATCGTGGGACAACGGCAGAGTGCCACTATGGCGTATCGTCCGCAGGAAAATGGAAAGGCAGAAAGAACGGTGATATCCCTGGTTCGAATCCGGGCAAGCGCACCATTGTGGTGGAGCGGCTGATCGAAGTTTTTGAGACTTGATCAGGCGGTACCACGACGCCCATACTGCCGACTAACGAAGGGGGTCCTCCGGATGTCTTCGACTGCTTGTGTTCTTGGTCACCTTGTGTACCCGACGGCTTAGGCGTGGGTCGCTCCTCAGGTGGCGGGGACAGCGCACAGCGAATTATTGGTGCAAGATTGAATTAACTAACTTGTGACGATACAACCGATGCGATCAGGCTTGATCACGTGCGATCAGGTGCTTAAACCACGTCAATTAACCGTTATCAGGCTTGATCAAGTTCGGGCGGATGCTAAAACCCGACGATCAGCAGTATTCCGTCTTGATCGCAAGTGCGATCAGGCGGCAGTCCGATGCGATCAGGCGCTGAAACGAAGCCAATCGGTCGTGATCAGGCGCGATCAGGCTTTGGATGACGTTGATAACCGTCGATCAACAATATTCTGTCTTGATCGCAGATGCGATCAGGTACTGAAAGGCTCGATCAGGGGCTAAAAGCTGCTGCCCAGTCGTAATATACCTTGATCAGAATTGATCAAGCACCGGAAGTCGTTCAAGTAGCAGTTGGCGCGATTTGCGATCAGCGATCACGATCACGATTTGCAAAAGTGTCGATCAGGTGTTGATCGGTAGGGGGGTACTTGATCAGGCAGCGGAAGTCTTCACTGCCTGATCGCGGAGCCTCTAAGCCGTCAAACAGCTAAGGAACGCCCAAATCAATGCGCGCCTAGCCTAGAATATACGAGGAATAGGTATTTTATATTAAAATCCACCTAGTGTTCCCGTGGGGCGCTTAAAGCAGCCGAACTCTAGGGGCCAAACGTTAATTTAACGGGGAAGAGGTGAGAGCAATGCTCGATCACGTTCCGAAAACCAGAAAACCTTTACACGAAGAACCGCAGACACTGAGGGCGGAGTTGTGGAGTGAGTTCCCAACACTCTACGTCTGCCGGTGGGCCAAAAAATGCACTAAGTGCTCCCGCCCGGGACGTAGAGGTATATAATAGGGAGGGAGGCGCAAAGGCGCCGTCCCAAAAACGATCTGCTAGATCGAACGCAAAAGGAGAACTTTATTAGCAATTAAGCCCTTAGATCTACCCTGTTCCTACTTTCAACCAATCCGCATCGTCCATTCGGAACGCCTTCCGTCCATCAGTCGACCTGATTTTCCGCTTGTTCCTTGTTTGTTCGCTGGTGTTCGCCGCGTACCTGTAGGTAATCCGCCCATCTTCCGTGTCCCTTCTATATCCTGTCTATGTACACCACGGTGGTACGTACTACTGTACCCACCGTGGTACACATGGCAGTACCTAATTATGTACTACTGTATCCACTATCTGCGTCCACTATCAGGCCCCTAATTTAGGTCCTAACATTAGTCATAATATTAGGCCCCCTATGGGCCTAATAAAATCTCCAACATTAGGCCCTATTTTTGCCTAATTAAAAAGTCCGATTTACGACAATTCCACGTGATCATTTCCGGCAACATGTTGAGATCGGTCAATTTTTCCAGCTGTTTAACATCATCGATTTCAAATATTGTTCCACCCTTCATAACCCTAGTGGTGATGTGATATGCACTCTTATTCCACTCTCTATTGACATGCACTAGATCATGATCCGACCATTCGCGAAGGAGATTGAACGCACGCTATTGCAACACTTGCAATCGAGGAGATTTACGCTCTATTTCGCCGCGCATTTGCCGGGTTGCTAAATTCGAATCTCCACACACGATCGTCCTTCCTTTGGGGTATCTCAACAGTAGGTCCAAACTTAAAAGAAATCCATGGTATTCCGCTTCATTCACAGTGATATCAGGCGCATGATCGGCTACCGCGGTCATAATCTTCCATCCCGGTAATTTCCATACGATAGCGCCGAACGCACCTACACGTCGCTTGACACTTGCAGATCCATCGAAACTAATCAAGTAGAGTTCTTCGCCTTTTCCGACCGTGGGAGGTGGTACTTCGATCATCTGCCGCGGTTGTTTTTTCGGTGCGATCGCAATCAGGGCCTCATCGGTTTCGGTGCGAGGAGTGATACTTGCAGCTAACGCCCCCAGTACCTCCTCTTCTCCCTGTACACATTTCTTGATCTCGAGGTACCACTGTGATAAGATCGCAGCCCATCGGCCCAATCGTCCGTCCAACCCGTTGGATGTTAGTAACCATCTCAGTGTGGATAAACGCAACAAGACAGTGATCGTCTTTCCGATCAGCATCGTGAAGTAAACATCCAAGACCCGTAGAAGCGCCAGAACTTCCTTTTCGACGGGGCTGTAGTTCAGCTCACCGTTCTTCAACGCTCGGCTGTCGAATGCCACGTGGAATACACTTGATCATGTTCTTGTACCAGCGCGGCGGATACCGCCCACTTGCTGGCGTAAACCACGATTACTGGCGCTTTGTTCTGATCAAAGTGGCGCAGGGTTGGAGCTGACGCTATCTTCGCCTTCAGCATGCTGAATGCTACTTTGCCCTGATTAATCGATCACCTTCCTGATCCATATTCTCCTTGCTCAACGATCGGCCTTTTAACTCTTGATAATCCGTTTCCCTTAATTCGTAGAGCACAGCGGCGTAGATCGCAAAATCTTCGATAAACCGACGGTAATAGTTCAAACTCCCCAAAAACGATTGCATGGCCCGTAAGGTGCCAGGGAAAGGCATATCAATCAGATCATCCAAATTTTTCGGATTTGTTTCCAAACCTCGTCTAGAGACATGATGCCCTAAATAGGGAACTTTGCGTCGCCCCCAGTACGATTTGGTCACGCTGATCGATAAGTTCCACTGATCGCACTTTTCCAACAAACGATGCATCTTGTCACTCAGGGTAGCCCAGGTAGGTGCCGGGATCAAAATATCATCGATATATGATCGCCGCTGCAGTATAGACAGACCCGGTGTTTGGTCGGGCTCTCCAACCGTGAATACATCATCCGATTCGTCAGCACCGTCCTTAACCTTGAGATACCCATATAATGCGTTATCAATCAACCGCTGGTAGATTTGCGGAGCATTCTTTAGGCCAAAAGGCATCTTATTCCATTCGAACAATCCAAACGGAGTGATAAACGCCGAAATCTGACGCGCTCGATCGGTCATAGATACGACCCAAAACCCGCTCGCCATATCCAAAGAGCAAAACCACAGCGCTTTATCCAAATCTTCGAGTAGATCCGAGATCAGGGGCATTGGTTATACCATCAGACGTGTAACCGCGCTATAATCGATACATAGGCGAATATCAACCCCGTTCTTTTTCACGATGATCACTATAGGAGATGCCCAGGGTGACGTAGACGGTTGAATGATCTTGGTAGCCAATAGCCCTTTGATCAAAGCCGATAACTTCTCGCGAAATTGTGGAG
Organism: Peronosclerospora sorghi; assembly: GCA_026184515.1. Classification (NCBI taxonomy): domain Eukaryota; phylum Oomycota; class Peronosporomycetes; order Peronosporales; family Peronosporaceae; genus Peronosclerospora; species Peronosclerospora sorghi. The sequence goes on along the minus strand of CM047582.1, from coordinate 14,420,014 downwards.
CCACCTTCCGACACTTTGGGGCGATCGGGCGAGCATTGCCTACATCGATATCGCAAACAACTCCACGTGCAGCAGGAGGTAGTGCGTTCCCCTTTCCGATCAACAGATGTTTCTTCGCCCAAATTATATCGCGAAGCTGATTAATTTCTTCCGGTGAGTTGACCAAAGGGGTATCCAACTAGCAAGTCGTCCCTAGTTACTTCTTCGGTGCTTGCAGATACTTCGGGCAACGTAGCAAGCTGCTTCTCCAGTTCCTCCACATACAAATCTCCACCTTCATGGTAACAAACCTGATCATCCATAGGGATTACACCAACTTCGCTAGTATCGGCTGAGACAGGGTGATCGCGCGTGTCTTGAATAAAAGTATCTCTTGAAGTAGGTTGTTCAACTCCGTGCTCCGGGGTCGGACCTTTCATCTCCGGCTCCTTATTGCACCGCGCTTGCACCTCTTGCACATTTTGCGGCCCTCCGGTTACCAATGCCACAGATGTGGAGATCGGGTCCGTAGGGAGTATTAAAATACTTCGAGGAGTAGGATACTCCCTCTTCTCGACTAGAGGACCTTGATCGACACTTTCTTGATCGTCATTCACGGAATCGGTAGACGATTGGTACGCGAGATTTTGCCACTCTTTGTAACGATTAGACCCTATCGAAACAAATCCAGGGCGACGGGGCACATCATCTTTGTTCATCCAGATACCTAAAATTGTCTCATCTTGCACGATGATCGGATGATCAACGACGTTCGTAACACGCAGGTATCGCAAATTGACCACGCCCCTAGTGATAGTGGGGACCCAATCTTTTCCACGAGTAATCTACAACTTTCGAGATCGCTGGTCATAAATTCGAACCTCGGCAGATTGACCTACTGGGATCTGTTCGTACTGATTGAGTTTCATATAATTACCACTCGATCCATACAGCTGTCGGCGCCCCTCCAATGGGATGATCACCTCATCAGGCAAACTTAGTGCACCGTGGGCGATGTCTAATCGAACACCAGCTGGTATCATGAACTCTATACCCAGTATAGCATCTTGACCAACAAGTCTGCCCACCCATGCATGGAAATAATAGACCAACGAGCCTGCTAGCGTAATCTTGATTTTAGTGCGCCCTTCCGTGATGTATGCACTTTCTCCAATGTCGACACATTCTTGCGTTTGACTCGTGTCAATCCAACAACCCACCTTACGAGCAAAGGTTGAGTCGATGATCGACACTTCAGCACCAGAATCAAATAATAGCGTGGCATGTTCGTTATTGATTTTACCACTCGCTTTGGCTTGTTTAAACCATTTCTTTGGCGAGTGGTATTTCCAATATCCGCGCGATTCACCTGGAAGTAGACCGACCTCCATGATCACCGGGAACCGAGAAAACTCATCGATATGGAAATTAGCCAAGCGTGGTAAATCAGGCTGATCACATTTATCATTATCTCTTTCTGCTGCTTGATCAGCCCTCTTCTTATCCACATATGCAAAAATACACAAACCAGAACGCTCTTCTCGTACCAGATTCCAACCTGTCGAGCGTCCTAGTTTAACAAATCTTCAGCTTCCCTGGGCAGCATTCCAGCATGCTTGGTGGGATTGTACCACTGACGGATGCGGTTGTAAAACTCTTCCATAGGGCACTTTCCCCAAACGTGAACTTCGCCACAGGCTCGACAGACGTATAAACAATGATCGGTCGGATGTCCCTTCTTGCCACACTTGAGACAGGTCAGGCGCTTCCAGCAACGAAGATTATCGTGCCTGATCGACCCACAATGACTACATTTTTCACCGCCCCTTGATCGACTGCACTTGAATCACTTCGATTACCCGATCGGGACTCACTAGGCTGATCGAGCGCCCTTGGTTGGTCGCGTATAGCAGCAATCATGTAACGGCGCTGATCTCCATCGCTTCCACTGTCGTCGGCACTTGATTCTTCACTTCCAGACGATACCTTGATCGCGCGTACTGCTTTGGGCTTTCGCTCTGGGGATGGTGCCCGATCATCACCGAATTTCGGTCGGAATCGGCTGGTACCTACGGCCGCCGTTGGCTGGTACGACCTATTACGTGCATACGCCCACAATGTCTCTTTCAGGTCTGCCGCGGTGTCCAACCGCAAAAGCGCCAGTTGATCAGCGA
>CM047582.1:14389844-14407861 GCA_026184515.1 Peronosclerospora sorghi | reverse complement strand
ACACTTTTCACTTTTCGGGGTCTGGTCTCGCAGGAACGCAGACTTGACCCGACCGAACCAAGACCGGGCCTGGTCTTCATCAGCATCCTTGCCAGTGAAGTCCTTGAGGTCGGTCGTCGCGGCCATACGGATGCGCGGAATCGCGGCAGATCCAAAGTCGTAAGCAGTAGTGGAGGCTAGGTTACCTTGCGTGGCTTGCCAGCGCCCGTACAGTCTGACCCACAGTGGTAGTCAAGACCGCCGACCGACTCCATGTCACAGTCACTTGTCTTGCTTGGTCTACGCGGTCTTGCCGGTTACGGCTTGCGCTTCCCTTTGCCGACTTGCTTATCACTTCGAGTGGGCTTGTCCACAGATGTTACCGATTCCATATCCACATATCGGCAAACATTGTCACTTTGATGGGTAGACCGGTCTTGGACATGCGGGCGCAGAGGTAGTCTAACCCGGTCTTCCATGAAACGCTCCATCATCGTCTCAAACATGGCTTGGACGTTAGCTGGAGTCATAGGCAACGTGTTGATACCCTCCTTTTGCGGAACTGAGGCCTGTGAGGGTCGCTGGAGCCCCGACTGGCAAGCAGCCCTTTGCTGCCCCATGCCCCTTTTTTGTTCAAGCTGGGCATGGTCCGCCCCCATGGACATCCGCTCGACACCGGTCTCCAACTCTGATGAGCTGTTTGAGGCCGGTGGAGACTGATAAACCGATTCGTCATCAGAACCAATGTCGACAAGCGCTGTGGAGGCTTCAGCGACCTTCACTGCTGCGGTGGGAGTTGGGCGGCGAACCGCCCCCACCAGTGGGACCAAATGGTCGTGGAAGGTCGACATCGACGATTTCAGCCTCCAAGTCTCAAATTAAAATAGTTTTTGGACATTGGCGGGGTTCTGGATTTTAATGCCAACCTCCGCCAACATTGCCACCAAGTTCTTCACCAACAGTAATGGGCGATCACTCTGGATCTGCTCGGTAGTGGGACCGAGAAGATGGTCGGGGATCTGGAGGTTCAACACCCGAAAGACCACGTTAAAGCGAACAAATCGTTTCAGCTCAAAAATGTAATACATCTTGTTTAGGTCTTCTTCAGTGATGCCTCCATCTCCGACCTGAGACTTTTCTTCGAGGTCGTCTTCGTCGGGCGGCATTCCCAACGCTTTCTTGGGAGTCTTGGGGACCTTGGGGAGGTTGGTCTGATCGTTATGATCAGCCTCCAAGTATTTTTCGTCTTTTGATTTTCCATCAACTTTTATGCACATACATAGGATCAGGACCAAGGTCTTGATCCTTTCCGGGACTATAGCAGTACTTGCTATAGTCCCGATCGGCTCCGGTGGGAGCCTTTTGGGGAGGAAAAAATTTATTAATCCCGATCTGGTCCTCCACCAGGCCAGACCGGACATCGCCATCTTTATCGAGAACGAAGACGTAAGGTGATAGCCTTTCCTTACGACCTCTCCAGAACGATTCCACATTCAAATCTTCAAATTCAATCTTTGATGACAACTCGTGGTGATATCCACGATCACCAAGTGATCCGAGCACGCGCACCATTGTGGTGGAGTCAAGTTAGAAATCGAATACATTTGTATCGACAACCTGACCACCACCATCGTGCCCAGCCTTCCAACTTACGGGGGGGGTACCCCGCGGACCTCCACTCGAAATCTGGTCCGATCGTCCGCTGCTGGTAGACTACCGGTCATCATCCAAAGACACTTGGTCCGATTCACTTAAGTTCATCTCACCTTGTGTACCCGATAGAATGGGCTAGTTACACACGCGGTGGATCGGGATCGCAGATCGATCTGATTCGGTCTTGAGTATGAGACCGTACTGGCTAGGTATACCTAGGGCGGAACTCTTCACCCCAGGTACGTACAGACCAGAACACTTCCAAAAGATAAATTCCAATAGGTCGATCGTCCAAACGATCTAGACCTGACCAATACGAAATAATAGAGGGTAGACCAATCAACCGGTCTAGCCCCTGACCAATATGAGAGAAGACCAATACCGGTCTAAGCTCCAACCAATGTTACAATGAGCCAATATGTCCACGTGAAGACCCAATATGCCCGTGAAACTCCACAAACGATATCTCCACGCCAAGACCAATCCAGTGAATAGCACGTTCCAAACGTACTTGACTTAAAGTGTCGAGATCGCCAAATCGTACTCCCGTCGAGGGACTTCCGGTGGCCAAAGTTCGCGCGCGGCGCGTCCAGACCGGGTATAATAGGCAAGAGGGGATAATTCAACCCTCTGCCCCCAAACACTCCGCGGCGGGCGGAGGCGACTAGTGTACCTGAAAAGAATAACGGCGACCCCTTGCTGCGGTGTAGACCAAGACCAGAAGAGGTTTTTGCCACCTATTCCTAGACCAAAAACCTTTACTGGGAAAAATCCGTAACCAAAAGACTCTTACTTGGAAAAACCACAACTAACCAATAATACTACCTCCCTATGATCCCTAATGTACCCACACCAAATTATGTAAAATACCTAATGTCGGGTGACTCACCCAAGACCGGCGTTCTTGATACTCCTTGAATCTGATAGGCTAAAAAGCCCCCCTTGTTTAGACCAATCGGAAACTCGACCAACTGCCTTGACCAAAAGTGACCAAATTTGTGGTACACTTCACCACAACACCTTGATCGCGCGTACTGCTTTGGGCTTTCGCGCTGGGGCCGGTGCCCGATCATCGCCGAATTTATGGCGGAATCGGCTGGTACCACCTATTACGTGCATACGCCCGCAATGTCTCTTCCAGGTCTGCCGCGGTGTCCAACCGCAAAAGCGCCAGTTGATCAGCGAGCTCGCGATTGGCCAATGTATCCAAGAAATGTTGTACATGTTCACGTAAAGTCGTGGGCGATACTTCCCTGATTGGCAACCTGGCTCGCAATCCCGTCACATTCAACCGGTGCAAAAATTCGATTGGGCTTTCATCCGACCGCTGCTTCGAATAATAGTACTGGCGGGATGCCGATTGTCCACTTCCACAATATTGCACTTCAAACTCATCCACAAGATTTTTCCAACTTGATCGAGTGCTTCTACTCAGCTTGCGATGCCAATTGCGCGCTGGTCCTTTTAGTAAATCGCCTAGGATTAGACACTTTTCAGGATCAGAAGCTTGATCCCGCATAAATGCTGACTTGAGGCGACTAATCCAATTCCGCGCTTGATCTTCATCCCCTTCCTTTCCCGAAAATTCTTTTAGATCACTGATCGCAGATATCCGAATCCTGGGAATCGTCTGTTGATCAGGCATCCCAGTATGTGCGGACGAAATGTTGGCTCGTCGTGGTAGTGTGATCGGCTCATCTGGGTCAATGTACTCGCTCTGGGATCGTTGATCATGGAAAGAATATACGGATTCCATGTCAACGTCCTTGACCGTTGCCGATCTTTCTGGCTTCGAGTGCTGCTGAAGCAGTGAATGCACAGATTCCATATCAACGTCCTTGATCGACGCCGCTCTTCCAATATTTAGCTGGCGGTTTTTACCGCCGACGACTCCCGGTGTCAGCTTTCGTCTTTCTTCAGCCAGAAACTTCTCCATAGCCTTATCAAAGAATGGCTGCAGCTGTGGGCTTTGCGATACTTGATCATCTTCTGCTTTGATCGATTGAGGCTCCATCTTGATAGCCGAAAACTTGGATTTATCCTTCTGGCAAACTGTCATTCTGGTGATCTTGGGCTCTATACTCCCGGCACTACTCGACTCCGCTTCAAATTCATCGCCTTCAGAAGGGGCAGATTCGTAGCACGATGATCCCATGTGTTCTGCTGCGTTGTTTGATGGACCTGCTTCAATCTTCAACGGAGATTGCGATGGTTAGACCCACGATAGATAGAAATAGATGAAACAACTGCTGGGTAGCTTCTGACAGATCTTCTAGATCCTGATCAAACACCTCTTCAGCATCTTAGGCGCCTGTCGTCAGACCTGCCTGCTTGATCAGGCGTGTTAGCCTCAGTACGATCGTGAGCTTCTCCCTCCCATCCGTAACCGGCTGATCGACTGGTACGTTCAGCTTCTCGCTGATCATGACCCCAAGTAGGCTCATGATCGAATTCATCAATAAGAAATCTTCCAGTTTTCCTTTATAAACCTTTCGGTAAAACTTTCTCACCAGATCGGCCTCCGTTGGTGGTGTACTTGATCGACTTTCGTTGCTCTCCGACCCAGGCGCCTTCATCAACACCTTCGGCTGGTCGGTCTTGTAATACTTCACCACCGGAACCGAATCCGGATCATTATATACACATATTTTTGGCGGATCATAACTTGCGTTATGATCCGCATGGGCTCCCGAAGGAGCCTCGGTAGGTGGTTGAGCTTCTCCTCCTTTATTTCATCAAGATTCCTCCCCAGATCCTGATGATTAGCATTCCCTTTCTTCTTCAGGCATGACAACGGCGAACTGCCTTCCGTCGTCACAACCTCCTCCTCCTTTTCCACCTTTATCTTCACTTCTGCTTCCGCTTCCGTTTTCACTTTCACATCAGCGCCGTCTTGCGTAGAATCGCGGTGATATCCCGCGTCGCCCAAGGATCCGGGCACGCGCACCATTGTGGTGGAGCGGCTGATCAATGTTTTTGACGCTTGATCAGGCGGTACCACGGCGCCCGGACTGCCGACTAACGAAGGGGGTCCTCCGGTTGTCCTTGACTGATTGTGTTTCTGCTCACCTTGTGTACCCGACGGCTTAGGCGTGGGTCGCTCTCCAGGTGGCGGGGATGTATACACGGCAATTCCTTGATGCTTGCATCAAGGAAAAGATTGGGGAACTTGTAAAGAGTTGATCGAGGTGCTGATCAGACGTGATCCGGTGTAATCGAGCTCAAATCAGGTGCGAACAGGCTTGATCAGCAGTGATCAGGCTTGGGCAGGCACCGAAAGTCGTTGATCAGCTGTGATCAGGCCTGATCAGGCACCAAAAGTAGTTGATCAGCGGTGATCAGACTTGATCAGGTGCCAAACGTCGCTCAGACACAAGTTTGTGCGGTCTGCGAGTTGTTGATCGCGGGTCACGAGTTGCAGATTGTCGATCAGGTGTTGATCGGCGAAGGGGGTACTTGATCAGGCAGTGGAAGTCTTCACTGCCCGATCACGGAGCCTCTGAGTCTTCAAACAGCTAAAGGAACACCCAAATATATGTATTCCTAGCCTAGACCTACGAGGGGGGGGGTAAATTTTGCTTAATCCACCTAGAGTTCCCGTGGGGCGCTTACAGCAGCCGAACTCTAGGGGCCAAACGCGAACCAAACGTGGAGAGGTGAGAGCACTGCTCAATCACACTCTCAAAACCAAAAACCTTTACTGAAGAACCGCTGACACAGCGGGCGGAGTTGCGGAGTTAGTTCTCAACACTCTACGTCTGCCGGTGGGTCAAAAATGCACAAAGTGCTCCCGCCCGGGACGTAAAGGTGTACACTAATAAGGGAGGCGCACAGGTGCCGTCCCGGAAACGATCTGCTAGATCGAACGCAAAAGGAGAACTTTATTATTGCTTAAATCCTAAGAACTACCAATTTCCTAATATCCACCAATCAGAACTACCCGTTCCAGAGTCCTCCGTCGACCAGTCGACCTGATTTGTCCGTCGTCCGTCGCCGCTCGTCGATGTTCGCGGAGTACCTGTACGTAATCTTCCCATTTTCCCATGCCCTGTCTATGTCCTGACTATGTGCACCACGGTTGTACCCGCAACTGTATACGCCGTGGTACCCACAATCCTATATTATTACGTACCGATTCTGACCGTAATCGCCCCCCCCCCCTAAATCAGGCCCTATAATAAGGCCCTATAATAAGGCCCTATAATAAGGCCTATAATAAGGCCCTATAATAAGGCCTTATAATAAGGCCCGTTATTGGGCCCAATTATAACACGCTTTACGACAAGACTATATGTTTGGTGTACGTAGCTCTCATTTTGATTGGCTGAAATTGACAGCTTTCACTCATTTTGATTAGCTGAAATTGACAGCTTTCACTCATTTGGATTGGCTGAAATTGACATTCGTCCATTGGTTAGGAAAGAGCGTGGTATAAAGTGACTTACGTTGAATAGCATATAGCCCGACTTACTTACTGGCTCAATTAGATAAAATATAGAATATAGTGTATATCTATTTGCCGTGACTTCGCATTTTTCTTAGGTCAACCCCAATTTACATTCTGCAGTGTTACAAATATTAGATTAATTGCCCCGTTGGTACAACGGGGACTATGCTAGTCTATAATATAAAAAGAGTGTAAAGAAATTAGTTGGTAACCAACTAATACCAACTCACAAAATTTTTCACCAATAAATGACACGTACCAACTCAAAGAAATGACACGTACCAACTCAAATACCGGTACCAATTAATGCCAACTCACGCATTTTTACCACCAATGACACGGACCAACTCAGATAATTGCGTGGCTGGCGGTTTCCCTCGCAAAGGCAGTATCATAAATATGACAATGCAACGATTGAGTTTATGGGCATTGCCAACATTCACAAGATGAGCCAGTCATTAGATGCGTTAAAAGGTGCGCGACAAAGCGCGAAGCGTGTGTGTTAGAACGTTGTGTAAGATGGGAGGACTGACACCCTTGTGTCGATTGCGTTTGAGTTAGCTTTGGTCAGTCCTAGTAGCGTGGAAGATGGCGACAAGCATTACCACAATCGTCTCGAGAGTAAGGACGCCATGTGTCTCGCTGGTATGTCGCTGATAAAACGAGAAGCTGACGAGTGTTTTCTTGTGTGTCCGGCTCGATGGTAGATACACGATGGCTCAAACACGTGATGCGTGTGTTATCGGGGGCTCGCCGCGTCGCCGAAGTGCTGCATGAAGATGGCGCCTCGGTGCTCGTGTATTGTAGTGACGGATGGGATCGCACGCCGCAGCTCGTGGCCCTCGCGCAATTGATTCTCGACCCGTTCTATCGCTCGCTCCTTGGCTTTGCAAGTCTCATTGAGAAAGAATGGTGTTCCTTTGGCCACAAGTTTGCCGACAGCGTCGGCGTGGGCAAAGACATTACAGACCAGCCGAACCAACGGTCGCCCGTCATGCTCCAATTCCTCGATTGTGTGTGGCAAATGACGCGGCAATTTCCCACGTGCTTTGAGTTTAACGAAAAGTTTCTCCTGCACATCTCCGACTCGCTCATTTCGGGTCTCTATGGCACGTTCTTGTGCAATTCCGAGCGCTAGCGCGTGCTGGACAAGGTCTGGGAACGCACCGAGTCGGTCTGGACGCCCGTGCTCGAAAACTCGGTGCCGTACAAGAATCCACTCTATCGTCCCACGAATCGCGTGCTGTATCCATGCGCGAATCTCAAGCGCGTTGTGCTCTGGGACGGCATGTTTTTCCGATGGGATCCCGAGAGTCATCCCGACTATATGGAGTACATGGATCCCGTCGAGAAGCCCGACGATGACGCGTCGACACACGACTTTGACGAAGAAGAGCATGCCCCAGGCGCGAGTGTCTTGGATCCGCCGTCCGTCATGCCCATTGGGGGCGACCTCGAAGACAAGGCCGAGCTCGACTTTGACGTGATTCACGATTTTGACGAGTGTCGGACGAACCCGCTCATTATCGACGCATGCGTCGAACTCTTCAAAACGTAAATAAACTCAATATCTGGTGGACAGCACGTAGGAAAAATCAACATACTTGTACTTGTTGCATAGATCTTAACTACCTGGCCTTACAGTTTCGACCAGGTCATTTCTTGAGATGGTACGTGTCACTTATTGGTTGAAAACTGCTTGAGTTGGTATTAGTTGGTTACCAACTAATTTCGATAGGCCCCGACTAGGGGCACACACCACTTTTGCTAGGGGCACACCCCGTCGATGCACCCAACCGGATTTGGTCTAATTTTGCATCAAGGGTTGTCGAGCTTCACAAAAGGAACCCACGATTCGGTTAGAGTTACGCCCTTAAAACCGACAGTAGATGTCAAGCAACATTTTTCTACCAATAAGCAGACAGCTCAGTTCCCATTCAACACTTTATTCCACTTGTTTAGCCATACGAGGCACAAATGCGGGTAAGCCCGTAATGGCCCGCCCAAGAATGAGAGCGTGAACGTCATGTTAAAATCAACAGAAAAAGGTTGCGTGCACTTTGTATGATCAAAACGCACCTGCGTACGAAGTTTCGACGCGGGAGGATCAGTGGAAGTGGTGTAGATGCGTGCGCGCGCAGTAGCGGTAGAGATTCAGTGCGTGTGCTTGTGGTAAGCAATATAAAAACGGAAAGTAAAGATATATTATGTATGGTTACTTAAGTCGCTATCCAGTCCTAATGCAACTTAATCTAGTAACTGCCTTCATATGAAAAAAATGTATGTCTTACCTGCATCAGCCAATGGGCTTCAACTATACGGAAGAGTGTAAACTCCAAAATGGGTACACACTCTTCCAACACTCCTCCTGGAAGACCGGAGGCTGCACCATCATCACTGTAGCCCTAGCGCTGCACGCAACTCTTGAATCCTTGGCGCATTGAGGTCCTTGGTCAGTAGATCGGCCAGCATATCCACACTTGGCACGTGACTAGCCGAAATAATGCCCTTCCTCGTAAAGTCTTTCAAGAACTTGAGCTTGATGTCGACGTGCTTCGTGCTGGCAGCGCTCGACTCATCTTCCAATTGTTTAATGGCCGCTTGGTTGTCCATCTTGAACACTAAGGTGTCTTCGAATGCATGCCGATTTCCGCAAGTAGCTCCCGCAAACCAAGCGCCTCTTTGCCAGCTACAGCAGCAGCAACAAATTCCGCTTCGGCGGTCGATAATGCCACCGCTGTCTGCTTCTTGCAGGCCCAGCCCACAAGCATACCATTTACGAAAAGCACCATCGCCGAGACACTCTTTCGATCCGCCTTGTCGGCCGCAAAATCTGCATCACTGTATACCATTATGCGCAGCGGCATCGGCAGATCTTCGTCGTGCTTCAAAGCCAATTTCAGGTCACTCGTTCCCTTAAGGTACTTGAGGATCCTTTTAGCAATCTTGTAATCGCCTACGGTGGGTGCATGGGTCTTTCTGATGGCGCGGTGCACAGAGAACGAAATGTCAGGACGTGTGCACCTCGCGACCCACAGCAGCTGCCCACCAGCGATTGGAAGTGCTTGATACTGGGCATGTTGCCCCGTGGTTGCAACGGCAATTGCTCTTGAAACTCTTTGCTTTCATCGAGTACCAACACCGGTGTACGAGCTGGGTTTATCTTTTCCAGTTTGTGTGAAACCAGAATTTCCTTGATCGTCGCCTCTTGATCCAAAGTATATCCATTCCTCGGATCTCCTGCGACTCGAATACCGAGAAACTTGGTAACGCAACCCAAATCCTTTAGCTCGAGCACTTGCAAGTCGTCGAAAAACACATCCACTATTTGATCGCTGGTACCGGTGACCAGGAGATCGTTAACGTACGCCCCGACTACGGCTGTTTCATTTCCCACGTGCTTTACAAAAATGCATGTGTCCGTGACACACTGCACAAAATGAAACTTCATCTATGTCTCGCACAGACACTGATGCCACAGGCGTCCAGCCTGCTTCAAACCATACAGGTTTCGCCTTAGCTTGAGTGCAAGCTCCTTTGGTGATTGCACACCATAATCACGCAATTTTTCGTCTATAATTTCCATACCTTGCGGCACTTGCAGGTATATTTCCACATTGTCTTCAGATTTTGCTTTGGAGTAGGCATTCGGCACATCGACGTGACGTGCCGCTACCCCCCATACTTGAGCCAGCGCCAGGAGCAACTTTACGTTGTTCAACTCCATAACTGTTGAAAACGTGAATAAGTAATCATCTCCAAATACTTGCTTGTCGCCTCTGGCAACTAACCTGGCCTTGTACCTCTCAACCGAACCATCTGCACCGACTTTCGTCTTGTACACCCACTTGTTCGGAAGAGGTAATTTACCGGCGGGACGGCGCACGATGTCCCATGTGCCTAGTTCTTGGAGCGACTTGATCTCCTCCATTTCGGCGCGTTTCCACATCATCGAATGATGGCCACCATGCGCCTCCCTGTAATTTCTTGGATCCGGCTGCATCGGTAGTGCACCTGCAGTTCCAGCATCCGTTTCACAGACTGCATAAACGCATAATGCGGTTCCACCATTTTCATCATTTTTGTCACCCGTTTCCGAAACGACGTCGCTTGCAACTGCCCTTCTAGACCTCGACGCTTCTAGTCGCATCTCTTGGGTGTCTTCCTTTGCTTCCTGCGTGACTTCCTTGTACCCTGCCTAGTGCTTTCCGCGTGCTGGGGCGTCGCTTCAGACTCCGGTATTCCATCATTTGAATGTCCTGAAATCTGTGTACTTGAATCGGTGACCCTGGCACGAGATTCTGCTAACTCATCAAGCTCTTGGCTGCATTCACCTTCTAATACCTTGGTGATATTGTCTCTAGCCTCGGCACTCATCGTTTCAATCGCTGTGACGTGCCTGGTCACTACGACCACTCTATCCTTAAGTAGCAGCACTTTGTATCCCTTGGTTTCGTCACTCTTTCCAAGGATAAGTGCACGTTCGGCGTGCTTCGACAACGCCTTCTTCTTCGGGTCCCTCCAAACCATGCACGGGGATCCGAAAACCACAATGTCATCCACCACCGGTCGCTTGCCGGTGAGTACTTCGAGAGGCGAAATTCTACCGGTGTTTGACCTTGTCGGAGTGCGGTTGAGTATATATGCTGCATACTCAGCCGCCTCCGACCAGTACGTCAATGGTACGCCTGATCCGAATATCATGCACCGGACCATGTTGAAAATGGTCAGGTTCATGCGCTCCGCTTTGCCATTCGACGCAGGAGTGCCGGCTTCGGTAACCTGACGACGGATACTAGTCTGTTTGCAAAAAAGGTCAACATTCTGCTACTCGCCGCCACCGTCGGTACTCAGCACGTGCACCCTGCAGGAGAACTCGTTTTCGAACCATTCAATGAAATGTCCGAATATCCGTGTGGCCTTGTCCTTCGGCGCGCTGCAAAAACGCGTACATAGTTCGAAAAATGGTCGACAAAAAACGACCAAGTATCGATTTCCACCTCTATCGCGGGGGGTGATAGGACCCTTAAGGTCGCTGCATATCACACCCCCGATGCGATCAATCGGTGCGTTTGCACCAGAGTCCGTTTTTGGTTGTGCTTTCCTTGTGCCCTTGCCTTCAGCACAGGTCAGGTAGTTCGGTCTACTCGTGTCCGTGAGTACGATGCCTGACCTGGGGTCTTTCGCCAGCCTTTCGACAGTGTCGTAGGCCAGGTGACCCAGACGCACGTGAAAATGATGCAGGCTACCTTTGTGCGCGTCTGAATCGACACCTTCCAACACACTGTTCATCACCATACTTTCAAACCCTTTCGAAATACCATCTGTATTTTGCGCTTTCAACCTGGCTACAAAAACTGACCCTTGAATCATCACATCGAACAACTTTTTCCCTTTTACCATAACTCGCAGCTTGTGGCCGTCGTCGACAATTTCGCAGCCCTTTTCGCGTAATCGGCCAAGCGAGATCAGGTTTCTGGCTAGTTGCGGTGCATAGTATACTTCAGTTAAAACAATAACCGTTTCACTATTGTTGCACGTTCGCAACGTAAGCCGCCCAACCTTGGTTGCCTGAAGTGTGCCACCATCCGGCAAGGTAAAGTTGTCGTCGAGACTGCAATCCCTGGCATCTTCCAACAGACTAGCGTTCGACACTAAATGTCTACTAGCCCCAATATCGATGATCCAGATGTCTTCATCTGCATTTCGAGTTCCACATGCATTCGAACTTCCATCCAAGGTCGAAAGCACGAAACGCTTTGACGACCCTTCGTTTGCGCCACGGCTTTGCTTTTGGGTGCGTTCACCCCCGTTATTACGGCGCTTTTCGGGGCAATACCTTTGTATGTGCCCCTCACCACCACAGCTGTAGCACATGCGCCGCCCCTGACCAGATGTTGCTGCATGCACGTGCAACTTAGGGGCGGTCCTCGGCTTCATCGCATCATCCTTGAGTTCTTGAGCCCATGCGATCAACTCTTGAGCATGACTAAGATAATCCCCCCGTCTGGGTTCATATCTAGCCATCATGATTATCTTGAAACGTGGTGCGGCATACTTCACAATTTTTTCAACGATTAACTTTTCACTCGAAGCGAGCCAGAGCTACTAAGTAAAGGTAGTGTTCCGTCCAGCTGCGCTTTGGATCTTTTTCCATTGCGAACCTTGTGGCGGCTTGATGATGCGATATGGTCGCTCGAAAACCCAAATACATCCGGTCCATTACGTGGACCAACGTCGGTCGCACCCGCCACCACCATGCAACATTTGTCCGATAATATTCGGCGGCGGTGCCCTCCAAATGCTCCCCAAACTTGTTTACCTTCAACCGTTCACTCCATTGAAAACCAGAACTCATCTCGGCGATCTCGAGTGCCTCCATGAACAGGTAGGCCCATTGCCGGTAGCCTGCACCCAAACCGGGATACAGCTTGCGTCCCGAAAATTTATCGATACACAACTTGGGCATTTTGTACCCGGTGTACTGCACCGGTACACTTGGCTGCGCGACGGGCACTTGGCGACCGCCTGTACCTTGCGCCGAAGTGGGCGCCCTGCGAGGTGCATCATATGTTCTCGGGCGTGGCTTTGCGCCAGCTTCCACCCCTTCGTCCTCGGCCAGGTCATCCATTGATATCTGCTTACCGAAGGGACGTTAGTTTCGGAGACTTTCACGAAACTCATCTTGTGGTATACGTATAGGTGCCTCCCTCTTGCGCTCGGGGGACCTCTTCTGAAATGTGGGCCTTGTTCGCCCTGCATCATCGGCATCTGTATTCAGCGCAATCTCTCGCAAATCACGCACCATGCCCTGAAAATCGCCCACAGAGGGCACATCGTCTCCATCAAAATCATCCATCGTAAAATTAATAAAAGAACCTCAATCACTTCCGTCAACAGCTTCCCCTTAGATGAGGGACTTTCCACAAGCTCCACGAAACGTAACAACACGAAAATATTCAAACAAGAACACTCCAATCACCAAGAACACTCTACGATATTACTTGGCGCAACTTGGGCTCATAACCTGTTAAAATCAACAGAAAAAGGTTGCGTGCACTTTGTATGATCAAAACTCACCTGCGTACGAAGTTTCGACGCGGGAGGATCAGTGGAAGTGGTGTAGATGCGTGCGCGCGCAGTAGCGGTAGAGATTCAGTGCGTGTGCTTGTGGTAAGCAATATAAAAACGGAAAGTAAAGATATATTATGTATGGTTACTTAAGTCGCTATCCAGTCCTAATGCAACTTAATCTAGTAACTGCCTTTATATGAAAAAATGTATGTCTTACCTGCATCAGCCAATGGGCTTCCACTATACGGAAGAGTGTAAACTCCAAAATGGGTACACAATCTTCCAACACGTCATGCGTGCCTTCGTACGTATTCACGGATTCCAAGTTGACTACATGACGCATGACATGATACTCATCCGAAACGACGTTGCCACCAAGCATGTCTCGAGCATTGCGCGCAATCTCAATCGCTTTACCGCAAGAGTTGCGTTTCACCATTGAGATGAGCTCGACAGGAGCTTTTGCTTTATCGAGGAGACGGCCCACTTGCAGACATGCTTGAAGACCTAGAGCGAATTCCGTGTTCATGTCTGCCAACTTTTTCTGGATAAGCTGATTCCTGTGGAAAGCAAGAAATACAAATAAAACTTTTAAAATTTCTTGGTTACGACACTCGGCCTTATTGTCGAGTACGTACGCACCAAGTGGAGCACCAAACTGAGAGCGATCAATGGTGTATTGGCGAGCAATGTCCATGCACGCGTCTGCACATCGTGAAAATCGTTAAAGTGTGAGCCAGGGCAGCTGAATCCATATAGCTCGTAAAAAAAATCCCCGTACATGCAGCGCCCAGAGCTCCCCACGAAATTCCATAACGAGCACTGTTTAAACAAGTAAATGGACCCTGAAATTATCCGAGGATAAGAAAACATGAGAAAACAAAGTGACGTAGAATGGGGCCAGAGCATACCTTAAGGCCCTTACTTAGGGCAACATGTTTTCCTTTGGAACTTCGACATCTTCCAGAAAAATCATGCCAGTAGCAGACGTCATGAGGGTTGCCTTGCCTTCGATGTATGGAGCTGACAAATCCGGAAAATCCTGAATAAAAAGTCACTCAGCTTTGCTATGTCAAGTAGCAAAAAAAAACCTGCAAGTCACGCACCTTTTCCAAGATGAAGCCACGAATATCACCCTCGTCATCTTTAGCCCAGACAAGGAAAACGTCCACGATTGGAGCATTGGTAATCCAGTTTTTCGAACCATTGAGCACGTACATATTTCCGTTGAGCTTAGCGCGTCTCCATTCTAGTCAATTTTTACAGAGTACACGTGTGATACATCTAGATTTTGATCACATCCGACAGCAACAGCGTACGATGCTGGGTCCGAGCCGTGATTTGGCTCCGTTAAACCAAAGCAACCAATGATTTCGCCTGTAGCAAGACGAGGCAAGTACTGCAGATTGTCAGTCAACCATAAACATTGAGAGAAAACAAATCCGTTACTTGAAGTAATGAAATTTTTAGCTACTATCAGACGAATTATGTTACCTACCTTTTCTTTCTGCTCATCGGACCCAAATGTGTTAATTGGGTGCATCACCAAAGACGATTTCACACTCATAGCCGAGCGATACGCGCTGTCCACCCACCGAGCATTCACACCGGCATCGACGGGGTGTGCCCCTAGCAAAAGTGGGGTGTGCCCCTAGTCGGGGCCATTTCGATATTGCCATATAAAACCGTTTTTTCTGTCCGTCTGAGGCAAAAATATTTACAAATATGCTCTACTTCTATTATATAAAACCGTCTGTCTGTCCGTCTGCTGAGGCCGTACCTAATCGAATTCCAACTCTACTGTCAACAGTTGCGAAAACAAAGGGCGTGACTGGGTACACCCCCCCCTTTGCTGCGTACACCCCCCCTCACTTTTATGTCCAAATGCGTCAAATATGGGTAAGTTTTGGGAGGCTAGCTTTAGGGTATAATATTTCCAAAAATAGCTATAATTTCACAGCCACTTTGTGGTTCATGAATTTTTTTGAAAACTCCGCCCTCCGCTGAAAGCGTGAGAAAATATTCTCACTTCCAGTACGGTGTGAAACTGGTTTATGGCGATAAGGCTGAGCTGCTGAATTTGGTGACGAAGGAGGATCAAGATGCCTTTTTGAACACGCTGTTGAACGTCGGTGTGCAGTACCGCGAGGTATACAACCTCGCTGCCCAGGAGGCCCAGTCGTTCTACGAGCTTAAGGACTTTGACATGAGCAACAAGGAAGTAAGTATGGAAGTAAGTATGCTACAAGGGAAAAGTCGTGTTGGTCGTCAACGTGTCTAGCAAGTGTGGCCTGACTCCCACAAATTACCCGGAGCTGCAACAGTTGCACGAGAAGTACCAGGAAGAGGGTCTGGTAGTGCTGGGATTCCCGTGTAATCAATTTAATAATAGCCAGGAACCCGGCACCCACGAGGAGATCCTTGAGTTTGTGAAGCAGTATAACGTGACTTTCCCACTATTCGAGAAAATACGACGTGAACGGCTCAAACGCTAGTCCAGTGTGGAATTTCACAAAGTTCCTCGTGAACCGTAACGGCCAGCCGTACAAGCGCTATGTCATTTGAAGAGGACATTAAGGAGCTCCTAGCGAAGGAAGCCGAGACGGAGAAGACGGAGGAACAAAATGAGGAAGAAGCTGGTGAATCCGCCAAGTCGGATGAGGAAGCGACGACGGAGAAGAAGGTGGATGATACTGCGGAAAAAGGTGGAATCGAATAAGGAGGAAGATATGGCTTTGACGGATGTGGTGGCGACCACGGAGGAGGCTGTCAAGTCGGAAGAGGCTGCGCCAGCGGCACCTTGATTGGCTGTTGACTGCCAACTTATCGACTTTCCCATCGATTTTTTATTGTAATAATCGGTCGCAAATTTTTGCAAGCATATACACATTTGGCAAGTTCAAATTTTGAACTATTATAAAACTCAAAACCTTCTTCACTGCTACAATCATTCCTCACGCTGGCGGAGTTTTAAAAAAACTCATGAACCACGAAGTGGCTGTGAAATTATAGCTATATTTGGAAATATTATACCCTAAAGCTAGCCTCCCAAAACTTACCCATATTTGACGCATTTGGACATAAAAGGGAGGGGGGCGTACGCAGCAAAGGGGGGGGTGTACCCAGTCACGCCCAAAACAAATTGGTTTCTGTTGAAAAAAAATTTACAGCCCGGAGAGTGTTAAAGTTGGGTAAATTGTTTAGTCAATAACTTTAGGGAGTGTTAAACTTGGGGTGGAAATAAAATTATAAAGGACGAAACTACATGGGCTACAATTATCAAAACTAATTTTCTTAGCTATATCTACTTCTATAATATTACAGCTGAAATTGGTGTTAAATCGTATGATGAAAATAGATGTATCAAATGCAGTCTTAAAAAATGGATCCGGCTTCATCCACCGGCCTCATTGCATAATAGATGCATGCACAAAAAATACAGCACGGTAAGCCTAATCCAAATGTAGACCGTTTGTGATTGGAATTCGCGCACTTTCAACAAAAGTAGCCATGGACGTGCATTGAAAAATGAGCAAGCAATAATGCAACAAATTCTTTTAGAGATAAATAGAAGTGAGCGATCGCACGTCATAATTGCGACGTACTACAATCAAGACGCCACAAATGGATCTGGACGTGCGTGTATTAATAACCGTGTGGAACGGGTCATCCATGTAACAGGGTTACATTTGATTACGTTGTGTACGTAAATATACAACGGTTGTGGTCATGTATTGACCGGTCCGAAAGGTTCGGACCTATTCGTTGTTTTAACCAATCAGGGCAGGAGACCTTGGTGGAGGCGTGGCAGCCTGCCGCGTGTTGGTACACAGGTGGTGTACATTACATTTCGGCTAGGTACGAATTGAGTAAGTTCTACTTAGTATTGCATATAGTTTACATTAGTTTAATTAATTTAGGCTAATTTAATTAATTTAGGCTAATTACATATTAAATATACATCAGTTTACAAAATATACTAAGGCTGCTAAGCGCACGACCTCGACCGGTCGCGCGCGCAGTGAGCGTTGTAGTGAAAGGGAATACCTTCCCTTAACTACCCCCTTTCTAAGGGAAGACTTGTATCAAGGCGTTAGTCTATACTATCTCGTAAACCAAGGGAATCTTGGACCCGAGTAAGAGAGCTATCTCTTACTAAGCCCTTTTATAAGGGCGTATCGGCTAAGTAGCGGCGAAGCGAACGCCGCTTTAGGAAAATCTTCCTCTGTGCGCTAGCCGCACCGTGCGTGTACGCACCTGCTACATTTGGTAGCACTTGTAGTCAATCCAACACCTGTTTTGGTCGACGACAACATCCTCTGCAAAGGATGAACCAAGAGGATTGGGGTAAGCTAACCCCCGTCCAACAAGAAGCCTTTAACAGGCTGTTATCCATCTTGGGCGATGATGGTATGCAGCTCATATTGGATCAGGTCTTTGAGGCCGTACGTGAGAGCGTTAACGACCTCATCGCCCATGAGGCGAATTTTTGTGGAAGTCGTTCCACGTCTACGGGGTTGCGCCTTTAGTTGTCCTTTAAGATAAAGGAATTCACCGGCGAAAAAGGTGATAACCTTTATGTGTGTCTTCGCGAGGTCGAAAAGGCCTTCGCCACAGCGAAAATGATCGAGGATCACTTGCAAGTGGGACTTGTGTCGTAAAGCGGACTTTTTTAATTAGGCAAAAATAGGGCCTAATGTTGGACATTTTATTAGGCCCACAGGGGGCCTAATATTATGACTAATGTTAGGACCTAAATTAGGGGCCTGATAGTGGACGCAGATAGTGGATACAGTAGTACATAATTAGGTACCGCAATGTGTACCACGGTGGGTACAGTAGTACGTACCACCGTGGTGTACAT
>CM047582.1:14302207-14379844 GCA_026184515.1 Peronosclerospora sorghi | reverse complement strand
ATCGTGATCGCTGATCGCAAATCGCGCCAACTGCTACTTGAACGACTCCCGGTGCTTGATCAAGTCTGATCAAGGTATATTACGACTGGGCAGCAGCTTTTAGCCCCTGATCGAGCCTTTCAGTACCTGATCGCACTTGCGATCAAGACACCTGATCGCATCTGCGATCAAGACAGAATATTGTTGATCGACGGTTATCAACGTCAGCCAAAGCCTGATCGCGCCTGATCACGACCGATTGGCTTCGTTTCAGCGCCTGATCGCATCGGACTGCCGCCTGATCGCACTTGCGATCAAGACGGAATACTGCTGATCGTCGGTTATTAGCATCAGCCCAGACTTGATCAAGCCTGATCACGGTTAATTGAAGTGGTTTAAGCACCTGATCGTACGTGATCAAGCCTGATCGCATCGGTTGTATCGTCACAAGTTAGTTAATTCAATCTTGCACCAAGAATTCGCTGTGCGCTGTCCCCACCACCTGAGGAGCGACCCACGCCTAGCCGTCGGGTACACAAGGTGAGCAAGAACACAAGCAGTCGAATACATCCGGAGGCCCCCTTCGTTAGTCGGTAGTCTGGGCGACGTGGTACCGCCTGATAAAGTCTCAAAAACTTCGATCCGCCGCTCCACCACACTTGCACTGACCCATATTACGGGTAAAGCCCGTGCATGGTCATTTACGTGTCCGGATTCGGTCACGGACGTGTTCCCAACATTTAAAGTCCTTAAGCAAAAGCTTATGGACATGTATGCCACACCTGATCTGGTTTTCCAGAATCAGCTGGCGTTTTTAAGGTGCCGTCAGGGCACTAGTGACTTGGAGACATACATCCAAGAACTTAAGACCTGTTGGCAGGGATGTATGCGAAAGCGTATTCGGACGATGTGTCGATTCCCGTGTTTATGGGTGGCCTGAAAGAAGGGCCAGCACGTTCGGAGCTCTTCCGATGCCGACCCCAATCCCTGGGGGAGGCGTTTAAGATGGCGTTTAACGCCGAAAGGAACTTTCGTTCCTCTAAGGTGGGTCCCGAACCTATGGACCTTAGTCAGGTCGAAGCGGAGGGGAAACCTTCCGCTAAGAGTCACTCTGACTACTTTTCGCAGAGCTTCGAAGCGGAGCTCCTTGCAATGCTGCAGCGGTATGGGCCGCTGAGATTCTTCCTGTGTTAAAGCACGGATAATCTGCGGACAGATGTCCGAAAAACACCCCAGCGAGACTCTCGCCATAAGGGGCCGAGGGCGGGTAAAAGTACCTCGCCCAAGCCGTCGTTAAACGACGGCTCCCAGTAGGTGCGGGGAGCCCTACTGGGGGATCCCTCAGTGCTGTTAAACCCCAGGGTAGGGAACGACAGCACAAAGCCCCGAGGGAAACGGTGCTTTCTAGCACCGAGTAGGTGTACCAGCCAGGTTTTCTGGTCGTCCTTGCGGACGTGAAAGGCTTTGATAAGCCTTGTAGAGTCTTGATAGACTCTGGAGCGTCTGACAACTATGTCAGACGGGCTTCTGTAGAGAAGAGTCGGCTGTATGCCGAGGCCCTAGAGTCACGTTCTCGTGACGTTTTTACGGTCCGTCTAGCGACGGGCGTACATGTTTCTGTACCCAAGGTCTCGATTGACCTTAAGATGAAGTTTGCAGACTTCGATAGCTCTGAACGTTACCTAGGCCTGGATTTGGACTCGAGGTATGACCTCATTCTGGGCATGAAGTGGATGGAACGCCACGAGCCATGGATAGACTGGAAGTCTAAATCCATTGGCTCAACACACCCGCGATCGGGTGAAGCATTGGAGAGTCATGAACCCACCTTTGCTCGATCGCAAAAGCGATTTTGGCGTGAGATGCCAGAGATTAGGATGTCCAAAATGATCGTTCCCAATGAGGTCAAGGAAGTGTTCCTTGACGAGGAGGATTCGGCGGTTAATCCCCACGCCGATATAGGCGAGACTGGTGAGTCGCCAGTGGTAGAGGTGGATTCCTGAGGTTAAGCGCGAGTCGCTTCCTGGAGAAGAGACCCGTAGTTTGTCTCATCTGCAGGTCGGGGTGCCCGACCACGCCGTATTCGGCGAAAAAATTGCGACTCCAGTGGTAGGGGTAGGGACCCCTGTGGTTAAGCGCGAGGCGCTTCGAAGCGAAGAGACCCGTAGTTCGTCTCTTCCGCACGTCGGAATTGATTCCGACCACGCCGTATTAGTTGAGACCGGCGAGTCACCGGTGGTAGAGGTAAAGACCTCCGTGGATAGGCGCGATGCGCTTCCAATAGATGGGGCAATTGACTCCCCCCATCTGGGTCTCGGGATGAGTCCCGAGGCCAATAGTCAGCAGTCCTATCGGATGATGAATAGTGTGACAGGTGTTGTCACAGAAGGCGTAAGCCTGGAACGGTTGCCTGGGGTAGGCGAACTGTTGTCGTTGGAGGAGATGTCCTTCAACGAGTTTAAGAATACTGTAAAAGCAGGTGAGCTCGACGATATCGTCGTGTTGCTTCCGGAAGAGGAGTTAAACTCCTCATCCACGATGGACGAGTCAGTTCTGGTGCAAACCAAACAGGCATTGAATGCCCGAAGCGGCCTCAAGATCCTTGCAGATCCTGAGGACCCTTACTATTCTTTACTAAAGGAATTCGTAGATGTCATTAGTGACAACCCGCCGATGGGGTTACCACCGGATCGGGGAGTCCGACATGAAATTGATTTGGTTCCTGGAACCAAATACTGCGTCACTAGGCATTGGCCTCTCCCCAAGGAGCAATGCGACGTCATCGACGCATTCTTCAAGGTGAAAGAAGAGGCAGGGATGGTACGGGAGAGCAAGTCTCCCCACTCATCTCCCACTTTTTGTGTTCGTAAACCGAACGAAAAGTGGCGCATTGTGCATGCGTACAATAAGCTGAATGCAGCTACTGTACCCATGCAAACTCCGATTCCTCGGAAGGATGTCCTCCAGAACAATATGACGGGCTGTACGGTGTACAGTGCCTTAGATCTGGTGGACGGGTATTATCAGGTGCTCATGCGAGCATCCGATATTCCGCTTACAGCGGTCAGCACGCCTAGTGGCATGCTGTGGGAGTGGATAGTTAAGCCAGAGGGGATTTCGTATGCACCAGCGACTTTTAATCGCTTGGTGACTCAACTCTTCCGCCCTCATAGAAAGTACGCTCAGACGTACTTCGACGATATATTCGTTCATAGTCGCGCGGAAGGCGACTCGTATGATGTTCAGACGAACCTAATACACCTTCGAGCTGTGCTCGAATGTATGCGAGAGCATAAGTTATATGTAAACGCATCCAAATGTATTTTTGGTGCTGAGGAAATTCCTTTCCTCGGATGCTTCATCGGTAAGGATGGAGTGCGGGCAGATCCCGCGAAGGTGAAAGCCATTGTGGAGTGGCCTTCGCCTGTAAATCTTAGAGACTTACGGAAGTGGCTTGGATTAGCCAATTATCTCCACAAATACAGCGATAACTACGCTGAGATGGCGAAGCCATTGACAGACCTTCTTAAGAAAGATGTAGATTGGTGTTGGGAAACCAAACACGAAGACGCTTTCGAAGAGGTAAAGGGGAGCTTGTTAAAAGCCCCCGTTCTTGCTCTACCAGATTCTGGGAAACCATTTAATGTCGTCTGCGACGCCTCCGATTTCGCAATCGGATGGGATTTGTTACAAGCAGATGATGCGGGAAGGGAACGCGTGATCGCGTTTGAGTCGAGGCAGCTTAAAGCTACGGAAAGGAATTATCCCGTTCATGACAAGGAGCTACTTGAAATGAAGTATGCTCTTGTCAAATTTAGGGTTCACATACTCGGCTCAAAGCCGTTCGTGGTTTATACAGACCACGCGTCCTTACGGACAGCGACGAAGTCGCCTCATCTCTCCCAACGGATGTCCCGTTGGCTCTCCTTCTTTGCGGAGTACAACTTTGAGGTAAAGTACAAACCTGGTAAACAGAATGTACTTGCAGACGCGTTGTCGCGTCGTCCCGATTACGAGCTCGCTCACGCGACATTCATCACCTCGTCTGTTGTGGATCTCATACGCCAAGCGTATGAGAAAGACCCACAATTTACGGCGCTTATCAGCGCACTGGGTGACAAGGGACTTGGCTCGTATGAGCCTACCCTGTCAAGTCGAGCTAGAGCTCGGTTACACCGTTACAGATACTGTGACGGTTTGCTATATTATAGCACGAGCGCGGAGGACACTCCGCGGGTGGTAGTTCCTCATGATGAGGAACCGAAGTATAGAGTCCTCTCTGAGGCACATGACGCCCCTACCGGGGGTTATTTAGGTCGGGATAAGACCTACAGCGCTTTAAGCGCTTTGTATTGGTGGCCCAACATGTATAAGTGGGTCGGTGCGTATAATCGCACCTGCGAGACGTGTCAGAGGATCAAACCCTCTGCAGGTTCAGCTGCGCCTTTGGCGAGCTTATCCGTTCCTACGGAGTGTTGGAAATCCATCCGTATGGATTTTATCTTCGGTTTTCCGAAGGATAAGGCCGGTAATACCGGCATATTGATCTTTGTAGACCGTTTGAGCAAGATGGATCACCTGGCGGCGGTGCCAGAGTCCATTGATGTACAAGGAACAGCGACAGTGTTCCTAGAACGTGTCTTTCGACAGCATGGTCTACCCGATTCCGTTAGATCGGATCGGGATCCTCGTTTTACGGGACAGTTCTGGGGGGCGCTATTTAAGGTGATGGGCACCAAGCTCCTCATGTCCACTGCGGATCATCCGCAAACGGACGGACAAACGGAACGCGTTAATCGCGTTGTAGAGGATATTCTCCGGAGTTTATGTCCGGATTCTCCAAAGAGTTGTAGTGAGATGCTTCCTATGGTCGAATTTGCTATAAACAATTCGGTCCATGCATCTACGGGCTTTTTACCCCGTTTTACGTTAACGTATTAGTGAATCCGAGGGTTCCGTTGACACCACGTGTGTGGGGTCCAGAGCTTTAGGGGGGAGGATTCCCCGATGTCAGCCCTGTATATGTGCGAAAGCACATCGATAAGTTTTTATCGATGCGCCTTAGTGTCTTACGACACGTTTGCGATGCCATGGCGGAAAGCCAAGACAAGCAAAAGGAACAGGCTGGACGAAAGGGTCGGCGTAACAAAAGGGCGTACAAAGTAGGAGAAAGTGTTTTATTAAACGCTAAAAATCTTCCTACACATGCAGTTTCCAATGTGTTACGGAACAAACTGCGCACCAGGTTTGTGGGGCCTTTCAAGGTGCTAGCCCGAAAGGGCTTGGCGTATACCTTGGATATCCCGAAGGCAATGCGTACACATCCAACTTTCTATGTAGTTATGCTTAAGCCATGCCAGAACACGGGGGCGGGTCCCCTCTTGGAGGGGGATGGAAAGTCGGGTAGCCATAAGAGCCGTAAGACATGGCAGTGCGGAATAAGTCCGACAGGGCCAAAATGTGACCACGAAGCTCCGCAACGGTCGACTCGAGAGAGTCAAGACGCTTTTCGAAGCGTTCAATCGCATCCCCCTCATCGCGGAGTCCCTCTTGGACGTCCTGGATGCGATGGCTGTGTCGATCACAGCGCTCGCGGAACTCGCGTCACAATTGCGCGACCTCCTCCTCCAGTTCTCGATACGGAGGGTATTCCACATTACCATGTAGAGCGTCTGATGGCGCGACGCCATCATCGGGGTCAAACCTAATATCTGGTGAAGTGGAAGGGTTATCCACATTCACAGAGTTCGTGGGAGTATGAGACTCCCCTGCGGCAGGATTGCCGTGACGTCGTTGACGCTTTCGAGCGTGAGAACCCCGCTGCGAGTCGAAGACCAAAGGGGCGCAAGAATCCCCTTCACTCCCAGTAGTTGGGAGTTCGCCGGAGGCAGATGTGGCGATCACACTGTTCTCTGGCACCGCGTTGGGGGCAGGAGCGCTGGCATAGCGCGTGAGATAAGGGGCAGGTACTAGCCCCATCGCCTTGGCTCTGACAAACGCCAAGAGCAACGCCCTCTCCACCCGAACGTCACGGGGGTAATAGCTGTCGTGCAGCTGAGTAAAGCTAGGGAGGAGTTTCTCCCGTTCCGCCCAAGCAAGGAATTTCTTTTCTGCCTCTTCGTCATTCTCTCCCGGAAAAAGAACGATATGATCCTCGCGGAGGTTCTCAACAGGGGCACCCTGTGCCTGTCGAGGCGCTCTCGGTATGAGACGCCAGTGAACTGCTTCTGCGCGAGCAGTTGTTCCCGGAGTTTCTCCAGGCGTTCGCATTGATACGGCTGTTCGGCCTCAGGACCAGGAATATAGAATGCTCAAATATTCCTTACCACAGTCCTAGCCCACTTTTGGGGGTCACGAGGACCCTCAAAATTATGTGCCGCCCGTGGTGGGCGTTTGGGGGCGCGTAACGCAGCCTTTCGTGCCTGTGCAGCAAGTTGAGTTTCTTGAGCCGCATCCAGCTCATTGGTGATGATCGCCTTCGGCGATCAGGATGTATCATCCGACATTGGTTGGGGTGGCGCACTAGCTAGTGCATTTTCCCCACGTGTGGGGAACGGATTAGGCTGCCGACATCGCCTTTCGGCGTTGTTGGAGCGGTCAGCCTTTGGGGAGATATCCCCAAGGGCATCTTCCTCCGAGTTATAGGAATAGTCTACATCCAATTCTCGAGTGAATCCTCAGCACCACTAAAGGTTCTCATGGTAAGCCAGAAGTTCGGGCAGTTGGATTTCTCCAACTATAATTGGTTATTGCGTAAGCAATAGTCTTGATGGGGGAGGATGTAACAGGGTTACATTTGGTTACGTGGTGTACGTAAGTACACCACGGTTGAGGTCAAGTATTGACCGGTCCGAAAGGTTTGGACCTATTGGTTATTTTAACCAATCAGGGCAGGAGACCTTGGTGGAGGCGTGGCAGCCTGCCACGTGTTGGTACACAGGTGGTGTACATTACATTTCGGCTAGGTACGAATCGAGAAAGTTCCACTTAGTATTACATAGTTTACACTAGTTTTATTAATTTAGGCTTATTACATATTAAATATACATCAGTTTACAAAATACACTAAAGACTGCTAGGCGCACGACCTCGACCGGTCGCGCGCGCAGTGAGTGTTGTAGTGAAAGGGAATACCTTCCATTAACTACCCCCTTTCTAAGGTAAGCCTTGTATCAAGGCGTTAATCTATACTAACTCGTAAACCAAGGGAATCTTGGCTCCGAGTAAGAGAGCGATCTCTTACTAAGCCCTTTTATAAGGGCGTATCGGCTAAGTAGCGGCGTATCGCCGCTTTAGGAAAGTCTTCCTCCGTGCGCTAGCCGCACCGTGCGTGTACGCACTTGCTACAATCCCAATACAATTCACGCCATTCTACACCTTTCCGGTAAATGATGAATGCATTGCTTTAGCTCTCTCCGATAAGTGACTTATCGGGATTGAAACTAGTAAGACATAACATACACAGATGGAAGTTCACCATAACTCCAACATCTGTTACAGAAATTTATGTTAGATAGATAATCACTTCTCAATATAGATCCCGTTGAATAAGTCCCTGTTTCGGACATCTTCTTCTTCACTTAACGAACTGTTAACTGATACCTTATTCGCCGCCAACGTGTGTTTGTGGAGATATCACGTGTGATTACTTTTCGTTTTATATTGGATTCTTTATTGTACATTTACGATCTAAGTTTTCGACTACATCTAAGCAATGGATTCAAGTGCTATTCAACAATAGTACTCCACTTTCACTTACGGGTATCGTCACACTACTTTCGGTCAGCCGTTCTTGGTCGCGCTGCAACTCGTTAATTAAACCACACTGTTGAAATTTTTTCAAGTGATTCATACACTCCGGTATGGGACTGTATACAAAATTCAAGTGAAGCGCGAACACGGTGGTCACTTATGCATTTATGAATTTTAAGCAACTTCGGAATTTTAACTGAATGTTTGCTTTAATTAGGAATTTAAGGTTATGTTCTTAAGTACGCATTTATAATTAGTATATTTTTTACTCTAAAATAAAGAACACTTACTTGTTTCCTGTGCGCTCCTACCCTGATTAAGTAGGACACGCTTCTTTCCAAGAAAATTACTCCCAGACTATCAGGCACTAACGACCGGTACAGTTATTACGGAATATTGGCATTGCCCCAACTCGTGTCAATTTCCTACATGCACCTTACGCTCGCAAATTTCGAAGACGTTGTCTTTGAAGCAAAAATGCGCCGAGTTCATACTCTCATCATGAAGGGCTTGTTGTCTAAACTTCTTCGTGGAATTAAAGAGTTGGCTCTGTAGTTCTCAGCTTGTATTCAGTGTAACGCAGATAGCGTCAAAGCAGTGTTGCAACTCAGTAATCCTACCAGAACACAGAAGATAACTTGATTCTATTATAGTAGAGTAGAACCAAGAAGGAGAAAAGGACATAGGAACTAGAAATAGTGAAAACAAGAGTTAGACAGGCTAGTTAAGTGCACTAGTCCTGTCTTGTAACAGACCAGAGGATCTCACTTTGCAGTTTGCCATCGTGCACTCAGCCCACTAACCTCGACAGCCATCTCAATCATCCTCGCCGCCTTTCACTTTCTCGGAACACGCCCATATTCTGTGACATTACCATACAAAATGAAAAGGCTATCCCGTGGATCATCTGTGACCAAGCTGAACTGCGTAGCCGTTGGATAATCTACATTGGATGAAGTTAATAACGTGATGGATGTAATCGCGTATGATGCTAGCTCTGGCATTTTGTATGGGCCGCACATTTTTAACCATGAGTAATTTGTCATTAGCGGTGCCTGCCAACTGAGATAGATGAAATCGAATGGTTTCTCTCGCTTTCTTTCGGTGTCACCGTGTAATGAGCCGCCAATGCTCATTGTCCGATTTTATTTCCACCTTAAATTCATAATATTTTCGTCAAAGAGGCTTTAGGATTTCGCACTCAAAATTATTTTTTTGAGCGTCTACTCACGGAATGATAGCTGGAGATCGGATGATTTTCGTCTTAACTAAGCTAGATGTACAAATTCGTTGGAGTGAATTGCTTCTAATTCCTAAGCGTCTTATCGTTTTTTGTTTTTGTTGAAATGTTTCGTTGTCCACACTTGCGTAGATTCTTGGAAACTTGATTCGTAGATGTTGTTTAATGCCTTCAATATACTGAATTCGTCTTTTGTTAATTTTATCGCAACCAATTTTCCGTTGACGATGAAAACAATACCCCGAGACAGTTCAAAGATAGTAGAAGAAGACAACCAAGTCATGGAATTAATCAATCGAATGTGTATTGAGAAGTGATTATCTATCCTAACATGAAATATCTTAAGAGTTGAGGTTATAGCGAACATCCATCCGTCGTGTATCCTACTAATAGTAGGTAGTAAGACTTCTAGAGAAATATACATACAGCCGGGTGATAAGAACTGTTTCGTCCTCATCTCGCCAGAAACGATAACCATTGAAGTGTAACACGCTGAAATCTGCACGGCATACATATACTGATAGTTAGCAAATGTTGATGGCTTAAAGACTATTGACACTACCCAAAAAAGAAAAAAATGAAGTTGATGCTAAAAAATAAAGTAAAGCTTACTTTCTTCTTCTTATAAGATCTTAAACTACCCGGTCTGAACACTTTTGACCAGGTAGGATCTTCAGCAGGGGTTAATAACTGCGCGACGCTTGCCACGCAGTGGAGGTTTCAGTTAAGTTTGTAAAAGAGATAAAAAAGAAAAGTGTATATGTTGAGTTACCTCAAAATATAACCACACCAAAATTATACCAAGAGATAACCAAAAATGTACCCACCCATTTCAGCCAATGGAGTTTCACTATATTAGAAGGACGCAAAAACACAAAGTGGATAGCATGCGCTTCCAACAGTTGATCGGTACTAGCCGTGACCAAACTAAGCCTGAATTTGAATATGTTGAAGTTTGCGAGTGATGTATATAGTCTGGTAAGATACTATATACAAACGCCAAGTGAAGAGCGACCACAGTGGTCACTTACGCATCTATGCATTCTTAGCTACTGTGGAATTTTAACTGAATGTTTGCTTCTATTAGTATTTTTAGCTTAGGTTCTTAAGTACGCATTTATAACTACAGACGTCCCTCCGAAACTTTATAGCCTCGGTGGAAGGTGGAACCTATAACGTATCGGAGGGTATAAAAAAAGGAGCGGAAAAATCAATGTATACGATTTCCACATAGGAAGAACGACAGCGGTGGAAGCCGAAACTTATAAAGTACTGGAATTTATTAAGTAGCAGGGGATAAGATTTCAGAGGGATTACCGTAGTATATTTTTTACTCTAAAACACAAAGAACACTTACTTGCTTCCCGTGCGCACCTACCCTGATCAAGTAGGACGCGCTTCTTTCCAATAAATTTACTCCCAGACTATCTGGCACTAACGGCCGGTGTAGTCATTACGGAATATTGTCCTTGCCCCAAACTTGTGTCAATTTCCTACAATATACGCCATGCATGTTACATGCCTGTTGGTGTTGGAATATGTTGAAGTGCAACGGTATTCCAGTTGGAGCACCGTAGCACATTTCATGGAAATAAGTATACTCAATTTTATATTTTGTGGCTAACTATAATTAGTTTAAGTCAAATATATTCACTTATACATTTTCACTATTTGTGACTGGTCGTTTCTTTCGGTTGTCTCTTTCGTTGTTACGTTTTCGCTGTGCGCATCAAGTTGTTTGAGTTTGTGGGGCATATACGTTTACGCTACGTTGTGGAGATTACGTTTACGAATCACGTTGTGGAATTTACGTTGTATTGGATCTTGACTGGAAGTTTTTGTTCAGAGTCGCTCATATTTCAATCGTGTACTTGCGGGCACGCGTTACAGCAGAAACAGTGTGTACTTTCGCGTCGTTCCACTAGCGAGCAACAGAGAGAGAGGAAGTAACGTAATGCCAACAAATAAACGTAAAATAAACTTCTATTATCCACTTCCAACTTGTAAATCCACTACGAAACACAAAACGAGACAACCGTAACTTGTTCCACAATCCACGTAATTAGTGTCGAGAACATTCCACACGTGATCCCGCGAACTGGACTCCACACAACCACACTCGCGAAACAAATCAAAATCCAAAGTGATTTTATTAGTGTTAAGTTAAGTACTTAAACTAATAATATTCATATACGTAATTTGCTAGATTTTTGGCAAAAAGTCATAAATCAAATAAACGTTTCCGGCGATGCCAGGCGCTGCAGGAATTGCGCGCTCTTTTAAACCCTCCTTATTGACTTTCCGACAGCAAACACCTAGCCCATCTTGATCGCCATCAATCCGAGTCCCTCCTGTATCTGCTTCAACTTCGTTGGACCGAATCCTTTTGTCAGCACGTCTGCCAACATAGTGTCCGTAGGTTCATAAACCGGCGTGATTAAACCATCTTTTGCCTTCGAAATGAGAAACTTCACTCGTACATCCATGTGTTTCGTTCTTCCTGTTTTTCCATATCCTTCGATCACTTTAATCGCGGCTTGATTGTCACAGCGTAATATCATCGGAAATTTCAAGACAAATCTAACTTCCTTGGCCATCTCCATGAACCCAATCATCTCACATTCCACGAACGACGCAGCGTAAAGCTCCGCTTCCATTGTCGAGAACGAGACAAATGACTGCCGCTTGCAAAACCAGTGCACTAGGCACCCATCCATCGTAAAAAATTCCTCCGCTAGTCGACTTGCGTTCATCTTTAGACCCACGCCGTAATAGGAGACGAATTCAACCGTAACGTGAAAATAAGTAGCAAATGCATTTTACCAGCTAGAAAAAAGATATTTAGTGTTAAGTACTGAAATCTTATGATTAGAACGAGTAATTTATTAGTTACGAGGAAAAGAGCATATGTCAATGAACTTCCAATAGTCCAATAGTGCACCCGGGATGGTGGGTAGAAGCACACCTGTGCAGGGTAAAGGCGACGCCAACTAAAACTAGCCCATCCCGCGGTATGTACTATTGGCATCTGCTGCGGTTATGTCATCATCTTCTTGAAAAATAAAAAGACTCGGTCGAGATGTGCTGAACGGGCACAGCGTCCGAATAACCAATAAACTCCACTTCTTTTGTTTTCTTGGTCTTCTTTTCTTGTGTGATTTCCATTTGAAATTTCATACCACTTGTTCCCTTGAGATATCGCAGGATGTGCTTTGCTGTTGCCCAATCGAATTTGGTGGTAGCGTGCGCCCTGTGGGTCGCGTTGTGAACTGCAAACGCAATGTCAGGTCTGCAGCACCGCGCGATCCACAACAAGCTATTGGTCAGCGGTTGAAACTTCTTTATCGACGGACCATCATCTCGAACGCATGTCTTCAATAACTCGTGATCTTTCAACACTTCGCTTTCATATTCATCTCCAATAGGGTCCTTGACAGCGTTTGAGTTTTCCATCCCATAGCTCTTCAGTAAATCAGCAATCACAATTTCTTGATCCAGCATGTATCCATTTTTTTCGTTCTAGTTAACAAGAATGCCCACGAATTTTGAAACATGGCCGAGATTTTTGATTTCTAAACCTTTTCAAATCATTGAAAAAACTTTCGATATGACGCTCAGTGGTCGCTGTATTGAGCAAATCGTCGACATAGACCCCACAATCACGACTTCACCTTTAATCTTCTTGTGGTAGAGGCATCCATCCGTGAAACTTTTCATATATCCACAGTCAGTTAACTTGGAGTGCAACAAACGATTCCACTGTCTTCCAGCCTGTTTTAGCCCGCAAAGCGACTTTTTCAATTTCAGTACGGCTTGTTTGGCGTTGTCTATCTTCAACTTTTTTAATTTGCTTGCTTCAATCTTCATTCCGCTTGTGATATAAAGAAAAATGTCATGTTCATCCTCAACGCTTTGACGTAAGCGTTGGAGATGTCTCCGTGCATCGCCTGCACCTTCCACTTGCGTGCCAGAGCCAAAATAAATCGCACAGTGGTCATTTCTATGACCGCAGCGAATGTCAATTTGTAATCTTCGAAACGCTGTTCGTTCCCGCAGGCGACGAGTGTCGCTTTGTAACGCTCCAGGGCGCCATTTGCATCCGTTTTTATCTTGTAAACGCACTTCATGCGAAGGGGTTTGTCGTCAGCTGCTATATTAAGAACGTCCCAAACTTCATTTACTTCCAGCGCTTGGATTTCTTCGTCCATCGCTTGAATCCACTTATTCGCATCTTTCGGCTAATTTCTTCCCGGTACTTCTTCGGGTCGACTTCCGAAAGTAAATTTACCTTGCCTTGATCGTCCAACTCATCGTTATTTTCAGTTTTTTTATTCGTTTTGAGGCCTCGACTTTACGTTCTGACGCGTAAGGTGGCGCTCCCTTGTCCAACGTGGCTTCTTTTCCCTTTTGATTCTTTTAAAATCCCTTGATCTTTTCTTTCGTAATTTTCCGCGCCTTTTTCTTCGGTTATAGCACCTCCAACGCCTTCAGAGACTTGATCCGCTCCTCCTGACACTTGGTTTGATCCTTCTGGGCCTTGATTGCTTTCTTGATTTTCTTTACCTTGGTTCATGTTTAGCGTACTCTTCAGCTGCCGGTTCTGCACACCGGTCAGCGTCTCCACATTTTTTACATGCTGCGTGACGGTAACTTTCTGCTCCTTTTTCAGGTACACCTTGATACCTTTAATCTCTTCACTCCGAACGATTATAACCCCGACATGAGCCCAATGGGCTAGCGCGTTCGTGCCGGGGTTTCGATACACGGTGAACGGCGATCCAAACGTGACAATCTCGCCCAGGTTCGGCTTGGTGACGGTTAACACTTCGAACGGCGACATCCGTCTTGGATTTGCGATGGTGGGGGTTTGATTCATCACATATGCTGCATACTCGGCCGCATCCCCCCAAAAGGACAAAGGCAGGCCGCTTCCGAACAGCTTGCACAGAGCCATATTCATGACAGTCCGGTACATGCGTTCCGCCTTACCGTTTCTCGCTTGTTTTCCGGCCTCACTTATCTGCCGCGAAATGCCGGTGTGGTAAAGCATACTACGGTTTTTGCGGTACCACAGTTGGTACAATAGTCAGTGCCATAGTTGGTACAATAGACGATATATTAGTCGGTATGATAGTTGGTACCATAGTTGGTACAATATCCGGTACGACTGTTGACACAACAGTCAGTACAACAGTCGGCACAACTGTGGCGGACATGGACTGGACATAGACGGGGCGTCGTGAAGAGGTAAGACTATGTACATGTACCTAACGAACACCGACGAACACCGACGAACAGCGGCGAACGACGGATAAATCAGGTCGACTGGTCGATGGAGGACGCTGGAATGGACGGATCGGATTGGTTGATATTAGGTAATTAGTAGTTCTTAGGATTTAAGCAATAATAAAGTTTTCCTTTTGCGTTCGATCGGTAAGATCACCGAGGGGGAGGCGTGATCTCATCGCGCCTCCCTCTCTTTTGAATACGCACCATTTACGTCCCGGAAGGGAGCATGTAGTGCACGTTTTGCCCACCGGCAGACGTAAAGGTCTGGGGAACTCACCCTCAACTTCACCCGCTGTGTCAGCGGTTATTTTGTAAATGTTTTTTTGGGTGGGAAAGTGTTCTCACCTCTTCCCCCATTGGTCCACGTTTGGACCCTAGAAGTTCTGCTGCTATAAGCGCCCCATGGGAAATCTAGGCGGATTGTTAGTGGAAACTGTCGATCAGCCCGTAGCTGATCTACCCCCCCTCCTCGTAGGTCTAGGCTAAGAATACATTTCGATAAGATATTCTGTTAGCTGATTAAGACTCCAGAGGCTCCGTGATCGGGTGGTGAAGATTTCCGCTGCCTGATCAAGTACCCCTCCACTGATCACCACAAGATCATCGATCTGCAACTGCGCTCTGAGATCAACAACTCGCATATCGCTCCAACTTGTACAAAATCGACTACATTGATCACCGACTCTGATCATCCCCTGATCAAAGGCCGGCGGTCCTGATCATCGACTTTTAGCGCCTGATCAAGCCTGATCAAGCCTGATCACTGCTGATCAACGACTTTAGCACCTGATAAAGCCTGATCACTGCTGATCAAACCTGATTACACCTGATTCAAGCTTGATTGTACCTGATTACGCCTGATCAGCACATAGGTCGTTTCGTTACAAGATTCCCCAATCTTGCATCAAGTAATTGTCGTGTTTACATCCCCGCCACCTGGAGAGCGACCCACGCCCAAGCCGTCCGGTGCACAAGGTGAGCAAAAACACAAGCAGTCAAGGACAACCGGAGTACCCCCTCCGTTAGTCGGCAGTCCGGGCGACGTGGTAACGCCTGATCAAGCGTCAAAACTTTGATCAGCCGCTCCACCACAATGGTGCGCGTGCCCGGATCTTTGGGCGACGCGGGATATCACGGCGATTCTACGCAAGATGGCGCTCGTGCGGACGTGAAAACGGAAGCGGAAGCAGAAGTGAAGATAAAGGTGGAAAAAGAGGAGGAGGTTGTCACGATGGAAGGCAGTTCGCCATCGTCATGCCTGAAGAAGAAAGGAAATGATGATCATCAGGACCTGGGGAGGTATCCTGATGGGATAAAGGAGGAGAAGCCTCCACTACCTCCCAAGGCTCCTTCGGGTGCCCCTTCGGATCATAACGCAAGTTATGATCCGCAAATTATATGTGTATATAATGATCCGGATTGGAAGCCGGTGGTTACGTATTACAAGACCGACAAACCGAAGGCGTTGTTGAAGGCGCCTGGGTCGGAGAGCGATGAAAGTCGATCAAGTATGCCGCCATCAGAATCTGATTTGGTGAGGACGTTTTACAGAAAAAATTACAAGGGAGAACCGGAAGATTTATTATTGACAAATTCGATCATGAGCCTACTCGGGGTCACGATCAGCTGAAAGCTGAACGGACCAGTCGATCGACCAGTGAAGGACATTAAGGACAGGTTAGTCCGGTGGCATTTAAATTGTGACGCTGTCGCTCTTTCTGTTGCATTTGATACTGCTCCATGAGGAGAAAACATCCGACTTGTTTCGCCTGGGGAAGTATCCGCTATTTCTTACTCGATTCCGCCCGGAACATTCTACGTGCAGATTCTACAAGCTCAGCAGCTGCATGAGAGTCCAAGTGTACACGATCATGCTACTGGTCAGCAGTCTGCTGCTACGTATGCTACGAAAAGGGTATATACAGTGTATGCACGCTGTATTCTGGATGAAGGCACGCATATGGAGCAAACCTTCGGTGTACTCGATATGTCACAAGTTGAAACGGCACATGACGCCGTATCTGTCTTGTCACCGCCTTAAGAGCCTCGCCGTCTATCCAAAGGAACGCGATTCTTTCGGGGCTGGAGACGTGCAGCTGGCATCTCGGGAGAACGGGCAGTAGCAGCATTTGGGGATCCGAGTGGATGTGTCACAAATATTTGCAAGTGTATACCAGTGAGTCCACAAGATGGCGATCATCACGTTGGGATTCCTGAATCCGCACTGGTCCAATGACGACCCGGTTTGGTAGCCTCCACAGACGCCTGACAAGATTGGCCCATCCCATGGTCTTGAGTGCCTGATTGCCATCAACTGTGCGCTTGCGTTGCATTTCAAGGCTACTAACGTGAAAAGTGGACGACGACGCGACGGGGATGACCATCGCGAGCCACGTGGTCACTTGTCGTGGCATGTGACTCCAATGTTAGTCCAGCTTCGGTCGCAACGAGACATTGCCAGTGTATGCCATGTAGCCACCAATGACATGCAGGGGAAGACACGACAGCGTGGTCGCGAGCTTCCCGTGGCCAAGACACACGAGTGACACGCCGGTGAAAAAGTTTCCAATGCTTATGGCCACGATGCTCGTGACCACTTTGGCTTGTATGGTCACATCTTGGTCGTCCTAATCGTGGAGCGACGTACAAAAGACGTGATTCACGACACTCGCGAAAAGCACCAGTTTGGACACGAATGGCAAGTAGGGGGAAATGTCGCGTGACTGAATACTAGGGCGGCGTAGCCATATGTAGATGGAAGCAGTTGCATGGCCGGGAGCAGGACATACGGTAAGGAATGGAGAAGAGTCGAGATGGAACCACGTCCCGATGCGGTGCCAGTCGCTGCGTCCGTACGGGAGATGGCGGTAATGGGAATTTACTGAAGGATATTGTAGAAGTGTCGAATACCAAGCCAGGCGACGAAAATCGTGGGGGCGCTCGATATGAAGTGCGCAACATTTTTGTCGGTGATGAAACGCTGTATGTTCGGGAAATAGGGGCGCCATAAATACCAGGAAAACGACGCTTGTTATTTCGACCCGAGTATGTCAATCTATTTGACAAAATATGCAAGCGGGAGAACTGTCCGTATGCATTGCTGGTCCAAGTGACTCGAGATGGACGCGTCGTTCTGCATGATTCAAAGGATGATTCGATCCCGTTTGACCTTAATATTGACCTGGTGCAGGAAAAGATGCCGCAGAAGACGTTCACGGACACGAAAGCCGCGGAGCCTCTGTCAGCGCTCTCGATTCCTGTGGATCTTACCCTTCTCGACGCGCTCGACCGTGTGCTGCGACTTTTGTCTGTTGGTTCAAAGCGTTTCTTGACTAGCAAAGTGGATCGTTCCGTGAGTAGCCTAATTGCGCAACAACAGACATTTGGCCCGCCCCAACCGCCGCTCTCCAATTGCGCCGTTGTCGCCTCTGTGTAAAACACTGAGTAACTTTTGATCCCACTTGTTGAGCCTTGTCTTTCCCGAGAGGAATTTGAGCCGCGAAGCGCTCGTGGCGAAGCAGATAAAACGGTAGAGAGCTGGGACAAGATTGTGATAGAACAATTGGCGATGTTGGGATGGAAGCGCTCGGTGCTTGGGTGTGACAATCGAGGGGCAGATGACGACCAGGACACGGAACATGATTTGTGGCGCGATTATTTTGAGAATAAGTTGTGGGAACCGCATGGAAGTTTGGAGAATGGCGCGCCATTTCTGTGGTCGGCGTGTGCATTCACAGTGGCGTCGTTTTTACGGTCGCAGCTGAGTGTTGTCCGAAAGGCCCCGCGGTGTTTGATCCGCTGATCGAAGCGTATCCTCCATCGCTGGAGAAGGAACTCGAGTCGTTGATGGCCGTGACGAAGTTTTGTCGATGGACGTTTTCGATCTTGGAGCATAGCGCGGATGCCAAGGTGATTCTCGAGACGGCGAAACGCTGCTGTTCCATTCATACAGAGACGAAACGAGAGGCGCGCAAGTTTACCAAGGTACTCATCTCGATCGATGCTTGCCGTCGTGGAAACATTCGAGGTATTTTACTAGCCGATACTTTCACGGCTTTTGTCGCTTCGAGTGTGATTGCCTATGACCTCGAGACGATTTGGCGGTTTATGCCCGTGTTTACCGCTGCGGATCTGCTCCAGCGAGTACATTCGGAATTCTTTGAGCCTCGTCCAGTCGAAGTCTCGCTGTTTCTGGACAAGGATTCGACTTTCTCGTCAAAGGCGACGGACAAATGGATAGGCGGTGTTGAGGAAGAGAAAGGCAGCCAGACGGCTCGGTCTTTACGTTGTACGCGGAGTGGTCGTGTTCTCGACGAGATGGTGCCGGAAACAAGTTGTACGACCTCTCAGCGCTTGTTGGAAACCCTCGAAGCATGTTATGGAAAAGATGCCGAAGCGTATGCGGCGGTGCAACTCGTGGCGCAACTCGCGCAGACGTCACAATCCAAGAAGCTCCAGCCCTTGTCAAGTATACACGACGTTCGCGCTCGTCTAGCGCGCCTTTTGCCGCTGCATACGTGCTTCGTGCGTCTCATGAAGCTGTTTTGGCGCTGTCTTGCCCCAGAACGGACGCTGACACTGCACGTTCCGTTGTTAGCAGACATCAGTCGTAGCTCGGACGCGACGTTTGAGCAAATTTAGCGATGGTGTGTGGATAGCAATGCGAACAAGATGTTCTTGGCATGTGCGATGCCCGGCGCTAAGTACGAGCATACATAACGCCGCTGTGAAGCGTATGTAGCGATTATGTTTATTCTACTGGAAGGGACAAGGCGGCCGCGCTTGATTGAGCTCCCGCTTCAATACGACGAGCTGTATAGTAGCATGACGGGGCGGCATTGCACGCGATGTATGAAGACGCCGTGTGATCCAGGCTTGTGCTTGATCTGTGGCGACTATATCTGCTGTGGCGACTCATGCTGTACGCTCGCCTTCATGCCCCATGGATCCCCCGTTGGGGAATGTACGCGGCATGCAGCCGAGTGTGGAGGTGGCGTGGGCATTGTGCTCTTGTTGTAACGGTGTCGAGTTGCCCTCGTTGACGGGAGCATGGCTGCGTATTTCCCGAGTGTGTACGTGGATTCGCATGTGGAAGAAAACGTGGGACTGCAACGTGGACGACCGCTTTGCCTTGACAGGGCGCGGTATGCACATCTCGAGTCATTGTGGCGGACGCATCGGATCTTTAATGAAGTCTCGCGCCTCCGGAATGTAGGGTTGTAATCGCACGCTCAAAACAAGAAGGGCTGTTTAGTGGCGTAGTGAGTGCTTGTGGCGAGCATCCCCAGAAGGGCTTGATCAATCCTGGTGCTATGGATCGTTTGAGTGTGGGTGAATCTCTCACTAAGATGTTGTGGGTGGCTCTTGGTGGACGCGGTATAAGGGATTGCAAGTGTTTGGCTAACTGGATGTGAGCGGCCAAGCTTCCGAACGAAGCTGCGCGGATGTATGAGTGCTGTGAGGGAATGACCACCTTCATGAAAGAGGTGGGTGTAGCTGTTGACTATGAAAAGACTCGTTGTCGATGGCTGCAAGGGTGAATCAGGAGGACGTGAAAGCGCCAGGGACGCTGGTCGTTACTATATACGCTCCGGAAGAAGACGTCGAGCTCAAGGTGACGCCGGATCTCAAGCCTCACGTCGTACGCTCCGACAGATGACGTCGTGCTCAAGGTGACGCCGGATCTCAAGCTTCACGTCAGTAATACGCTGCTCTATTATGTAGACTTCGGCAAGGGTGCAAATCGTTTAGGTGGTTCGACGTTGGCACAAGTGTATGGGCAGGTTGGTGACGTGTCTCCCGATGTAGAAGACGCCACGTTGTTCAAGGATGCGTTCAATGGCATCCAGACAAGTATTAAACAGGGCCATATACTTGCTGGTCACGATCGTAGCGACAGTGGTTTGATTGTAACCCTCCTGGAAATGACGTTTGCTGGTAACTGTGGCTTTGACGTCGATCTTACGTTTGGAGGTGATAAATTCACGACGAAAGATGTGCTGGAGATGTTGTTTGCAGAGGAACTTGGTTTTGTGTTTCAAGTCGCTGATGGACAGCACGCTCCTGACGTAGAGACGAGTTTTAGTATTCTGGAAGTGCCGGTTATGAAGCTAGGCAAGTTGACGATCGATGGCGTTATTAAAGTGAATATTAATGGTGAAAATGTATTGAAGGACGAGATGGTGGATCTTCGAGCCGTGTGGGAGGCAACGAGCTTTGAGTTCGAGAATCGACAGTGCAATCCAGAGTGCGTGGCGCAGGAACAGCGCTCGCTGCGTACGCGCACAGATCCGTCGTGGACGGTGACGTATGAGCCACAGGTGACACCCGAGCGACAATTAAGCATATGCGGTCTGCACCGTGTCGTGGTGCTGCGGGAAGAAGGTAGAAACGGCGAACGTGAGATGTTTGCCGCGTTTCACCACGCTGGCTTTGAGGTGTGGGACGTTACCATGTCGGACTTGGTCCACAAGCGCATGGTGCTCGATAGGCGTTTACGGGGTGCCTTTGTCGGCGGCTTTACATTTGCCGACGTGCTCGGGTCGGCGAAAGGGTGGGCCGGGGTCGTCAAGTTCCATCCGGACGTGCAGGCGCAATTCGCCGCGTTCAAAGCGCGCGGCGATACGTTTAGTTTTGGTGCGTGCAATGGCTGTCAATTAATGACAATTCTGGGCTGGGTCACGCATCCGGACACGCAAGCTTTAGAAAGTGATATACGGACGTCGGCCGCGCCCCGTTTTGTGCACACCGAGTCGGGACGGCACGAGTTGCGGTTTGTCACGGTGCAGATCCAGGCCTCCAATGCCGTGATGATGTGTGGCATGGAGGGCACGTGTATTGGTGTCTGGGTCTCGCATGGCGCGGGTCGCGCGCACTTTGGCCATGCCAAGATGCAAGAGACGTACCTTGCGACCTGTGCCGCGGCGATTCGGAACGTGGATGAGTCCAACCACCCGACGGAAGCGTATCCGTTCAATCCGAACGGGTCTTCCCACGGCATTGCTGGACTCGTGTCGACGGACGGGCGTCACTTGTGTTTCATGCCGCATCCCGAACGCTGTTTCCTCAAGTATCAGTGGTCGTACGTGCCCCCTGCGTTGCAAGCGTATCCCGTGAGTCCATGGATTAGGTGCCAACGGTTCCAACGACATGATGGATCCCCGACCCAACCGCTATACGGCTGGGACGCGGCTCAGGGGAGGCTGTGGTAAAGCATACTACAATTTTTGCGGTACCACAGTTGGTACAATAGTCAGTACCATAGTTGGTACAATAGTCGATATATTAGTCGGTACGATAGTTGGTACCATAATTGGTACAATAGCCGGTACGACTGTTGACACAACAGTAAGTACAACAGTCGGCACAACTGTGGCGGACATGGACGGGACATAGACGGGGCGTCGTGAAGAGGTACGACTATGTACAGGTACCTAACGAACACCGACGAACACCGACGAACAGCGGCGAACGACGGATAAATCAGGTCGACTGGTTGACGGAGGACGCTGGAATGGACGGATCTGATTGGTTGATATTAGGTAATTGGTAGTCTTAGGATTTAAG
Organism: Peronosclerospora sorghi; assembly: GCA_026184515.1. Taxonomy (NCBI): domain Eukaryota; phylum Oomycota; class Peronosporomycetes; order Peronosporales; family Peronosporaceae; genus Peronosclerospora; species Peronosclerospora sorghi. The sequence continues at coordinate 14,358,018 of CM047582.1, read as the reverse complement.
CAAGGCCCCAACTAGGGGCACACCCCACTATAATAAAATACCGGCTAATAATAAATACCGACTAATAATACCGAACCTGCGAAGGTGCTTAAGAACAAACTAATATGGACATATGGAAACAGAAGCACACAGCAGCTTGGGTTGTGTACAGCGTCGCGATCTTCCAGCTTCACGTATTATACAGTACAGTAGCTATTTATTCGGAAGCAGGACAGTGTCAACATGGTCCAAGTGGACACAGTCCGGAAAGGGGTATCACACCTTGTGTAGGGATGCATCCGAGCCCAAGCCTTTGGACTCGCTTTTGCGTCAATGGAATGGTAGGGCGATGCGGCCTGGGGATATCGAGCGGCATTTACGTCCAGCTGTCCTGAGAATGGATCTGTCCGTCTTAGGAACGTTAAGAAGAAGAGCACCTCACCGTTGCAGGAAGCAGACAGTAGCATGTCTTCACGAACTACGTCGTTTATGGTGAGCGTCTTTCTCTCTATATATATTGCGTGATTATGGCAGTCGAGGACCTGGTACTACTACATCGGGACCAACAGTGGACTATTCCAGATGGCATTGGAACAAGATCACCACTTAAGTACGAACGGTCGTAGAATTCAGCCTTATCTACGTATTCAAGGGATATTGCTAGGAGAGTTTTCACGCACGAGTGGCAAAAATTCAACCAGAATGAGCATACGACATCTACACGTCCCGCCGTGGACAAAAGTGTTAGTTCAGAGTAGCAGCACATTTGCGACGGTTTGTAGTAGCTTATTGAACAAACAGAATCGGCTTGATTTTTTGGCTCGCCATTTTCAGGCGCGGCTTGAAAATGTTTCACCGAAGTTGTCGCCGTATTTAGAGGAAATGGCAACACACTATGCGCTCTGCGATGCTGTAAAACTAACTAGTACCAGATGTGAAAAGAAAGTCATCGAGATGTGGATGTGAAAAAAGTATTCGAAACGCGTTAAACACTTCCGTCCGAATTGTGACTGATTGCTCATAGCTGCCAGTTGCAATGAGTTCATCAATGTGTCACTCAGAAGTCAGGAGATCACTGCAGCGAGAGCTCAAAGCCACTGGCAGGGATGAAGATGCCATGATTTGGTGCACAGCTAAAATATTTATCTCCGTCAATGGTGCCGCTGTTCTTGCCTTTTTTTACAAAGTAACCCTAACCCTAGGGGGGTGCCTTATTATAGCCGGTATTTTATTATAGTGGGGTGTGCCCCTAGCAAAAGTGTGGTGTGCCCCTAGTCGGGGCATTTAAGCAATAATAAAGTTCTCCTTTTGCGTTCGATCGGTAAGATCACCGAGGGGGAGGCGTGATCTCATCGCGCCTCACTTTCTTTTGCATACGCACCCTTTACGTCCCGGAAGGGAGCATGTAGTGCACGTTTTGCCCACCGGAAGACGTAAAGGTCTGGGGAACTCACCCTCAACTCCACCCGCTGTGTCAGCGGTTATTTTGTAAATGTTTTTTTGGGGGAAAGTGTTCTCACCTCTTCCCCCATTGGTCCACGTTTGGACCCTAGAAGTTCGGCTGATATAAGCGCCCCATGGGAAATCTAGGCGGATTTTTAGTGGAAACTGTCGATCAGCCCGTAACTGATCGACCCCCCCCCCCTCGTAGGTCTAGGCTAAGAATACATTTCGATAGGGTATTCTGTTAGCTGATTAAGACTCCAGAGGCTCCGTGATCGGGTGGTGAAGATTTCCGCTGCCTGATCAAATACCCCTCCACTGATCACCACAGGACCATCGATCTGCAACTGCGCTCTGTGATCAACAACTCGCAGATCGCGCCAACTTGTACAAAATCGACTACATTGATCACCGACTCTGATCATCCCTGATCAAAGGCCAGCGGTCCTGATCATCGACTTTTAGCGCCTGATCAAGCCTGATCAAGCCTGATAACTGCTGATCAACGACTTTTGGCGCCTGATCAAGCCTGAGCAAGCCTGATCACTGCTGATCAACGACTTTTAGCTCCTGATCAAGCCTGATCAAGCCTGATCACTGCTGATCAACGACTTTAGCACCTGTTAAAGCCTGATCACTGCTGATCAAACCTGATTACACCTGATTCAAGCTTGATTGTACCTGATTACGCCTGATCAGCACATAGGTCGTTTCGTTACAAGTTTCCCCAATCTTGCATCAAGGAATTGTCGTGTTTACATCCCCGCCACCTGGAGAGTGACCCACGCTCAAGCCGTCCGATACACAAGGTGAGCAAAAACACAAGCAGTCAAGGAAAACCGGAGTACCCCCTCCGTTAGTCGGCAGTCCGGGCGCCGTGGTAACGCCTGATCAAGCGTCAAAACTTTGATCAGCCACTCCACCACACCAGTGCTATGGAAGAAATAGTCTACGTTTATAAATTCACCGCCGCCGTCCGTTCTTAGGACGTGTATCTTGCACTCAAATTTCCGCTCAAAAAACGCCAAAAAATGTTAGAATTTTTTCGCGGTCATGACATTTGTTTTTGCGAGAAAAATTATTACGTAATTACTCTTATAGTCAATAAAATTGACAAGGTAACGATTTACCAACCGATCTCTCGGTGTGATCGGACCCTTAAGGTCGGAGCAGATCACACCGCCGATCCGATCGATTGGGGCGTTTCTTCCACTGTACTTCTTCGACTGACTAATTTTTTACTGTTTACCCTGCTCGCACGTAGCACAATGGCGCCGGGTGTAGTCAGTGATCCGGATCCCATACTGGGGATCCTTCGACAATGCGACAATCGTATTAAAGTTTTTATGTCCCATGCGAGAGTGGAAATACATGAGACTTCCATTCTGTACATCTTGGTGTGCCACGAAATCAGCGTCATTTGCCGCAGCCACTGACATCAACATTTCTTTGTAAGACTTCTTGGGTCTGTCTACCATCCCCTGGACCGTCAACACATTGTGGTCCGTGATAACTTAACGATCCAAACACCGGAATCACGCTTTACTAGCGTACTTATTCCATTTTTATACGACAAAACCAATCCTCCAGCTTCAAAGATTCCGTACGAAAAAATATTTCTTCTGACGCCCTACGTAATATACGTCCTTCACGTTAATTCTCGTACTTTTATTTCCGCATTCAAAGTTTATGAACAGCGTCCCCTTCTTCGTAATTTTGGCTCGCTTGCCATCATCTTGATAACACTCCCGCGTGGCGTCCTTCACGTCGATCAGACACGTTAGATGCGACGTTAGGTGCATACTGGCACCACTGTCCAGCACCCAAGTGTCTGCCAACACTTCGCCGTACGATACGCCGATCATAAGAGCGAAGTCTTCTTTCATGGAATTTTTCTTCACGCAATGTCTCTTTATATGCCCTTCTTCACGACACGAGTAACAAACGCGCTTTTTCACGAACTTCTTTGGATTCTCAGCCACCAAATTTACCGCTCTACCTTGCGAAAACTTCATTGGTTTTTCATTGAACTCCACGGCCTGCACGAACTGACATAGTTCCTCTGCGTGCCGCAGATAGTTAGGCCGTTTGTTGACATATTTGTACATGAGGATCTGCCTCATCTCCGGCGCAGCATGAAATACCACGTTATTTAAAACCAAATTTTTGCAATTCGACCCGACTGCTTCTGCATCAGCGTTAGGTATAGAAAGTGGTCCGTCCACGATCTTCCAGGTGCCTTCCGGGCCATAAAGAGCTTCACCCCTTGTGCCGGGGTCACCTGCACGTGAAATACATACATTAGTTTGTCCAGCACGTACCAGAGGACTGGTGTTTCGCACCACCACCCCTCGACCTGCCGGTTGTAATATGACTCTGCTGGGCCCGCAAAGTAATAGCCCAGCAGGTCAAACTTACATCTTTGGTCCACTGGAATCCACAAGCTGCTTCAGCAAGGGTAATATGGAGCAAGAATTTTTGACCCCAAGCTTGAAAACCGGATCCCCGTACTTTGTAGATTTCTTTGCCGTCGAACGGCTTTATTTGTAACTTTTTCTGCTTGGGCGAGGGTGTCCACACCACTACAAACCTTGAGCAGGCACCTGGCCATTGTTGATGCTAATTGCCATTGTGCCCATGCACCTACGGCATACCAGCACCTGGGGATCCAAAACGCGTAAGGCATCTCTGCCAGCGTGACTAATAACCTTGAAGCTCATCTTCCCTTGCAACCCAGTTGCAAAGCCCCTCTTGTCCTCGCCGCTGTCACCAAGGGAGGCCAGACTCATCTTGGTATCTCCCCTGGGCTTGGGCGTCACCTTTTCTTCTTTCCTGGGAGTGTTGCCTGCTACCTCCAGCCTTTCCAGGCGAGTCATGAGGTTTCCAAACAAACGTATCACATCCGCAGGCTTGACTTCGTCATCAGATCCGATACGGCCCTCATTTGTGCTCATAACCTGTTCACAATCGCTCATCTTTCAGCCGGGTACTTGACGGCACGTGTTCCAACAGTAGCCATGCGTACTGACGCGTCGTTCCACTAGCGAGCAACAGAGACAGAGAAAGTAACGTAATGCCAACAAATAAACGTAAGATAAACTTCTATTATCCACGTCCGACTCGTAAATACACTACGAAACACGAAACGATACAACCGTAACTTGTTCCCCAATCCACAATCCACGTAATTAGTGTCGAGAAACTTCCACACGTAATCCGGCGTACTGGACTCCACACAACCACACTCGCGAAACAAATCAAAATCCAAAGTGATTTTATTAGTGTTAAGTACTTAAACTAATAATATGCATACATGTAATTTGCTAGTTATCTAAAAGGCATAAATCAAATAAACGTAATCTCGGATTTGATTACGTGGATTGTTGTTTGTGGATTGTGGAGCAAGTTACGGTATCTTGTTTCGTGTCACGTAGTGGTTTTACAAGTTGGACGTAAAGAAGCAAGTTTACTTTATGTTTTATTTGTCGACATTACGTTACTTTCTCTGTTTCTGGTGCTCACTAGTGGAACGACGCGTCAGTACGCATTGCTACTGTTGGAACACGTGCCGTCAAGTACACGGCTGAAAGATGAGCGATTCTGAACAAGTTGGAACTTAAACACGCTTGCGCGTATGGTCAATGTTCATTAACAAAACGCGTCCTAGACTGTATTTAAACCCCACCGCTACTTGGCAGCTGGCAGGAAAACATTGTGGATCAGTGCGACACTTGGGCGTCCAGACAATTGAGGAAACAGCTGCGCGGGCTATCTATTCTCTGGCCACTGCCATCTCCATTGTCGAAGGCTGTTTCTTCAGGAAAGATGTTTATCAATAGTGATCAAGAGGTCCGGACACTTCCATCATCACTACTTGTCACTGCAGGATGCTCGTATGGAGAACAAACTATACCCATCGCTTTGTCCGTGTCATTTCGAATATAATTCACTTTTAAGTGACATGCACCAGTAGCTTACAGCTGTAGGAGGTGGATGCTACCACCGCAATCCTGCAACAGGTACTGGTCAATGTTCTTCTTTGCTACAGCACGTATTTATGATCACGATCTACGTCAAACTTCACGTCAGTAAAAGTCTTTTTTGCATGAGGAAAGTGACCGCGAGACGTACATCCTACAAAATTGCCGTCCCAAAGGGCAATACGCCGTGTACCACTTAACTTTTTTGTACGGGAGCGCATACAACGCTTCAACACCACTTAGCTCCGTCTTGCCAATATCGCCTTGCATTTTTAAGTCCAGTAAATGTGGCTGCCATTTTCAGAATCGAAGGTTGCGAACATCGCTAGTCGCGAAAAAGCACTGTCCGTTAGAGAAAAGCTAACAGTACAAACCTTCTGACCAAACGGTTTGCATCGCCGAAGCATTTGTTCTTGGCGCCAGTTACACACAGTCAGCAAATAGTCGGGAGCGCTACCCACGGACGCCAGTCTGTTTCCGTCCCTAAGCTGCTGCGTAAGGCGCGCTCTGTACCATTCCACAACGCGCGAGAAACTGTCAATTGTGGGTAGCTGCGGCAGGATTACCACGGCAACATATTTCCGAGCCGGATGAGCCGCAAGACTCTTAATGACTCTGTCACCAAAACCGAAACGTTAGTGGCGGTACAGCACATTGGAACCAGAAGCAGCAACTTTGGACCTAAGCGTGTGTAGCTGGACACTGTCACCAACCGCGATAAGCAACACACTATCATGCTCCCCCATTTACAAAAGGCTCTAAAATTTGCAGAAAACGTTACTTCTAGCGAGCCCACACATGCAGGAAAAATAAAGTAATTCGTTGAAATTTACCAGCGCAGCAGCGGTTTTATGTGCTCGGATATTTCACTGCAGTCAGGAAAAATTACTAGTGGCAAGTCGCCTGATTAGGCAGTCTAACGTTGGTCTATACGAGCGACACGATCCATCGCTGACCATACCGGTCTTTCGCGTCTAGCGGTTCTACGCTGCATTAAAAATGTTGCTCACTGTGCAGGATGTTCCATCAATCAATCAATCATCACCATTTAACTGTTAAAGATGCGGGTGTAAAGTTGATCATGCATGGCTTGCACGAGATCCAGCACAGGCACTGACGAAAAGGAATCTTTCAAATCGCGATTTTTCTTAGCTTCAAACACCTTTTCCAACAATGGCGCCATCTCAAACTGCAGCTTCGCAGCTTCCAACGGACCCACGAGATTTAGCCTTGTGGCGGCACTGATCATGTCACGAGTGACCATGAACAGATACATGCGTTGGGTTAGCTCGGCTTCCATTCCTAGCAAAGCACATAGTACGCCCAAGACAAGAGCGTGGTGGATACCTTCATGCTTCTGTTGTTTTGCCTCTTTGCGGATTGCCAGTAGCGTTTCCACACGCGGATAAGTCGGCACGTACGCTCTCAGCGCCAGTCTCAGCAACGCTGAGCCCTGCGCAAACGAAGCCTTACGGGAGACATGGTTTGAAAAGAGAGCGGTGATGCTACTATTTAGACTCACCGCTGATTTTACAAGCTCAGAATCAGACGCGACGATTTGATGCGATGTGTACACGAGTGGCAACGCAACGTTGGCGCTCTGATAGAGCAATACCGAAAGAAACTGACGTAGCTTGGGTGCGTCCACGAACCCTTCCTGCGTCGCAGCTTCGAGTCCGTAGGAGTGCGCAAATCCTCCGGTCGGGTATAGAGAATCTATCATCTGCCACAAGACCCAGTCTCCCGACATTTTTTGTCAGGATGCAATGATGTTGCAGGAATGTGGATACTACACTTTTTGACGTAAATGTGAAATGGCTAGCGAAGTAATACGATTGCAGCTAAAATAAATTTTTCTTGAGAAATTACACAGAATGGGTCGGTTTTTCACGGAAATTCACCCAAGAAGATCGACTTTCCGAAGAATACCGGCAAGTATATGAACGAATTATGGGGAGTGCTGGTATGACGATTAATTGGACCAGCGTAATGCGGTACAGACGGTTGGAGATAAACCCCCTGCTGAATATGTGATGGATGCTATACACCCATTGAAGGTAGATCAGACAAAATTGGAAAGGGAGGTCTACCTACATGAAGGGGTGGAGATGTCGGTTGAAGATATGAAAGAACAGTTGGCTCTTATACCTGAAGTGGAGCAAGGTCCGATAATGCCACCTGGCTCACGCGGATATAGGAAAGCCAGGGATTACCACCAAGGAGCAAGAAGACCAGTTACGGTCACTGTTATACGAGTATGCCGATGGATTCATAAGCTCTGGTAATGCGCTACCGCCACCAGCTAAGGGTGTGGTATGTGATGTGGATGTGGGAGACAATTCGCCTATAGCCCAGAAAGCGCGCAAGGTACCAACCCACCTCCTACCAAAGTTGTACGAGTTAATACGAGGCTTGTTTCAAGCAGGCTTAATTAAGTGCTCGAAATCAGCTTGGGCATCACCAATCTTGATCGTGTTAAAGAAAAATAAAAAAGACATACGATTGTGCATTGATTATCGAGCAGTGAACCAAAAGACGAGACTAATGGTGTATGCCATGCCTCTGATAGATGATTTGTTGGATAACTTTGAAGGTATTAAGTGTCTATGTTCAATGGATAACGCAAGTGGGATTGTGCTATACCTATGACGAAAAGGGCTCGGTTAATTACCGCTTTCATTTGTCCGCTAGGACACTTTGAATGGCTCCGAATGCCACAAGGTTTGAAGAACCTGCCGCAGATATATCAGCGTATAGTTGACAATGCTTTGTGGACAATGGTCCGACGCTCACATCAGATGGGGGTGATGTGCAAGATCATGAACGATGATACCGCCATGGATATCGATGATAATGCTACATATTTCCTAGAGACAGACGTACCCCTATCACAATATGTGTTTCATAATGGCCAAGTGGTGGATACTGAGGAGCGACCTATCATTGGGAGGCGCTCATACATTGATGACATTACGTTTTTGGTAATAGTTGGGATACGCTATGTTTAATGATTAAGAACCTTTTTGAGTCGTTCAAGTATTGGAGAATCACCATAAGCTTACCCAAGAGTGCATTTGGGAAGCACAGTGTAGAGTTTCTGAGTCATCGCATATCTTCAAAGGGAATTGAAGCGTCCCCGCGCAATTTAGACTCAATTAGTAAGATGACATTTCCACAGACACTAAAGGGGGTTCATATATTCACTGGCAGTCTGGTATACTATCTAAGGTTTATCGACAATTTCGCAAAGTTAGCGGCCTCACTGTATGAATTAACGGACCTGTAGTTAAGGGACGCTACTCAATTGGAACATGCTGAGAAGTCTTTTGCATTGTTGAATGCTCGACTTGTGCAGGCACCGTTTCTACGACATATTGAGCGTGCAAAACCACTAAGTGTAATTTTATACACCAATACGTGGGCATTTGGAGCAACAGTGTGTCAAGAGCACGATGGGATCTTGCATCCGGTAAGATATGTCAGTAAAGTGTTCAAGGATGCAGATACCCGATATACAGGAGCTGAACAGGAGGTTCTGGATTTTCTGAAGACGTTACATGACGCTTGTAACAGGACTGATCCTGTTACAGGCTTACACTGTAATTGCGAGGAAGAGCAATGCAATAGGGCAGGATTAGTTGATAACAACTAATCCTATACTAAAAGTAAATATAAATATTTACTTAAGTCTAAGAACGCAAAATTAAGAGTGTTTATTTTATTTTTTAATGGGTGGTTTAGAGGCTAACAGTATAGTAACTACCTAATTAATATAATAATATCAAGTATTCAACTAACTGTACTATTAGTTAACCTGCAAGATTCGGTATTTATACCGAATCGACTTTTCCTTCGTAGATTATAATAACTTATAATCTCTTATTTAAATTTCAGACAACACGTCTGAAATTTAACTGTGATATTCTAACTTGAATATCAATTATGTAATGGCACCCCATTACATCACCCCCCACTTAAGGTGGTTGGCCAATAATAATTCTTATTTTGGCCAATCATGGGTGGCACTTGTTGGTCGTTCTCATTTACCAACTGATTGACCATCGACTCGATGGTCAAGGCACGCGGCGGCGCTCTAAAGAGCGCTGCTGAAAACATTGAAGGAGCTTCTTCCTCCGCCTCAGCACTAGGTGCTGAGGTGTTGAGTGACAACGGTGACGCTGCATTAGCAGCGTCTGTGGTGGAGTCATGTTCAAAATCGAACACAGTTGTGTCGAGAACCTGACCACCATCGTGCCCAGAATTCCAACTTACGGGGGGGGGTACCGCGCGGACCTTCGCTTGCGATCCGATCTGATCGTCCGCTGCTAGCAGACGACCGATCATCAACAGAAGACGCCTGGTCCGATTGATCTTGCGTTGCCATCTCACCTTGTGTACCCGATGGAATGGGCTTGTTCAACACTCGGTGGATCGTGTCGCTGGTTGACTTGGGTCTGATAGTATGCAGACCGTACTGGGGGGGGTGTACTCTGGGCGGAACTCTTCACCCTGGGTACTTGTAGACCCGTTACACTTGAAATATGTATATTCCAATGGGTCGACCGTCCAATCGATCTAGACCCAACCAATACGAGATAATAGAGGGTAGACCACTCAACGGGTCTATCCCCTGACCAATATGAGAGAAGACCAAAGCCGGTCTAAACTCCAACCAATGTTATAATAAACCAATATGTCCACGTAAAGATCCAATATGCTCGTGAATTCCACAAACGATATCTCCACGTAAAGACCAATCCACTTGTTAGTACGTTCCAACGTACGTGACTTAAACTTGTGAGAAGTCAGCCAATGGACACTCCTGTCGAAGGAATTCCGGCGGGCCAAATGCGTCTGCGACGCGCTCCGGCCGGGTATAATGGGCAGGAGGGGATTACTAGACCCTCTGCCCCCAAACACTCCGCGAAGTGCGAAGGCGACTTAGAAAACCAAACTTTTAGAGAGTCTCTTAGGACCTCTTAGCCACTTTTCCAATCCAAGACCAATTTACTTCTTTTCCACTAACCTTACGGTCCCAATATGTACCAAACACTAAAATATGTAAAATACACGCAATGCCATGTGACTTACCAAAATCCGTGTGCTTGACACTCCTTGCACATGATAGGCTTAAAAGCCCCCCTAGTTTCCACCAATCCGACCGCTGACCAGATGATCGGCACGCCGTTGACAGAAGGTGACCAAAATTTTGGCTTCGCTTCGCCACAGCCGCCCCTGTGTCTGGTCGCAGCCGCGCAACGGTAGCGACCCGATCTCACCACCAGTTAACCCTTTCGCCAGCAGTTGACCTCGTTGACCTTCACGGCAACCAACATTCCACGAATGGACAGGTCTTCGGCCCCGCCTTCACCAGGTATGCGCCCCTTGTACGTCTGATCTCCTTGTAACTTCTCTTGACGCTTGATCCTGCAGGTGCCCTGTGCGCCCAGTCACCACACATCGATTCCCTTAGCCGATCGACCCGATCTGACAGCTCTTGCAGCACCCCAGGTTCCGACAGACAGGATGGGGATCAGATCGGGTCTGATCAGCTTCGAAAGACCATCTGCGACCTTCAGTCGGAGCTGGCCACCAAGAATGCATCGTTCCTGCAGCTGCGGAAGGATGTCGACACCTTGCCCCCTTGGCTGCGCAATTGAAAGATGTTCTCGCCGAGAACGCACATCTCCGGGCCCAGCTTGCCCAACAAACAGCGCGAGGTAAGTCGATCGATCCGATTTTCACCTTGGAACTTCCCTAACCTCTCTCGTATGCAGATCGGTTGCCCACTGACATCGCTCAAGCGGTTGACGCCTTGCTTGCGGCTGCTCGACAGTCGCGTGACCACTGCGATCAGCTCCGCCCCATATTGGACGGGCTGATCGGCGCTCGGCATGATCTGTCTCGCCTAGAAGCGTACTGGTCACACCTCCGGGAACAGCTCGCGCTGGTAAACCGGCAGAGTTTGGAGGATCAGTCCGACCGGACCCTACTCCGTACCCAACACGGTGACCTAGAGCGGCAGATCAGCGATCTACAGGTCGTGGTCAAGGGTAAGGTCGATAAGGTCTGGTCTTTCCAGAGCTAATCGGACACCTGGACCCAGGAGTCAGACCGCCGTTGGGATGCCGTAGAGCAGTGCCATAAACAGCTGACCGACTTGCTGTACGGCGTCCGGCTATTAGCTCCAGCGCGGACCGGTCTGCATCGGCCGTTCTGGTCGACCTACACCAGGGTCGGGAACAATGCCACTCATTGGCTAAAATTCGGCACACCAAGATTTCGAAAACTTCCAAGCCTAAACGCAAGGAGGCGTCGAGGGGCTCAAGGGAGCGGGGCATAGCTCGCGACTCCGAATTCGAGGAGAAGCGGGCGGTTCCCCAAAAGAAAGCCAAGACGACGGCGCATCTCTCAAGAACAAGATCGGCTGCAAATGACACTTCTAACATCGCCAAATCTCATGCGCGCCCGTGCTGTTCGTACCCAGCACACTGAGGTCTCCTCCGGGGGGGACTCGGACAGCGGATCGGGAGTTTCTGAGTTCACACACAGCGCGTTATCTAAGTCCCGGTCCGATCGGTGTCGAGGTCCTGCTCCGATGAAGTCTGCATCGAGGACTGATCAGGAGATCAGTTCCTAGAGTAACAAAACTGCACGGGCTCGTGAACCATGCGGATCGGCGCCTTCATGCCAGCCCGGCACATCTGGACTGCGCCGTCACGCCCAATTGAAGGGAATATCGATTGGAGATCGACCTCTCCCATCGCGGACTTTCGACACCATTATGCCGTGGTCACCGGGGCAGATCGGTAGCTTGCACCGGTCACCCCTGACCAAACAAGGTCTCGTCCGGTTTCTGTCCCGACCCGACTTTTCTTCTATCCAGTGTTTCTTCACATGGCCAAGCGTCGCATCGAGAGCTCCGGGGCGTTAGCTGAGGATGGCATCTGGTATCCCGGCTTCCGCTGTGACGAGCCAGTTGAAGACCTGAAGGACGCCTTGATCCAGATGGATCGGAAGGAGCCTTGGCGTAATCAGTTCCAGGACCAGATTGTAGATCACCCGGCGCTGACTATCGGCCGCCTGTGGGGTGATTGCGAATCTTGATACGGTAATATCTGACCAGATAATTCATAATATATGTCATCATTCTTTCAAACTTCTTGATCACCTGGTCACTTGACCAAAATTCATCGCTTTATCCAAACTTGCACCAACACGTTATCATATACAGTTCCATTCACATCGCGAAAATCATCATCACGTTCGTCACTCCACCACTCCAGTTCATCACAGTTTATCATATTTTCACAATAATTCAGACCTTACACATATTCACACCGATCGGTCTGATCGGTGCTACTGAGTGTCTTGGTCTGCATCTTCATGAGTCTGCATCACTGCAAAACGATTCCGACTGACTCGTTCTCGCTCAAACTCTCGTAGCAGTGCTCCACAATTTAGATCAAGTTCATCGATCCAAGTTGCCTCATCATGATCTTTCCACCGGACCAGATATTCTCGGTGGGTACAACCGAAACGTGTCTTCTTGAACGATCGGACATCTAGCACCTTCTCCACCTCGAATTCTTCCTCCTCCAATGGCCTTTCCCAACTATCCTCCGGCAGCAGAGCTTCATCAAAATCGAATCTCTCCGCTTCATCCACCAGACAGGGTGTTTTGGGCCGACCGGGGAACTCTCTGACCAGCTTCAATTTGGACACATGCACGATCGGAAAAACTTTATAATCCGTGCCGATCGTGATCAGAAGGGCAGCATGCTCACCGATCAGCTCTGCTACACGGAAAGGACCGTGCCACATATGAGCCAACTTCCTTGCATAGCCTTCCTTGACCCGATCGAGGTATAACCAGACCCTCGCCCCTGGTTCAATACCGTGAGCTCGGACCTGATCGTTATTCCGATCTGCTCGATCTTGTGTGGCCTGACGCAACTTTTCGTTGACGACTTCCTTCGCATGTTGATAGTTCTTCTGGACCTGCATACGCCAACGGCGGGCATCGCGATCACGGGTCCGAGTGCAGCCGATCGGTATCGCCGCTTCAAGTGTCGATCGAGGGTCCCATGCATACGCCAGATAGAAAGGCGTCTCTCCTTGGACCTGATCGGTTGAAGAGTTGAGTGCGAATACCAGTCTTTCTGCATACTCATCCCAGTCACGTTGGTCTGGGTCGGCCACATACATCTTGATCGCCCTTGTTATTGTCTGAACCATGCATTCAGCCGATCCGTTCGCTTGCGGACGATATGCCATCGTCGCACTATGTTTCTGGCCTAGCATGTTATTGAACGACCGGAACACCTCGGCCATAAAACCGGGTTCCCGATCGTGTCTGATAACTTCGCTGGCGCCGAACCTTCTAAACACGCATTCTTCGTAACTCTGGGCGATCTGCTCCGCAGATCGGGATGCACTAGCCTTTGCAATCACCAGACCGGTGAATAGGACGACCCAGATCAGCAGCTCAGTGTTGCAGCGTGTCGATCTGGGCAGTGACGGTATGTGGTCCATCGCTATCACCTGGAAAGGGTAGGTAGACTCGATATTTACGGGCGATAGGCCCTTGATTATCGGTCTGCCCTTTCCGGTCTCGCAATCCGTGCAACAGCCTACATATTTCTGCACGTTTCGAAAAAGTCCTCTCCAGTGAAAGTGGGCCCTGATCTTGTGATATGTTCTGCCTATGCCTTGATGTCCCCCTTCTAGACTCACATGGTAGTGATGAAGGACATCCGGCTGCAGCAACTCAGGGATCACCAGTTTCGCCAGTCGATCTCGATCGGCACTATCTTGATCAGTGTCGCGGCAGTAATATAGCAATCCATTTTCATCCACATCGTAACCGTCCGCGATCTTGACACACTCTTTCACCTGACCATTTTTCAACTTGGACAATTCACCGCGCAGACAAGCCTTCAGGTTGACGATCCACTCTTCTTCGTCCTGCGCCTTGAGGATCCGTTCCGCCCTTATGTGTTGTACAACGTACTCACTCAGCCTTTCCTTGGGGAACGATCGGCGAGACTTCCGAGCTCGCGATCTGGTTGCGGCCATCACATGCACCTGACCAGGGCTGTCCTTGGGCTTGATCACCCCCGGGAGCCTGTTTATGTCCATAAGTTCCTGTAAAACGGCTTCCTCGGTGATCGTCGCCCCGGTCTGGTCTCGCATGGCTTGGGTCGCGAGGTGATCGGCGCTTCTGTTCCAGTCCCGTTTCACGTGCAATAGCTCGTGGTTGGGGTAGTCTTTCAGCGCTTTCATCACCCGATCATTTAGTAACTTTAGCCGTGGCGCCTTGCAGTCGATCTCCCCGGTGATCTGCCTTATCACTAGGTTGGAGTCACCACATATGATGATCCGCTCTTTCTGTTGTGATGACAGCAGATCAAGACATATAAGTAGACCCCGATATTCTGCCTCGTTGACAGTTATGTCAGGCGTGAAATCGGTGGCGGCTGCGACTATAGACCATTGTGGTAACTTCCACAGTATGGCACTTTAGGAGCCGACCTTCTTCTTCACGCTGGCCGATCCGTCAAAACTCAAGACCAGGAGTTCCTCATCCTGATCGACGGTCGGCGGCGGCCGCGAGATTGACTGTCGAGGTTGCTTCCTTGGGGCAATCGCCACTAAAGCCTCATCCACTTCGGACCGAGGGGTGATACTGGCAGCTAATGTGCCCAATATCTCTTCCTCTCCCTTCGTGCACTTGACGACCTCGAGAGACCACTGCGACAAGATAGCTGACCATCTGCCGAGCCGACCGTCCATCCCATTGGCTTATAATAACCAGGCCAATGTCGACTTTCTTGAAATGATCTTTACAAATCGGCCGACCAGTAGGTTGTAGCAAACATCCAAGATCCGTAGTAAATCCAGAACTTCTTTTTCGACGATCCCATAGTTGACCTCTTTCGGCTTCTATGTCCGGCTCGTAAAAGTGACCGGGTGGTACACTTCATCATGTTCTTGTACTAGAGTAGCCGAAATGGCCCACTTACTAGCATACAAAATGACGATCGTCATTTTCTCCGGATCGAAGTGCTTGTGAATCGGTGACGTCGCCATCTTGGTCTTTAGCATACCGAAAGCAACCTTTGCACGCCTCATGTGATCCTCTGCCTCCACTTTCGGACAATCTGCGGGCAGATCAGAGTCGCTGCCCTCCCGTAAAGTTGCCCGATCTTCTTCGCAAAACATATGGTAGTCAACTTTTAGGAGCTCGTACATCACGGCCGCGTAAATCGCAAAGTCTTCAACGAAGCGGCTGTAGTAATTTAGGCTTCCAAAGAAGGACTGCATTGCCTTCAGCGATCTGGGAAACGGGAGGTTCTTCAGTGATTCCAGATCTTTGGGATTGGCCTCCAGCCCACTGATCGACACCATATGACCCAAATAGGCGACCTTGGACATGCCCCAATAACTTTTCACAGAACTGATCGACATGTTTCAGCGATCGCATGTCTCCAGCAAACTTTCGACCTTCTCGCACAGATCACTCCATGACGAGGCAGGGATCAGAATGTCGTCGATATACGATCGCCTTCCCAGAACGGACGGCCTCCTTTCCCGGTCAGGTTCACCCTCTGTAAACACATCATAATTTTTGGTGAGGTCCTGATCGGTGCTGATCTTGAAATGTCCATAAAGTGCGTTGTCGATCAGCCTCTGGTAGATCTGGGGCGCGTTCTTCAACCCGAACGGCATACGGTTCCACTCGAACAGACCGAACGGCGTAACAAATGCGGAGATCTCGCGAGCCCGATAAGTCATCGAAACCACCCAAAATACACTTGCCATGTCTAGTGAGCAATACCACAGTCTTCTCAAGGTCTTCTAGTAGATCGCTGATCAGCGGCATCGGGTACACCATAAGCTTGGTCAACCGATTTACCAACCGATAGTCGATACACAACCTGATGTCGACACCGTTCTTCTTGATCACGATCACGATCGTTGAGGCCCATGGCGAGGTCGACGGTCTGATGATCTTGGTAGCCAACAGTCCTTTAATAAGGTCAGACAATTTTTCGCGGTACTGTGGCGCCACACGTCGGCATCGCTGGGCAATCGGCTTGGCATCTCCAACGTCGATGTCACAAATCGCTCCGCGAGCACCAGGGGGTAAGGCGTTGCCTTTACCGATCAGCAGATGTTTCTTCTTCCATATGATATGCTTTAGCTGATCGATCTGATCGGGACTGTTGAGATCCCGATCGCCCACTTGCAGATCGTCCATAGTAACCTCGGGCGGGTCAGCAGACACTTCAGGGAGGACTGCCATCTGGCTCTCCAACTCCTGAATGTATTGGTCCCCGCCCTCATGGATGCAGACCTGGTCATCTTCCGGGGCAATAACACCCAAACCGTCCTGATCGGCTGAACACTGCTGTTCCCGATCGGCGGGCTGCCCTTCACCGACATCGACCTGCTCAAGCGTGTCATCATGGTCCGCCCCAGTCTTGCCATGCTTCCCTTTTTCTATTTTCGGCTCCGCTGACGCCTGTTCGTGTGTCGCCACCACGTTAACGAACTTTGGCTCATCTAGTTGATGGTCCACCGTATCCGGCGCCTGCGGCGCCTTTCTTCGAAATATCATCTTCCTAGGGGTTACATAGCTGGGTCGTTCCACCATAGGTGAGGTATCTTCTTCCACCGATCCATCATTGCTGACCAGATCGGTGGTCGCTTGGTATGCCAAGTTCTGCCACTCAACATACCGTCTCGATCCGATCGAGACGAACCCCATCTTCCTTGGCACTTTCCCTTCTGCCAGACACATGCCAACAATCGTGTTGTTGTCGAGCGTAAGCTACTTGTCACCGATATTAGTGACTCGGACAAAATCATGTCGGCCGGCTCTCTTCACAAAAGTTGACACCCACCGATCGCCCCTGGTCACCCATAACTTCCTTGGACGAAAACCTTTGTCGACAGGGGTAACAGCGGATTGGCCTACTGGAATGATGACATCTTGGTCCCACCTGACCAGATCGGTGCACGATCCGTATAGGGGCCGCCGACCAGCTAACTGGATCTGGACCTCTCCGGTAGTGTAAGCACTCCATGAGACAGATCAAGGCGAATACCCGCCGGCACCATGAAATCCATGCCTAACAGGGCATCCTGACCGGCCAGCTTACCAACCCAAGCACTGAAGAAGTAGACCAACGAACCCGATAGGGTGATCTTCACGCGCGTCCTTCCTTCGGTCATATAAGAATTTTCACCGATCCCGACGCATTCTTGTCTCTGGGTATCGTCTATACGACATCCGACCTTACGAGCAAAGGCGGAGTCAATAATCGAGACTTCAGCCCCAGAGTCGAACAACATCGTCTCTTTCTGGTTATTTATCTTACTACAGGATTTCGCCTGCTTAAACCATTTGTCGGGCGCATGATACTTCCAGTATCCGCGAGACTCTCTAGGCAGCAGATCTAGCTGCATGACCACCTTCGATCGGGAATATTCATCGGTCGTGAGATTGTTGACCGGATGATCCCGATCGACGCAATTGAGAATATAACATGTATTGTAGGTTTTATTCTCCTTGCCGACATATGCATAGATGCCAAACGTAGACCACTCGGCTCGATCCAGATTTCAACCTGGAGAGCGTTTTAGTTTAACATCTTCTCAACGTCAGGTGGAAGCATCCCCGCGTGCTTACCCGGCACATACCATTTGCGCATCAGATTGAAGAACTCTTCGATCTTGCACTGGCCGGCCTCGTGTATCTCTCCACATGACTTGCACACGAAGAGGCAGTGATCGGTGGGGTGGCCGCGTCTTTCGCACTTCTTGCATATCAGCTTCTTCCAGCAGTCCCCACTATCGTGCTTGCTTGACCCGCAGTGAGAACACTTCTTGAGAGGTCGGTCCGGGTCAGACTTGTTTCCGCTCTGCCCTTCCTATCTGCCTGGTCAGGCGTCGATCTGGTTTTCGGGGCAGGTTCCGCGACGAAGATATGGCGGTACTGTTCCTCTTCTGACTCCAGACTGTACTGGCCGCTGCTTTCCTCTTCCGATCCAGTGTTGTCCTCAGCTACGATCGCCTTAACAGCACGGGCTGATCTGGTCAAGGGTCTCTTCCCCGGATCGGTCTGGGTCTTGGATCTGTAACGACCTGATCCAACGGCGCCCTTCGCCCTCATGCTGCGTGATTGTTGCAACGTCCGCAACGTCTGTCCACTTTCCCCACATCTTTGAGGCGCAGCAGAGTGAGCTGATCTGCCAGCTTTTGGTCATCAAGGGTACTGATATAGTGACCCACGTGCTCCATAGCGGCACCGGTAGGCGGGTTGCCTTCCTTGATCACTATGCCGGCGCAAATTGCAGCCACATTCAGACGGTGTAAGTACTCGATCGGCGTCTCGTCGCCCCGCTTCTGCATGTGATGATATTTGCGGGCGCTGGAGAATCCGGAGTTGCAGTACTGCCCCTCAAACTCTGAACATAGCAGGTCCCAGTCAGATCGGATATCCCGACTCAACTTTTGGACCCAGTTCGCAGCTTGTCCTTTCAGCAGATCTCTAAAGATCAAACACCATTCCTTTTTTGGTGTCTGATCCCGTAAGAAAGCAGACTTGACCCGACCCAACCACGACCTGGACTGCTCCTCGTCGGTGTCCTTTCCGGTGAAATCCTTGAGATCAGTAGTCGCAGCCATGCGAATGCGCGGGATCGCAGTAGATCCGAAATCAAAAGCGGTCGTGGAGGCTAGATTAGCCCTGCGCGTTCTGCCCGCACCTGCACCGTCTGACCTATAGTGGTCATCCGGATCGCCGATCGACTCCATGTCGTAATCACTGTTCTTGCTTGATCAGCGCGATCGAGCTGGTTGCGGCTTGCGTTTTACTTTGCCAATTGGTTTAACACCTCGAGTGGCCTTGTCCACTGATGCTACTGACTCCATATCTACGTCCCGGCAAATATTGACATTTTTCCGGGCAGATCGGTCCTGAGCATGAGGGCGCGGAGGTGATCTGTATCGATCTCCCATGAAACGCTCCATCATTGCTTCAAACATGGCTTGGACGTTAGCTTGGGTCATGGGCAACGTGTGGGTATCCTCCTTAGAGGTACTGACACCTGTGGGGGCTCCTGGGGCCCCGACCGGCATGCATCCCCATGCTGCCGCACGTCCTTTTTATGCCCCATGGGGGTATGATCTGCCCCCATGGTCATCCGCTCAACACCGACCTCCAACTCCGATAAGCTGTTAGAGGAAGGTGGAGACTGATATACCGATTTATCATCGGAGCAAGCATCGTCATATGCTGCCGTGTCTTCAGCAACCTTCAATGCCATGGTGGGAGTTGGGCGGCGAACCGCCCCCACCAACGGCACCAAATGATCATGGAGAGTCGACATCGACAGCTCCAGCCTGCGAGTATCCAGATCAAACAGCTTGTGGACGTTGTCCGGGTTCTGCACTTTTATGCCGACCTCAGCCAACATCGCCAGCAGGTTTTTCACCAGCAGCAGTGGTCGATCACTCTGGATCGGCTCGGTAGTGGGTCCGAGGACGCGATCAGGGATCTGGGGGTTCAACATTTGCATGACCTAGTCTTCACGATCTGGGGGTTCGAAATTTGCATGACCTGGTCATCACGAATAAATCGCTTCAATTCGTGGATGTAATACATCCTGGTCAGGTCTTGTTCGTCAATAACCCCATCCCCGACCTGCGACTTTTCTTCCAAGTCGTCCTCCTCGGGCGGAATTCCCAACCCTTTCTTGGGAATCTTGGGTAGCTTGGGGACCTTGGGGACCTTGGGGAGGTTGGTTTGATCGTTCTGATCAGCTTCCCAGTATTTTTCGTCTTCTGATTTTCCATCAACTTTTTTATGAGCATACATAGGATCAGGACCAAGGTCCTGATCCTTTCCGGGACTATAGCAAGACTTGCTATAGTCCCGATCGGCTCCGGTGGGAGCCTTATGGGGAGGAAAAAACTTATTAATCCCGATCTGGTCCTCCACCCGGCCAGATCGGACATCGCCGTCTTTATCAACAACGAGAACATAAGGTGACAGCTTTTCCTTATGTCCTCTCCAGAACGATTCCACATTTAAATCACTTAAGTCAACTTTTGACCGGACATCATCTCGGTGATATCCACTATCACCAAATGATCCGGGCACGCGCACCATTGTGGTGGAGTCAAGTTCAAAATCGAACACACTTGTGTCGAGAACCTGACCACCATCGTGCCCAGCCTTCCAACTTACGGGGGGGGGGTACCCCGCGGACCTTTGCTTGCGATCCGATCTGATCGTCCGCTGCTAGCAGACGACCGATCATCAACAGAAGACGCCTGGTCCGATTGATCTTGCGTTGCCATCTCACCTTGTGTACCCGATGGAATGGGCTAGTTCAACACTCGGTGGATCGTGTCGCTGGTTGACTTGGGTCTGATAGTATGCAGACCGTACTGGGGGGGATGTACCCTGGGCGGAACTCTTCACCCTGGGTACTTGTGGACCGGTTACACTTGAAATATGTATATTCCAATGGGTCGACCGTCCAATCGATCTAGACCCAACCAATACGAGATAATAGAGGGCAGACCACTCAACTGGTCTAGCCCCTGACCAATATGAGAGAAGACCAAAGCCGGTCTAAACTCCAACCAATGTTATAATAAACCAATATGTCCACGTAAAGATCCAATATGCTCGTGAATTCCACAAACGATATCTCCACGTAAAGACCAATCCACTTGTTAGTACGTTCCAAACGTACGTGACTTAAACTTGAGAGAAGTAAGCCAATGGACACTCCTGTCGAAGGACTTCCGGCGGGCCAAATGCGTCTGCGACGCGCCCCGGCCGGGTATAATGGGCAGGAGGGGATTACTAGACCCTCTGCCCCCAAACACTCCGCGAAGTGCGAAGGCGACTTAGAAAACCAAACTTTTAGAGAGTCTCTTAGGACCTCTTAGCCACTTTTCCAATCCAAGACCAATTTACTTCTTTTCCACTAACCTTACGGTCCCAATATGTACCAAACACTAAAATATGTAAAATACACGCAATGCCATGTGACTTACCAAAATCCGTGTGCTTGACACTCCTTGCAAATGATAGGCTTAAAAGCCCCCTTGTTTCCATCAATCCGATCGCTGACCAGCTTATCGGCACGCCGTTGACAGAAGGTGACCAAAATTTTGCCTTCGCTTCGCCACACGTCAACTACGCAAAGATCGGAAGACGTACCGTCTTCGACCACAGATGCTGCTAAGGCGGCATCTGGCAAGAAACAGGGAGATGTTGCTAATGCAACATCTCGCACTATGGCAACTTCTGAATTGCGTGTTGCCAAGAGGGCCATGTTAGGGAGTTCTGACTCCGAACAAAGTGATGGGGATACAGCTGTCCCCAGTAAAGGATCTAGCGAGTCGAATCTCGCTAGGTGCTCATCGCCTAACAGCGATGATGACTCTGGTGTCGCTGTCAGCTATGACAGCGACAATGATTATTACAGGTGGTTGCGGGAACGCAGATCCCCACCTGGACCAAGTACTTCTCCACGTCGGGGTGATTTAACCCCGGCGCGTGGTGTTGAAGCAGGCGGTGCTCCGCCTGCTAAAAGAGCTCGAACAGAAGCGGCGCCTGCCGCTTCTAAAGCGTATCATCGTACGGAACCACATGTTCCGTACAGAGTGGGGTTTTGGACCCCTGGCTGGGCTATTGCCCCCAACAGTGGCTGTCACCGTAAACGGGACTGCCAGTATGCGTTGTTCGATATCAACGTGCTGAATTACTGCGAAGAGATCCAGTCACGTCGATTCGATCGAAGTACAGACGATAGACGTCCTTACTTTATTGACCTCTTTTTCCAGGTTCGATATTATTCGAGCCGGAAAGGGTCAAGGATGAACAGGGACGATAAAGACGCCCTGACTCAGAATTGGAATGTTTTCGTTGACAACTACAACAAAAGCCCAGATGATTACGTGAATAAAGTTCACGTAATGCGCGAGCGCTTTTTAAAGAACTCACGAACAGGCAAAACGGAATACATCCCTTTTGCTTGCATCAAAGAAGGGTTAAAGTGTGGTGTTCCCTTCTCACCTCGTTTTCCCGCGGTGTACGCAGGGAGATCCTCGTCTGTCAGAGGAGGAGTTGCGGGGGTACGGTGGTTTTTCCGTACCCGCCGAAAATCAGGGTTTAATTGATACCCTTAATGCATCAACACCTACTGTCGATGCTACTTCGCATTATGAGTTTGAGACTTCTTCTCAAACTCAGTCAAAAGGTCTGGGGCGTCGGCCCTCAGAACCTCAATCGGCTCTCAAGAGTCGAACTCTTGGGGATATCCAGCCAGCGTACCAAGTACTCGGTACGCTGCCCCTTCTTCGAAGGCACCGAGCGCTTCGAGATCAAGCGCTTGAGGATATATCGCTTATTCCCCTGATTATCAATCAGGGGCGACGGAGGTTGAGAATTCCCTCGCCGTTGTTGTTGCGGAGCATGGTTCTTTGCTCCGCAAGCTCGAGGAGGGTTATTCCTCCTTGAGCAGCGATATGTCTCACTGTGTGAAGACATATCGGGCTCTTCGCGAGGATGTCCGCGACATCCTCGGGGCGCACACTGCCCTCCAGCAGAAGAATGATCTTCTGTACATTGAGCTTTCCCGCTATAAGGGAGAGCTCGATCGGCGCACGGCTGATCTTGAGCAGTCGAAGGCGTAGGTAACGACTCTCCGCTCTGCTCACCAACGGCTGGAAGTCCATTACAAGTCTCTCTTGGGAGACTTGGAGAAGCACGGTATCTTCCGTGGTTCTGCGTCTCGTCGTAAGACGAAGACGAGTGATACGGCTTGAGCCGCCCAACATAGCATGTTGGGTGAAGCCGCATTGCTGTGGGAATGTCTAAGGTATAGGCATTCCCCCGAATCTCTTGGACCTTGAAAGGTCCAATGTACTTAGGAAGCAACTTCCGTGTAGGGAAGTTGCTTATTGCATGCGTAGGCAAATTGGTAGTACTTAATAATACCAATTCACCTTTCACAAAGGAGTTTTTGTTCTTCCTTCCTTGTTTATCTGCATTTTGCTTCTTATCAAAAGCAGAGGCAAGTGCATCTTTTATATAGCGTGTTACAGCTTGGTGCTGTAATACGAATTCATCTACTGCTTTATCAGCAGTAGGTGCATTGTCCTCTTTGTCTGCAGCCATTGCTGCAGACACATATTCATCGTATGCAGCTTCATTTTCAATTGAAGCTGCTCCGCTTCTACTGTACTTTCAGTAGAAGGGCCATCGTTTTGTTCACAAGTTGCAGTCGCAACTTGCGCATTGACTCGCTCAAAATTTGAGCGGGTCCCTCCCCCACTTAGATTTGGCGTACCGCCAAGTAAAGCTGGGGTTCGTGGATGCCTTAAGGCATTCACGTAGAACGGTGTATGCTTAGTTGAAGCATGCACCGAATTGTTAATCGCAAATTCAGTGAGTGACAGGTATTCACTCCACTGTTCAAAGGCATGTGCGTATGATCGCAACATGTCTCCGAAAACGCGGTTAACCCGTTTCGTCTGCCCATCCGTTTCCGGATGGTCCGCAATTGACATCTTCAACTGGGTTCCCAACAATGAGAACGTTTCATGACAGAAACGTCCTGTAAATCTCGGATCTCGATCCGAAAGAATGTCTTCCGGCATTCCGTGCAAACGGGATACCGTATCAACGAATATCCGCGCTGTTTGAGCGGCGGTTACGTTCGCTGATACTGCAGTAAGATGTACCATCTTACTGAAACGGTCTACAAAGACCACTATTCCGGTCTTCCGACTATTGTCGGGTGGAAGACCGAACACGAAGTCCATTGAAATGGACTTCCAAAACTCTGTCGGAACCGGCAGAGATTGCAGCGGAGCCTGTGCAGACTGCGCAGGCTTAACGCGCTGGCAAATCTCGCAAGCGCGTACGTATTTCCGTACCCACTTGTACTGGTTTCGCCAGTAAAAGTCACGTGTGAGAGAAGCGTATGTCTTCTCTCGACCTTGATGCCCCGAAATCGTTGCATCATGATACTCAAACATAATTTGATGTTTGAGATCATCGTCGTTTGGAACGACGATGCGACTTTCATCTTTTTGGTCTGTGCTGTAAAGCAGCAGACCATCGTGCAGTCGATATCGATGCACGCAAGCGCGGAGAACTCTGGGAGTTCGTCGCGCTTCTCACTTGATTGATTACTTAAGTAATCAATCAACAGACGTGTCTCCTCGTCTGTTTTGTACGCCTCGCGTACTTGTCGTATAATTGACGACGAAAAAGCAGTGCAACGGATCGCGTTTGCACTGGCACCTTCGGTTACGGACGGTTTCGTCTCGTAATCGGGCCTTCGTGATAGCGCATCCGCTATCACGTTCAACTTTCCGGGTTTGTATTCAACCGTAAAGTTGTATTCAGCAAAGAATGACAGCCATCGAGCCCTTCTTTGAGAAATTTGTGGTGAATTCACGGTCGTGCGTAGCGACGCATGGTCCGTGTAAACCACAAACGGTCTATCTCCAATAGATAGATCCGAAACTTAGCCAGTGCATACTTCATGGCAAGGAGTTCCTTGTCATGCACTGGATAGTTGCGCTCGGCTGGGCGCAACTGACGCGATTGATAGCAGATTACGCGATCACGATCATCGTGATCACGCTGCATCAAAGCACAGCCGATAGCGAAATCGCTCGCGTCGCAAACGACGTGGAACGGACGCTCGTTATCGGCTATAGACAAGACAGGCGCTTCAGTCAAGCTTTGCTTGACTGCATCAAAAGCATCTTGGCATTGGGTATCCCAATGCCATTCGACATCTTTCTTAATTAATTGAGAAAGAGGTCGTATTAACCCAGCATAGTTGCACGAATACTTGTGCAAATATGTTGCCAACCCAAGGAACTTTCGAAGTTCCTTAACGTTGTTTGGCGTAGGCCATTCAACGATCACCCTGATCTTTTCTGGATCTGGACGCACCCCGTTCTTGCCCATAAAGCATCCAAGAACGGGTATCTCAGGTGCACCAAAGGTGCACTTCTTTAGATTTGCATAGAGCTTATGCTTACGCATAAGCTCTAACACTCGACGTAGATGTTCCCTATGGACATCTACATCGCTTTTATCGTGTTCACCCTTACTATGGATGAACACGTCATCGAAATAACTCGGTGCGAATTCTCGCACCGGGCGTAATAGATGCGTTACGCATCTGTTAAAAGTAGCAGGGGCATTTCGAAGCCCCTGCGGCATAAAAAGCCACTCCCAAAGCATGCCGCTTGGGGTGCTTACCGCCGTGAGAGGGATATCCTTCTCACGGATTAGGATTTGATAAAATCCATCTCTTAGATCGAGAGCACTAAAGATGGTGCTCCCGCACATGCAATCAATGATGACATCTTTTCGCGGTATCGGCGTCTGCGCCGGTACCGTCGCTGCGTTCAGCTTGTTGTAAGCATGAACGATTCTCCACCCACCTGTGGACTTTTTCACACAAAAGGTGGGGGTAGAGTGCGGTGAGATAGACTCCCGCACTTGGCCTGCTTTACGACGAGCTTCGAAAAACTCGTCGATCGCTTTTACTTTATCACGCGGCAACGGCCATTGCCGCGTAACACAAAACTTCGTGTCTGGCACGAGGTCAATTTCATGACGAGTTCCCTTATCCTTAGGGAGCTCTCTAGGTACTTCTTCTGGGAATACGTCAGACTATTCCCGAAGTACCTCATAAAATGGGGAGTTCTCTTTAAGCGACTCCCAGCTCTGCGCTTCAAAGCGCTGAACTTTGGTTTGATCATTGGGAACCTCTTTCCCAATGTTTTCCACTTGTAATGTGGATATTCGTTCACGAATATCCACTACATCATCTATTGCTACGATAATACAGATCTGTTCGATCTGATCATCGTGCAAGTTTCTCATAAACTTCTTCCAGCTTAGCGCTGGAAGAGCCATCACCTCCGAACCTTCTTTCGGAGGGTGTTCCATCAACAGAGACTGGGTAGCTAATTCGGTCTCCGTTTGCGTCAAGACGTTGATCGTCTCGACGGAACTGTCCATGCAATCAGACGCACTCGTCTGATTGACTGCTACACGGTGATTACGATTCACCGTGTGCGAATACTCATCATCATGGTGGCCACTGCCTACCATGGAATTTTCTTGGCGATCAGATGTGCTCGTCTGATCGGCCGCCTTTTCTGCGACACGGTAGTCTTTATCACCCTTGGGCATCGCTAACGCAACGTGGTGGGCACTGGCCACCACGGAGTTGTGCTCACGATTGCACTCGATCGTGATTTCACTCTCATCAACACGGAATTCTTTCATCGTGTTGGAACCTTCGGTCGCACAGTGGGTGTTTCCCACTGTGGATATTATTCCATTCTCACGGTGGGTGTTTCCCACCGTGGATATCACTTCATTCTCACGGTGGTCTTTATCACCCGTGGAATGTTTCTCTCCAACACGCAACGACTCTTCTGTTGCGTGTGGTAGTCCCTCTGGACTCTCACCAGCGGAGGTACCTTTAGCTGATCGTGTCAGAACAGACCTGGTGGTGCCATCGCTATCCACCAGACTGTCTGACGCTGCGGTTGTATCTTCTGATACAGCCGGATTACACACAGGGTGATCAGATCCTGTGGGTCCGCCGCAGTCGATCGACAGGTTAACCCAGTCGATAGAAGGCCTAAACTTGGACATCCATGGGATTCCAAGTATCACATCGAACTTGTCATCTAAATCGAGGACGATGAATTCATCCTCGAATGACAGTTCATTCAACTCGAAGCGTGTTTTAATCAGACGCTTTGGAATAGTCACGGTTGCACCTGTTGCTAACCGGACTGACAACATACTTCGTGGGGTTTCTACCTCCACGAAGCTCAACAGCGTTAGACTCTGAGTTCTAACAAAATTGTTTGACGCTCCTGTCTCAAACAAAGCTCGCATGGG
Source organism: Peronosclerospora sorghi (assembly GCA_026184515.1). Lineage (NCBI taxonomy): Eukaryota > Oomycota > Peronosporomycetes > Peronosporales > Peronosporaceae > Peronosclerospora > Peronosclerospora sorghi. Next base: position 14,330,637 of record CM047582.1, on the reverse strand, counting down.
GACATCGCTCCCGTGCGGCTTAACCTCCAGGGTGATAAGAGGCTTATCATCACCCTGCACCTTTTGACAGGACATAGTCCCGTCTGGGGCTATTACCCTCACATATCCTACGTCGGCATGTGGGATAACATTCCCAGTAGGGCGCCCCGCCCCTACTGGTGTTCTACGTTTTTTGCACCAACAGGGTGATGCCCCTGTTGGTGTCGCCGTGCAGCGGACGGTTCCGTCCGCTGACTGCGTGGCACCGGACGCGGTGTCATACAATCATGGGCAAAATGCCCCATTTTCGAGCATCTATTACAGCGAATATTCTTCTTAAATTTCGGTTGCTTCGTGTTCGAAGCAACCGCAACCGATAGGTCCATCGGATCTGGACCTTCACCGCCTATGCTCTGGCGCGGGTGGCTGTTTCTTGAGACCAAGTGTGAGCTTCGTCTGCCTGACTGCTGATTGTTGACATGCCGTTGCGGCATGTCAAAAGCGAAGGGATGTTGAGCCTTCCGGATGTAACCATCATGCGATGACGCTGATCGCATGCTGATCGCATGCTGAACTCCTCACGGATGCTCATATCAATGGCATACCTTAGAGTCTCTGGCGGGTGCCGGTAGATACTCTGTTTGACGGGACCATCATTGAGTCCCTTCATGAAGCCAGTGACCTGCATAGCAGGGGGCACCGGCTCATACACAATATTTGACAGCAAATATTGCGTCTTCTGAGCGTAAGCTTGAAGGTCAAGCTTACCTTGCCGGAGTTCCATGAACTCCTGCCGACTACTTAGCTCCATTTCTGGAGCTTCAAAGTTGAGCTTTAGCTCAGCTTTTAATTCCTGATAAGTCAGGAACGCAGAGTCATCAGTGGCTCTGCGACGCATCGCCCATGCCCAGGATCTGCTGCCCAGACATGTTGTGGCGAAGTACGCCTGTTGACGTTCGTCAACAATATTTTGCGCAGAGATGGCATCTTCCACCTCTGCGAACCATCTACGAAGGGGCTCGCCCCCTCGCCGGTAAAGGGCCGTACTCGCGCCTTTACCACTCCAACGCTATGCGTTGCAGGTGCAGTTGCAGTACGCGCTGCCTCTGGCGCGGGCCGTACTGGCTTTTCTAGGTGGTTTCGCCTAAAGCGATTCACCACCTCTACCACTTCCTCCGGGGACTTACCCAGGAGGAAGGTAATGATGTAGGTCCCCATAGACCGAACCATTTCCACCGTCGCGTCTTTACTACGCGACGAGAAGTGAGGGAAGTGTTTATTCACCACTTCCAGCGTTCTCTCTCGCTCGGCAGGCGTCATGTCGCGCGACATGATGCCTAGCGGCTCTTAATCTTCGCTCCGCTAGTTGACTAGCGGAACGGAACTGTGGTCGTTAAGACGGACCACAAAGTGCTACCAGGTGTAACAGGACTGATCCTGTTACAGGCTTACACTGTAATTGCGAGGAAGCGCGCAATGCAATAGGGCAGGATTAGTTGATAACAACTAATCCTATACTAAAAGTAAATATAAATATTTACTTTATCTTAAGAACACAACGCAAAATTAAGAGTGTTTATTAAATGGGTGGTTAGCGGCTAACAGTATAGTAATTACCTAGCTAATATAATAATATCAAGTATTCAACTAACTGTACTATTAGTTAACCTGCAAGATTCGGTATTTATACCGAATCGACTTTTCCTTTGTAGATTATAATAACTTATAATCTCTTATTTAAATTTCAGACAACGCGTCTGAAATTTAACTGTGATATTCTAACTTGAATATCAATTATGTGATGGTACCCCATTACAATGCTAGTCATATTTTATTTGGACAACATATAACAGTATACGCAAGGTACTCCACGATGCGATGGTTATTCACGTCTAAAAGTTTAACTGAAAGAGGAGTTCAATGGGCGGTGATGTTATCCCCATGGTCGTTAGAGATCATAAGAATGGACCATGAAGGTGTTGGCCTACCCGCATTATTGGCCACATCGATAGTGCCTGTGGAAAAGATGAATGAAGTATTAGAAGATATCGCTCCACTAAAGACACTGAAAGATACGACAATTATTAGACCAATTCCAGGTTTGTGCCGCCAAAGTACCGGATATGTCTTGTCGTTTGATGGTGCAGTACGGATGAAAAAGGTTCCTAAAGGCACTTTTGGCATGATAATATGGGAATTACCCACCTGGGAGGTGATAGCGGCCGAATACGGAATTCAGGATAACCTCACTGTGAACGACAGTGAATATCATGGGTTAATCGGTGTATAATAACTTGCGCAAGCACACCATATAAAACAAGCAATAGTGTGCGGGGATTCGAGATTGGTGATTGGACAAGTTAATGGAGATATACGTTGTAACCATGCTTCGTTATTGGTCTGGCTAAACAGAGTGCACTCGCTGGTTGAAACTTTTGAAGCTATTAGTTTAGTGCATGTGGCACGCAATTATAATCAAGCAGCAGATTTCCTTACACAGTGCGCCATGAAAGAACAGCAATCAGGGAAGATTACAAGCGATCAACAAGTGATGGATCTGAAAATGTTGAATCGATTAACAGAGTTTCTATATGCAAAGGCGGATAGTCCTCCAGAAAGGGATAAGAGTGAGGACTCCCCGGAGGCGATTGCCAAATCGTTCGACGGCTTCAGAAGTAATCCAAGTAATGAGGCACAAGTGGATACCACTGAAGTCACTGTTTTGGGAGGATGTTGGATATCGATCACCACAAATATTTTTAATCACTCAAAGCAAGAGTAAACTGAAGAAAGGACATCGTCGACAACAGGAAGTGAGACCGTGGAACAAGGGGCGGACATAGAAGATGAGATGCACCCTGTAGAGAACGGTACCGTTGGATCGACAAACAAGGCCAAAAAGGTGCAGAAGAGGACCCTCATGAAACGGCACCAGCCATTAGACTTGAGCGAATGGCATTGGCTCATAATGATGACGATTGGTGTGGAAAGGTGATAGCATACCTGAAAGGAGAAGATGACAAGATAAACTCCGCTAGCGAATGGAAGAGGGTAGCTCGGCACGCGATGATGTATGAACTGGACAGTAAAAATATTCTTTATTACATCGCTTGCACACGAAGTGGAACTGGAGATCAAGTGTGGCGATTGGTAGTACCAACCATATTACAAGAAGATGTGTTACATGCCTACCGTGCCTACCACGTTGAGAGTGGTAGTGGGGCACATCAAGGGGTTGGAAAAGTCTACGCGCGGTAGAAGTCCGAGTATTATTGGAGAGGTATGTATGCCCATATTGAAAATTATGTTTCAGCGTGTGAAATTTGTGCCACGGCTAAAGGGAAGCCAAAATACCAGGGGCGCACTAGCGGCAATATTGTGGCGTCAAGACCTTTTCAGATATTGGCTATGGAGTTTGCATTTCCATTGCCACAGACCACTATGGGTCATGAAGCACTATTATGCTTTATCTGTTTGTTTTCCGGATATGTGATCCTTATTCCAATGAGCACCACTACAGCTCAGGGTGTGGCAGAAGCATATATTATGGGAGTTTGTAAGATATTTGGAGCGCAAGAAATGCTGAGACATGATCGAGACCCCAGGTTTATGAGTTCGCTGTTCAGGATATTTAATCGAATGTTGAAGCAAAAACAGAGATCTACATTGGCATATAGGCCACAGGCCAACGGTAAACAGGAGAGATCGGTACAGACAGTGATCAAGGCAATAAAGTGCTATATAACGGATCCAGAACAAAGAGATTGGGATGAATATGTAGCGCCATTGGAGTTTTCATTAAACACTTTTTTGGATCTACAACATCACCAAACTCCGTTCTACTTGGTACCTGGATGGGAATCTCGAACTACGATGGAGGCGATGGTACCACGGAAAGATCAGTCTGTCATGGAGAAGGATGTACTAGATTGGAGATTAGCCATGAATAAAAGGCACATGGAAGCTCAAGCGCAGGCAGCCATCATTCGAGAGCAAGTGGGTAAATAGAGAGCCCAACGTCATAACGAGAAAGTTAAATCGAAATTATGTTCGACTACAAAAACCGCTTACCGCCCTGGAAAGTTAGTCTGGCTGTATCATGATTTGGTCAAGCCAGGGTTAGTAAGAAAGTTGGCTCACTTATGGCATGGCCCATATGTGGTGGATGAACAGGTGAACGATATGGTTTATCGGTTGGTGATACCGACAACTGAGAGTCAGATATTCCCACTAGTACATATTGCTAGGCTGAAGCCCTACACCAACAAAATGAGAAGGCCCCGTGAAAAGATTCACACTAAGGATGCATTGTAGTTAGATGAAGCATTACTTTCGGAATATTCCTGGTATGAACCTGGCAGAGACGATGAATGGGAAGTGGAGCGCATAGTAGATTGTTGAGTGAAACAGCGGACAAGAAACGGGCGTCGGATGAAAGAGTACCTTATCAAGTGGAAGGATGCCGATGAGATGAAGTGGGAGCCTGAAGACAATCTGTCGTGTACCATACTCTTGTATGAGTTTGATGCGCAGCGAGCTTTGGGAGAATCGGCTTTACGCAGCCCAGACGGCAGAAGAGTACATCACTGAAGGGGAAGTGTAGAAGCCTCAACAGAGGGGAAGAGCGAAGAAGAAATACGACGAAAAGAACAAAAAGGAGATAACAACAAATCGAAAGAGACAAGAAAAAGAACCCCCAGAAGATGTAGCACATCCCTATCACGGACCCATGTTGGTTGTGATGTGTAGAATGCGGACCCGAGGTGGTTGCATTAGGGAGAATCAGAAGAGACAAAAAAACAAAATATAAAAGAAAGACACATGTTCGAACAAAATTGGATGATGTTGGAATTTGTGGGTAAAGTACGGTATAAGCTATGTTGAATGGAGTTATATAGATAAATAATGAGAATGATTTAGAAAGTGAGGCCATGTGGACTCAATGACCTGATAATTTGATGTGGAGATGATACGAAGAGATACCTACTACGGTCCAAAAGGTGAAAAACCTGTACATCTAACATAAAGCACAATTAAGTAATGACAAATCAGCGCAAGATCGTACGAAGAGATACCTCACGGGGTCCTAAGGGTGCAAAACCTGTACGGCAGCAACAAGATGATACGAAGAGATACCTATCACGGTCCAAAAGGTGAAAAACTTGTACATCTAACGTAAAAGACGACAAAGTAATGCCAAACCAACGCAAGATCGTACGAAGAGATACCTCACGAGGTCCTAAGGGTGCAAAACATGTACGACGGCAACAAGATGATACGAAGAGATACCTATCACGGTCCAAAAGGTGAAAAACCTGTGCATCTAGAATAACATGATATGATAACACTTGTGAGTAGACGAATCCCGTACGAAGAGATACCAAATGAGGTCCAACAGGTTCAAAACCTGTACGGAGAGGCACAACGTGTGAAGAAAAAACAAGTGATCCACAGGGGCGGTAAACCTGAGTGTCTATGGCGGATATGCGAAGAAACACCTAGTTGGGATGCCAGCAGTGTGAAACCTGCATAGCAACCTCAAAAGACATAGAAGAGAAACAAAACGACGACTGAGCTCGAACAGTAACAGTAGAGCCTAAGTATGATGGGGGCAGGAAGCGAATGTATAAACTTGCCTTCAGAAGTGTAACGAAGCGAGTGAATCACCGGTTACATTGAGGAAAGGTGATACATAACAAGGGAAGAAGAAAAGGTTAAAATGCTAGGGGTGGAAGGACACTCACCGGCTTGAGCCATACATGACAAGCTGTTGGAGACCAGAGTACACGTGTGGAGGTTTAGGACGCGCGGAGCACCTGGGGAGGCTGAGCATGGCATACCTGGTTTTGAATGAAATCATAACGGGACTTTCAAGTAGGGTTTTTGGCCAATCACGTGATAGTTGACTGTTCTCGACAGTCCTGGATAGGTGCGCAGATGACCGTTCACGACATTCCTGGATAAGTACGCTAATGGCCGTCCATGACAGTTCTGGATAAGTACGCGGATGACTGGTCACTACAGTCCTGGATAAGTACGCGGATGGTCGGTCACGACAGTTCTGGATAAGTATGTAGATGACCGTCCATGACAGGCCTGGATAAGTACACAGCCCTGGATAAGTGTGTGGATGACCGTTCACGACAGTCCTGGATAAGTACGCAGATGACCGTTCACGACAGTCCTGGACAAGTACGCAGATGACCGTTCACGACAGTCCGGGATAAGTACGCGGATGGCCATCCACTACAGTCCTGGATAAGTACGCAGATGACCGTTTATGACATTCCCGGATGAGTACGCGGATGACCGTTCACGACAGCCCTGGATAAGTACGCGGATGGCCGTCCACGAAAATCCTGGATAAGTACGTAGGTGACCGTTCACGACAGGCCTGGACAAGTACGCAGCCCTGGATAAGTATGTGGATGATCATTCACGACAGTCCTGGACAAGTACGCAGATGACCGTTCACGACAGTTCTGGATGAGTACTCAGTCATAAAAAAGTACGTGGATGACCGTTCACGACAGTCCCGGACAAGTACGCAGTCCTGGATAAATATATAGATGACCGTTCACGACAGTCCTGGATAAGTACGTAGATGACCGTTCACGACAGTTCTGGATGAGTACGCAGATGACCGTTCACGACAGGCCGAGATAAGTACACAGGTATACGTCTGTACACAAGGGGATGTTTGAACCGTTCACGACATGACCGTTCATGACATGACTGTTCACGACATGGCCATTTACGACAGTAAATCTCAGGGTGTGATTGGTCCAAACTGTGGGTATTATGAACGAATCACAGTTTTTTGACTCGATAAAGTGCCGAGGATTGGCTTACGACGGGAGCGTTCGCGAAAGCCAACGTCACGGATTTGATCAAGGAGACGCATAGTAGAAATCTATACTATATCAGTATTGGGTTAACTCAGTGGCGCCCTAGTCTTAAAGAAGTTACCTTTTGAAGAGACATCAAGCGAGCGAATTGGAACGACATAAGATGGATAACGGGGACACGATACAAACATTGTTGAGCCTAAGGACGTCAGGAAAATCAGCCAGCGGAATAGAACGCAGCGAGGATGGTGCCAACATCTCAGGGGGCGCCCCTCGCAGTACATCCGAACCGCAACCTATGACTAAGAGAAAGTCGTCCCATGCATGCCTTCCTAGATGGACCAAGAAGGAGAAGGATGAGTTGGTACGTATACAATGAGAGAGTGAGGATCAGACGAAACCAGTTTCCGACATAAGCGACTATACAACCAACGGTGTCAATTAAACGTATGGACCAAGAGAACCGAAGCTAGTGTCGAGATTATGCTAAGGCGATTGGGATCCAAACGAAAACGAGATAATGAGTGGAATGAAGAAGAAGTTAAGTGGTTGACAAGTCTAGTGGAACAAAAGGCCAAGATCACTCACATAGTGGAACGGTATCCGGTACAATTCCCACAAGCTAAGAAAATACGCACCAAAACATCTGTACAAAAAAGATACAAGCCTTGCGCCAGGAGAATAAAGGAAAACCCCGAGTACTATCAGACGGAAATGATAGCCAAGTTGAATGCAGAAAAGGTGGCAAGAGATGGACCCCACAAGAGGATCTCATATTGGAAGAGTCAATCGAACGTGGGGAAGTGGATGTGAACTTAGTTGCTAAGAAGTTACGTGATATGTTAAACACGGGCAGATCTCAGTCTACGCCGAGATCGCATGAAGGTATCAGACAAAGACTTCGTCGACTAAAATGTAGAGCGCAGAACGCCGAGCACGCCTTATAAGGCCATGTCCTCAGTTGGAACAGGAAATTTATGTGAACGTCGAGGAAGACAAAGTATTATAGATTTTGCGATACCAGGGAGCTCAAGTTCATCATACGGAGTGGAAGGGGAGTTGGAAAGTGTGGCAAATGTTTTGGTGACTCAACTTGAACTACAGAGAATTTCGGCTGAAGATTTCAATGTGTCCAAAGATATGGAGCTTGAAGGTACAGTGCAAGAAGTAAGAAATACAAACTCCGGTGAAATCTCCGAACAGCGGAAAACGGTGAACGAACGGGCTTTGTAGCCAACACTCAGCGAAGGCCTATTTGAAAGCACCCTAAATGATGATGTAGAATCAAGACGAGACAAGTCCATAGCCATAGACTTAACAGAATCCACAGAAGATCCAATTTCGAGTCTTCAAGAAGGTAATCGAGAAGAGCCCACAACCAAAGAAGATGAGCTGCCGTGTAGACAAGATTTCAGTGTGCCAGAAGAGGAACATAAGTGCGTCTCGGAAGATGTAGACCTCCCTACAAATACAATGCAAAACTATGATGGAATGTGTGGGGAAGTTTTGAACAATCTTACTCCGATGACGGATACGAATGCAGAGACGCTCAAGACGGATGTACAGAGGAAAGAAGAATATCGAAGCTATACGTTTAAGGAAGGGCTGATCACAGCAGAGTGTCAGGAGTTAGCGTGGCATAGTATATGTAAGCCCGACTAAATGGCAAGGCGAGTGATAAAGCGTATGTCAGATATTGAAAGGAATTGGTGTCAGGATGTGGAAAAAAGCACTATCAACCCAGGAGCTATCATTAATGAAAGACGATCGTTGGAATTCCACAGAGAAATTGGTATACGGCGACAAATCAAATCGGTCACCCCGGAGGATGCAAGGAATGTATTGTTTGCTGTCACGCTATTACTACGAGATTCAGAGTATCTAGTAGTTTTTCTGCGTGAGTGTTGGGATGGTGGTTATGGACCTTGCAGGGATGACCTGTGTAGTCTAAAGTATGATGTGACCATACCACAATTTCACTACCAAGGAAGCTGCAGACATTGGCTATACGCAAAGTATCGGGAGGTGTATGTGGATGATTTTGTGTCAGTAAATGATTATCTTCTTACCATGTGCCTAGTGACCCATCTGGATGCATTTGGGCCACTAACCCTGATCAATATGGATGGACAACGGATATGGTTGAGTCAACTATTAAGCTTCATGTGTTATCATATGGTGTGGGGCAGTGTTTAGCCAAACGATGGAACACTTACAACAATGATGGTGGTACAACTCATTCCATTCCTTTGATGAGAGGGCTAATATGTCTTCAAGAAGCCGGAAATGATATGACGGAATATGTAAATACAAGTACAGAAGATTTACAAAGATGGGATTATGGACAACTATGTGTTCCAAGAGGTAAAAAACTGGAACTTTTAGGCTGGGGGATAAACTGTTCGGTAGGATTCAGACATGTCATTCTAACCACTTCCATGGGAGGACACATCCATGAGAACACACATAAGTTACGATAGTTACCCAAAGCCAACATTATAAACTGCATTAGAAGGTTCGGAGTGGTGGACAGTCTGACTAGAGAATCACCACCGGATATATTGAATCTGATGATTAAAAGAGAAACCGATCAGTCTCTGAGAAATTCATCGGTAATGGCCGAAGGATAACGAATAGCGGTATATAAACATTTCAGCGCAGCTTGGATAGGGATCAAATGAAAGTGATGCATGCAGCAATAGAGACGAAAGGGATAGTGTTGGATCGTGGTCCATATGGATGCGGGAAGACTTCTACTATTACGGCTGTTGTACTATCCCTACTAGCAGTTTTTCCCCTATATCGGATTTTCATCGTGTCCGAAACCAATGCAGCTATTTATGAAGATCCGAAAAGGTTGATGGACTCAAATCAATTAAATGATCATGATATCGTTCAGTTGGGAGAAATAAAGGGTACCATGCTAGTGTCAGATGCTGAAAGTATCGCCGAAGGTTTCTCTCGGAGATACTACGACGCGAGCGGCATGCATTGGAAGGGTGTGTGAATCGGAAGGAAATATCTCCCAGATTGAAGTTAAAAGAGAGAGACGTGTTAGATGGAGCACGCGTGATTGTTGCCACTTTAGCTCAATTGGGGCGACCATATTACTCGAATGTGTGTTATGACGTAATTATCAATGAAAAAGGGGCGCAAACAGCCAAAGTGGCATTACTGCCAGCCATTAGGCCTTGGGTACAAGTGGTTATATCAGTGGAGATCCGTACCAACTTTTTGCGTACTCCCCTCTGGATGAAAGAATGAAGCAGCGATTCCGTAATGATGCAAGTCGTCACAAGATTACGTGGGGGTTGATACATTCCATCGAACATTGCCGAGCGATGAGAAAAATATCGCCTGCATTCCCTGGAGTTACTATGACGGCAGAATTTAGGAGCCACCCTATGATCACGATACTGTTACAAAAGTTTTATCCCTATACTATTCGAGATCGAGCCTATAGGTCACCATATTATTTGGCATCAATACATCTGAAGAATATGGAAACCCTTGATTGGGCTCAGCCAGATGATCGCTACCCTAGAAGGGTAGGGAAAATTTTGGGGAAACGACGTGTCGTGTGGATTAGTTCTCAAAAATGGGTTGAGGAACATGAGCGCACAGAGTACAAGCACAGAAATGTCATTGAATTGGCAATAGTGGTGCAGTTAGTGGATAAAATACGGTCTGCTTTGCAGGTGGAGTCGCGTCGTTTGGGTACGGCTGTACAAAAGTCAGTGTTTATTATTTCGCCATATCAAGACCAAGTCTCGGCTATGAGGAGAGAGTTACGATATTTGAATGGAGTGTATGAAGACCATTTGGATATCGAAGTGGCTACTACTCATTCCAGTCAAGGCAGATAAGCAGAAATTACTATTGTTACGATGGTGCGTTCGCATACGATAGGATTTTATGGCAGGAACCCCTCAAGATCGTTGGTATCACTCATCAGATCACGTGATTATCTATTCATTGTGGCTGCGCGATATGTGTTCGAGCAGGATATCGATTGGGATCGGATAATGGAAGTGTGGAAGAGATATGATACTCCCTGTTTTGTCTCTACTATGGCGGACAGTGAAGCACGTCAATATTTGAAGTGGAATTAGCGAGACTTTGATCTTGATATGACACATAAATGAATTGCTTGCTTTTGCTCGCATTCGCTGAAGCTGCGCAAGGGGTGGTTGTGGTGAAGTGTCTGGAGTCTATGTTTAAGTGTATACAAGTACCCATAAAGAGTACACGGTATTTTGGCCGGCCACGAAGCAAGTTTTCGGTATTGAAGCCAGTGCTGAAGTAACTAAGAAGTAACAAGGTGAACAAGGCACTTGAAGTAGATATATGACTTCTTAATATTTTAATTATAATCAAATTTCCCCCTTTTGAAGAGTCGTTTTTCCAACCAACCAAATATTTCCAACCTATACAAAAAACTAAGTCTAAGTACATCCCGAGGAGATCTTTAAGTGAACGCGTGTTAAGGCGTGATAGAGATCATTTGCGATTACCTAAGCTAAGGGGGCAGCCTGAGTGTTACCAGGAAGTGTCCATTTTCAGTGATTTTGTATTAAGGTTCGGACGTAAGTACCAAGAACATGGGAAGTATAAGCAGGAGAGGTGTAGTCTATCGCTTCCTTGTGTTGTTTTTGAGTGGAAACCTCGATAATTTAAGTTCCTTCACGAAAGATCCTTTATCGTTGCACTCCCTGATTTCTTTGTTTCACTTAAAGCCTCGTGATATTTCATCGCCTCGTCTTCGTAATCATCTGTTATTGGTGTTTTGATTCTATTTACATCCTCAAATCCATGCATTACCTGTAAATATCTAATCATCACTTCTTGATCCAGAAAATATCCATGCTTCACGTCAAACTCAATGCGAATTCCAAGAAATTATATACTTGTCCAAGATTTTTTTACTTCCAAAACGCTTAATTCGTTAAAGAAATTCTTCACATGCCCTGGGTCCGTGCCTGTCACCAACGGTTCATCTACATCCACCCCCACGACCACGATATCTACCTTTATTTTCTTGTAATACAGACACACGTCTGTATTACTTTTTAGGTATCCAAAATCCAATAGTTTTCCATGCAGGAGGCGGTTCCATAGCCTGTTTGCCTGTCTCAAACCGTAAAGTATCGTTTTTAAACGTAAAACCAGATTGTTCGCACTTTTCACTTCCAATTCGCTAAGTTTATTCTCATCAATCTCCATACCTTTCGGCAAGTAAAAAAATATCTCGTGCTCAGTTTCCAGTGCCTTGTCTTAAGCATTGGGGATGTCCCCGAGCAGCGCATTCAACTTTCCATTTCCTTGCCAATCCTAGATTGAATTTTACTGTCATCTCCATTACGGCCGTGAAAGTAAATTCGTAATCTACTCCAATACTTTGTTCATTTCCACAAGATACCAGCCTTGCTTTGAAACGTTCCCAATTTCCATTTGCGTCAGTATTTGTTTTAAAAACCACTTCTGTGCAATGGTTTTACGTAATCTGGTTTCCGGATTTCATCCCAAACTTGATTTCCTTCTAGCGGTTGAATTTCTTATTTCATTGCCTTCTTCCAGTTAAGGTGGTTCCTGCTATTCACAGCTTCATTTTTATTTTTCGGATATCCTTCCAACACCATATTAACTTCTTGCATTTCGTTCCGTTTCTTTCTTCTTCATCCTTCTCTTCATAGGCCTTTCGCTTCGCATATTTCCTGGTCAGGTGTCTCTCTCTTGTCCCCCTAGGCTTGTTTTTCGTCTTCCCTTTTCCGTTCCTTTTTTATTTGCATCCGAAGCTTCCAGATCCGCCGTTGTGTCATCATTTCGCTCCGTTTTTTCTGCTACCGCTCCTTCTGACGCTCCATTTCCATTTTCCATCGAAATTTCACCATTTTTATTTTCAAACAGATCCCTAAGATGTCGATTTTGCGTTTCATTCAGCCTTTCCACGTTTTTGACGTGATGTTTCACCGTCACCTTGTTGTAGCGCCTTAAATACACCTTTTATACCTTGGTTTCTTTACATTTTCCAAACTATTCCGATTTGCGCACGGTGCGCCAGCGTATTCGCTTCCGGGTTCCTATACACCGTGCAGGGTAGCCCAAACATTACAATCTCGCCCAGATTTGGCTTCAAGCACGTCAAAAGCTTCAACAGCGACATTTTCTTTATGTTAGCGCTTGTAGGCGTCCGATTTAACACATATACCGCGTATTCCGCAGCATCACCCCAGAAAGATAGGTTTAAACCACTTGCAAACAGCATGCATCGGGCCATGTTCATCACATTCGATGTATGCGCTCCGCCTTGCCATTGCTGCCCTGGTTACCTGCTTCCGTCACTTGTCTTGATATTCCGGTGCTTTTACAAAAATACTCCAGTGTTTAAAATTCTTCTCCCCATCCGTTCGCAATACGTGAATCTTGCAATCAAATCTTCTTTCGAAAAAAGAAAGAAAATGCTCAAACTTTTTGGCTGCCATGTCTTTCGTTTTAGCCAAAAAAAATCATACATAGTTGCTCTTGTATCGATGAAATTTACTAGGTAGCGGTTACCCAATATGTCTCTTGGAGTTATATGTCCTTTTTTTTAAGGTCCGAGCAGGTTACTCCTCCTATTCGATCGATAGGTTCATGTTCAACCGTATCCTTTCTTGATTGCTCGTTTTTACTCTGCTTCCCTTGAGCGCAGGTATACTGTTCCGACGCGTGAAATATGTAATTTTTATTCCATATCTTGGGGCCTCAACAATAGCCGTTAAATAGAGGTAGTTGTTGGACCATGATCTCCCGGTATTTTTCTTTACCGTAAACAATTTCATTCCTTGCGAAGGCGTAATTTGACATTGAAATCGGACAACATCTTGTCCATTATATACCATAGGGCTGGTTTTTCACACCACCACCGTTCCACTTGCCTGTTGTAGTATGATTCGACTGGGCCCGCCAAGTAATGGCCCAGCAGATCTACTTTCTCGTCTTCAGGCCATTGATAGCCACATGAAGCTTCAGCCAAGATAATCTGCCTCATAAAATTTCTTCACCACTTTGGAAACCCGAGCCTAGTCCCTTGTAGGTCTCGATTCCATCGAACTGACTGATTTGCAGTCGTTTTTCCTTTGGTAACGGCGTTTTCATCAATCCAAACGGCTGCGTGGGTATGTTTCCTTGCGCACCATACACTTTTTGATGGTTGTGTATGTTTTCGCGCTGTTCGTATCGAATACCAGCTCCAGGAATCCTTCCTCTGGAAAAGCATCCTTCCCAGCGTGACAAATTTCTTCAAAACTTTTTCTGCCCTGTTAACCAGTGAGGAAAGCTCTCTTTTCTTCGGTGAAGTTGCCTAGCGACGCAATACTCATCTTGGTATCTACTCGATGCGCCTGCGGCACATTCCTCTCTCGAGTTTGTTCGCCTCTCGAGACCTCAATTCTATCCAAGCGATCAATGATGGATGTCAACTTCTCCAACCTGCCTGACTCTTGTCCATTTACACGTGCCTTGGGCTTTTCTTCAAGGTCGATTTGCTCCACTTTTGGGCTCATAATCTGTTAGATATTTGCAACTTCTTCCATTAGTGTTCCAATGCATTATTTTCCTGTTAATCAACTTACTCCAGGCGCAAGAACAGTTTAGCAGCAGTAACAGCGAAAAAAAGAACGTAACAAAAGGAAAATGCACTTTATCACTCCAATTATACACTTAGAAAGAATACACCAAGTAAAACGTAAGCGAACGGAGATATTCCACACTCCACGAGAGAAAATTTACGTTCCGTCCCGAGAGAACGTACTGAAACCAAAACGTGTACTTGAGTTGAGAGTCTTTGTAAAAAAAGTGACTATATTAGAATTAAGCTTAATACTTAATGTAACCAAATGTATTTATAAAATTGTGTATACCGAATTCAAATTGGGCATTACCCAATATGCATTTGCTGAAAAGTTGCAATTACCCATATGCGTCCGACGTGGGCTTAAGTCGGCGCCCGGTTCATCCAACGGTATCAGTACTATATACCTTCTGTCAACCCAGTTAAGATTTTCCATTCCACTTCTGTGAAGGATCTGTGAAGGAACAGAAGTGGAATGGAAGATCTTAACTGGGTTGACAGAATGAATATAGTACTGATACTGTTGGAAGAACGTTTTCCACTTCCTACTTCAAGGGGTGGCGAACATATTGCTTTCATGTCATCAATGTATTGGTCTTTAAAATACCAGGCCCGAACACAAAAGGGGTGGAGTGCTGTGCCGTCATGTTGATGACCCGTCAGTATTGCTTCCATCTTAACCTTCAGCGCCTATTCATTTAATGGTTTCATATAAAACCATGCTTTGTGCGATGTTGACAAAAGATCAATTAGCGTTTTACACTCCTGAGTCAATATCCTGTGGTATATTACTTCCGATAGTCAAATTGTCCTTGTCCAGGGATAAACCTTTACAAGAAAATACACATAAAATTGAGTCTTCTTTTTTTTCTTGGGATACCATTGTTTGCTAGATGACATCTTGTCCTTCATGATATCGATGTCATTAATAAAGTTGCACCACTGTTTTTATTTCATGCGTCTTAGGCTCATTACCTTAGCACACCTTATTACATGTTTGAGTGCTCTTCTGGTGGATTGCTAGAGTATCTTCCTTTTTTTCTTCACTTTACATTGCTTCGTGTTGTCTGTTAATAAGCGATTTGGATCTCCCCGACTCACCGTGTTTGCCCTTATCTACTCCCCTGGTAAGGAGCTGAAGTCTTACGTCGAAGACGTGTCGATGAAATCGTCCTGAGGCAGCAGACAATCTTATCAGTGTGAATATCTACCAAGTGGTCAGGCTGGAAGGTCCATTATCCCCTCTAATGTCCGCCAAATCTCACCATCCAATGGTTTTGCCCCCTCATCCCATCTATGGTCTACCATTCCGTGGGCTTCCTCTTCCCAGGTTCTCTGGATTGAAGACATTATTAATGGCTAAGCTTTCCAATGACTCAGTAATTGAAAGTATCGACACTGCCGGTACTTTCCTTTAAAATGGGGTCATATCTTGTTGAGCGCTTTTGCGTGTTGCCATCATGACAAAAGGAAGATAACACAGGTAGCGTAAGCGTAAACTTAAGATAGTAAAACTTCCAGTTAATATCCAATACAACGTAAATTTCACAACGTGATTCGTAAACTTAATCTCCCCAACGTAGCGAAACCGTATATGCTCCACAAAGTCAAACAACTTGATGCGCACAGCGAAAACGTAACAACGAAAGAGACGACCGAAAGAAACGACCAGTCACAAATAGAGAAAATGTAAAAGTGAATATATTTGATTATAGTTGGTCACAAAATATAAAAATGAGTATACCTATTTACAGGAAATGTTCTATGGTGCTCCAACTGGAAAACCGTTGCACTTCAACATATTCCAACAAATCTATCAATTTAAGGGGGCCAGAATAAATGTTTCCCAAATAAAAATAGATTTGATAGGCTAAAAAATAATATTTTTTCGTGTTACACCTCACTGAGAGGTTACCCAGACAGGTAAAGATTTGAAGGAAAGAAAAGCTTCTTTATTCTTACTTTAATTTAGAGTCAAGCTTAACCCTATCACCTCAAGTGGGGGGGGCCTGGTGAGGCGTAATGCACCACATTATCCAAACGTGGTTCTTTACTGCCAACAGCCTATCAAATAACAACCAGGTAGAGGTAGTGCCTATTCTATTACCGTTTCGGGTGCTTGCGGCTCGTGAACAAATTCAGCGCTTGAGCCGAGGTAATTGTCGTATCAAATGCATTTAGCATTTTTTTCATCACGTGAACTAGTGACTGCGACTCCACTCATCATGCATCAGCTTGTCGGTAATAGTATGTCTTAGCTGTTCCAATTATATAGCGGCCCAGGAGATTGACTTCGATGTCTTCCGTCAAGCAATATCCACATGCTGATCTAGCAATGCAATTTTCCGTATAAATCTGGTTCCCCACACCTTGAAACCTGCCCCCCAACCCCCGGTGTAATCCGGTTTCGTCGAACACCCCGATGGGAAGCTTACAAGGCTTTTCCGAGGGTGTCCTGGGAGGGGCTGCTGATTTAGTATTGGAGATTGCATGCTGAAATTTCTATTATAAAAATGGTTTTTCGCCGTGCGTTTTCTTTCCGGCGTGCATTCTAGCAATGCCAACCTCATCCGGGTGCCAAGTCGCATTGAATTATTGAATCCAAAGTTGTTTCTGTGGTGAAGTGCAAGTGAAAATTGTTGACCAGTTTGTACCAGTGTATCAGTTTTCAAGGCAGATCGATCTGGTTGGTTGAAAGGACGGAGTATTTTGGGCCAATCGTAAGCTTGGAGTGTCAAGAACACAGATTTTGGTAAGTCACATGATATTGCGTGTACTTACATATTTCATGTTTGTATATATTGGGGACCGTAGGGAGATAGGATTGGTTAGTTGTTATTTTTTGGCCTTTAACTCCCAACAAGGAAGTCGTTAGCATCTTTTCCAAGTTCGTTGGTCGCCTATTTACGCCGCGGAGTGTTTGGGAGCAGAGAGTCGAGTAATCCCCTCTAGCTCATTATACCCGGCCGGGACGCGTTACAGACGCACTTGGCCCGCCGGAAGACCCTCGAAGGGAGTACGCATTGGTCGGCTTCGCAAGCCCAAGTCACACACGTTTGGAACGTGTAAATAAGTTTTTGTATTGTTACGTGGAGATATCGTTCGTGGAGTTTGTTACGTTCTCGTGGGATCTCCAT
Source organism: Peronosclerospora sorghi (assembly GCA_026184515.1). Classification (NCBI taxonomy): domain Eukaryota; phylum Oomycota; class Peronosporomycetes; order Peronosporales; family Peronosporaceae; genus Peronosclerospora; species Peronosclerospora sorghi. The sequence continues at coordinate 14,313,061 of CM047582.1, read as the reverse complement.
ATTGGAATATTGGTCTTTTATTCTCGCATTGGTTGGGCTCTACGATCGGTTAAGCGATCTGCCCTTTTGGAGTATACTTACTCTGATATAATTGGTCTGCCCGTACCCAGGGTGAAGAGTTCCGCCCAGGGTACACTACTCAGCACGGTCTCACATTTTAAGATCCGAATCAATTCACGGCGACGATCCACCAAGTGTGTAACCAGCCCATTCCATCGGGTACACAAGGTGAGATGAAGACGCAGAAATCGGACCAGGCGTCCTATGCTGATGATCGGTCGTCTGCTAGCAGCGGACGATCAGATCGGATCGTAGGCGAAGGTTCGCGGAGTACCCCCCCCCCGTCAGTTGGAAGGATGGGCACGGTGGTGGTCAGGTTCTCGACACTACGGTGTTCGATTTTGAACTTGCCTCCACCACAATGGTGCGCGTGCCCGGATCACTTGGTATAGTGGATATCACCGAGATGATATCTCGTCAAAAATTTATTACAATGATTTAAATGTGGAATCGTTCTGGAGAGGACATAAGGAAAAGCTGTCACTTATGTTCTCGTTGTTGATAAAGATGGCGATGTCCGATCTGGCCGGGTGGAAGACCAGATCGGCATTAATAAGTTTTTTCCTCCCCATAAGTCTCCCACCGGAGCCTATCGGGACTATAGCAAGTTTTTCTATAGTTCCGGAAAGGATCAGGACTTTTGTCCTGATCCTATGCATTTGAATGAACGTTTGATGGAAAAATCAAAGAACGACTTGGAGGTTGATCGGAACGATCAGATCCACCCTCCCAAGGTTCACAAGCAGAGGCTCGGAATGCCACCCGATGAAGACGACTTGGAAGAAAAGTCGCAGGTCGGGGATGGGGTTATCAAGGAAGAAGACCTGACCAGGATGTATTACATCCACGAGTTAAAGCGATTTATTCGTGAAGACCAGTTAATGCAGATCTTAAACCCCCAGATCCCCGATCGCCTTCTCGGACCCACCACCGATCCGATCCAAAGCGATCGGCCGTTGCTATTGGTGAAGAACCTGCTGGCGATGTTGGCTGAGGTCGGCATAAAAGTGCAAAACCTCGCCAACGTACATAAGCTGTTTGATATGGACACTTTGAAGCTGGAGATGTCGATGTCGACCCTCCATGATCATTTGGTGCCGTTGGTGGGGGCGGTTCGCCGCCCAACTCCCACCGTGGCATTGAAGGTCGCTGAGCCACGGCAGCACACGACGATGTGTGTTCCGATTATAAATCGCTGTATCAGTCTCCACCTTCCTCTAAAAGCTCATCGGAGTTGGGGGTCGGTGTTGAGCGGATGACCATGGGGGTGTATCATACCCCATGGGATCATAAAAAGGACGTGCGGTAGCAAGGGGCTGCATGCCGGTCGGGGCCCCAGGAGCCCCCACAGGTTTCCGTACCTCCAAGGGAGGATGCCAACACGCTGCCCATGACCCAAGCTAACGTCCAAGCCATGTTTGAGGCAATGATGAGCGTTTCATGGGATACCGATGCCGATCGCCTCCGCGCCCGCATACCCAGGACAGATCTGCCCGGCAAAATGTCAATACTTGACGGGATGTTGATTGGAGTCAGTGGCATCAACGGATAAGGCTACCCGAGGTGGCAGACCAGTTGGCAGAGGAAGACGCAAGCCGCAGCCAACCCGAACGCGCCGATCAAGCAAAAACAGCGATATCGACATGGAGTCGATCGGCGATCCGGATGACCACTATGGTCAGACGGTGCAGGTGCGGGCAGAGCGCGCAGGGCTAATCTAGCCTCCACGACCGCTTTTGATTTCGGATCTACTGCGATCCCGCGCATTCGCACGGCTGCGACTACTGATCTCAAGGATTTCACCGGAAAGGACACCGACGAGGATCAGGCCAGGTCGTGGTTTGGTCGGGTCAAGTCTGCTTTCTTACGGGATCAGACACCAAAAAAGGAACGGTGTTTGATCTTTAGAGATCTGCTGAAAGGACCGGCTGCGAACTGGGTCCAACAGTTGAGTCGGGATGTCCGATGTGACTGGGATCTGCTATGTTCAGAATTTGAGGGGCAGTACTGCAACTACGGATTCTCTAGCGCCCCCAAATACCATTATATGCAGAAGCGAGGCGACGAGACGCCGATTGAGTACTTGCACCGTTTGAACGTGGCTGCAATTCGCGCCGGGATAGTGATCAAGGAAGGCAACGTGCCGACCGGTGCCGCTATGGAGCACGTGGGTCACTATATCAGTACCCTTGATGACCAAAAGCTGGCAGATCAGCTCACTCTGATGCTCCTCAAAGATGTGGGGAAAGTGGACAGACGTTGCGGACGTTGCAACAATCACGCAGCATGAGGGCGAAGGGCGCCGTTGGATCAGGTCGTTACAGATCCAAGACCCAGACCGATCCGGGGAAGAGACCCTTGACCAGATCAGCCCGTGCTGTTAAGGCGATCGTAGCTGAGGACAACACTGGATCGGAAGAGGAAAGCAGCGGCCAGTCCAGTATGGAGTCAGAAGAGGACCAGTACCGCCATATCTTCGTCGCGGAACCTGCCCCGAAAACCAGATCGACGCCTGACCAGGCAGATCGGAAGGGCAGAGCGGAAACAAGTCTGACCCGGACCGACCTCTCAAGAAGTGTTCTCACTGCGGGTCAAGCAAGCACGATAGTGGGGACTGCTGGAAGAAGCTGATATGCAAGAAGTGCGAAAGACGCGGCCACCCCACCGATCACTGCCTCTTCGTGTGCAAGTCATGTGGAGAGATACACGAGGCCGGCCAGTGCAAGATCGAAGAGTTCTTCAATCTGATGCGCAAATGGTATGTGCCGGGTAAGCACGCGGGGATGCTTCCACCTGACGTTGAGAAGATGTTAAACTAAAACGCTCTCCAAGTTGAAATCTGGATCGAGCCGAGTGGTCTACGTTTGGTATCTATGCATATGTCGGCAAGGAGAATAAAACCTACAATACATGTTATATTCTCAATTGCGTCGATCGGGATCATCCGGTCAACAATCTCACGACCGATGAATATTCCCGATCGAAGGTGGTCATGCAGCTGGATCTTCTGCCTGGGGAGTCTCGCGGATACTGGAAGTATCATGCGCCAGACAAACGATTCAAGCGGGCGAAAGCCTGTGGTAAGATAAACAACCATAAGGCAACGATGTTGTTCGACTCCGGGGCCGAAGTCTCAATTATCGACTCCGCCTTTGCTCGTAAGGTCGCATGTCGTATAGACGACACTAGAGACAAGAATGCGTCGGAATCGGTGAAAATTCTTACATGACCGAAGGAAGGACGCGCGTGAAGATCACCCTATCGGGTTCGTTGGTCTACTTCTTCTGCGCTTGGGTTGGCAAGCTGGCCGGTCAGGATGCCCTGCTAGACATGGATTTCATGGTGCCGGCAGGTATTCGCCTTGATCTGTCTCATGGAGTGCTTACACTCCCAGATGAGGTCCAGATCCAGTTATCTGGTCGGCGGCCCAATACGGATCGCACACCGATCTGGTCAGATGGGACCAAGATGTCATCATTCCAGTAGGCCAATCCGCTGTTACCCCGGTCGACAAAGGTTTTCGATCAAGGAAGTTATGGGTGACCAGGGGCGATCGGTGGGTGTCGACCTTTGTGAAGAGCGCCGGCCGATATGATTTTGTTCGAGTCACTAATATCGGTGACAAGCCGCTTACATTCGACAACAATAGAATTGTTGGCATGTGGCTGGCGGAAGGGAAAGTGCCAAGAAAGATGGGGTTCGTCTCGATCGGATCGAGACGGTATGTTGAGTGGCAGAACTTGCCATATCAAGCGACCACCGATCTGATCAGCGATGATGGACCGGTGGAAGTTTGGTCAATTGACTGGAATTTACGGTTGAATGTATACGAAAAGTATGCATAAAGAGTATACGGTGTTTTTAGCCGATCATGAAGTGAGTTTTTCGGTATCGAAGCCAGTGCTGAAGTAACCAAGAAGTAACAAGGCGAACAGATACTGGAGGTAGATATAAGATTTCTTAATACTTTTAATATAATCAAATTTCCCCCCTTACGAGCAGTCGTCTTACCAACCAAAGAAACCTTTTCAAACCTATACAAAAACTAAGTACAACCCGAGGACACATTTAAGTTAACGCGTGTTACAGCGTGATAAAGATCCTCTGCGGTTACCTAAGTTAAGGGGCAGCCTGAGTGTTACCAGGAAGTGTCCATTTTCAGTAACTTTATATTAAGGTTCGGACGTAAGTACCAAGAACCTGGGAAGTTTAAGCAAGATAAGTGTATTGTATCGCTTCCTTGTGTTGTTTTTGAGTGTAAACCTCGAAAATTTAAGTTCCTTATCGACAACTGGTGCCGCGACCCGGGACTTCACGTCGACTTGATATAATTTCACATATAAAATGGCTTTGGTGTCTACTGAGGGAGAGAAAGAGCTGGTCTTTAAGTTACAGCGCTCTCAGGAGGACCATGAGATAACATACACTTTCTCTGAGGCCTGTGCTAGAAATGCACGGTATCAACGGCATGTACTGAAGCTACCTGGGGACTCACATAGTTGGTTTTCATTATATGATATTCGCAAGGTGGCAAGAGCTGCCCCTAATTTTAGAGTTAAAGAAGATCTTACTTCTTTTGGGGGATTAAAAAGTCAATTGAAGCTATTGAAACGCTGCTTCGAAATTGTGGCTATGAGTTCGTACGACGAGAAGAATTCGATAATGTATGTGACTTCAATCTGGATCGTACCGCAAAAGATATTGGTTTGATGTTGTCACTATTATTAGCGGAAAACCAGTAGGAAACATCCTTGATGTTTTACCGGAAAGAGGCTACGGATGTCATTCCAAGTTATTAAATTGTGGCAGACACCACTCAAACACCGGTGAAAGAGTCTAAACCACCGGGTATGCAGGAGCTGTGTAATGACGATGAGTTGGAGGACACTGTGGATTGGAGACCAAAACCTAACCGTCGAGTACAGAAGAAGTTGGAATTTTCCTCGGATGAAGACGAGATCATGTCACCACCACGACCAGTGTCGCAACAACAGGACCCAGTGGTGGCAAATTTAGTCCAAATGATGCAAGACGGACACTTAAGTTTGGAGGAGTTGATTAAAATTACAGCATCTCTATCAGCTAGTCGCACACCTAATATATTATGAGAGGGGCGACTAGTGCAGCATATCGAAGAGCGGCGGTTCCGGAAAAGGCATATCCCAACCCGCCGAAACCATCAAGACACAGCATGTCAAGTGGAAGACACAAATCGTGGGCATCATCAGGTCAGCCTGTCACAGCTATCATTCAGAATACAGAGATCAAGACATTTGACGGGAATAGACAAGACGCGGGGAGTGCAAGGGAATGGGTAACAAGATTTTTCCATGTGTCAAACATCTCACGTCGGGATGACGATCAACAGCTAGGAATGTTTGTGGATAGTTTGACGAACACGGCGTATTGGTGGTATGAACAATTGGCGGATACCGTGAAGTATGATTGGAATGCGGTGATAGATTTATTTCAACGGAAGTTTTGTGTGGAAAAAGTGTCGCCTAGGGTCATGTATTCAAAATTGACCCAGAAGCAAGACGAGTTAGCAACCACTTATCTATACCGGCTGAATGCCGCGGCGTTACGAGCTGGAATGGATTTCAGGGATGTCTATAACGCCTCACAGTTGGAGGAGCACATCCAACAATTCTTTGACACCATTCATGATCGTGTCATACAAATGAAAACCTGAATATGACATTCAATAATATTGAGGAATTGTAAAGGGTGTTGACGAAGCATGAGGCATGCCTGACCAGGCCAGGGAAGAAAATGACTGGACGCAAGAGTGCCGAAGTGATATACGAGGATGCGCAACCCAGTGTACGCGCGATGGGCGGAGAAGTACATTACATGCAGCGGTCACGTTCTAATTATGACTACAGAGGTGCACGAACGAGCGCGCCTAAAAACAATGATGGGGGCGTGGTGTTTGAACATTTCAATCGAAGAGGACACGATAAAGACAGATGTTGGAAGTTGCAGGCGTGTGAGCATTGTAAAACAGTCGGTCACGATGTGAAGTATTGTCGGAAGTTCATCGAAGAGATGGCCGAGATGCGGAGCAAGTTGAAGTCCGGGGAACTAACAAACTAACCAAGTGGCCGCACAGTTAAACGCCTAACCCCACAGTGAGTTGCAACCACTGTCGAGAGAAAAGGGGGGGCATTGTCGAACAATGTGAAAGCGACACCGCGTTCACCTTTAAGTGTAAAAGAAAACAAGAAAAATGATACATTTTGCATAGAAAGATCACTCACTATGGAAGAGGATCAAGAAAGAAAAAAATACAAGAAAAAACGAAGAAACAAGTTATTTTGAAGAAAAAGAAGAAGAAAAAAAGAATATGTCAGCGACTACTGAAGCAACAGATGTCTCGGCTTATGCTATGCAGATGGTCCTCCAGAAAGGGATAAGAGTGAGGACCCCCCGGAGGCGACTGCTAAATCGTTCGATGACTTCGAAGTAATTCAAGTAATGAGGCACAAGTGGATACCACTGAAGTCACTGTTGGGGAAGATGGTGGATATCGGTCACCACAAGTATTTGTGATCACTCGAAACATGAGTAAACCGAAGAAAGGACATCGTCAACACCAAGGAAGTGAGACCGTGGAACAAGGGGCGGACATAAATGGTGGTTCATACTCTGTGGAAGATAATGCTGTTGAATCTAAAGGAGGTCGGAACCCAGCAGAAGAGGATGCAGCTGAGGCTGAGATGTAGAAGCCTCACAAGATAAAAAGTATAAGGAGAAAAATAACAAGACATTCAAGAAAATAGCAAGAAAATTAAACCAGTGTGACAATACCCTGAAGATGTAGTACATCCCTATCACGAACCCATGTTGGTTGTGATGAGTAGAATGTGGACCCGAGTTGGTTGCATTAGGTGGCATAACCAAAAGAAAAGCAGAATACAAAAAGAAAGATACATGTTTGAACAAGGACTGGAAGTTTGCTGGAACATGTGATGAGTCACGACGCAATTTAATTTTGCTGACGCAATATGGTTAACTATGACGATGGTAATATGGAGAGTGAGCCTATGAGTGCTCCATGAATCAGTATTAAGATGTGAAATTCGCGTATTAATGAGATCGTACGAAGAGAAACCTGTCAGGGTGCTAAAGGTGTGAAACCTGTACGGCAACAACAAAGATCGTACGAAGAGAAACCTGTCAGGGTACTAAAGGTGTGAAACCTGTACATCCATTGAAAACAACACGGAGAACCGAATAAGAACACAAAGATCGTACGAAGAGATACCTCAAGAGGTCCTAAGGGTGCAAAACCTGTACGGCGACAACAAGATGATACGAAGAGATACCTAACACGGTCCAAAAGGTGCAAAACCTGTACATCTAACGCAACATGATATGATTATACCTGTGCGTCAACGAATCCCGTACGAAGAGATACCTAATGAGGTACCAAGGGTGCAAAACCTGTACGGGGAAGCACAAGGTATGAAGAAAAACAAGCGAGCCACAAGGGCAGTAAACCTGAGTGTCGATGGGGGCTAAGCAAAGAGACAACTAGTTGGGGTGTTAGCGGTGCGAAACCTGCATAACAACCACGAGAGACACAGGAGTAGGAAATGACTGAGCTCAAGCAGTAACAGCAGAGCCTCAGCATGATGGGGCAGGAGTCAAGTATAAACTTGCCCTCAGAAGTGTAACGAAGCGAGTGAACCACCTATTACACGGAGGAAGGTGATACATATTAAGGGATGAAGAAGAGAGTACAATGCTATGGTTGGAAGGGAACTCACCGGATGGAGTCATATACGATAAGTTGTTGGAGTTCGGAGTACACGTGTGGAAGTTTGAGGACGCGCGGGATACCTGTGAAGGCTGAGCATGGCAATCTGATTTTGGATGGAATTATAATGGGATTTTCGATTGGATGGTTTTTTGGCCAATCACGTGGTATGTGCTCGTCCACGACAAACATGGAATAGTATGCAGATATATGGTCGCACCTGATTGGATGGTTTATTGGTCAATCACGTGATATGTACTCGTCCACGACAGACTCGTCCACGACAAACATGGAATAGTATGCAGATATATGGTCGCACCTGATTGGATGGTTTTTCGGCCGATCATTTGATATGTATCGTCCACGATATACTCGTCCACGACAAACATGGAATAGTATGCAGATATATAATCGCACCTGATCGGATGGTTTTTTGGCCAATTACGTGATATGGCTCGTCCACGACATGATCGTTTACGACATGACTGTTCACGACAATAAATCCCAGAGTGTGATTGGATTAAAAGGAGAGTACTACACATAAATCACGGTGTTTGACTCGACAAAGTGCCGAGGACTCGCTTATGACAGGAGTATTCACAACAGTCAACGTCACGGATTTGGTAAACCAGACGAATAGTAGAAGCTTATATTATACCAGCGCAGGGCTAACTCGGTGACACTTTAGTCTCAGAGGAGTTAACTTTTGGAGATCCATCAAGCGATTCAATTGGAACGATATAAGATGGATAACGTGGATATGGTACACACATTGTTGAGTCTGAAAGCGTCAGGAGGTTCAGCCAGTGGAGTAGAATACAACGAGGAAAAGGCCGACATCTCAAGAGCTTCCTCTCATAGTATGTCCGCACTACAACCTATGACTGAGCAAGACTCTGCACATATATATAACCCTCCTGCATGGACCAACCGTGAGAAGGAAGAGTTGTTACGTATACAATGTGGGAGTAAGGATCAGACGAAGTCAGTCTCCGAGATAATTAACTCATAATGTTAAGTAACCGGATGGACCAAGAGAACCGAAGCTAGTGTTGAGATTATGCTAAGGAGATTGGGAGCCAAACGAAAACGAGATAATGAGTGGACTGAAGAAGAGGTGAAGTGGTTAACAAGTCTAGTGGAACAGAAGAACACGGACAATCACATAGCTGAGCTATATCCGGTACAGTTCCCGCAAGCTAAGAAGATGCGCACCAAGGTATCTATAAGAAATAAGATACAAGCCTTGCGCCAGGAGAATGTGGGCAAAGCCCAGATAATATCGAACGGGTATAATGACCGAAGTGAATGCAGAAAAGGTGGTAGGAGGTGGACCCCACAAGAGGATCTCATACTGAAAGAAGCGATCGAATGTGGAGAAATGGGTGTGAAACTAATTGCGAAGAAGCTACATGATACATTAAACACGGGCGGAGTTAAGTATACGCCGAGATCGTATGACGGGGTCAGGCAGAGACTCCGTCGATTAAAATGTAGTGTACAGAATGCCTAGCATGCCGTTATAAGATCAGGTTCACAGTCGGAACAGGAGGTTTCTACGAACGTCGAGGAAAGTCAAGGTATTATAGATCATAAGATACCAGAGAGCCCGAATACATCATCAGGAGAACAAGGAGAGTCAGAAAGTGCGCAAGATGTTGTGTTGACCCAACTTGAATTACAGATGATGGGTGCTGAAGATGTCAATATGTGTAAAGATGTGGAGCTTGCAGGCACAGTGCAAGAAGTAAAAGAGACCAACTCCAGTGAAATCGCCGAACAGCAGGAAATGGTGGACGAAAACACATTGGAATCAGCACTGAGTGAGAGACAAATTGACAGCACCTTAAACGATGATGGAGAATCAAAGCGAGACAAATCCACGAACATAGATCTTATAGAGTCGACGGAAGGTCCAAATGCAAGTCTTAGTGGAGATAATGCGGAAGAGACCGAGACCAAAGAGGATGAGCTGCCGTATAGACGAGATTTCGGTGTGCCGGAAGAGGAGAATAAGTGCGCCTCGGAAGGCATAGACTTTCCTACAAACACTGTGCACACCTATGAGGAGATGTGTAGAGAAACTCCGCACAATCTTATTCCGACGTCATCAGAAGTGGAAGGGGAATCAGACACGGTGGAAGAGTTGGTGTTGAATCAACGTGAACTACAAAGAATGTCAGCTGAGGATATCAATGTATGCGAAACTGTGGAGATCGGAGTAGGTACATTGTAAGAAATAGAAAAGACAAACTCCGGTGAAGCCTGCAAAGGTCAGAGGTCTGGGGATGATAAAATAGTGGTACCAGTGCGAAACGAAGAACAATGTGACAACACTCTAACCGATGATGAAGAGTCAAAACGAATCATCCCCACAGCCATAGATTTAACAGAGTCGACGGAAGACTCAAATTCAAGTCTTTGTGAAGGTAATGAAGAAAAACCAGTAACTACCGGAGATGAGTTACCATATAGACAAGACCTCAGTGGACCAGAAGAGGCGAGTAATTGCGTTTCCGAAGAGATAACTCCCACTACAAGCACAGTGCAGGACTATGATGAGGTGTGTGGAGAGGTGCTAAACAACCTTACTCCGATGACTGATACAAATACAGAAGCGTGCAAGGCGGTTATGCAGAGGAAAGAAGAATATCGAATTTATACGTTTAAGGAAGGGCTACTCACAGCAGAGTGTCGAGAGTTGGTGTGGCGTAGTATATGTAAGCAAGGATAAACGGCAAGGCAAGTAATAACGCATATGTCGGATATGGAAAGGAATTGGTGCCAGGAAGTCGAAAAAAGAACTATCATCCCGGGAACTATCATTAGTGAGAGATGATCACTGGAGTTACACAAAGAAATTGGTATGAGACGACAAATCAAATCGATCTCCCCGGAGGATGTAAGAAACGTATTGTTTGCTGTCACGTTATTACTACGAGATTTAGCGTCTCTAGTGGTTTTCCTACGCGAATGTTGGGGTGGTGGTTATGGACCTTGCAGGGATGACTTGTGTAGTCTAAAATATGATG
>CM047582.1:14272004-14294251 GCA_026184515.1 Peronosclerospora sorghi | reverse complement strand
GTCTTGATCTGCTGTCATCACAAAAGAAAGGGCGGATCATCATATGTAGTGACTCCAACCTAGTGATAAGGCAGATCACCGGGGAGATCGACTGTAAGGCACCACGGCTGAAGTTGCTGAATGATATGGTGATGAAGGCGCTGAAAAACTATCCCAACCGCGGGCTATTGCACGTGAAACGGGATTGGAACAGAAGCGCCGATCACCTCGCGACCCAAGCCATGCGGGACCAGATCGGGGCGACGATCACCGAGGAGGCCGTTCTACATGAACTTATGAACATAAACAGTCTCCCGGAGTGGATCAAGCCCAAGGACAACCCTGATCAGGTGCATGTGATGGCGAAAACTAGATCGCGAACTCGGAAGTCTCGCCGATCGTTCCCAAAGGAAAGGCTGAGTGAGTACGTTGTACAACAGCTAAGGGCGAAACAGATCCTCAAGGCACAGGACGAAGAAGAGTGGATCGTCAACTAGAAGGCCTATCTACGCGGTGAATTGTCCAAGTTGACAAATGATCAGGCGAAATCGTGTACCACGATCGCGGAAAGTTACGATGTGGACAACGATGGATTGCTGTATTACTGCCGTGACATTGTTCAAGACAGTGCCGATCGAGATCGACTAGCGAAACTGGTGATACCTGAGTTGCTACAGACGGATGTCCTTCCCTTCATCACTACCATGTGAGTCTAGAAGGGGGACATAAAGGCATAGGCAGTACATACCACAAGATAAGGGCCCACTTTCGCTGGAGAGGAATTTTTCGAAGCGTGCAGAAATATGTGGGCTGTTGCACAGATTGCGAGACCGGAAATGGGCACACCGATAATCAAGGGCCGATCGACCGGAAATATTGAGGCTACCTACCGTTTCCAGGTGACAGCAATGGATCACATACCGTCGCTGCCCAGATCGACACGGCAACACTGAGCTGCTGATCTGGATCGACCTATTCACTGGTCTGGTGATCGCAAAGGCTAGTGCATCCCGATCTGCGGAGCAGATCTCCCAGAGTTATTAGGAATGCGTGTTCAGAAGGTTCGGCGCCAGCGAAGTTATTAGACACGATCGGGAACCCGGTTTTATGGCTGAGGTGTTCCGATCGTTCAATAACATGCTAGGACAGAAGCAGAGCGCGACGATGGCATATCGTCCGCAAGCGAACGGATCGGCTGAACGCATGGTGCAGACAATAACAAGGGCGATTAAGATGTATGTGGCCTATCCAGACCAACGTTACTGGGGTGAGTATGCAGAGAGACTGGTATTCGCACTCAACTCTTCAACCGATCCGGTCCGAGGAGAAACGCCTTTCTATCTGGAGTATGCATGGGACCCTCGATCTACACTTGAAGCAGCGATACCGATCGGCTTCACTCGGACCCGCGATCGCGATGCCCGTCGTTGGTGTAACAGGGTTACATTCGAGTCACATATAGTAGGTGGTGTACGGGAGTACACTACGGTTGGGGTCAGTATTGACCGGTTCGAAAGGTTTTGAACCATTGGTTATTTTAACCAATCAGGGCAGGAGCCCTTGTGGGTGGCGTGTCATCCATCTACGTGTCGGTACACGGTGGTGTACACTACATTTTAGCTAGGTACGAATTTGGTAAGTTCTACTTAGTATTACATATAATTTACATTAGTTTAAATTAATTTAGGCTAATTATATATTAAAGAAACATTCAGTTTACGTTTCACTCTATCACCTACAGACGCACGACCTCGAACGGTCGCGCGTGTAGTGAGTGCAGTAACGTAAGGGGATCCCTCTCTTTAGCTACACCCTTAGTAAGGGAGCCTTGCCGTTAAGGCATTAGCAAAGGCTATAGTAAACCAACCCGGGAATCTTGGCCCCGAGTAGGAGAGCTCTCTCCTACTAAGCCCTTTATAAGGGCGTATCGGCTAAGTAGCGGTGAACGCCGCTTTAAGGAAAAGACTTCCTCTGTGCGCTAGCCGCACCGTGCGTATACGCACCGGCTACATCTGGTAGCACTTGTAGTCAATCCAACTCCTGTGTTGGTAGGCTAAGACATCCTCTGCAAAGGATGAATCAGGACGATTGGGATAGGTTAACCCTCGTCCAGCAGGAAGCCTTTAACAGGCTGTTATCCTTAATGGGTGACGAGGGTATGCAGCTCCGAGTGGAGCAGGACCTTGAGGCCGTAAAGGCAACGGTCAATGCCCGCATCGCTCATGAGGCGAGTTTAGGTGGAAGTCGTTCCACGGGGGTGCGTCCCCCATTATCATTTAAGATAAAGGAGTTCGCCGGGGAGAAGGGTGACAACCTTTATGTGTGGCTGCGAGAGGTCGAAACGGCCTTTGCAACAGCGAACGTGATCGCTTATCACTTGCAAGTGGGACTTGCACCGACCCATCTTACGGGTAAAGCCCGTTCATGGGCGTTTACGTGTTCGGACTCGGTCACAAACGTGTTCCCTACCTGGGAGGTCCTTAAGCAGAAGCTTATGGACATGTATGCAACGCCTGATCTGGTTTTCCAGAATCAGCTGGCGTTTCTGAGGTGCCTTCAGGGCACTAGGGACTTGGAAACATATATCCAAGAACTTAAGACCCTGTTGGCAGGGATGTACGCGAAAGCGTATTCGGACGATGTGTCCATCCCTGTCTTCATCGGAGGCCTAAGAGAAGGGCCAGCACGTTTGGAGCTCTTCCGATGCCGTCCCCAATCCCTGGAGGAGGCGTTTAAGATGGCGTTTAACGCCGAGACGAACTTCCGTTCCCCTAAGGTGGGTCCCGAACCCATTGACCTGAGTCAGGTTGAAGCGGAGGAGAAACCTCCCGCTAAGAGTCACTCTGAATCTTTTTCGCAGAGCTTCGAGGCAGAGCTCTTAGCTATGTTGCAGCGGCATGGGCCGCTGAGATGCTTCATGTGTGGAAGCACGGATCATCTACGGAACAGATGTCCGAAAAATCCCCAGCGAGACACTCGCTACAAGGGGCCAAGGGTTGGGAAAATGCCCTTTCCCAAGCCGTCGGGAAACGACGGCTCCCAGTAGGTGCGGGGCGCCCTACTGGGGGACCACTCAGTGCTGTTAAGCCCCAGGGTAGGGGACGACAGCACAAAGCCCCGAGGGAAGCGGTGCTTTCTAGCACCGAGTTGGTGTACCAGCCAAGTTTGCTGGTAGTCCTTGCGGACGTGAAAGGCTTTGATAAGCCTTGGAGAGTCTTGATAGACTCTGGAGCGTCTGAAAATTATGTCAGACGGGCTTCTGTAGAGAAGAGTCGGCTGTATGCGGAGGCCCTAGAGGAACGTTCTCGTGACGTTGTCACGGTCCGTCTTGCGACGGGCGTACAGGTTTCTGTACCCAAGGTCTCGATTGACCTTAAGCTGAAGTTTGCAGAATTCGACAGCTTAGAACGTTGCCTAGTACTGGATTTGGACTCGAGGTATGACCTCATTGTGGGCATGAAGTGGCTGGAACGCCACGAGCCATGGATAGACTGGAAGTCTAAGTCCATTGGCTCATCGCACCCGCGGTCGGGTGAAGCATTGGCGAGTCATGAACCCACCTTTGCTCGATCACAAAAGCGATTTTGGCGTGAGATGCCAGAGATTAGGATGTCTGAAATGATCACTCCCAATGACGTTAAGGAAGAGTTCCTTAACGAGGGGGATTCGGCGGTTAATCCCCACGCCGTTAACGGTGAGTTGACAGTGGCAGAGGTGGATTCCTGTGAGGCTATTCCAGTGGTAGGGGTATAGACCCCTGTGGTTAAGCGCGAGGCGCTTCCAAGCAAAAGAGACCCGTAGTTCGTCTCTTTTGCACGTCGGAAATGATTCCGACTACGCCGTTTTAGGTGAGACCGGCGAGTCACCGGTGGTAGATGTAGAGACCTATGTGGATAGGCGCGAGGCGCTTCCAATAGATGGGGCAATTGACTCCCCCCATCTGGGTCTCGGGATGAGTCCGAGGCCAGTAGTCAGCAGTCCTATCGGTTGCTGAATAGTGTGACAGGTGTTGTCACAGAAGGCGTAAGCTTGGAACGGTTGCCTGGGGTAGGCGAACTGTTGTCGTTGGAGGAGATGTCCTTCAACGAGTTTGAGACTGCTTTGAAAGCAGATGAAATCGACGAGGTCGTCGTGTTGCGTCCGGAAGAGGAGTTAACTCCTCATCCACGATGGACGAGTCAGTTTTGGTGAAAACCAAACAGGCATTAAATGCCCGAAGCGGCCTCAAGATCCTCGCGGATCCTGAGGACCCTTACCATTCCTTATTAAAGGAATTTGGAGATGTCATTAGTGACAACCCACCGATGGGGTTACCACCGGATCGGGGAGTCCGACATGAAATTAATTTGGTTCCTGGAACCAAATACTGCGTCACGAGGAAGTGGTCTCTCCCCAAGGAGCAATGCGACGTCATCGACGCATTCTTCAAGGGGAAAGAAGAGGCAGGGATGGTACGGGAGGGCAAGTCTCCCCACTCATCTCCCACTTTTTGTGTTCGTAAACCGAACGGAAAGTGGCGCATTCTGCATGCGTACAACAAGCTGAATGCAGCGACTGTACCCATGCAGACTCCGATTCCTCGGAAGGATGTCCTCCAGAACAATATGGCGGGCTGTACTATGTACAGTGCCTTAGATCTGGTGGACGGGTATTATCAGGTGCTCATGCGAGCGTCTGATATTCCACTTACAGCGGTCAGCACGCCTAGAGAAATGCTGTGGGAGTGGCTTGTTATGACACAAGGGCTTTCGAATGCACCAGCGACTTTCAATCGCTTCGTGACTCAACTCTTCCGCCCTCATATAAAGTACGCTCAGACGTACTTCGACGATATATTCGTTCATAGTCGCGCGGAAGGCGACTCGTCTGATATTCAGACACCTAATACACCTTCGAGCTGTGTTCGAATGTATGCGAGAGCATAAGTTATATGCGAACGCATCCAAATGTATCTTTGGTTTTGAGGAAATTCCTTTCCTCGGATGCTTCATCGGTAAGGATGGAGTGCGGGCGGATCCCGCGAAGGTGAAAGCCATTGTGTAGTGGTCTTCGCCTGTAAATATTATAGATTTACGAAAGTGGCTTGGATTAGCCAACTATCTCCACAAGTACAGCGAGAACTACGCTGAAATGGCGAATCCATTAACTGACCTTCTTAAGAAGGACGTTGATTGGTGTTGGGAAACCAAACACCAAAACGCTTTTGAAGCGGTTAAGGGGAGCTTGTTGAAAGCCCCCGTTCTCGCTCTCCCAGATTCTGGGAAACTGTGGCGAAGCGAAGGCAAAATAAAAAAAAAATTTGGTCACCTTCTGTCAACGGCGTGCCGATCAGCTGGTCAGCGATCGGATTGGTGGAAAAAAGGGGGGATTTTAAGCCTATCATGTGCAACGAGTGTCAAGCACACGGATTTTGGTAAGTAACATGGCATTGCGTGTATTTTACATATTTTAGTGTTTGGTACATATTGGGACCGTAAGGTTAGTGGAAAAGAAGTAAATTGGCCTTGGAGTGGAAAAGAAGTAAATTGGTCTTGGATTGGAAAAGCAGCTAATAGGTCCTAAGATACTCTCTAAAATTTTGGTTTTCTAAGTCGCCTTCGCACGTCGCGGAGTGTTTGGGGGCAGAGGGTCGAGTAATCCCCTCCTGCCCATTATACCCGGCCGGGGCGTTTCGCAGACGCATTTGGCCCGCCGGAATTCCTTCGACAGGAGTGTCCATTGGCTGACTTCTCACAAGTTTAAGTCACGTACGTTTGGAACGTACTAACAAGTGGATTGGTCTTTACGTGGAGATATCGTTTGTGGAATTCACGAGCATATTGGCTCTTTACGTGGACATATTGGTTTACTATAACATTGGTTGGAGTTTAGACCGGCTTTGGTCTTCTCTCATATTGGTCAGGGGCTAGACCAGTTGAGTGGTCTACCCTCTATTATCTCGTATTGGTTGGGTCCAGATCGATTTGACGGTCGACCCATTGGACTATACATATTTCAAGTGTAACCGGTCTACAAGTACCTAGGGTGAAGAGTTCCGCCCAGAGTACACCCCCCCAGTACGGTCTGCATACTATCAGACCCAAGTCAACCAGCGACACGATCCACCGAGTGTTGAACTAGCCCATTCCATCGGGTACACAAGGTGAGATGGCAACGTAAGATCAATCGTACCAGGCGTCTTCTGTTGATGATCGGTTGTCTGCTAGCAGCGGACGATCAGATCGGATCGCAAGCGAAATCCGCGGGGTACCCCCCCCCGTAAGTTGGAAGGCTGGGCACGATGGTGGTCAGGTTCTCGACACAACTGTGTTCGATTTTGAACTTGACTCCACCACAATGGTGCGCGTGCCCGGATCATTTGGTGATCGTGGATATCACCGAGATGATGTCCGGTCAAAAGTTGACTTAAGTGATTTGAATGTGGAATCGTTCTGGAGAGGACATAAGGAAAAGCTGTCACCTTATGTTCTCGTTGTTGATAAAGATGGCGATGTCCGATCTGGCCGGGTGGAGGACCAGATCGGGATTAATAAGTTTTTTTCCTCCCCATAAGGCTCCCACCGGAGCCGATCGGGACTATAGCAAGTTTTTCTATAGTTCCGGAAAGGATCAGGACTTTTGTCCTGATCCTATGCATTTACATGGAAAAATTGATGGAATAAAAAATGAGAACCAATCTGAGGCTGATCGGAACGATCCGATCCACATGCCTAAGGTCCCCAAGCAAAGGCTAGGAATGCCGCCCGAGGAGGACGACTTGGAAGAAAAGTCGCAGGTCGGGGATGGGGTTATTGACGAACAAGACCTGACCAGGATGTATTACATCCACGAGTTGAAACGATTTATTCGTGAAGACCATGTCATGAAAATGTTGAACCCCCAGATCCCTGATCGCGTCCTCGGACCCACTACCGAGCCGATCCAGAGTGATCGACCACTGCTGCTGGTGAAAAACCTGCTGGCGATGTTGGCTGAGATCGGCATAAAAGTGCAGAACCCGTCCAACGTCCACAAGCTGTTTGATCTGGCCACTCGCAGGCTGGAGCTGTCGATGTCGACTCTCCATGATCATTTGGTGCCGTTGGTGGGGGCGGTTCGCCGCCCAACTCCAACCATGGCATTGAAGGTTGCTGAAGACACGGCATCACATGCCGATGCGTGCTCCGATGATAAATCGGTATATCAGTCTCCACCTTCCTCTAACAGCTCATCGGAGTTGGAGGTCGGTGTTGAGCGGATGACCATGGGGGCAGATCATACCCCTATGGGGGCATAAAAAGGACGTGCGGCAGCATAGGGCTGCATGCCGGTCGGGGCCCCAGGAGCCCCCACAGGTGTCAGTACCTCTAAGGAGGATACCCACACGTTGCCCATGACCCAAGCTAACGTCCAAGCCATGTTGGAAGCAATGATGGAGCGTTTCATGGGAGATCGATACAGATCACCTCCGCGCCCTCATGATCAGGACCGATATGCCCGGAAAAATGTCAATATTTTCCGGGATGTAGATATGGAGTCAGTAGCATCAGTGGACAAGGCCACTCGAGGTGTTAAACCAATTGGCAAAGTAAAACGCAAGCCGCAACCAGCTCGATCGCGCTGATCAAGCAAGAACAGTGATTACGACATGGAGTCGATCGGCGATCCGGATGACCACTATAGGTCAGACGGTGCAGGTGCGGGCAGAACGCGCAGGGCTAATCTAGCCTCCACGACCGCTTTTGATTTCGGATCTACTGCGATCCCGCGCATTCGCATGGCTGCGACTACTGATCTCAAGGATTTCACCGGAAAGGACACCGACGAGGAGCAGTCCAGGTCGTGGTTTGGTCGGGTCAAGTCTGCTTTCTTACGGGATCAGACACCAAAAAAGGAATGGTGTTTGATCTTTAGAGATCTGCTGAAAGGACCAGCTGCGAACTAAGTCCAACAGTTGAGTCGGGATATCCGATCTGACTGGGACCTGCTATGTTCAGAGTTTGAGGGGCAGTACTGCAACTCCGGATTCTCCAGAGCCCGCAAATATCATCACATGCAGAAGCGGGGCGACGAGACGCCGATCGAGTACTTACACCGTCTGAATGTGGCTGCAATTTGCGCCATCATGGTAATCAAGGAAGGCAACCCGCCGACCGGCGCCGCTTTGGAACACGTGGTTCACTATATTAGTACCCTTGATGACCAGGAGCTGGCAGATCAGCTCACCCTGTTGCACCTAAAGGATGTAGGAGAAGTGGAGCAGACGTTTCGAACGTTGCAACACTCCAGCAGCATGATATCAAAGGGCGCCGTTGGATCAGGTCGTTACAGATCCAAGACCCAGACCGATCCGGGGAAGAGACCCTTGACCAGATCAGCCCGTGCTGTCAAGGCGATCGTAGCTGAGGACAACACTGGATCGGAAGAGGAAAGCAGCGGCCAGTCCAGTCTGTATTCAGAAGAGGACCAGTACCGCCATATCTTCGTCGCGGAACCTGCCCCGAAAACCAGATCGACGCCTGACCAGGCAGATTGGAAGGGCAAGAGCGGAAACAAGTCTGACCCGGACCGACCCCGCAAGAATTGTTCTCACTGCGGGTCAACCAAGCATGATGATCGGGGCTGCTGGAACAAGTTAATATGCAAGAAATGCGAAAGACGCGGCCACCCCACCGGTCACTGCCTTTTCGTGTGCAAGTCATGTGGAGAGATCCACGAGGCCGGCCGCTGCAAGATGGAAGAATTCTTCAACCTGATGTGCAAGTGGTATGTGCCGGGCAAGCACGAGGGGATGCTTCCACCTGACGTTGAGAAGATGTAAAACTAAAACGCTCTCCAGGTTGGAATCTGGATCGAGCCGAGCGGTATACGTTTGGCATCTATGCATATGTCGGCAAGGAGAATAAAACCGACAATACATGTTCTGTTCTCAATTGCATCGATCGGGATCATCCGGTCTACAATCTCACGACCGGTGAATATTCCCGATCGAAGGTGGTCATGCAGCTAAATCTGCTGCCTGGAGAGTCTTGCGGATACTGGAAGTATCATGCGCCCGACAAATGGTTTAAGCAGGCGAAAGCCTGTGGTAAGATAAATAACCAGAAAGAGACGATGTTGTTCGACTCTGGGGCTGAAGTCTCGATTATTGACTCCGCCTTTGCTCGTAAGGTCGGATGTCGTATAGACGATACCCAGAGACAAGAATGCGTCGGGATCGGTGAAAATTATTATATGACCGAAGGAAGGACGCGCGTGAAGATCACCCTGTCGGGTTCGTTGGTCTACTTCTTCAGTGCTTGGGTTGGTAAGCTGGTCGGTCAGGATATCCTGTTAGGCATGGATTTCATGGTGCAGGCGGGTATTCGCCTTGATCTGTCTCATGGAGTGCTTACACTACCGGATGAGGTCCAGATCCAGTTAGCTGGTCGGCGGCCCCTACACGGATCGTAAACCGATCTGGTCAGGTGGGATCAAGATGTCACCATTCCAGTCGGCCAATCCGCTGACACGCCGGTCGATAAAGGTTTTCGTTCAAGGAAGTTATGGATGACCAGGGGCGATCGGTGGGTGTCGACTTTTGTGAAGAGCGCCAGCCGACATGATTTTGTCCGAGTCACTAATATCGGTGACAAGCCGCTTAAGCTCGACAACAACACGATTGTTGGCATGTGGCTGGCAGAAGGGAAAGTGCCAAGGAAGATGGGGTTCGTCTCGATCGGATCGAGACGGTATGTTGAGTGGCAGAACTTGGCATACCAAGCGACCACCGATCTGGTCAGCAGTGATGGATCGGTGGAAGAAGATACCTCACCTATGGTGGAACGACCCAGCTATGTAACCCCTAGGAAGATGCTAGCTCGAAGAAAGGCACCGCAGGCGCCGGATACGGTGGACCATCAAGTGGATGAGCCAAAGTTCGTTAACGTGGTGGCGACACAAGAACAGGCGACAGCGAGCCGCAAATAGAAAAAGGAAAGCATGGCGAGACTGGGGTGGACCATGATGGCACGCTTGAGCAGGTCGATGTCGGTGAAGGGCAGTCCGCCGATCGGGAACAGCAGTGTTCAGCCGATCAGGACGGTTTGGGTGTTATTGCCCCGGAAGATGACCAGGTCTGCATCCATGAGGGCGGGGACCAATACATTCAGGAGTTGGAGAGCCAGATGGCAGTCCTCCCTGAAAAGTCTGCTGACCCGCCCGAGGTTACTATGGACGATCTGCAAGTGGGTGATCGGGATCTCAATAGTCCCGATCAGATCGATCAGCTAAAGCAGATCATATGGAAGAAGAAACATCTGCTGATCAGTAAAGGCAATACCTTACCCCCTGCTGCTTGCGGAGCGATTTGTGACATCGACGTTGGAGATGCCAAGCCGATCGTCCAGCGATGCCGACGTGTGGCGCCACAGTACCGCGAAAAATTGTCTGAACTTATTAAAGGACTGTTGGCTACCAAGATCATCAGACCGTCGACCTCGCCATGGGCCTCAGCGATCGTGATCGTGATCAAGAAGAACGGTTTTGACATCAGGTTGTGTATCGACTATCGGTTGGTAAATCGGTTGACCAAGCTTATGGTATACCCGATGCCGCTGACCAGCGATCTACTAGATAATCTCGACAAGACCCTATGGTATTGCTCACTAGACATGTCAAGTGGATTTTGGGTGGTTTCGATGACCGATCGCGCTCGCGAGATCTCCGCATTGTTACGCCGTTCGGTCTGTTCGAGTGGAACCGTATGCCGTTCGGGTTGAAGAACGCGCCCCAGATCTACCAGAGGCTGATCGACAACGCATTGTATGGACATTTCAAGATCAGTACCTATCGGGACCCCACCGAAAACCATGATGTATTTACAGAGGGTGAACCCGATCGGGAAAGGAGACCGTCCGTTCTGGGGAGGTGATCGTATATCGACGACATTATGATCCCTGCCTCGTCATGGAGCAATCTGTGCGAGAAGGTCGAACGGTTGTTGGAAACATGCGATCGTTGGAACCTGTCGATCAGTGCTGTGAAGAGTTTTTGGGCCATGTCCAAGCTCGCCAATTTGGGTCATATGGTGTCGATCAGTGGGCTGGAGGCCAATCCCAAAGATCTGGAATCACTGAATAACCTCCCGTTTCCCAGATCGCTGAAGGCAATGCAGTCCTTCTTGGGAAGCCTAAATTACTACAGCCGCTTCATTGAAGACTTTGCGATTTACGCGGACGTGCTGTACGAGCTCCGGGAAGTCGACTACCTTTTATGTTGCGCGAAGAAGATCGGGCAACTTTACGGGAGAGCAGCGACTCTGATCTGCCCGCAGATTGTCCGCAAATGGAGGCAGAGGATCACATGAGGCGTGCAAAGGTTGCTTTCGGTATGCTAAAGGCCAAGATGGCGACGGCACCGATTCTCAAGCACTTCGATCCGGAGGAAATGCCGATCGTCATTGTGTATTCTAGTAAGTGGGCCATTTAGGCCACATTAGTACAAGAACATGATGGAGTGTACCACCCGGTCACTTTTACGAGCCGGACATTGAAGCCGAACGAGGTCAACTATGGGATCGTCGAAAAAGAAGTTCTGGCTTTACTACGGATCTTGGATGTGTGCTACAACCTTCTGGTCGGCCGATCTGTAAAGGTCCTTTCAAGAAAGTCGACATTGGCCTGGTTATTATCAACCAATGGGATGGACGGTCGTCTTGGCAGATGGTCAGCTATCTTGTCGCAGTGGTCTCTCGAGGTCGTCAAGTGCACCAAGGGAGAGGAAGAGATATTGGGCACATTAGCTGCCAGTATCCCCTCGGTCCGAAGTGGATGAGGCATTAGTGGCGATTGCCCCAAAGAAGCAGCCTCGACAGTCAATCTCGCGGCCGCCGCCGACCGTCGATCAGGATGAGGAACTCCTGGTCTTGAGTTTTGACGGGTCGGCCAGCGTGAAGAAGAAGGCCGGCTCCTATAGTGACATACTGTGGAAGCTACCACAATGGTCTATAGTCGCAGCCGCCACCGATTTCACGCCTGACATAACGGTCAACGAGGCAGAATATCGGTGTCTACTTCTATGTCTTGATCTGCTGTCATCACAAAAGAAAGGGCGGATCATCATATGTGGTGACTCCAACCTAGTGATAAGGCAGATCACCGGGGAGATCGACGGCAAGGCGCCACGGCTAAAGTTTCTAAATGATCGGGTGATGAAAGCGCTGAAAGACTACCCCAACCACGAGCTATTGCACGTGAAACGGGACTGGAACAGAAGCGCCGATCACCTCGCGACCCAAGCCATGCGAGACCAGACCGGGGCGACGATCACCGAGGAAGCCGTTTTACAGGAACTTATGGACATAAACAGGCTCCCGGAGGTGATCAAGCCCAAGGACAGCCCTGGTCAGGTGCATGTGATGGCCGCAACCCGATCGCGAGCTCGGAAGTCTCGCCGATCGTTCCCCAAGGAAAGGCTGAGTGAGTACGTTGTACAACAGATAAGGGCGGAACGGATCCTCAAGGCGCAGGACGAAGAAGAGTGGATCGTCAACCTGAAGGCTTATCTGCGCGGTGAATTGTCCAAGTTGACAAATGGTCAGGTGAAAGAGTGTACCAAGATCGCGGACAGTTACGATGTGGATGAAAATGGATTGCTATATTACTGCCGCGACACTGATCAAGACAGTGCCGATCGAGATCGACTGGCGAAACTGGTGATCCCTGAGTTGCTGCAGCCGGATGTCCTTCATCACGACCATGTGAGTCTAGAAGGGGTACATCAATGCATAGTCAGAACATATCACAACATCAGGGCCCACTTCCACTGGAGAGGAATTTTTCGAAGCGTTCAGAAATATGTGGGCTGTTGCACGGATTGCGAGACCGGAAAGGGAAGACCGATAATCAAGGACCGATCGCCCGGAAATATCGAGGCTACCTACCCTTTCCAGGTGATAGCGATGGACCACATACCGTCACTGCCCAGATCGACGCGCGGCAACACTGAGCTGCTGATCTGGGTCGACCTATTCACCGGTCTGGTGATTGCAAAAGCTAGTGCATCCCGATCTGCGGAGCAGATTGCCCAGAGTTACGAAGAATGCGTGTTTAGAAGGTTCGGCGCCAGCGAAGTTATCAGACACGATCAGGAACCCGGTTTTATGGCCGAGGTGTTCCGGTCGTTCTATAACATGCTATGCCAGAAACAGAGTGCGACGATGGAATATCTTCCGCAAGCGAACGGATCGGCTGAACGCATGGTTCAGACAATAACAAGGGCGATCAAGATGTATGTGGCCGACCCAGACCAACGTGACTGGGATGAGTATGCAGAAAGACTGGTATTCGCACTCATCTCTTCAGCCGATCGGGTCCGAGGAGAGACGCCTTTCTATCTGGCGTATGGATGGGACCCTCGATCGACACTTGAAGCGGCAATACCGATCGGCTGCACTCGGACCCGTGATCGCGATGCCCGCCGTTGGCGTATGCAGGTCCAGAAGAACTATCAACATGCGAAGGAAGTCGTCAACGAAAAGTTGCGTCAGGCCACACAAGATCGAGCAGATCGGAATAACGATCAGGTCCGAGCTCACGGTATTGAACCAGGGGAGAGGTTCTGGTTATACCTCGATCGGGTCAAGGAAGGCTATGCAAGGAAGTTGGCTCATATGTGGCACGGTCCTTTCCGTGTAGCAGAGCTGATCGGTGAGCATGCTGCACGTCTGATCACGATCGGCACGGATTATAAAGTTTTTCCGATCGTGCATGTGTCCAAATTGAAGCTGGTCAGAGAGTTCCCCGATCGGCCCAAAACACCCTGTCTGGTGGATGAAGCGGAGAGATTCGATTTTGATGAAGCTCTGCTGCCGGAGGACAGTTGGGAAAGGCCATTGGAGGAGGAAGAATTAGAGGTGGAGAAGGTTCTAGATGTCCGATCGGTCAAGAAGACACGTTTTGGTCGCACCCACCGAGAATATCTGGTCCGGTGGAAAGATCATGATGAAGCAACTTGGATCGATGAACTTGATCTAAATTGTGGAGCACTGCTACGAGAGTTCAAGCGAGAACGAGTCAGTCGGAATCGCTTCGCAGTGATGCAGATGCATGAAGATGCAGACCAAGACACGCAGTAGCACCGATCAGACCGATCGGTGTGAATATGTATAAGGTCTGAATTATTGTGAACATATGATAAACTGTGATGAACTGGAGTAGTGTAGTGGCGAACGTGATGATGATTTTTGCGATGTGAATGGAACTGTATATGATAACGTGTTGGTGCAAGTTTGGATAAAGTGATGAATTTTGGTCAAGTGACCAGGTGATCGAGAAGTTTGAAAGAATGATGACGTATATTATGAATTATCTGGTCAGCTATTACCGTATCAAGATTCGCAAAAACCCCACAGGCGACCGATAGTCAGCGCCGGGTGATCTACAATCTGGTCCTGGAACTGATTACGCCAAGGCTCCTTCCGATCCATCTGGATCAAGGCGTCCTTCAGGTCTTCAATTGGCTCGTCACAGTGGAGATCAGGATACCAGACGCCGTCGTCATCCAACACCCCGGATTTCTCAACCCGACGCTTGGTCATATGAAGAACCACAGGATATAAAAAGATGTCTATGTCGCATTCGCGGGCCAGCATCCCTTCCAGAATAAACTGGCATAGGGCCTGCCAGACTTGCCTGCCCGACTCCGGCGCCTCTTCCGGTTCTTCTGGAACGATACCAGGCCTTGGTCATGTTGCAATCGGTCAGGAGGAAGCACTAGATAGTGCGTAGACTCCCAGATCGCCTGGCTGTGGGCTTCATTGAAAGCTTTCACTCGACCCAAGAACGAGTCAACCCAGGCAGCCGGCGCATATGAACCCCAGCTTGGGGCGGATGAACACTTTCCATGGCTGATCTGCATACAAACGGGCGATAGGTGGTGCTGTAACCAGGTCCACCCGCCATGAAGATGGGTCAGGAGCCTTCGGAGCTGGAGGGAAGAGCCAAAAGTCGGGTCGGGACAGAAACCGGACTAGACCTTGTTTGGTCAGGGCTGACCGGTGCAAGCTACCGATCTGCCCCGGTGACCACGGCATAATGACGTCGAAAGTACGCGATGGGAGAGGTCGATCTCCAATAGATATTCCCTTCAATCGGGCGTGACGGCGTAGTCCAGAAGTGACAGGCTTGCAGGAAGGCACCGATTCGCATGGTTCACGAGCCCGTGCAGTTTTGTTACTCTGGGAACTGATCTCCTGATCAGTCCCCGATGCAGACTTCATCGGAGCAGGACGTCGACACCGATCGGACCGGGACTTAGATAACGCGCTGTGTGTGAACTCAGAATCTCCCGATTCGCTGTCCGAGTCCCCCCCCCCCGGAGGAGACCTCTGTGTGCTGGGTACGAACAGCACGGGGGCGCGAGGGCGCATGAGATTTGGCGATGTTAGAAGTGTCATTTGCAGCCGATCTTGGTCTTGAGAGATGCGCCGTCGTCCTGGCTTTCTTTTGGGGCACCGCCCGATTCTCCTCGAATTCGGAGTCGCGAGCTATGCCCCGCGCCCTTGAGCCCCTCGACGCGTCCTTGCGTTTAGGCTTGGAAGTTTTCGAAATCTTGGTGTGCCGAATTTTAGCCAATGAGTGGCATTGTTCCCGACCCTGGTGTAGGTCGACCAGAACGGCCAATGCAGACCGGTCCGCGCTGGAGCTAATAGCCGGACGCCGGTACAGCAAGTCGGTCAGCTGTTTATGGCACTGCTCTACGGCAGCCCAACGGCGGTCTGACTCCTGGGTCCAGGTGTCCGATTGGCTCTGGAAAGACCAGACCTTATCGACCTGACCCTTGACCACGACCTGTAGATCGCTGATCTGCCGCTCTAGGTCACCGTGTTGGGTACGGAGTAGGGTCCGGTCGGACTGATCCTCCAAACTCTGCCGGTTTACCAGCGCGAACTGTTCCCGGAGGTGTGACCAGTACGCTTGTAGGCGAGACAGATCATGCCGAGCGCCGATCAGCCCGTCCAATATGGGGCGGAGCTGATCGCAGTGGTCACGCGACTGTCGAGCAGCCGCAAGCAAGGCGTCAACCGCTTGAGCGATGTCAGTGGGCAACCGATCTGCATACGAGAGAGGTTAGGGAAGTTCCAAGGTGAAAATCGGATCGATCGACTTACCTCGCGCTGTTTGTTGGGCAAGCTGGGCCCGGAGATGTGCGTTCTCGGCGAGAACATATTTCAATTGCGCAGCCAAGGGGGCAAGGTGTCGACATCCTTCCGCAGCTGCAGGAACGATGCATTCTTGGTGGCCAGCTCCGACTGAAGGTCGCAGATGGTCTTTCGAAGCTGATCAGACCCGATCTGATCCCCATCCTGTCTGTCGGAACCTGGGGTGCTGCAAGAGCTGTCAGATCGGGTCGATCGGCTGAGGGAATCGATGTGTGGTGACTGGGCGCACAGGGCACCTGCAGGATCAAGCGTCAAGAGAAGTTACAAGGAGATCAGACGTACAAGGGGCGCATACCTGGTGAAGGCGGGGCCGAAGACCTGTCCATTCGTGGAATGTTGGTTGCCGTGAAGGTCAAGGAGGTCAACTGCTGGCGAAAGGGTTAACTGGTGGTGAGATCGGGTCGCTACCGTTGCGCGGCTGCGACCAGACTCAGGGGCGGCTGTGGCGAAGCAAAGCC
The DNA here is from genome assembly GCA_026184515.1 of Peronosclerospora sorghi. Lineage (NCBI taxonomy): Eukaryota > Oomycota > Peronosporomycetes > Peronosporales > Peronosporaceae > Peronosclerospora > Peronosclerospora sorghi. Next base: position 14,277,634 of record CM047582.1, on the reverse strand, counting down.
AAAATTTTGGTCACCTTCTGTCAACGGCGTGCCGATCATCTGGTCAGCGGTCGGATTGGTGGAAACAAGGGGGGCTTTTAAGCCTATCATGTGCAAGGAGTGTCAAGCACACGGATTTTGGTAAGTCACATGGCATTGCGTGTATTTTACATATTTTAGTGTTTGGTACATATTGGGACCGTAAGGTTAGTGGAAAAGAAGTAAATTGGTCTTGGATTGGAAAAGTGGCTAAGAGGTCCTAATAGACTCTCAAAAAGTTTGGTTTTCTAAGTCGCCTTCGCACGTCGCGGAGTGTTTGTGGGCAGAGGGTCGAGTAATCCCCTCCTGCCCATTATCCCCGGCCGGGGCGCGTCGCAGACGCATTTGGCCCGCCGGAAGTCCTTCGACAGGAGTGTCCATTGGCTGACTTCTCACAAGTTTAAGTCACGTACGTTTGGAACTTACTAACAAGTGGATTGGTCTTTACGTGGAGATATCGTTTGTGGAATTCACGAGCATATTGGTTCTTTACGTGGACATATTGGTTTACTATAACATTGGTTGGAGTTTAGACCGGCTTCGGTCTTCTCTCATATTGGTCAGGGGCTAGACCAGTTGAGTGGTCTACCCTCTATTATCTCGTATTGGTTGGGTCTAGATCGATTGGACGGTCGACCCATTGGACTATACATATTTCAAGTGTAACCGTTCTACAAGTACCCAGGGTGAAGAGTTCCGCCCAGAGTACACCCCCCCAGTACGGTCTGCATACTATCAGACCCAAGTCAACCAGCGACACGATCCACCGAGTGTTGAACTAGCCCATTCCATCGGGTACACAAGGTGAGATGGCAACGTAAGATCAATCGTACCAGGCGTCTTCTGTTGATGATCGGTCGTCTGCTAGCAGCGGACGACCAGATCGGATCGCAAGCGAAGGTCCGCGGGGTACCACCCCCCCGTAAGTTGGAAGGCTGGGCACGATGGTGGTCAGTTTCTCGACACAAATGTGTTCGATTTTGAACTTGACTCCACCACACAAGTACCCAGGGTGAAGAGTTCCGCCCAGGGTACACCCCCCCCAGTACGGTCTGCATACTATCAGACCCAATTCAACCAGTGACACGATCCACCGAGTGTTGAACTAGCCCATTCCATCTGGTACACAAGGTGAGATGGCAACGCAAGATCAATCGGACCGGGCGTCTTCTGTTGATGATCGGTTGTCTGCTAGTAGCGGACGATCAGATCGGATCGCAAGCGAAGGTCCGCGGGGTACCCCCCCCCCGTAAGTTGGAAGGCTGGGCACGATGGTGGTCAGGTTCTCGACACAACTGTGTTCGATTTTGAACTTGACTCCACCACAAAACCATTTAGCGTCGTCTGCGACGCCTCCGATTTAGCAATCGGATGTGCTTTGTTACAAGCAGACGATGCGGGGAAGAAAACGCGTGATTGCGTTTGAGTCAAGGCAGCTTAAAGCTGCGGAACGGAATTATCCCGTTCCTGATAAGGAGCTACTTGCTATGAAGTATGCCCTTGTCAAACTTAGGGTTCACCTACTCGGCTCAAAGCCGTTCGTGATTTATACTGACCACGCGTCCTTACGGACAGCGACAAAGTCGCCTCATCTATCGCAACGGATGGCCCGTTGGCTCTCCTTCTTTGCGGAGTACTACTTTGAGGTTAAGTATAAACCTGGCAAGAAGAACTTGCTTGCAGACGCGTTGTCGCGTCGTCCCGAGTACGAGCTCGCTCACGCGACATTCATCACCACGTCTGTAGTGGATCTCATACGCCAGGCGTATGAGAAAGACCCACAGTGCACGGCGCTTATCAGCGCGTTGGGTGGAAAGGGACTTGGCTCGTCTGATCCAACCCTGTCAAGTCGAGCTAAAGCTCTTTTACACCGTTACAGGCACTGTGACGGGTTTCTATATTATAGCACGAGCGCGGAAGACACTCCGCGGATGGTAGTTCCTCATGATGAGGAACTGAAGTATAGAGTCCTCTTTGAGGCACATGACGCCCCTAACGGGGGTCATTTAGGTCGGGATAAGACCAACAGCGCTTTAAGCGCTTTGTATTGGTGGCCCAACATGTATAAGTTGGTCGGTGCGTATATACGCACCTGTGAGACGTGTCAGAGGGTTAAACCCTCTGCAAGTTCAGCTGCGCCTTTGGCGAGCTTGTCGGTACAGAGTGTTGGAAATCCATTAGCATGGATTTTATCTTCGGTTTTCCGAAGGATAAGGCCGGTAATACCGGCATATATATTGGTCTTTGTAGACCGTTTGAGCAAGATGGCTCACCTGGCGGCGGTGCCAGAGTCCATTGATGGACAAGGAACAGCGAAAGTGTTCCTAGACCGTGTCTTTCGACAGCATGGTCTACCCGATTCCGTTGTGTCGGATCGGGATCCTCGTTTTACGGGACAATTCTGGGGAGCGTTGTTTAAGGTGCTAGGCACCAAGCTTCTCATGTCCACTGCGGATCATCCGCAGACGGACGGTCAGACGGAACGCGTTAATCGCGTTGTGGAATATATTCTCCGGAGTTTATGTCCGGATTCTCCAAAGAGTTGGAGTGAGATGCTTCCTATGGCCGAATTTGCTATAAACAATTCGGTCCATGCATCTACGGGGCTTACCCCGTTTTTCGTGAACGGATTAGTAATCCGAGGGTTCCGTTGACACCACGTGTGGGTGGCCCAGGGCTTGAGGGGGGAGGATTCCATGATGTCAGCCCTGTATCTGTGAGAAAGCACATCGATAAGTTCTTATAGACGCGCCTTAGTGTCTTACGACACGTCTGCGATGCCATGGCGGAAAGCCAAGACAAGCAGAAGGAGCAAGCTGACCGCAAGGGGAGGCGTAACGAAAAAGTGTACAAAGTAGGAGAAAATGTTTTATTAAACGCTAAAAATCTTCCTACACATGCAGTTTCCAACGTGTTGAGGAATAAACTGCGCCCCAGGTTTGTGGGTCCCTTTAAGGTACTAGCCCGAAAGGGCTTGTCGTATACCTTAGACATCCCGAAGGCGATGCGTACGCATCCAACCTTCTATGTGGGTATGCTTAAGCCATACCAGGACCCGGAGGCGGGCCCCCTCCTAGAGGAGGTTGGAAAGGCGGATAGCCGTAAGAGCCGTAAGACACGGCAGGGCGGAGGAAGCCCGAGAAGGCTAAAATGCGACCACGAAGCTCCGCAACGGTCGTCTCGAGAGAGGCAAGCCGCCTCTCGAAACGATCAGTGGCATCCCACTCATCTCGGAGTCCCTCGTGGATATCATGGATGCGATGGCTGTGTCGATCACAGTGCTCGCGAATCTCACGTCGCAATTGCGCGACCTCCTCCTCCAATGCTCGATGCGGAGTGTACTCCACACTATCATGTGGAGCGTCTGATGGCGCGACGCCGTCATCAGGGTCAAACCCAGTATCTGGTGAAGTGGAAGGGTTATCCACACTCGCAGAGTTCGTGGGAGTTCGAGACTCCCCTACGGCAGGATTGCCGCGACGTCGTTGACGCTTTCGAGCGGGAGAATTCCGCTGCAGGTCAACGACCAAAGGGGCACGAGAAGCCCCTTCACTCCCATTAATTGGGAGTTCGCCGGAGGCAGATGTAGCACTCACACTGTCCTCTGGCACCGTGGTGGAGACAGGGGCGCTGGCGTAGCGCGTGCGATATGGAGCACGTAATAGCTCCATCGCTTTGTCTCTGGCGAATGCCAGGCGCAACGACCACTCCACCCAAATATCACGACGGGAATAGCTGTTGTGCAACTCATTGAAGCTGGGGAGAAGCTTCTCCCCTTCCGCCCAAGCGCGGAACTTCTTCTCCGCATCATCAGCACTGTGGTGAAGTGTACCACAAATTTGGTCACTTTTGGTCAAGGCAGTTGGTCGAATTTCGGATTGGTCTAAACAAGGGGGGGGGGGCTTTTTAGCCTATCAAATTCAAGGAGTATGAAGAACGCTGGTCTTGGGTGAGTCACCTGACATTGGGTATTTTACATAATTTTATGTGGGTACATTAGGGACCATAAGGAGGTAGTATTATTGTTAGTTGCGGTTTTTCCAAGTAAGAGTCTTTTGGTTGCGGTTTTTCCAAGTCTACACCGCAGCAAGGGGTCACCGTTTTCTTTTTACGTACATTAGTCGCCTCCGCCCACCGCGGAGTGCTTGGGGGCAGAGGGTTGAATTATCCCCTCCCGCCTATTATACTCGGTCTGGACGCGCCGAACGCGCACTTTGGCCACCGGAAGTCCCTCAACGGGAGTACTATTTGGCGATCTCGACACTTTAACTCAAGTACGTTTGGAACGTGCTATTCACTGGATTGTTCTTTACGTGGAGATATCGTTTGTGGAGTTTCACGGGCATATTGGGTCTTCACGTGGACATATTGGCTCATTGTAACATTGGTTGGAGTTTAGACCGGTTTTGGTCTTCTCTCATATTGGTCAGGGGCTAGACCGGTTGATTGGTCTACCCTCTATTATTTCGTATTGGTCAGTTCTAGATCGTTTGGACGATCGACCTATTGGAATTTATCTTTCGGAAGTGTTTCTGGTCTGTACGTACCTGGAGTGAAGAGTTCCGCCCTAGGTACACTTAGCCAGCACGGTCTCATATTCAAGACCGAATCAAATCGATCTGCGATCCCGATCCACCGAGTGTGTAACTAGCCCACTCCAATGGGTACACAAGGTGAGATGGTCTTAAGTGAATCGGACCAAGTTTCTCTGGATGATGACCGGTCGTCTGCCAGCAGCGGAAGATCGGACCAGATTTCGAATGGAGGTCCGCGGGGTACCCCCCCGTAAGTTGGAAGGCTGGGCACGATGGTGGTGGTCAGGTTGTCGATACAAATGTATTCGATTTCGAACTTGACTCCACCACAGCACTCTCTCCCGGAGAAAGAACGATGGGAACCTCGCGGAGGTTCTCAACAGGGGCTCCCTGTGTCTTCCTGTCGAGGCGTTCTCGGTATGAGACGCTAGTGAACTGCTTTTGCGTGAGCAGTTGTTGCCGGAGTTTCTCACGGCGTTCGCATTGATATGGCTGTTCAGCCGCGAGTCCAGGGGTATAGGATGCTAAACCAGTCCTTACCACACGCCTAGCCCGTTTTGGAAGGTCACGAGGACCTTAAAAATTATAGGCCGCCCGTGACGGTCGTTTGGGGGCGCGTAGCGCAGCCCTTAGTGCTTGTGCGGCAAGTTGGGTTTCTTGAGCTGCGTCCAGCTCATTGGTGACGATCGCCTTTGGCGATTCGGATGTATCATCCGACATAGGCAGGGGTGGCGCACTAGTTAGTGCATTTTCCCCACGTGTGGGGAACGTATTAGGCTGCCGACAATGCCGTTCGGCGCTGTCGGAGTGGTCAGCCGTTGGGGAGATCTCCCCTAGGGCATCCACCTCCGAGTTCTCGGAATAATCTACCTACTCTAGAGGAGACTCCATAGCACCACTGAAGGTGTTCATGGATAGCCAGAGGTACTGGCGTTGGAGTTCTCCAACAAAATTTTGTTTATTGCGTAAGCAATAGTCTTGATGGGGGAGGATGTAACTGGGTTACATTCGAGTCACATTTAGTAAGTGGTGTACGTGAGTACACTACGGTTGGGGTCAGTATTGACCGGTTCAAAA
>CM047582.1:14255184-14271247 GCA_026184515.1 Peronosclerospora sorghi | reverse complement strand
AGGTTGTCGATACAAATGTATTCGATTTCGAACTTGACTCCACCACAGCACTCTCTCCCGGAGAAAGAACGATGGGAACCTCGCGGAGGTTCTCAACAGGGGCTCCCTGTGTCTTCCTGTCGAGGCGTTCTCGGTATGAGACGCTAGTGAACTGCTTTTGCGTGAGCAGTTGTTGCCGGAGTTTCTCACGGCGTTCGCATTGATATGGCTGTTCAGCCGCGAGTCCAGGGGTATAGGATGCTAAACCAGTCCTTACCACACGCCTAGCCCGTTTTGGAAGGTCACGAGGACCTTAAAAATTATAGGCCGCCCGTGACGGTCGTTTGGGGGCGCGTAGCGCAGCCCTTAGTGCTTGTGCGGCAAGTTGGGTTTCTTGAGCTGCGTCCAGCTCATTGGTGACGATCGCCTTTGGCGATTCGGATGTATCATCCGACATAGGCAGGGGTGGCGCACTAGTTAGTGCATTTTCCCCACGTGTGGGGAACGTATTAGGCTGCCGACAATGCCGTTCGGCGCTGTCGGAGTGGTCAGCCGTTGGGGAGATCTCCCCTAGGGCATCCACCTCCGAGTTCTCGGAATAATCTACCTACTCTAGAGGAGACTCCATAGCACCACTGAAGGTGTTCATGGATAGCCAGAGGTACTGGCGTTGGAGTTCTCCAACAAAATTTTGTTTATTGCGTAAGCAATAGTCTTGATGGGGGAGGATGTAACTGGGTTACATTCGAGTCACATTTAGTAAGTGGTGTACGTGAGTACACTACGGTTGGGGTCAGTATTGACCGGTTCGAAAGGTTTTGAACCATTGGTTATCTTAACCAATCAGGGAAGGAGCCCTTGGGTGGTGGCGTGTCAGCCATCCACGTGTCGGTACACAGGTGGTGTACACTACATTTTAGCTAGGTACAAATTGGTAAGTTCTACTTAGTATTACATATAGTTTACATTAGTTTAAATTTATTTAGGCTAATTATATATTAAATATATTCAGTTTACATTTCACTCCATCTTACAGACGCACGACCTCGACCGGTCGTGCGTGTAGTGAGTGCCGTAGCGTAACGGGAGCCCTCCCCTTAGCTACACCCTTAGTAAGGGAGCCTTGCCGTTAAGGCAGTAGCGAAGGCTACTAGTAAACCAAACGGGGAATCTTGGCCCCGAGTAGGAGAGCTCTCTCGTACTAATCCCTTAATAAGGGCGTATCGGCTAAGTAGCGGCGAACGCCGCTTTAAGGAAAGTCTTCCTCTGTGCGCTAGCCGCACCGTGCGTATACGCACCGGCTACAGGAAGGGTCTAACATTTTTTCAGGAACGTTTCCGTGGTGAAAGGTGAAAGTTCAAACGGACGTCCTCACGACGATCAACGACGACTTTAACTTTACGCAAAAGTTACTCGAGGAAGAATCCGTGTTTGTGCTTCCTGGACAGGTAACCAACTATCATGTCAATCGTGCCATTGTCGTGAAGAGACCTGATTCTGGTGCTTTGTCCTGCGTTCAATAGTGTAGTGTTTTGGCATGACCAATTATTTCCGCATTGTCTTCTCCGCACCTCATGACGTTTTGCGCGACGCGTACAATCACCTTGCCGAGTTTTGCCGTCGCCATGAGTGAATAGAGTGGCAAGTATAGAAGGAGAGAGCCTGCTTAAAAGGAGGCGGCGACGTATATTGCAGACGATCAAACCAACCCGAGCTATGAATAAAAAACATCACTAGTCTCTACCTTTAAGTTTTAACGATGAATTAGCCGATAGGTTCCAAATTAACGCCTTTAGGTTTTCAACCAATGAGCGAAGTTATAGATTTATATTAGTATTTCTATTGGTCGAAAGTCACGTTGGGGGGGTGCCCCTAGGGTGGAGCGGGGTGCCGGTAGGGCGACCCTTTAGAAAAGGGTCTCAGTTTTTGTCTCAAATTTCGAGCAACACTCTTCAAGACTGAGCAAATCCCATTTTACCCCAAATTTAGATACGCCTCAAACCTTAAACCATTCGCGCTACAGTTCCGAATACATTGCGAACTTCTCGAATTACTGTTGCGCCCCGTGGCATAGAGGCGGGTCGTCCATAAATAACGTTTGACTGGAGCGTGGCTCTGCGTTTAAGCTATTACGTTAAGAAGCGTTTAATACGGCGTGGTGCCGAATTTGTCCCTGATGATCTCAAAGAGCTCGTCATAGTTATGAGAAACAGTCGTTTGTCAGTATATTTTTGGCTGATCCTTTGTGTGCTATTCGAGAGATCGTAGGAATCGCATTGGCTAGTGGTGCCTTTGTCACCCATGTAAACGGGTGGTGATGTACGACATCGTATTTTGCTAAGTAACGGCAACAGGATGGGTGTTGTGGAAATATCAGTTGGAAGAATGTGTAGAACAGGACGGAGAACAAACACTTCATTGCCTCTTTGTTTACTTTCGAACTGTTATTTTTATGTTTCCTAATATGTATGTAGATCCGTTGCTTTTACATCAAGACGTAACTAATCGAGTTGGACGCAAATTACCAGATTAGTTTGTGTCAACCATGAATTGCCTTGTATACGATTGTAACAGTCAGCAGATGGAGTATCATTCAAGCATTGGAATAAAATTTCCCGTATTAGATCCTACGGGCGCACAATAAATTTAGCCCGAAAGATTTCACCTCCACTCTTGAGAACGAAATTTTCTCTATCCGTGGGCATACCCAATGGGTTTTTGAATAGTGCTTCATAGTCATAAAGTTGTGAAATTTCAAAGACGTCCACCATGTATGCGAAAAGTTCCTCCACATCCGTCTGCACGTAAATTGGAGTACCATTCGGTAAGTGGCCACCCATCTCCTCCACAAACTCTTTAGTCACTAGTCGTCGCTTATAGTGACGTTTCTTCATCCACGGATCTGGGTGGAAGATAGATACACTTGACACAAGTGCAGGCAGCAACTTGAGCAACTTTTCCTGATGATAGTTCATACTTGCATGCAGAAATGTTATATTCTTGAGTCCTCGTCGCTCAACTTCTCGCACCGCCTCCTTTACCACATTGCGACGAATTTCAACACCAACAAAGTTCCGTTCACTAGCTTGCACCTCGGCCACATCCATAAGATATTTTCCCCGAGCGCAGCCGACGTCCAAGTGGATGGGTAAAGAGGTGTTGGTGAGGCATTTAGTCCAATCCGGGATCTCAACGTCTTGGCGATAGACCATCGAAAGCGGATTCACATGCTGGCGGAATCGTTTGGAGCCTGATGAAAAATTTTCAAACAGAAATCTTTCCGACGCGCTATATTTGTTAAACATCGGTATTGACACGCTGAAAGGTCGTAGCAAGCATGCGAGCTGCATACATTTATCAGTTGTTGCACAGTTCCATCGACGCAAAACCATTTTGGTGTTCAAATGACCGTTGATTGGCTGAAATTTAGTAACAATGATAATGGACGAAACCGCGAGCGGCATCTTATGGCTACGTGAGAGCATTAAACGGCAAACACTTTCACAGCTGGACGCCGGCGTGGATACTTGTTATAATTTAGGGTTAACTAAGTCCTTTTACAATGGTTTTGAGATGTGGTGGCTAGCCGGGATGCCAATCACTCTCGTATTCGTGCTGACGTTGCTAAGCTTCTCGCTAGCCTCGGGCGTCAGCGGCTTGGGCAAGTCTGTGCGCTACCATATAGTACTACCGGAATCTATCTGGAGTGTTATAATGTGGTTGTGCAGATACCTTCTTGATGAATATGCTGCTCCGGAAGATAAGCTCGCGAGAACTTCGTTATTGCTAGATGGTGAAGGGGAGATTCCTCGTCACATCGCGGTGATAATGGACGGCAACAGACGTTACGGAAAGAACAAATACGGGGAATCGTTAAGAGGACACTCGGATGGCAGTAGGACGCTAGTGGACTTTACAGATTGGTGTGTCGACGCAGGCATAAAGGTGCTAACGGTGTTTGCATTCTCGACAGGTGACATGTAGTCTCCATTTATTGCGTGTGACGTGGGTGCTAATGCCGTGACCATGTAGAAAACTGGAATCGCGAGGAAGTAGAAGTGGAAGCATTGATGAACTTGTTTAACCAGTTCATGCATGATATTGTGCCTGAGGCCGTGAAGCGAGATGTCCGCGTGCGTGTGCTAGTATCAGACAGCAGAAAGCTACCGGCTTACATCACTCAGGCTATAAAGGAAATCGAAGCCAAGACGCAACGATGCACAAAGTTTAGCCTCAATCTCTGTGTCAGGTACGTCTGCTTGGTAGCGTGGGTAGTTATTATGATTAATATAACATCATTGTCCGAATGTCCGAACAGCTATGGTGCTCGCGACGAAATTGTAGGTGCTTGCAAAGTGATTGCGACTGAGGTTGCCAACGGTGAGACGTCTATTGACGACATCAACGAGGACATGCTTAGTCAGCGCATGCTCACAGTGTACGTTCTTTAACAAGTGTTCAATTATTCGTCACGACTGACGGAGCTAAATATGTTTTAGCGGTCTACCAGACCCGGACATTCTCATTCGCACGTCGGGCGAGCTACGGATTAGCAACTTTCTGCTGTTTCAAATCGCGTACTCAGAACTAATTTTCATGGACAAAATGTGGCCAGAGATCACGCAGAAGGATGTTCAGGACATCATCCTCGAGTTTAACCGCCGGAAGCGCCGCTTTGGAAAGTAAACTAAAGTAATATATCGGGAGAACTAGAATACCTCGTTTGAAAGGTAGCTATTATCAAAGGTTTAGAGTGGAAACTAAAAGCTTGCAACAGTTCGTCGGCGAGAAGGAGAAAGAAGCATGCGTCGATCGGGCGGGATTCGGTTCCGAACCATTACATATGGGATGATGGGTTGACCATTGTGAATCAGAAACTCTGTAGTCAATGAGGAAAAGACTGCAATCAAACATTCGAGATACAGTGTACATCTGTTTGGTGGGTGAATCAACCGCCACGTAAGATATCAGCTGGTGAATTGATGATCATATGCCATCGCTTTTCAGAAGGTGGTAGTGTGCTCAACTAGGCAGCCTGAGCTCGTCTTTTCTTTAACAAGAAAAAAATATCCAAGAAGTAGAAGCCCACCACATGGTTTCTCTCGTGGATTGCTGCTTGATGCTTTTCTACCATCCGCTCATTTTGTTCCCGAATAGGTTCTGTCGAGTGTTCACAGTAGAAGTAGTACATTCTCACATGCGTCTTCGCGTGACAATAAACCCAAGTGTCGGAGCATTTATTACGTTTCCCTACTATATACGTACGAGCGCTAAACTAGAACCGTGCATACACGATGGTCTTACTTTCCGAAACGGCGCTTGCGACGATTGTACTCAGCAATTATGTCTTGCAGATCGTCGCGAGTCACTTCTGGCCAGCATTTGTCCAGGAAAATAAACTCGGTGTAAGCCATCTGAAAGAGCAGAAAATTGCTAAGGCGAAATTCTCCTGACGTGCGAATCATAATGTCGGGGTCGGGGAGACCACTGCATTGGAATTAAACGGAGAAACAAACACAGTCTTAGCTAAGCAGCCATAAAAATTTCGGGTGACGTACGCCGTGAGCATGCGCTTGCTGAATAGATCTTCATCAATTTTCTCAATACTTGTCTCGCCTCGCACCACCTCCCGCGCAATTTTCTTACATGTGCTGACAATCTCATCGCGAGCGCCGTAGCTGTAAGAGCAAAAATCAAAAAATCAATTCCTTAGTCACATGCTCGAAAATAAAACAACCCATAGGATAATTTTGACGGGCGTTCACCTAAGGCAAATATTGAAATGAAATCCGTTGCAATGCTGGGTCATATCCTCAACTTTTTTGATAGATTTGATGAGGTATGCCGGCATGTTGCGGCTGTCAGATGCGAGCACGCGTACTTTTATGTTCCGATCGAGAGCTTCAACCAAAATGTTATTAATGAAGCCGTCAATGAGTCTCAATAGTGCGTCAACTTCGACTTTTTCACGCTTCCAATTATCTACAAATACGAAAGACGTTCCGGTGGTCAACAATGATCAAATACATGAAGAACTCGTTAACTTACCGGTAGAAAACGCAAAGACCGTAAGAGCTTCGATGCCGGCGTCAATGCTCCAATTCATGAAGTTCATTACGGTAGTAGTACCGTCTACATGACCGCGAGCTCCCGAACCGTACTTGTTCTCGCCGTAGCGACGATTCCCGTCCATAATGACTGCGATATGGTGGGGTGGAAACTGCTAGGAAAGCTACTTAGAGACTACATTGCTCAAAAATGTCAATCAAACCCACCTCGTTCTTTTTCACCTTAGGCATAGCAACAAATCCGCTATTGCTATCAGTGTATGCGCCCATCGTTCTGTACTAGTCCACGCTAAATCAAAAATAAGATCGACTCAGGCCGAACTAAAATGGTTCGTCTGTAGTATTCGTAAGCAAAAACAGTCGACATGCCTCGTCGTCGTGACGACAGGCAACCAGCCATTGAATGTCTCATCTCATGTGGTGTGTCAAATAGACGATGCCGTCTATTACGATTAACCTAGGCTTATGCACTCCTGAAATCCTTAGAGGCACATGACGCTAGGAACAAACAAAAAACTGATCGATCGCTAGGTGCCACCTTGTGTAATTGGAACGTACGAGGAATTTTACATAGTCCAGACTTTGATTACTGTGGTACTTCATCCCACTGATATATATATGAGCACTACCGATTTCAAAACAAGAAAACCTGTAGCCACTTATTCTGACTACTAATTATAAAACGGGAGTTTTGTTTATGAAAACTATGTTTGGTCATGACACTTACGTCGCAGGCTTTTGGTCCTTTATTCATATTGGCGTCATGCACGGGTAGCATTTATAGGTGTCGGTATGCAAAGAGAGTAAAAATCGCCAATGCTGACCTAAGGATTTTTTTCCAAATGGCTGGATAACTCGAATAATAACAAAAAAAAATCAATTGCAAGCAATAACGTTTGGAGGTCTTCTTGTTTTAATTATAGTTTCCGCTTTTGAGAATTTGAATCCGGCCCAATCTGAATACTATCCTCCAAAAAGTAGTAAATATTATTAAAACTCCGCATATAGAGTATATATATATATATTCTATCTGTGGAGTTTTATTAAGGGTGCCACTAAATTTGTTTGGTTGATAATACAAAAAGGCGATGATGGACGAACTTTACTAGATTGTTATGCGTCTGATTGCTTCTGAACATCAGGTATATGAGGCGTGTTTCTGTAGTGCTGCGTATTTATCCGTTTGGGGATGTTGATTCATTAGGTACATCTAAACAATCAGCGACGAAGCGATTCCCGTATCTGATTCGCCGAATTATATCTCTTGGACAGTAGAAAATTTGATATCATGTTGAGGTTTAGCATGTTAGAGCATCTCCACCGCACCCATCAAATTGGCTACTAAAGCCAAATGTGGCAGAAAATGTGATAAAGGGCGTGACTGGGTACACACACACCCTTTTACCCCCTAGGGTTAAGGTTAGGGTTAGGGTTACACCTTCCCTTTCACAAGCTCTTGTAAAGATTTGTAACATCGTATTGGAGAAGAAATGAGCGAGAACACCGTGTCGGTCATGAAAGCGCCACGTCGACACCAAATAATACACTTTTTTTGAGATACAGCTCTATAATCACATTGAAGTCACGTAAAACCTTCGACTACGGCTAATGGCAGCACATTTCGCTTCTGTATTGTAGGGAATAGCAACAAAGACGTGCGCTTAAAAAAATTTACTGCCTGACGCACTTGCTTATGCCTGGCGGTGATGCGTACAACTACACGGCGTCCACGTTGATCAGTACCCCATCAGGAAAGCGTATTACTTCAGACTTTTTTATCGTGAATATTTACATGCATTTTTTGGCAACTGTAGTTATTCAAGCCACTTCGCAGAAGTGCCGAGGCGTCCGAAATTCTGCTCGACATCTCAAGTCGCCTGAAATCTATCGAGAAGGCTACATAGTAAACGGTCTATGTCCCGAAGCCCCGATCTCTACGTCTAGTAGAATCACAAGGGCAGAAACAAGAAAACTGATGTTTGGCACAAGTTTCTATTGGCAAATCTGCACAATGACGGTGTCCTAGTGTTTGCAGTTCATTCCATAATCAATCAACTGTCCCACCAATGTATGTCACAGTTTTAAACATATCACAAAGCCTTGGTGACACCCTCCATGTGCTTGACAACCTCTAGCACTGACTTGAAACTAAAAGGCTCCGTAGCAGCCATATCAGCTAGCACCTTTCTGTTCAGCTCAATACTCGAGCCATTTGTGGTGGAGCGGCTGATCAAAATTTTTGAGGCTTGATCAGGCGGTACCACGGCGCCCGGACTGCCGACTGACGAAGGGGGTCCTCCGGTTGTCCTTGACTGCTTGTGTTTCTGCTCACCTTGTGTACCCGACGGCTTAGGCGTGGGTCGCTCTCCAGGTGGCGGGGATGGCACACTACAATTCCTTGTGGCAAGACTGTGTTGACTTGTAATGAGTCGACTGATGCGATCAGGCAATAATCAGGCGCAATCAGGCTTGAACCACGTGCGATCAGGTTTGATCAACAGTGATCAGGCTTGGAAAGGCACTAAAAGTCGTCGATCAGCGGCGATCAGACTTGATCAGGCTTGATCAGGTACTAAAAGTCGCCGATCAGCTGGTTGTCGCGTGTTGCGAGCAGCTGAGCGCGGATCGCGAGTTGCAGAGTCAGGTGTTGATCGGCGAAGGGGCACTCGATCATGCAGCGGAAATCTTCACTGCCCGGTCACAGAGCCTCCTTAAGCTTAATTCGTCAATAGAATACCCAAAAATACCTTGTATTCTGGACTTAAGCCTTAGAGGGACGGTCGATCAGCGCGTTCGACGGGATGATCGACGATTACCACTAAAAATCCGCCTAGTGTTCCCGTGGGGCGCTTAAAGCAGCCGAACACTAGGAGCAAAAACGTGGACCAATAGGGGAAGATGTGAGAGCGCACTGCTCGATCACGTTCTCGAGACCAAAAAACCTTTAGAAGAAGAACCGCTGGCACAGCGGGAGGAGTTGCAGGTGAGTTTTCATGCTCTACGCCTACCGGTGGGCCAAAAATGCACTAAGTGCTCCCGCCCGGGACGTAGAGGTATTTTAGGTAGTAGAAGGGAGGCCCTAAGTTGCCGTCCCTGTAAACGATCAGCGCGATCGTACGCAAAAGGAGAACTGTATTATTGCTTATATCCTAATATCTACCAAAAACCTAATATCAACCAATCAGAACTACCCATTCCTACGCATTTTGTCGACCATTCACCCGCTTACCTTCGGGTTACCGTCAGGTAACCTTGCTAGTTGTCGCATCATCTGAGACGTCCTATCCACGCCTCGTCCCTGTCCGCCACCGTTGTGTCAACAGTTGTACCGTTTGGATACCAACTGTGGTACCGACTGTGGTGCCCACTATCGTACCACCTTTTTTGTACCGACTATAGTACCGACAAAATTTGTGGTACCCTCTACCACAGCTACGCCTATAGGGGTGCCTATAATTATGCCCCTAATTACGTACCAATTTTGCGGTACGCTTTACCACAGCCGCCCCTGAACCCCGTCCCAGCCGGACAGCGGTTGGGGCGGGGGTCTATCATGTCTTTGCCACGTTGCTAACTATTAGTCATGATGTCCTCGATCACGGTCGATATCCATCAACCATGACGTCATCGGTAGTGCTATCTGCACCCATCAATCTGCCCTGTCTCCTTCGAGTGAGTCGCAGGTGAGCAGAGCGTTGCCAATCATTCAACCGTAGCGTCCTCGATCAAGACCTCGTGATCATCCATTCTTGTACTTCTTCTGCGAGGCTGATCATGGAGGTAACCGCAGGTGGCAGCTCATCACTCGACCGTTCCGCGGTCGACAACTTGGTCTCGGTGGTCAACCAGGCTTACGCGCAGCAAGAGACCATACGCGCGCTGCAGGAGACTATTCGTACGCAGCAAGAGACCATTCGCACACAGCAGGAGGAATTAGCCGTGCTGACCGACTCACTTTCCGTACTTAAGGACTCCACCCATGATTTTCTTTTTAGTTATGCCAGCTTTCGCCTACAACAGAAGCGGCACGAGTGCGTTGCACGTAAGCTCGCCGACCGCGATCAGCAGATGGAGTGGTTCCGCGAGCGAGCTGCACCCCTGCGCGACTTCGTCCGCACCACCATTAGCAACCTCAAGTCCCGACTGAAGACATCCGAAGAGACCCTGGCCGAACAGCAAGGTCAGATACGCGATCTGGAAGGTGCCCAGGCCCAGAACCAGTATCTGCTGTCGGTCTGCGAAGAGACCGTCGATCATCAGGCGCAAGAAATTTCGCGTCTTGAAGCATCTCAGGATCACGCAGCGCTCGACCGACTCCGTCAGCGTCTGATCGCAGCGCAACATGAATGCGACCATATGCTGTCAGAAACCAGCGCTTGTCCGAGCATCTGGCTAAGCTTTCCTCCAAGGCTCGCAAACGAAAGGTCCAACGTGATCGTATCCGGACGGAGCATGAAACCACTCTCCAAAAGATGAACATCCTCGCCAATGCTCATGCTCGAGCCGACGAGCTATATGCGCGTCTTGACACGGTGTCGGCTGACAGGGCTGAGCTGGAGCGACTGCGTACTCAGAATTCCAAGTTAAAGGGAGAACTTTCGGCGGCGCGGCGTCGTCTCAACCACGCATCTGCGGAGCGCGACGCACTTCGCCTCGAGTTGCGACGCGTTCAGGATGAGGCGGAACAACTGCGGGCTCAATTCTCCGATGTCCAGACCATGTTGGCGGGCGTAGCATCACATCTGCAAATCCCTCCGAGTGCCGGTTCCACTAATGCGGGGATTAACCCGGCTGCCAGCCCGTCTGCTGCTTCGGGTGGTCCGTCTATAAACTCCTTCATCCGACCGACCCCTTCATCTAGAAAGTGCGCTCGGCGGTCACACTCCACCTCCCGGCCCAAGCGGCAACGTCTGGCCTCTGCCGTTTCCGGGAAGAAAGAGTTGTCGCCCAACATTAATCCACCTGGCCGGCCGGGTGATACCGAAGGACATGCCTTGCGCTCACAGTCTACTTCCCTGTCCAAGCGGCAACCTGCTATTCCCGATATAAGCTGGTCACACTCGCAATCCACCTCCCAGTCCAAGCGACAACCTGCTATTCCCGATATGAGCTGGTCACGCTCGCAATCCACCTCCCAGTCCAAGCGGCTACGTCTCAATCCTGCTATCCCCGATGTGAGCTGGTCACCACATGTTATTTGCCCGCCTGGCCAACCGGATGGTGTCCAAGGTGGCCCTTCCGCTTTGCGTGGCGCGCAAATTCCGTTCAGTCCCACGATCAGCGAGTGGGGAAGCGACGGTCCGCCGGATCTGGACTCCGCCGAATTCCTCTTTCCCCGGACAGGTGACTTCAAGTCGCTGATATTGTTGACGGGTGAGGCGACTGACGACGCCATCTTGCCGTGGACCTCGGATCAGCTCAGCGGTCTTGATCTGGGTAGCGACTCAGTAAAAACGATTTTCGACTACTTGACACGTCCGGTGGAATGGCTGTTTCCCACCGTCACGGACACCCCTGCGCGTGATGAGTGGTGCAGTCACCTGATTACCAATCAGCAGTGGTGTAATGGGGTGCCATTACATAATTGATATTCAAGTTAGAATATCACAGTTGAATTTCAGACGCGTTGTCTGAAATTCAAATAATAGATTATAAGTTATTATAATCTACGAAAGAAAAGTCGATTCGGTATAAATACCGAATCATGCAGGTTAACTAATAGTACAGTTAGTTTAATACTTGATATTATTATATTAGTTAGGTAATTACTATACTGTTAGCCGCTAACCACCCATTTAATAAACACTCTTGATTTTTCGTTCTAAAGAATAAGTAAATATTTATATTTACTTTTAGTATAGGATTAGTTGTTATCAACTTATCCTGCCCTTATTGTATTGCGCGCTTCCTCGCAAAATACAGTGTAAGCCCGTAACAGGATCAGTCCTGTTACACCTGGTAGCACTTTGTGGTCCGTCTTAACGACCACAGTTCCGTTCCGCTAGTCAACTAGCGGAGCGAAGATTAAGAGCCGCTCGGCATCATGTCGCGACACATGACGCCTGCCGAGCGAGAGAGAACGCTGGAAGTGGTGGCGAAACACTTCCCTCACTTCACGTCGCGTAGTAAAGACGCGACGGTAGAAATGGTTCGGTCCATGGGGACCGACATCATTACCTTCCTCCTGGGTAAGACCCCGGAGGAAGCGATAGAGGTGGTGAATCGCTTTAGGCGAAACCACCTAGAAAATCCAGCACGGACCGCGCAAGAGGCAGCACGGACCGCACCTGCACCTGCAACGCATAGCGTTGAAGTGGTAAAGGCGCGAGTACCGCCCTTTACCGGTGAAGGGGGCGAGCCCCTTCGTAGATGGTTCTCAGAGGTGGAAGATGCCATCTCTGCGCAAAATATTGTTGACGAACGTCAACAGGCGTACTTCGCCACAACATGTCTGGGCGGATGATCCAGGGCATGGGCGATGAGTCGCAAAGCCACTGATGACTCTGCGTTCCTGACTTATCAGGAATTAAAAGCTGAGCTAAAGCTCAACTTTGAAGCTCCAGAAATGGAGCTAAGTAGTCGGCAGGAGTTCATGGAACTCCGGCAAGGTAAGATTGACCTTCAAGCTTACGCTCAGAAGACGCAATATTTGCTGTCAAATATTGTGTATGAGCCGGTGCCCCCTCCTATGCAGGTCACTGGCTTCATGAAAAGACTAAATGATGGTCCCGTCAAACAGAGTCTTTACCGGCACCCGCCAAAGACTCTAAGGGATGCCATTGATATGAGCATCCGTGAAGAGTTCAGCATGCGATCAGCGTCATCGCATGTTGGTTACAGCCGAAGGGCTCAACAGCCTTCGCTTTTGACATAACGTAACAGCATGTCAACAATCAGCAGTCGGGCAGACTAAGTTCACACTTCGTCTCAAGAACAGCCACCCGCGCCAGAGCATGGGCGGTGGAGGTCCCAGCCGATGGACCTATCGGTTGCGGTTGCTTCGAACGCGAAGCAACCCAAATTTAAAAAGAACATCCGCTGCAATCGATGCGCGAAAGTGGGGCATTTTGCCCATGAGTGTATGTCACCGCGTCCGGTGCCACGCTGTCAGCGGACGGAACCGTCCTCTGCACGGCGACACCAACAGGGACATCACCCTGTTGGTGCAAAAAACATAAATCACCACTAGGTGCGGGGCGCCCTACTGGGAATGTTATCCCACATGCCGACATAGGGCATGTGAGGGTAAGAGCCCCAGACGGGACTATGTCCTGTCAAAAGGTGCAGGGTGATGATAAGCCTCTTATCACCCTGGAGGTTAAGCCGCACGGGAGCGATGTCCCCATGCGAGCTTTGTTTGACACAGGAGCGTCAAACAATTTTGTTAGAACTCAGAGTCTAACGCTGTTGAGCTTCGTGGAGGTAGAAACCCCACGAAGTATGTTGTCAGTCCGGTTAGCAACAGGTGCAACCGTGACTATTCCAAAGCGTGTGATTAAAACACGCTTCGAGTTGAACGAACTGTCATTCGAGGATGAATTCATCGTCCTCGATTTAGATGACAAGTTCGATGTGATACTTGGAATCCCATGGATGTCCAAGTTTAAACCTTCGATCGACTGGGTTAACCTACGATCTACTGAGGCGGACCCACAGGATCTGATCACCCTGTGTTTAATCCGGCTGAATCAGAAGATACAACCGCAGCGTATGACAGTCTGGTGGATAGCGATGGCACCACCAGGTCTGTTCCGACACGATCAGCGGAAGGTACCTCCGCTGGTGAGAGTCCAGAGGGACTACCACGCGCAACGGAATAGTCGTTGCGTGTTGGAGAGATATCCACGGGTGATAAAGACCACCGTGAGAATGAAGTGATATCCACGGTGGGAAACACCCACCACAGTGGGAAACACCCACTGTGCGACCGAAGGTTCCAACACGACGAAAGAATTCCGTGTTGATGAGAGTGAACTCACGATCGAGTGCAATCGTGAGCACAACTCCGTGGTGGCCAGTGCCCTACACGTTGCGTTAGCCATGCACACGGGTGATAAAGACCACCGTGTCGCAGAAAAGGCGGCCGGTCAGACGAGCACATCTGATCGCCAAAATTCCATGGTAGGCAGTGGCCACCATGATGATGAGTATTCGCACACGGTGAATCGTAATCACCGTGTAGCAGTCAATCGGACGAGTGCGTCTGATTGCATGGACAGTTCCGTCGAGACGATCAACGTCTTGACGCAAACGGAGACCGGATTATCTACCCAGTCTCTGTTGATGGAACACCCTCCGAAAGAAGGTTCGGAGGTGATGGCTCTTCCAGCGCTAAGCTGGAAGAAGTTTATGAGAAACTTGCACGATGGTCAGATCGAACAGATCTGTATTATCGTAGCAACAGATGATGTAGTGGATATTAGTGAACGAATATCCACATTACAAGTGTAAAACATTGGGAAAGAGGTTCCCAATGATCAAACTAAAGTTCAGCGCTTTGAAGCGCAGAGCTGGGAGTCGCTTAAAGCGAACTCCCCATTTTATGAGGTACTTCGGGAATACGCTGACGTATTCCCAGAAGAAGTACCTAGCGAGCTCCCTAAGGATAAGGGAACTCGTCATGAAATTGACCTCGTGCCAGGCACGAAGTATTGTGTCACGCGGCAATGGCCGTTGCCGCGTGATCAAGTAAAAGCGATCGACGAGTTTTTCGAAGCTCGTCGTAAAGCAGGCCAAGTGCGGTATCTATCTCACCGCACTCCACCCCCACCTTTTGTGTGAAAAAGTCCACAGGTGGGTAGAGAATCGTTCACGCTTACAACAAGCTGAACGCAGTGACGGTACCGGCCCAGACGCCGATACCGAGAAAAGATGTCATCATTGATGGCATGTGCGGGAGCACCATCTTTAGTTCTCTAGATCTAAGAGATGGATTTTATCAAATCCTAATGCGTGAGAAGGATATCCCTCTCACGGCGGTAAGCACCCCAAGCGGCTTGCTTTGGGAGTGGATTGTTATGCCGCAGGGGCTTCGAAATGCCCCTGCTACGTTTAACAGATGCGTAACGCATCTATTACGCCCGGTGCGAGAATTCGCACCGAGTTATTTCGATGACGTGTTCATCCATAGTAAGTGTGAACACGATAAAAGCGATGTAGATGTCCATAGGGAACACCTACTTCGAGTGTTAGAGCTTATGCGTAAGCATAATCTCTATGCAAATCTAAAGAAGTGCACCTTTGGTGCACCTGAGATACCCGTTCTTGGATTCTTTGTGGGAAAGAACGGGGTGCGTCCTGATCCAGAAAAGATCAGGGTGATCGTTGAATGGCCTACGCCAAACAACGATAAGGAGCTTCGAAAGTTCCTTGGGTTGGCAACATATTTGCACAAGTATTCGTGCAACTATGCTGGGTTAATACGACCTCTTTATCAATTATTTAAGAAAGATGTCGAATGGCATTGGGATGCCCAATGCCAAGATGCTTTTGATGCAGTCAAGAAAAGCTTGACTTAAGCGCCTGTCTTGGCTATAGCCGATAACGAGCGTCCGTTCCACGTCATTTGCGACGCGAGCGATTTTGATATCGGCTGTGCTTTGATGCAGCGTGATCACGATGATCGTGATCGCGTAATCTGCTATCAATCGCGTCAGTTGCGCCCAGCCGAACGCAACTATCCAGTGCATGACAAGGAACTCCTTGCCATGAAGTACGCACTGGCCAAGTTTCGGATCTATCTATTGGGAGATAGACCGTTTGTGGTTTACACGGACCATGCGTCGCTACGCACGGCCGTGAATTCACCACCCATTTCTCAAAGAATGGCTCGACGGCTGTCATTCTTTGCTGAATACATCTTTACGGTTGAATACAAACCCGGAAAGTTGAACGTGATAGCGGATACGCTATCACGAAGGCCCGATTACGAGACGAAACCGTCCGTAACAGAAGGTGCCAGTGCAAATATGGTGGAGTCAAGTTCAAAATCGAACACAGTTGTGTCGAGAACCTGA
>CM047582.1:14215391-14255084 GCA_026184515.1 Peronosclerospora sorghi | reverse complement strand
CAGGTCGGGGATGGGGTTATTGACGAACAAGACCTGACCAGGATGTATTACATCCACGAGTTGAAGCGATTTATTCGTGAAGACCAGGTCATGCAAATTTTGAACCCCCAGATCCCTGATCGCCTCCTCGGACCCACTACCGAGCCGATCCAGAGTGATCGACCACTGCTGCTGGTGAAAAACCTGCTGGCGATGTTGGCTGAGGTCGGCATAAAAGTGCAGAACCCGGCCAACGTCCACAAGCTGTTTGATCTGGACACTAGCAGGCTGGAGCTGTCGATGTCGACTCTCCATGATCATTTGGTGCCGTTGGTGGGGGCGGTTTGCCGCCCAACTCCCACCATGGCATTGAAGGTTGCTGAAGCCACGGCAGCACATGCCGATGCGTGATCCGATGATAAATCGGTATATCAGTCTCCACCTTCCTCTAACAGCTCATCGGAATTGGAGGTCGGTGTTGAGCGGATGACCATGGGAGCAGATCATACCCCATGGGAGCATAAAAAGGACGTGCGGCAGCATGGGGCTGCATGCCGGTCGGGGCCCCAGGAGCCCCCACAGGTGTCAGTACCTCTAAGGAGGATACCCACACGTTGCCCATGACCCAAGCTAACGTCCAAGCCATGTTTGAAGCAATGATGGAGCGTTTCATGGGAGATCGATGCACATCACCTCCGCACCCTCATGATCAGGACCGATCTGCCCGGAAAAATGTCAATATTTGCCGGGATGTAGATATGGAGTCAGTAGCATCAGTGGACAAGGCCACTCGAGGTGTTAAACCAATTGGCAAAGGAAGACGCAAGCAGCAACCAGCTCGATCGCGCCGATCAAGCAAGAACAGTGATTACGACATGGAGTCGATCGGCGATCCGGATGACCACTATAGGTCAGACGGTGCAGGTGCGGGCAGAACGCGCAGGGCTAATCTAGCCTCCACGACCGCTTTTGATTTCGGATCTACTGCGATCCCGCGCATTCGCACGGCTGCGACTACTGATCTCAAGGATTTCACCGGAAAGGACACCGACGAGGATCAGGCCAGGTCGTGGTTTGGTCGGGTCAAGTCTGCTTTCTTACGGGATCAGACACCAAAAAAGGAACGGTGTTTGATCTTTAGAGATCTGCTGAAAGGACCGGCTGCGAACTGGGTCCAACAGTTGAGTCGGGATATCCGATCTGACTGGGACCTGCTATGTTCAAAGTTTGAAGGGCAGTACGGCAACTCCGGATTCTCTAGCGCCCCCAAATACCATCATATGCAGAAGCGAGGCGACGAGACGCCGATTTAGTACTTGCACCGTTTGAACGTGGCTGCAATTCGCGCCGGGATAGTGATCAAGGAAGGCAACGTACCGACCGGTGCCGCTATGGAGCACGTGTGTCACTATATCAGTACACTTGATGACCAAAAGCTGGTAGATCAGCTCACCCTGTTGCGCCTAAAGGATGTGGGAGAAGTAGAGCAGACGTTGCGAACGTTGCAACACTCCAGCATCATGAGATCAAAGGGCGACGTTGGATCAGGTCGTTACAGATCCAAGACCCAGACCGATCCGGGGAAGAGACCCTTGACCATATCGTCCCGTGCTGTTAAGGCGATCGTAGCTGAGGACAGCACTGGATCGGAAGAGGAAAGCAGCGGCCAGTCCAGTCTGGAGTCAGACGAGGACCAATACCGCCATATCTTCTTCGCGGAACCTGCCCCCAAAACCATATCGACGCCCGACCAGGCAGATCGGAAGGGCAAGAGCGGAAACAAGTCTGACCCGGACCGACCCCGCAAGAATTGTTCTCACTGCGGGTCAACCAAGCATGATGATCGGGGCTGCTGGAACAAGTTAATATGCAAGAAATGCGAAAGACGCGGCCACCCCACCGGTCACTGCCTTTTCGTGTGCAAGTCATGTGGAAAGATCCACGAGGCCGGCCACTGCAAGATGGAAGAATTCTTCAACCTGATGTGCAAGTGGTATGTGCCGGGCAAGCACGCGGGGATGCTTACACCTGACGTGGAAAAGATGTTAAACTAGAACGCTCGCCGTTGGAATCTGGATCGAGCCGAGCGGTCTACGTTTGGCATCTATGCATATGTCGGCAAGGAGAATAAAACCGACAATACATGTTCTGTTCTCAATTGCATCGATCGGGATCATCCGGTCTACAATCTCACGACCGATGAATATTCCCGATCGAAGGTGGTCATGCAGCTAGATCTGCTGCCTAGAGAGTCTCGCGGATACTGGAAGTATCATGCGCCCGACAAATGGTTTAAGCAGGCGAAATCCTGTAGTAAGATAAATAACCAGAAAGAGACGATGTTGTTCGACTCTGGGGCTGAAGTCTCGATTATTGACTCCGCCTTTGCTCGTAAGGTCGGATGTCGTATAGACGATACCCAGAGACAAGAATACGTCGGGATCGGTGAAAATTATTATATGACCGAAGGAAGGACGCGCGTGAAGATCACCCTGTCGGGTTCGTTGGTCTACTTCTTCAGTGCTTGGGTTGGTAAGCTGGCCGGTCAGGATGCCCTGTTAGGCATGGATTTCATGGTGCCGGTGGGTATTCGCCTTGATCTGTCTCATGGAGTGCTTACACTACCGGAGAGGTCCAGATCCAGTTAGCTGGTCGGCGGCCCCTACACGGATCGTAAACCGATCTGGTCAGGTGGGATCAAGATGTCACCATTCCAGTCGGCCAATCCGCTGACACCCCGGTCGATAAAGGTTTTCGTTCAAGGACGTTATGGGTGGCCAGGGGCGATCGGTGGGTGTCGACTTTTGTGAAGAGCGCCGGCCGACATGATTTTGTCCGAGTCACTAATATCGGTGGCAAGTCGCTTACGCTCGACAACAACACGATTGTTGGCATGTGGCTGGCAGAAGGGAAAGTGCCAAGGAAGATGGGGTTCGTCTCGATCGGATCGAGACGGTATGTTGAGTGGCAGAACTTGGCATACCAAGCGACCACCGATCTGGTCAGCAATGATAGATCGGTGGAAGAAGATACCTCACCTATGGTGGAACGACCCAGATATGTAACCCCTAGGAAGATGCTAGTTCGAAGAAAGGCACCGCAGGCGCCGGATACGGTGGACCATCAAGTAGATGAGCCGAAGCTCGTTAACGTGTTGGCGACACAAGAACAGGCGACAGCGGAGCCGCAAATATAAAAAGGGAAGCATGGCGAGACTGGGGCGGACCATGATGGCACGCTTGAGCAGGTCGATGTCGGTGAAGGGCAGCCCGCCGACCGGGAACAGCAGTGTTCAGCCGATCAGGACGGTTTGGGTGTTATTGCCCCGGAAGATGACCAGGTCTGCATCCATGAGGGCGGGGACCAATACATTCAGGAGTTGGAGAGCCAGATGGCAGTCCTCCCTGAAGTGTCTGCTGACACGCCCGAGGTTACTATGGACGATATGCAAGTGGGTGATCGGGATATCAACAGTCCCGATCAGATCGATCAGCTAAAGCAGATCATATGGAAGAAGAAACATCTGCTGATCGGTAAAGGCAATGCCTTACCCCCTGATGCTCGCGGAGCGATTTGTGACATCGACGTTGGAGATTCCAAGCCGATCACCCAGCGATGCCGACGTGTGGCGCCACAGTACCGCGAAAAATTGTCTGACCTTATTAAAGGACTGTTGGCTAGCAAGGTCATCAGACAGTCGACCTCGCCACGGGCCTCACCGATCGTGATCGTGATCAAGAAGAACGGTGTCGACATCAGGTTGTGTATCGACTATCGGTTGGTAAATCGGTTGACCAAGCTTATGGTGTACCCGATGCCGCTGACCAGCGATCTACTAGAAGACCTTGACAAGACTCTTTGGTATTGCTCACTAGACATGGCAAGTGGATTTTGGGTGGTTTCGATGACCGATCGGGCTCGCGAGATCTCCGCATTTGTTACGCCGTTCGGTCTGTTCGAGTGGAACCGTATGCCGTTCGGGTTGAAGAACGCGCCCCAGATCTACCAGAGGCTGATCGATAACGCACTGCATGGACATTTCAAGATCAGCACCGATCAGGACCTCACCAAAAATTATGATGTATTTACAGAGGGTGAACCTGACCGGGAGAGGAGACCGTCCGTTCTGGGAAGGCGATCGTATATCGACGAAATTCTGATCCCTGCCTCGTCATGGAGCGATCTGTGCGAGAAGGTCGAACGTTTGTTGGAGACATGCGATCGTTGGAACCTGTCGATCAGTGCTATGAAAAGTTATTGGGGCATGTCCAAGGTCGCCTATTTGGGTCATATGGTGTCGATCAGTGGGCTGGAGGCCAATCCCAAAGATCTGGAATCACTGAACAACCTCCCGTTTCCCAGATCGCTGAAGGCAATGCAGTCCTTCTTGGGAAGCCTAAATTACTACATCCGCTTCATTGAAGACTTTGCGATTTACGCGGCCGTGCCGTACGAGCTCCGGGAAGTCGACTACCATATGTTGCGCGAAGAAGATCGGGCAACTTTACGGGAGGGCAGCGACTCTGATCTGCCCGCAGATTGTCCGCAAGTGGAGGCAGAGGATCACATGAGGCGTGCAAAGGTTGCTTTCGGTATGCTAAAGGCCAAGATGGCGACGGCACCGATTCTCAAGCACTTCGATCCGGAGAAAATGCCGATCGTCATTGTGTATGCTAGTAAGTGGGCCATTTAGGCCACTCTAGTACAAGAACATGATGGAGTGTACCACCCGGTCACTTTTACGAGCCGGACATTGAAGCCGAACGAGGTCAACTATGGGATCGTCAAAAAAGAAGTTCTGGCTTTACTACGGATCTTGGATGTGTGCTACAACCTACTGGTCAGCCGATCTGTAAAGGTCCTTTCAAGAAAGTCGACATTGGCCTGGTTATTATCAGCCAATGGGATGGACGGTCGGCTCGGCAGATGGTCAGCTATCTTGTCGCAATGGTCTCTCGAGGTCGTCAAGTGCACCAAGGGAGAGGAAGAGATATTGGGCACATTAGCTGACAGTATCACCCCTCGGTCCGAAGTGGATGAGGCTTTAGTGGCGATTGCTCCAAGGAAGCAACCTCCACAGTCAATCTCGCGGCAGCCGCCGACCGTCGATCAGGATGAGGAACTCTTGGTCTTGAGTTTTGAGGGGTCGGCCAGCGTGAAGAAGAAGGTCGGCTCCTATAGTGCCATACTGTGGAAGTTACCACAATGGTCTATAGTCGCAGCCGCCACCGATTTCACGCCTGACATAAAGGTCAACGTGGCGGAATATCGGGGACTCCTTCTATGTCTTGATCTGCTGTCATCACAAAAGAAAGGGCGGATCATCATATGTAGTGACTCCAACCTAGTGATAAGGCAGATCACCGGGGAGATCGACTGTAAGGCACCACGGCTGAAGTTGCTGAATGATATGGTGATGAAGGCGCTGAAAAACTATCCCAACCGCGGGCTATTGCACGTGAAACGGGATTGGAACAGAAGCGCCGATCACCTCGCGACCCAAGCCATGCGGGACCAGATCGGGGCGACGATCACCGAGGAATCCGTGTTACAGTAACTTATGGACATAAACAGGCTCCCGGAGGTGATCAAGCCCAAGGACAGCCCTGGTCAGGTGCATGTGATGGCCGCAACCAGATCGCGAGCTCGTAAGTCTCGCCGATCGTTCCCCAAGGAAAGGCTGAGTAAGTACGTTGTACAACAGCTAAGGGCGGAACGGATCCTCAAGGCGCAGGACGAAGAAGAGTGGATCGTCAACCTGAAGGCTTTTCTGCGCGTTGAATTGTCCAAGTTGACAAATGGTCAGGTGAAAGAGTGTACCAAGATCGCGGACAGTTACGATGTGGACGAAAATGGATTGCTATATTACTGCCGCGACACTGATCAAGACAGTGCCGATCGAGATCGACTGGCGAAACTGGTGATCCCTGAGTTGCTGCAGCCGGATTTCCTTCATCACTACCATGTGAGTCTAGAAGGGGGGCATCAAGGCATAGGCAGAACATATCACAACATCAGGTCCCACTTTCACTGGAGAGGACTTTTTCGAAGCGTGCAGAAATATGTGGGCTGTTGCACGGATTGCGAAACCGGAAAGGGCAGACCGATAATCAAGGGCCGATCGCCCGTAAATATCGAGGCTACCTACCCTTTCCAGGTGATATCTATGGACCACATACCGTCACTGCCCAGATCGACACGCGGCAACACTGAGATGCTGATCTGAGTCGACCTATTCACCGGCCTGGTGATTGCAAGGCTAGTGCATCCCGATCTGCGGAGCAGATCGCCCAGAGTTACGAAGAATGCGTGTTTAGAAGGTTTGGCGCCAGCGAAGTTATCAGACACGATCGGGAACCCGGTTTTATGGCCGAGGTGTTCCGGTCATTCAATAACATGCTAGGTCAGAAACAGAGTGTGACAATGGCATATCGTCCGCAAGCGAACCGATCGGCTGAACGCATGGTTCAGACAATAACAAGGGCGATCAAGATGTATGTGGCCGACCCAGACCAACGTGACTGGGATGAGTATGCAGAAAGACTGGTATTCGCACTCAACTCTTCAACCGATTGGGTCCGAGGAGAGACGCCTTTCTATCTGGCGTATGGATGGGACCCTCGATCGACACTTGAAGCGGCGATACCGATCGGCTGCACTCGTACCCGTGATCGCGATGCCCGCCGTTGGCGTATGCAGGTCCAGAAGCACTATCAACATGCGAAGGAAGTCGTCAACGGAAAGTTGCGTCAGGCCACACAAGATCGAGCAGATCGGAATAACGATCAGGTCCGACCTCACGGTATTGAACCAGGGGCGAGGGTCTGGTTATACCTCGATCGGTCCAGGGAAGGCTATGCAAGGAAGTTGGCTCATATGTGGCACGGTCCCCGTGTAGAAGAGCTGATCGGTGAGCATGCTGCCCGTCTGATCACGATCGGCACGGATTATAAAGTTTTTCCGATCGTGCATGTGTCCAAATTGAAGCTGGTCAGAGAGTTCCCCGATCGGCCCAAAACACCCTGTCTGGTGGATGAAGCGGAGAGATTCGATGTTGATGAAGCTCTGCTGCCGGAGGACAGTTGGGAAAGGCCATTGGAGGAGGACGAATTCGAGGTGGAGAAGGTGCTAGATGTCCGATCGGTCAAGAAGACACGTTTCGGTCGCACCCACCGAGAATATCTGGTCCGGTGGAAAGATCATGATGAAGCAACTTGGATCGATGAACTTGATCTAAATTGTGGAGAACTGCTACGAGAGCTCGAGCGAGAACGAGTCAGTCGGAATCGTTTCGCAGTGATGCAGACTCATGAAGATGCAGACCAAGACACGCAGTAGCACCGATCATACCGATCGGTGTGAATATGTGTAAGGTCTGAATTATTGTGAACATATGATAAACTGTGATGAACTGGAGTAGTGGAGTGACGAACGTGATGATGATTTTCGCGATGTGAATGGAACTGTATATGATAACGTGTTGGTGCAAGTTTTGGATAAAGTGATGAATTTTGGTCAAGTGACCAGGTGTTCAAGAAGTTTGAAAGAATGATGACATACATTATGAATTATCTGGTCAGCTATTACCGTATAAATATTCGCAATCACCCCACAGGCGACCGATAGTCAGCGCCGGGTGATCTACAATCTGGTCCTGGAACTGATTACGCCAAGGCACCTTCCGATCCATCTGGATCAAGGCGTCCTTCAGGTCTGCAATTGGCTCGTCACAGTGGAGACCAGGATACCAGACGCCGTCATCAGCCAACACCCCGGCTTTCTCAACCCGACGCTTGGTCATTTGAAGAACCACAGGATATAAGAAAACGTCGAGTTCGCATTCGCGGGCCAACATCCCTTCCAGTACAAACTGGCATAGGATCAGCCAGGCCTCGCCCGCTCGACTCCGGCGCTGTTTCCGGAGCTTCCGATACAGGATCAAGTCTACGTCACGCAAGTTCTGACCCGCGGGAAGGACGAGGTAATGGGTGGATTCCCATATCGCTTGGCAGTGGGCTGCATTGAAAGTCCGAAGTCGATCCAAGAGCGAATCGACCCAAGGAGTTGACGCAGATATCGAGTCGAACTTGGCGCTGAGCAACACCTCCCATGGACGATTTGCATATACCAGAGAGATCTGCGCTCCTGTAACCAGATCTGCTCGCCATGCAGATGGGTCAGGAGTCTTCGGAGCTGGAGGGAAGAGCCAAAAGTCGGGTCGGGACAGAAACCGGACGAGACCTTGTTTGGTCAGGGCTGACCGGTGCAAGATACCGATCTGCCCCGGTGACCACGGCATAATGGCGTCGAAAGTCCGCGATGGGAGAGGTCGATCTCCAATCGATATTACCTTCAATAGGGCGTGACGGCGCAGTCCAGATGTGCCAGGATGGCAGGAAGGCGCCGATCCGCATGGTTCACGAGCCCGTGCAGTTTTGTTACTCTGGGAACTGATCCCCTGATCAGTCCCCGATGCAGACTTCATCGGAGCAGGACCTCGACACCTATTGGACCGGGACTTAGATAACGCGCTGTGTGTGAACTCAGAATCTCCCGATCCGCTGTCCGAGTCCCCCCCCCCCGGAGGAGACCTCTGTGTGCTGGATACGAACAGCACGGGGGCGCGAGGGCGCATGAGATTTGGCGATGTTAGAAGTGTAATTTGCAGCCGATCTTGGGCTTGAAAGATGCGCCGTCGTCTTGGCTTACTTTTGGGGCACCGCCCTCTTCTCCTCGAATTCGGAGTCGCGAGCTATGCCCAGCGCCCTTGAGCCCCTCGACGCGTCCTTTGTGTTTACGCTTGGAAGTTTTCGAAATCTTGGTGTGCCGAATTTTAGCCAATGAGTGGCATTGTTCCCGACCCTGGTGTAGGTCGACCAGAACGGCCGATGCAGACCGGTCCGCGCTGGAGCTAATAGCGGGACGCCGGTACAGCAAGTCGGTCAGCTGTTTATGGCACTGCTCTACGGCAGCCCAACGGCGGTCTGACTCCTGGATCCAGGTGTTCGATTGGCTCTGGAAAGACCAGACCTTATCGACCTGACCCTTGACCACGACCTGTAGCTCGCGGATCTGCCGCTCTAGGTCACCATGTTGGGTAAAGAGCAGGGTCCGGTCGGACTGATCCTCCAACCTCTGCCGGTTGACCAGCGCGAGATGTTCGCGGAGGTGTGACCAGTACGCTTCTAGGTGAGACAGATCATGCCTAGCGCCGATCAGCCCGTCCAATATGGGGCGGAGCTGATCGCAGTGGTCACGCGACGGTCGAGCAGCCGCAAGCAAGGCGTCAACCGCTTGAGCGATGTCAGTGGGCAACCGATATGCATACAAAGAGAGATTAGGGCAGTTCCAAGGTGAAAATCGGATCGATCGACTTACCTCGCGCTGCTTGTTGGGCAAGCTGGACCCGGAGATGTGCGTTCTCGGCGAGAACATCTTTCAACTGCGCAGCAAAGGGGGTCAAGGTGTCGACATCCTTCCGCAGCTGCAGGAACGTTGCATTCTTGGTGGTCAGCTCCGACTGAAGGTCGCAGATGGTCTTTCGAAGCTGATCAGACCCGATCTGATCCCCATCCTGTCTGTCGGAACCTGGGGTGCTGCAAGAGCTGTCAGATCGGGTCGATCGGCTAAGGGAATCGATGTGTGGTGACTGGGCGCACAGGGCACCTGCAGGATCAAGCGTCAAGAGAAGTTACAAGGAGATCAGACGTACAAGGGGCGCATACCTGGTGAAGGCGGGGCCGAAGACCTGTCCATTCGTGGAATGTTGGTTGCCGTGAAGGTCAAGGAGGTCAACTGCTGGCGAAAGGGTTAACTGGTGGTGAGATCGGGTCGCTACCGTTGCGCGGCTGCGACCAGACTCAGGGGCGGCTGTGGCGAAGCGAAGCCAAAATTTTGGTCACCTTCTGTCAACGGCGTGCCGATCATCTGGTCAGCGGTCGGATTGGTGGAAACAAGGGGGGCTTTTAAGCCTATCATGTGCAAGGAGTGTCAAGCACACGGATTTTGGTAAGTCACATGGCATTGCGTGTATTTTACATATTTTAGTGTTTGGTACATATTGGGACCGTAAGGTTAGTGGAAAAGAAGTAAATTGGTCTTGGATTGGAAAAGTGGCTAAGAGGTCCTAATAGACTCTCAAAAAGTTTGGTTTTCTAAGTCGCCTTCGCACGTCGCGGAGTGTTTGGGGGCAGAGGGTCGAGTAATCCCCTCCTGCCCATTATCCCCGGCCGGGGCGCGTCGCAGACGCATTTGGCCCGCCGGAAGTCCTTCGACAGGAGTGTCCATTGGATGACTTCTCACCAGTTTAAGTCACGTACGTTTGGAACTTACTAACAAGTGGATTGGTCTTTACGTGGAGATATCGTTTGTGGAATTCACGAGCATATTGGATCTTTACGTGGACATATTGGTTTACTATAACATTGGTTGGAGTTTAGACTGGCTTTGGACTTCTCTCATATTGGTCAGGGGCTATACCAGTTGAGTGGTCTACCCTCTATTATCTCGTATTGGTTGGGTCTAGATCGATTGGACGGTCGACCCATTGGACTATACATATTTCAAGTGTAACCGGTCTACAAGTACCCAGGGTGAAGAGTTCCGCCCAGGGTACACCCCCCAGTACGGTCTGCATACTATCAGACCCAAGTCAACCAGCGACACGATCCACCGAGTGTTGAACTAGCCCATTCAATCGGGTACACAAGGTGAGATGGCAACGCAAGATGAATCTGACCAGGCGTCTTCTGTTGATGATCGGTCGTCTGCCAGCAGCGGACGATCAGATCGGATCGCAAGTGAAGGTCCGCGGGGTACCCCCCCCTAAAGTTGGAAGGCTGGGCACGATGGTGGTCAGGTTCTCGACACAACTGTGTTCGATTTTGAACTTGACTCCACCACATTGATATGGAACAACGCATATTGGCAGTCCCGCTTACGGTGACCGCCAATGTTGGGGGCAATAGCCCATCCAGGGGTCCAAAACCCCACTTTGTACGGGACATGTGGTTCCGTACGATGATACGCTTCAGAAGCGGCAGGCGTCGCTTCTGTTTGAGCTCTTTTAGCAGGCGGAACACCGCCTGCTTCAACACCACGCGCCGGGGTTAAACCACCCCGACGTGGAGACGTACTTGGTCCAGGTGCGGTTCTGCGTTCCCGCAACAATCTGTGATGATCATTGTCGCTGTCAGCTATGACAGCGAAACAAGAGTTATCATCGCTGTTAGGCGATGAGCACCTAACGAGTTTCGACTCGCTATATCCTTTCGCTGGTACAGCTGTTCCCCAATCACTTTGTTCGGAGTCAGAACTGTCTCCGAACATGGAAGAACCCTTCCTGGCAACACACCATTCGGGGGTTGCCATCGTGCGAGATGTTGCATTAGCAACATCTCCCTGTTTCTTGCCAGATGCCGCCTTAGCAGCATCTGTGGTCGAAGACGGTAAGTCTTCCGACCTTTGCGTAGTTGACGCTGCTAATGCGGCCCACTGTTGTCACTCAACACCTCAGCACCTAGTGCTGAGGCGAAGGAAGAAGCTCCTTCGATGTTTTCAGTAGCGCTCTTTAGAGCGCCGCCGCGTGCTTCGACCATCGAGTCGATGGTTAATCAGTTGGTGAATGAGAAATTCCGACCAACAAGTGCCACCTATGATTGGCCAAAATAAGAATTACTATTGGCCAACCACCTTAAGTGGGGGGTGATGTAATGGGGTGCCATTACATAATTGATATTCAAGTTAGAATATCACAGTTAAATTTCAGACGCGTTGTCTGAAATTCAAATAATAGATTATAAGTTATTTTATAATCTACGAAGAAAAAGTCGATTCGGTATAAATACCGAATCATGCAGGTTAACTAATAATAAAGTTAGTTTAATACTTGATATTATGATATTAGTTAGGTAATTACTATACTGTTAGCCCTAACCACCCATTTAATAAACACTCTTAATTTTGCGTTCTAAAGAATAAGTAAATACTTATATTTACTTTTAGTATAGGATTAGTTGTTACCAGCTAATCCTGCCCTTATTGTATTGCGCGCTTCCTCGCAAAATACAGTGTAAGCCCGTAACAGGATCAGTCCGTTACAATTGGGGTTACTGTACTCGCAGCGCCCGTGGGATTGTTTCAAGCACATGCTGCCACCCATCTCATTCCGCTCGGTCGGCTGGTTAGCTGACTTCGAGGCGCGTTACAAGACATTCCGTGACCATCACGTGCAGGCGATCTGGGAGTCCACCCATTACCTCCATGTGGATCAAGACCTTAGAGAGCGCGACGCTTTTTTCCGAGAATTTTACGAGGATCGACGCCAGCGTAGAAGCCGCGTCGGTGCAGCGTGGAAGAGGATCGTGAAGTTCGTGCTGCAGGTCACGACCAGCGGGGAGTGCGATCTTGACATCTTCTTGGATCCGGCGATTTCCCACTGCGCCCGTAATAGCCCCTTGAAATACGCTCCGGAGGACGATAGCACCTGGTACCCAGGGTACCTATCGGACCGACCGCCTTCGACCTTGCAGGATGCGTTATGCGAGGTGGGCGTCGTTGAGCCTTGGCGACTCCAGTATCGCCTTTCCGCAGACGATCACCCCGGCAACAATATTACCCGCCTCCGTCGCAAGTTTTACGGATCAAGCTAGCTCGCTAACCATCTTTTCTCTTCAATAGATAAACATTCTTGATCGTGATAATTCCAATTGTTGCTTCATCGTTTTCAGTGTATCCACACAAATCGCTCTTCCACAGTCTCATCTGTCATTACCTCATCATCACGTCGCGCAATATCCACCAAAAATTCCCCACATTAAGTCAATCGTTATTTCCCCATTAATCGTAAGTCTTCAATAATAATTCCACAGTCCATTAGCCGGTCATGCACTAGTGGGACTCTTCATCAACCTGCATTACATCAAACCGGTGTTTGGTAATCATCTTCCGTTCGAAGTCCTTGATTAGGGCATCACAATTCAGATCGGCCTCGTCTACCCATGACGGCTCATCATGACCCTTCCAATATACTTGATATTCTTGCAACGTTCTGCCGTATCTGGTTTTCCGACCAGATCGGACATCGGTGACGCGATCAACTTCAAATTCGTCTGGCTCTAGAGTCCTCTCCCAGATGTCTTCGTGTAATAGAGCTTCATCGAAATCAAAACGATCCTCTACCCCAGCTGTTAGCACAGCAGTAGGTCGATCTGGAAACTCTTTGACCAGTTTCAACTTGGACAGGTGCACGACTGGAAATATGAGATAGTCGGTACCAGCTGTAATCAACCTTGGCGCGTGATCACCAATCACCTCGTCGACCCTGAAGGGTCCATGCCACATATTCGCCAGTTTCTTTGCGAACCCTTCCTTCACTCGATCGAAATACAGCCAGACCTTCTACCCCGCTTCGATCTTGTGTGGTGTCACTTGATCATTATGCTTCTCCGCCCGGCTTGTTACCGCTTGGTGCAGTCGTGTACTCACTTGATCCTGGACGTAGCGGTAGTCTTTCTGTAGCCGATATCTCCATCGACGCGCATCGCGGTCTTTACACCGAGTTCCGCCCAGTTGTAATGTCGATTCCAACGATGATCGTGGGTCCCACCCGTGCGCCAAATAAAACGGTGTTTCTCCACGGATACGATCTGGGGTCGAGTTCACCGCGAACACCAGCCGCTCTGCATACGAACTCCAATCATTCTGACCGACATCCGATACGTACATCTTAATCGCTCGTGTAATCGTCTGCACTGTTCTCTCTGCCTTGCCGTTCGCCTGCGGACGGTATGCCATAGTTGCACTCTTCCGCTGTCCCACAATCTTGTTGAAATCCCGAAATACCTCGGACATAAAACCGGGTTCTCAGTCGTGTCTAATCACCTCACTAGCTCCAAATCGTCGGAACACACATTCTTCATAATTTTCAGCGACTTTCTGTGCTGTACGAGACGATCCAGCTTTCGCGATTTCCATACCTGTGAATAGGTCTGTCCATATCAACAACTCCGTATGCCCATCAATCGAACGAGGCAGCGACGGGATGTGATCCATGGCTATCACCTGGAACGGGTACGTGGCCTCAATATTTCCGGGTGAGGTCCCCTTGATCGTAGGTTGACCCTTCCCCGTTTCACAATCCACACATTGTGCAACGAAGCTTTGCACTCTACGAAATAGTTCACGCCAATGAAAGTAGCGTCTGATCCGCTGATATGTTCGCCCTATACCCTGGTGTCCTCCATCCAAACTCACATGAGGACATCCGCATGTAGGGTTTCCGGTACGACCAGCTTAATCGAGGAGCTTCGCTCGTCTCGATCATCTTGATCACACCTGGCTTTTCCTTTGGTCATGTTTACGCAGTAGATCAACAACCCTTGGTCATCGACGTCATAACAATCGGCGATTTACGCGCACTCTTTCACCTCGTCTGCGCTCAGCTGTGACACGTTACCATTCAAGTAACATCGCAAATCATAGATCCACTTTTCTTCGTCTTGCGCCTTTTTAACTCGTTCCGCCCTTATCCCCTTTATGGATACCTCGGGCCATGTTGACGATTGCGTTTGACGAATGTTACGTGATCGCGTCGTCATCAGAACTTGTGCAGCAGTGTGATCTTCCTTCCAAGCAATCACCTCCGGCAATCTGTTAAGATCGGCCAATTCGTCCAGCTGTTTCCCATCATTGATCTCACATCGTGCCCCATCCCGCATGGCAGTGGTGGTGATGTGATCGGCACTCTTATTCCACCCTCGTTTAAGTCATGGTCAGGCCATTCGCGAAGGAGTTTCAACGCGCGCTGTTGCAATACTTGCAACCGCGGAGCTTTACACTCTATTTCGCCACGCATTTGCCTGATCACCAAATTCGAATCTCCACACACGATTATCCTTCCTTTGGGATATTGCAATAGTAGATCCAAACTTAGCAGCAGTCCTTGGTACTCGGCTTCATTCACCGTGATGTTGGGTGCATGGTCCGCAACCGCGATAATGATCTTCCACTCCTGCAGCTTCCACACGATAGCGCCGAATGCACCAACGCATCGCTTAACACTAGCAGACCCGTCGAAGCTGATCACGTACAGCTCTTCGCCTTTCTCGACCGTGGGAGGTGGTACTTCAATCGTCTGTCGAGGCTCCCTTTTGGTGCGATTGCGATCAGGGCCTCATCAATTTCAGTGCGAGGAGTGATACTTGCGGCCAGCGCCCCTAGTACCTCCTCTTCTCCATGCACGCATTTGGATTGCAGCCCATTTTCTTGATTTCTTGATCTCCAAGTCCCACTGTGATAGGATTGCAGCCCATTTTCCCAGTCGTACATCTAGTCCGTTGGACGTCAAGAGCCACTTCAACGTGGATCGACTGACAGGACAACGATTGCTTTTCCGACCAGCATCGTAAAGTAGACGTGTAGAATCCGTAGAAGGACCAGCACTTCTTTTTCAACGGGGCTGTAATTCAGCTCACCGTTCTTCAGTGTCCGGCTGGCAAATGCGACAGGGCAATATACTTGATCATGCTTGTAACCGGGTTACATTTGAGTTACATTTAGTGTTGGTGTACAGGAGTACACTACGGTTGAGGTCAGTATTGACCGGTTTGAAAGGTTTTGAACCATTGGTTATTTTAACCAATCATCGCAGGGGCCCTTGGTGTGGTGGTTTGTCAGCCATCCACGTGTCGGTACACAGGTGTGTACACTACATTTTAGCTAGGTACGAATTTGGAATATTCTACTTAGTATTACATATAGTTTATATTAGTTTAAATTAATTTAGGCTAATTACATATTAAATATATTCAGTTTACATTTCACTCTAAAGTGCAGACGCGCGACCTCGACCGGTCGCGCGTGAAGTGAGTGTCGTAGGTAAGAGGGATCCCTCCCTTTACTTACACCCCGTAAAGGGGACACCGCCGTTAAGGCTCAGTAGTAAACCAACCCGGGTATCTTGGCCCCGAGTAGGAGAGCTCTCCTATAAGCCCTTTATAAGGGCTTATCGACTAAGTAGCGGTAGATACCGCTTTAAGGAAGAGTCTTCCTCTGTGCGCTAGCCGCACTGTGCGAATACGCACCGACTACATCTGGTAGCACTTGTATTCAATACAACACCTGTGTTGGTAGGCTAAGACATCCTCTGCAAATGATGAATCAGGACGATTGGGATAGTTTGACCCTCGTCCAGCAGGAAGACTTTAAAAGGCTGTTACCCTTAATGGGTGACGAAGGCATGAAGCTCCTAGTGGAGCAGGGCCTTGAGGCCGTTAAGGCGAGTGTCAATGCCCTCATAGACCATGAGGCGAGTTTTGGTGGTAGTCGTTTCACGGGGGTGCGTCCCCCATTATCATTTAAGATAAAGGAATTCACCGGGGAGAAGGGTGACAACCTTTACGTGTAGTTGTGAGAGGTCGAAACGGCCTTCGCCACAGCGAGTGTGATCGCTGATCACTTGCAAGTGGGACTTGCACTGACCCATCCTACGGGCAAAGCCCGTACATGGGCGTTTACGTGTTCGGAGTCAGTCACGGACGTGTTCCCAACCTGGGAGGTTCTTAAGCAGAAGCTTATGGACATGTAAGCCACGCCTGATCTGGTTTTCCAGAATCAACTGGCGTTTCTGAGGTGCCGTCAGGGCACTAGGGACCTGGAGACATATATCCAGGAACTTAAGACCCTGTTGGCAGGGATGTACGCGAAAGCGTAATCGGACGATGTGTCCATCCCCGTCTTCATGGGAGGCCTGAGAGAAGGGCCAGCACGTTCGGAATTGTTCCGATTCCGACCCCAATCACTGGGGGAGGCGTTCAAGATGGCGTTCAACGCCGAGAGGAACTTCCGTTCCTCTAAGGTGGGTCCCGAACCCATGGACCTTAGTCAGGTCGAAGCGGAGGAAAAACCTCCCGCTAAGAGTCACACCGGCTCTTTTTCGCAGAGCTTCAAGGCGGAGCTCTTAGCTATGCTGCGGCGACAGCAGCGACATGGGCCGCTGAGATGCTTCTTGGGTGGGAGCACGGATCATCTGAGGAACAGATGTCCGAAAAATCCCCAGCGAGACACTCGCTACAAGGGGACAAGGGTGGGGAAAAAGCCCTTGTCCAAGCCGTCGTGAAACGACGGCTCCCAGTAGGTGCGGGGCGACCTACTGGGGGACCCCTCTTTGCTGCTAAGCCCCAGGGTAGGGGACGACAGCACAAAGCCCCGAGGGAAGCGGTGCTTTCTAGCACCGAGTTGGTGTACCAGCCAGGTTTGCTGGTAGTCATTGCGGACGTGAAATGCTTTGATAAGCCTTGGAGAGTCTTGATAGACTCTGGACCGTCTGAAAATTATGTCAGACGGGATTCTGTTGAGAAGAGTCGGCTGTATGGCGAGGCCCTAGAGGCACGTTCTCGTGACGTTGTCACGGTCCGTCTTGCGACGGGTGTACATGTTACTGTACCCAAGGTCTCGATTGACCTTAAGCTGAAGTTTGCAGACTTCGACAGCTTAGAACGCTGCCTAGTCCTGGATTTGGACTCGAGGTATGACCTCATCTGGGCATGAAGTGGCTGGAACGCCACGAGCCATGGATAGACTGGAAGTCTAAGTCCATTGGATTAACGCACCCGCGGTCGGGTGAAGAATTG
Organism: Peronosclerospora sorghi; assembly: GCA_026184515.1. Lineage (NCBI taxonomy): Eukaryota > Oomycota > Peronosporomycetes > Peronosporales > Peronosporaceae > Peronosclerospora > Peronosclerospora sorghi. The sequence continues at coordinate 14,237,475 of CM047582.1, read as the reverse complement.
GCGAGTCATGAACCCACCTTTGCTCGATCGCAAAAGCGATTGTGGAGAGAGATGCCAGAGATAGGGATGTCAGAAATGATCATTCCCAATGGCGTTAAGGAAGAGTTACTTAACGAGGGAGATTCGGCGGTTAATCCCCACGCCGTGAAGGGCGAGACTGGTGAGTTACTAGTGGCAGAGGTGGATTCCTCTGAGGTAACTCAAGTGGTAGGGGTAGAGACCCCTGTGGTTAAGCGCGAGGCGCTTCCAAGCGAAGAGACCCGAAGTTTGTCTCTTTCGCACGTCGGAAATGATTCCGACTACGCCGATATAGATGAGACCGGCGATTCACCGGTGGTAGGGGTAGAAACCTCTGTGGATAGGTGCGTGGCGCTTCCAATAGATGGTGCAATTGACTCCCCCCATCTGGGTGTCGGGATGAGTCCCGAGGCCAGTAGTCAGCAGTACTATAGGATGCTGAATAGTGTGACAGGTGTTGTCACAAAAGGCGTAAGCCTGGAACGGTTGCCTGGGGTAGGCTAACTGTTGTCGTTGGAGGAGATGTCCTTCAACGAATCTGAAACTGCTTTGAAAGCAGATAAAATCGACGAGGTTGTCGTATTACGTTCGGAAGAGGAGTTGAGCTCCTCTTCCACGATGGACGAGTCAGTTTTGGTGCAAACCAAACAGGCATTGAATGCCCGAAGCGGCCTCAAGATCCTCGCGGATCCTGAGGACCCTTACCATTCCTTATTAAAGGAATTTGGAGATGTCATTAGTGACAACCCACCGATGGGGTTACCACCGGATCGGGGAGTCCGACATGAAATTGATTTGGTTCCTGGAACCAAATACTGCGTCACTAGGCAGTGGCCTCTTCCCAAGGAGCAATGCGACGTCATCGACGCATTATTCAAGGGGAAAGAAGAGGCAGGGATGGTACGGGAGAGCAAGTCTCCCCATTCATCTCCCACCTGTTGTGTTCGTAAGCCGAACGGAAAGTGGCGCTTTGTGCATGCGTACAAAAACTGAATACAGCTACTGTACCCATGCAGACTCCGATTCCTGGGAGGGATGTCCTCCAGAACATATGGCGGGCTGTACTGTGTACAGTGCCTTAGATCTGGTGAACGGGTATTATCAGGTGCTCAAGCGAGCGTCCGATATTCCGCTTACAGCGGTCAGCACGCCTAGCGCATGCTATGGGAGTGACTTGTTATGCCACAGGGGCTTTCGAATGCACCAGCGATTTTTAATCGCTTGGTGACCTAACTCTTCCGCCGTCATCGAAAGTACGCTCAGACGTACTTCGACGATATATTCGCTCATAGTCGTGCGGAAGGCGACTTGTCTGATATTCAAACGCACCTGATACATCTTCGAGCGGCGCTCGAATGTATTCGAGAGCATCAGTTATATGCAAACGCATCCAAATGTATCTTTGGTGCTGAGGAAATTCCTTTCCTCGGATGCTTCATCGGTAAGGATGGAGTGCGGGAGGATCCCGCGAAGGTGAAAGCCATTGTGGAGTGGCCTTCGCCTGTAAATCTTAGAGATTTACGGAAGTGGATTGGATTATCCAACTATCTCCACAAGTACAGCGAGAACTACGCTGAAATGGCGAAGCCATTAACCGACCTTCTTAAGAAGGACGTTGATTGGTGTTGGGAAACCAAACACCAAAACGCTTTTGAAGCGGTTAAGGGGAGGTTGTTAAAAGCTCCCGTTCTTGTTCTCCCAGACTCTGGGAAACCATTTAGTGTCGTCTGCGACGCCTCCGATTTTGCAATCGGATGTGCTTTGTTACAAGCAGACGATGCAGGAATGGAACGCGTAATTGCGTTTGAGTAGAGGAAGCTTAAAGCTGCGGAACGGAATTATCCCGTTCATGACAAGGAGCTACTTGCAATGAAGTATGCTCTTGTCAAATTAGGGTTCACCTACTCTGCTCAAATCCGTTCGTGGTTTATACTGACCACTCGTCCTTACGGACAGCGACAAAGTCGCCTCATATCTCCCAACGGATGTCTCGTTGGCTCTCCTTCTTTGCGGAGTACAACTTTGAGGTAAAGTATAAACCTGTCAAGCAGAACGTGCTTGCAGACGCGTTGTCGCGTCGTCCCGATTACGAGCATGCTCACGCGACATTCGTCACCTCGTCTGTGGTGGATCTCATACGCCAGGCGTATGGGAAAGACCCACAATGTACGGCGCTTATCCGCATTGGGTGACAAGGGACTTGGCTCGTATGAGCCAACCCTGTCAAGTCGAGCTAGAGATCGTTTACACCGTTACAGGTACTGTGACGGTCTGCTATTTTATAGCACGAGCGCGGAGGACACTCCGCGGGTGGAAGTTCTTCATGATGAGGAACTGAAGTATAGAGGCCTCTTTTGAGGCACATGACGCCCCTACCGGGGGTCATTTAGGTCGGGATAAGACCTACAGCGCTTTAAGCGCTTTGTATTGGTGGCCCAACATGTATAAGTGGGTCGGTGCATATATACGCACCTGTGAGACGTGTCAGAGGGTTAAACCCTCTGCAAGTTCAGCTGCGCCTTTGGCGAGCTTATCGGTTCCAATGGAGTGTTGGAAATCCATTAGTATGGATTTTATTTTCGGTTTTCCGAAGGATAAGGCCGGGAACACCGGCATATTGGTCTTGTAGACCGTTTGAGCCAATGAATCACCTGGAGGCGGTGCCAGAGTCCATTGATGGACATGGAACAGCGAAAGTGCTCCTAGATCGTGTCTTTCGACAGCATGGTCTACCCGATTCCGTTGTGCGGATCGGGATCCCCGTTTTACGGGACAATTTTTGGGGAGCGTTGTTTAGGTGCTAGGCACCAAGCTCCTCATGTCCACTGCGGATCATCCGCAGACGGACGGTCAGACGGAACGCGTTAATCGCGTTGTGGAGGATATTCTCCGGAGTTTATGTCCAGATTCTCCAAAGAGTTGGAGTGAGATGCTTCCTATGGCCGAATTTGCTATTAACAATTCGGTCCATGCATCTACGGGGTTTACCCCGTTTTACGTGAACGGATTAGTAAATCCGAGGGTTCCGTTGACGCCACGTGTGTGTGGCCCAGGGCTTGAGGGGGGAGGATTCCCTGATGTCAGCCCTGTATCTGTGCGGAAGCACATCGATAAGTTTTTATCAACGCGCCTTAGTGTCTTACGACACGTCTGCGATGCCATGGCGGAAAGCCAAGACAATCAGAAGGAGCAAGCTGACCGCAAGGGGCGGCGTAACGAATAGGTATACAAAGTAGGAGAAAGTGTTTTATTAAACGCTAAAAATCTTCCTACACATGCAGTTTCAAATGTGTTGCGCAATAAACTGTGCCCCAGGTTTGTGGGGCCCTTTAAGGTATTAGCCGGAAAGGGCTTGTCGTATACCTTAGACATCCCGAAGGTGATGCGTACGCATCCAACCTTCTATGTGGGTATGCTTAAGCCATACCGGAACCCTGAGGCGGGTCCCCTCTCGGAGGAGGGTGAGAATTCGGATAGCCGAAAGGCGCGACAGGTCGGAACATCTCCGACAGGGTTGAAATAAGACCCTGAAGCTCCGCAACGAGAGAATCGAGAGAGGCAAGCCGCCCCTCGATGCGTTCATTCGCACTCCCTTCGTTGCGGAGTCCCTCCTGAGCATCTTGTATGCGACGGCTGTGCCGATCACAGCGCTCGTGGAAGTCACGTCGCAATAGCGCGACCCCCTCCTCCAGTGCTCGATACGGAGGGTACTCCACATTACCATGTGGAACGCCTGATGGCACGACGCCATCACCGGGGTGAGACCCAGTACCTGGTGAAGTGGAAAGGGTATCCACATTCTAAGAGCTCGTGGGAATACGAGACTCCCCTGCGGCAGGATTGCCGTGACGTCGTTGACGCTTTCGAGCGGGAGAATCCCACTGAGAGTCAACGACCAAAGGGGATGAAGAAGCCCCTTCACTCCCAGTAGCTGGGAGTTCGCCGGAGGCAGATGATTTGCTTGCATTGCTCCCGGCACCACATCGAGAGCAGAGCGCGTATAATAGGAGGCAGGTATTTGCCCTTGTGCTTTGGCCTGAGCATAGGCCAGGCGTAGCGCCCTCTCTACTCGAACGTCGTGTTCGGAAAAGCTGTTGTACAGCGCATCGAAACTGGGGAGGCGTTTTTCCCTTTCCACCCAGGCGCGGAATGCCTGTTCTGCGTCTTCGACGTTTTCGTCCCTCAAGAGAACAAAGGGAATCTCGCGGATGATATCGACGAGGACACCGCGTGCCTGCTTCCCGAGGCGCGTTCGGTAGGACTTAACGGTATAATGTTTGGGCGTTAGTAGTCGGACCCGGAGTTGGTTCCGACGCGCAATTTCACGCGGCAGTATAGCCGCTGGACCAGGGCTATAGGAGGCTAGACCCCTCTTGACCGACTGCTTAGCCCTCTTTTGAGGGTCGAGAGGTCCCTTCCGTTCCCGTACGGCACGTCGGGCCTCTTGAACCAAGGACGGTTCATTGCTGGTGGTCGCCTGTAGCAACCTGGAGGTATCACCCCTAGCGGGTAACGGTGGCGCACAAGTTTTAGTGCGTTTTCCCACGTGTGGGGAAGGGGTTGGATGACCGACAGCGCGGTTCGGCGCTGTCAGCGTGGCCAGCCGTTGGGTAGATCTCCCCAAGGGCATCCACTTCCGAGTTGTCGGAATAGTTTTCGTCCATAGCACCAATGAAGGTGTACATTGGACAGCCAGAGGTACTGGCGTTGGACTTCTCCAACAAGATTTTTATTATTGCGTAAGTAATAGTCTTGGTGGGGGAGGATGTAACCGGGTTACATTTGAGTTACATTTAGTGTTGGTGTACATGAGTACACTACGGTTGAGGTCAGTATTGACCGGTTTGAAAGGTTTTGAACCATTGGTTATTTTAACCAATCAGGGCAGGGGCCCTTCGTGTGGTGGTGTGTCAGCCATCCACGTGCCGGTACACAGGTGTGTACACTACATTTTAGCTAGGTACGAATTTGGAATATTCTACTTAGTATTACATATAGTTTATATTAGTTTAAATTAATTTAGGCTAATTACATATTAAATATATTAAGTTTACATTTCACTCTAAAGTGCAGACGCGCGACCTCGACCGGTCGCGCGTGCAGTGAGTGTCGTAGGTAAGAGGGAGCCCTCCCTTTACTTACACCCCGTAAAGGGGACACAGCCGTTAAGGCTCAGTAGTAAACCAACCCGGGTATCTTGGCCACGAGTAGGAGAGCTCTCCTACTAAGCCCTTTATAAGGGCGTATCGACTAAGTAGCGGTAGATAACGCTTTAAGGAAGAGTCTTCCTCTGTGCGCTAGCCGCACCGTGCGTATACGCACAGGCTACAATGCTCTTGCACCAACGCGGCAGACACTGCCCACTTGCTGGCATACACCGCAATTACCGGCGTCTTTGCTTGATCAAAACGGTGCAGAGTTGGAGCTGCCGCAATCTTAGCCTTCAGCATGCCGAATGCCACTCGCGCCCTAGTTAATCGATCATCCTCATACGCCGTGCACTCGTTGACCAATGCCCGGATCTTTAACTCTTCATAATCAATTTCTCGTAATTCATAGAGCACAGCAGCATAAATCGCAAAGTCTTCGCTAAATCGACGGTAATAATTCAGTCTTCCCAAAAAAGATTGCATAGCACGTAAAGTGCCAGGAAAAGGCAAATCGATCAGATCATCCAAATTCTTCGGATTCGCTTCCAGACCACGGCCAGAGATGTGATGTCCCAAATAAGGCACTTCACTTCGCCCCCAGTACGATTTGACTACGCTGATCGACAAATTCCACTGATCACACTTCTCCAAAAGGTTTCGCACCCTGTCACACAGGGTTGTCCATGTAGGGGCCGGGATCAAAATGTCATCAATATAGGATCGTCGCTGCAACACAGACGGGCCTCGGGCTTGGTCGGGCTCTCCCCTAGTAAATAAATCAGCCGTTTCGTCAGCGCCGTCATTAACCTTGATATACCCATATAATGCATTATCAATCAGCCGCTGGTAGATTTGCGTAGAATTCTTCAGGCCAAAGGGCATCTTATTCCACTCAAACAATCCAAACGGAGTGACAAACGCCGAAATATGACGTGCTCGATCGGTCATAGACACGACCCAAAAACCGCTCGCCATATCCAAAGAGCAAAACCACAACGTTTTATCCAAATCTTCGAGTAGATACGAGATCAGGGGCATTGGTTATACCATCAGACGTGTAAGTTGATTCACCGGGCGATAATCGATACATAAGCGAATATCAACCCCATTCTTTTTCACGATGATCACTATAGGCGATGCCCAGGTGACGTAGACGGCTGAATAATCTTAGTAGCCAATAGCCCCTTGATCAAAGCCGATAACTTCTCGCGAAATTGCGGCGCCACTTTTCGACACTTTTGGGCAATCGGGCGCGCATTGCCTACATCGATATCGCAAACCCCTCCACGTGCAGCAGGAGGTAGTGCGTTCCCCTTTACGATCAGCAGATGTTTCTTCGCCCAAATTATATCGCGAAGTTGGTCAATCTCTTCTGCTGTGTTGATCAGCGGGTCGCCAACTTGCAAATCATCCTTGGTCACTTCTTCGGTGCTTGCGGATACTTCGGGCAGCGTGGCAAGTTTTTTCTCCAGCTCTTCCACGAACAATCTCCGCCTTCATGTAACATACTTGGTCATCGGTAGGAATTATTGGGGTTACACCGAATTTACCGGTATCGGTTGAGACGGTATGTTCGTGCATATCCTAATCAGGACCATCTCTTGTAACAAGTCGCTCAACTTCATGACCAAGGGTCGGACCTTGCACACTCGGCTACTGATCGCCCTTTTCTTGCACTTCTTGTACCTTATGCGGTCTTCCGGCAACTACTGTCACCGATGCCGTGATCGAGTCCGCAGGTCGTACTAAAATTCCCTGAGGAATAGGGTACTCCTTTTTCTCGACCAAAGGACCCTGGTTGACACTTTCTTGATCGTCATGCACTGAATCGGTAGAATCTTGATACGCGAGATTCTGCCACTCTTTATAGCAATTAGAGCCCACCGAAATAAACCCAAGGCGACGGGGCACATCATCCTTATTCGTCCAATACCTAAAATCATATCGTCATGTAGAACGATAGGATGATCGGCAACATTCGTAATACGCAGATATCATGAATTTTACCCACGCCCCTAGTCACAGTGGGGACCCAATCTTTTCCACGAGTAATCCATAACTTCCGAGATCGCTGATCACGAATCCGGACCTCAGCATATTGACCTACTGCGATCTGTTCGAAATGACCAAGTTTCATATAATTCCCACTCGAGCCCTTCATCTGTCAGCGGCCTTCTAATGGGATGATTACTTCATCCGGCAGACTTAGCGCGCCGTGAGCGATGTCCAATATGACGCCAGCTGGGATCATAAAATCCATTCCTTATAAGCATCTTGGCCAACAAGTTTGCCCACTCATGCGTGGAAATAATAAACCAACGAGCCCGCTAATCTTGATTTTCGTGCGCCCCTCTGTGAGGTATGCACTTTCTCCAATACCGACACATTCTTGTATTTGACTCGTGTCGATCTGACAACCCATCTTACGAGCAAAGGTTGAGTCGACGATCGACACTTCGGCACCAGAATCGAATAGTAGCGTGGCACGTTCGTTATCGATTTTGCCGCTAGCCTTGGCTTGTTTAAACCACTGTTTTGGCGAGTGGTACTTCCAATATCCACGTGATTCACCCGGAAGCAAATCAACTTTCATGATCACCGGAGATCGAGAAAACTCATCAATACGGAAATTAGACAAACATGGTAAATCAGGTTGATCACATTTTTCATTATCTTTCTCTTCTGCTTGATCAACCCGCGTCTTATCCACATATCCAAAAATACACACACCAGAACGCCCGTCTCGTACCAGATTACAACCTGGCGAGCGTCCTAGTTTAACATGTCTTCGGCTTCTTTGGGCAACATTCCCGCATGCTTGGCAGGGTTGTACCACTGTTGAATGCGATTGCCGGTACAATAGTCGGTACGAAAGGTGGTACGATAGTGGGCACCACAATCGTACAATTCCTCCATGGGGCACTTGCCAACGTCATGAATTTCGCCGCACGCACGGCAGACGTACAAACAGTGATCCGTCGGGTGTCCCTTCTTGCCACACTTCAGACAGGTCAGACGTTTCCAACAACGCAAATTGGCATGCTTAATTGATCCGCAATGGCTGCATTTCTTCATCGCCCCTTGGTCATCCGTACTTGATTCGCCTTGTTTACCGGATCGAGTCTCACTAGGTAGACCGTGCGTTACTGGTTGATCGCGCATAGCAGCAATCATAACGACGCTAGTCACCGTCACTTCCACTGTCATCGGAGCTTGACTCTTCGCTTCCATACATCACCTTAATCGCGCGCACTGCTTTAGGCTTCCACGCTGGGATAGGCGACCGATCATCACTGAATTTATGACGGAATCGGTTGGTGCCTACCGTCGCCATTGGCTGGTACCACTTATTGCGCGCATACGCCCGCAGCGTTTCTTCCAGATCCGCGGCGATATCCAGCCGCAGAAGTGCCAGTTGATCGGCGAGTTCGCAATGTCTCCAGAAAATGTTGCACATGTTCGCGTAAAATCGTAGGTGATCCATCCCTGATTGGCAACTTGGCCCGCAACCCCGCCACATCCAGCCGGTGCAGATACTCAATGGGAGTTTCATCTGATCGCTGTTTCGTGTAATAATACTGGCGGGACGCCGATTGGTCACTTCCACAGTATTGAACTTCAAACTCATCCACGAGACTTTTCCAACTTGATCGGGTAGCTCTACTCAGCTGGCGATGCCAATTGCGTGCTGGTCCTTGTAGTAATCACCATAATTAAGCACTTTTCTGGGTAGGAGGCTTGGTCCGCATAAATGCCGACTTCAAACGACTAATCCAATTCCGCGCTTGATCTTCATCCACTTCCTTCCCTGAAAATTATTTAAGATCACTGATCGCCGACATCCGAATCCTGGGAATCGGCTATTGGTCAGGCATTCCAGGATACGCTGTCGAAACCGTGACTTGTCGAGGCAGAGTGATTGGCTCGTCTGGGTCAATGTAATCACGCTGGGATTGTTGATCATGGAGCGAATATACAGATTCCATGTCAACATCTTTAGCCGTGGAAAATCTTCTGGACCTTGACTGACAGTCACAGAGCGAATGTACTGATTCCATATCCACGTCCTTCACCGTCGTAACACTTCTTGGGTTGGGTTGGGGACTTTTTGTGTGGACAACTGCAGGTGTCGACTTGCCTCTTTCTTCCGCCAAAAACTGTTTCATGGCCTTGTCTAAAAATGTTTGCATCTGTGGGCCCTGCGATGATCGATCATCGTCTGCCTTAATTGATTGCGGTTCCCTCTTGATAACTGAAAACTTGGGTTCATCCTTCTGGCAAACTGTCATCCTGGTGATCTTAGGCTCCATACTCCCAGCACTACTTGACTACGCTTCAGGTTCATCGCCTTCAGAAGGGGCAGATTCGTAACACGATGATCCCGTGTGTTCTGCCACGTTAATCGACGGGCCCACTTCAATCGTCAGCATAGTACGAGGTGGCTCCACCCTAGCGGATTGACCCACTATAGGTACCAACAGTCCGAACAGCTGCTCGGTAGTGGTCGCGACGTCTTCAGGGTCGAGATCGAACACTTCTTCGGCATCGTAAGCGCCTGTAGTCAGGACGAATGGATTAATCAGGCGTGTCAGTCCTAACACCAAAACTGTAGCTTGTCCTTCTCGTCTGTTATTGGTCGACTAACCGGCTCGTTCAGTTTTCCACTGATCGTGACCCCGAGTAGGTTCATAATTGAATTCATCAATAAGAAATTCTTCAGCTCCTTCATATAAAACGTTCTTTCCAAATTGGATTCCGATGGTGGCATACTTGGTCGATTTTCATCACTTTCCGAACCCGGCGCCTTCAGCAACGCCTTCGGTCGGTCTGGATCGTAGTATTTCACCAACGGCTTCCAATCCAGATCATCATATGCATATGTAATTGGCTGATCATAACATGCGTTATGATCCGCAGGGGCTCCCGAAGGAGCCTTGGGAGGTGGTTGAGGTTTCTTCTCCTTTATCTCATCAGGATACCTCCCCAGGTCCTGATAATCAGCATTCTCTTTCTTCTTCAGACATGACGACGGCGAACTGCCTTCCATCGTCACAACAACCTCCTTCTTTTCCACCTTTATCTTCACTTCTGCTTCTGCTTCCGTTTTCACGTCCACATCAGCGCCATCTTGCGTAGAATCTCGGTGATATCCCTGGTTCGAATCCGGGCACGCGCACCATTGTGGTGGAGCGGCTGATCAAAGTTTTTGAGGCTTGATCAGGCGGTACCACGGCGCCCGGACTGCCGACTGACGAAGGGGGTCCTCCGGTTGTCCTTGACTGCTTGTGTTTCTGCTCACCTTGTGTACCCGACGGCTTAGGCGTGGGTCGCTCTCCAGGTGGCCGGGATGGCACACTACAATTCCTTGTGGCAAGACTGTGTTGACTTGTGATGAGTCGACTGATGCGATCAGGCAATAATCAGGCGCAATCAGGCTTGAACCACGTGCGATCAGGTTTGATCAACAGTGATCAGGCTTGGGAAGGCACTAAAAGTCGTCGATCAGCGGCGATCAGACTTGATCAGGCTTGATCAGGTACTAAAAGTCGCCGATCAGCTGGTTGTCGCGAGTTGCGAGCAGCTGAGCGCGGATCGCGAGTTGCAGAGTCAGGTGTTGATCGGCGAAGGAGCACTCGATCAAGCAGCGGAAATCTTCACTGCCCGATCACAGAGCCTCCTTAAGCTTAATTCGTCAATAGAATACCCAAAAAATACCTTGTATTCTGGACTTAAGCCTTATAGGGACGGTCGATCAGCTCGTACGACGGGATGATCGACGATTACCACTAAAAATCCGCCTAGTTTTCCCGTGGGGCGCTTAAAGCAGCCAAACACTAGGGGCCAAAACGTGGACCAATAGGGGAAGAGGTGGGAGCGCACTGCTCGATCACGTTCCCGAGACCAAAAAACCTTTAGAAGAAGAACCGCTGGCACAGCGGGAGGAGTTGCAGGTGAGTTCTCACGCTCTACGCCTACCGGTGGGCCAAAAATGCACTAAGTGCTCCCGCCCGGGACGTAGAGGTATTTGGTAGTAGAAGGGAAGCCCTAAGTTGCCGTCCCTGTAAACGATCAGCGCGATCGTACGCAAAAGGAGAACTGTATTATTGCTTATATCCTAATATCTACCAAAAAACTAATATCAACCAATCAGAACTACCCATTCCTACGCATTTTGTCGACCATTCACCCTCTTACCTTCGGGTTACCGTCAGGTAACCTTGCCAGTTGTCGCATCATCTGAGACGTCCTATCCACGCCTCGTCCCTGTCCGCCACCGTTGTGTCAACAGTTGTAGCGTTTGGATACCAACTGTGGTACCGACTGTGGTGCCCACTATCGTACCACCTTTTGTACCGACTATTGTACCGACAAAATTTGTGGTACCCTCTACCACAGCTACGCCTATAGGGGTGCCTATAACTATGCCCCTAATTACGTACCAATTTTGCGGTACGCTTTACCACACATTCATCTTGCCATAAAGCATTGAGTACGGAATTCCTTCCTGTCGTGCACCTGCGTTGATCATTTGAATCCAAAAAGAGCGCATGTCCTAGCAATTGCAAATGCAATAAAATTAAGAGCGAGGAACACAGCATTGTCTTACGTGTAAGGGAAGGTGTTACCCTAACCCTAACACTAGGGGGGGTGTACGCAGCAAACGGGGGGGGTGTACCCAGTCACGCCCTTGATAAAATGTGTCTCCACCGCACCGACTAAAATCTCGCCAGATTTAGCTCCAACTAAAAATTCTGCCAGATATGGCTGCCCTATAGCTTCCCAGCTAAATTAAATTGCCCACAGCCCCTGGCAGCCCCTCGGCCCTCGCCCCCGCACCCCCCACTCTCCACTCCTCCCGTCCGCAAACAAACACCCCCCGACAGGACTACAACGCGTTCCCCCACACGCATAAAAAAACAAACAACCCAAACACTTTCAAATGGAGCAACGCGCCACCTCCGCTACGGTTGCTGAGTCCATGGTAGGTGGTAGAGAGAGCGAGGGGGGAGGGGGAGATGGGCAGAGAGAGAGAGAGGGGGGGAGAGAAAGAGAGAGCTAGAAAGGGAGAGTTGTGTGTGTGTAAAAATTTGGTCGGTCGTTTGGCTGTGCGCGGTGGAGCGTCACGAAATTTTTCTTAATTAAATTTATATTGGCGGAGCTATATTTAGTTTAGCTATAGTCGGTGCGGTGGAGATGCTCTTAGAAGTATATGTTCTTATGAAATGAAACAATCTTCTTAGCAATGAAAGTGCTAAAGATCAATCGTATAGACGAAAGGTAGTGTTTCGACAAAATCAGGCGCAGGTTTAAAACTGGCAGAATCATTCTTAATTCTAATAATATTAAAAAAATTATACTTATAAGTTTAATTAACATAAAAAAAATTTCGATAAAAAAGTTCTTTTAAAGGTCGAATATGACAAAATCTCACCTCTGGCACTGGATAGCCGTCAGCTATGCACATAGTAGAAGTGATATATTTTGGGAGAGCGTGCGGTCACCCCCCCTTACTCCGGTTCACACACCCTTCTACGGTCACACATCGCCCACCACGCAAGCCTCACCTGGCTCTCCTATTTCGAGAGGCAAGAGTACTTGCTGATGATATCAGTGTCGCCAGCTGGGGACATCACTATCGCGCATACAACAAAATGGCGGATCGAATGGCAAATATTGATATGGACACCGAAGCCTCAACTCAAGTACACACTGACGGGGAGGCTGGTACGGTGAAGGAGGCTGCAGCATTCCTCGACAATGATGTCAACCATTGGCTAGAGACCTCTCAATCAGAACTCCACGAACCGCAGGGACCCGCGCTAACGCCACGGAACCTAGTCATAGCGAAGCGAGACTTTGCGCGACGGCGCGCGGCTGTCCGAAGACAAGTCATTTGAAATATTTAAAGTTATAGTCGCCACGGTAACTTTGTTGCCTGTCGACAGGATATAATAAGTCGTACGCGTACTTAAATATACCTCGCCTTCTCACTCACTACTACGGTCACACCCACCCACCCTTTTATGTGAGGGTGTGTGAGTGTGATCGCAGGCTCTCCCTATATAATATATATATATATATATATATATATACGGTCATCCCTCTGAAATCTTATCCCTTTCTACTTAATAAATTCCAGTACTTTATAACTTTCGGCTTCCAACGCTGTCGTTCCTATGTGGAAATATTATACGGAACAATTTTCCGCTAGTTTATACCCTCCGATACGTTATAGGTTCCACCTTCCACCGAGGCTATAAAGTTTCGGAGGGACGTCTATATATCTAAAATGGGGGCACGCTAGAGCGAGACAAAAAAAATGATCGAGCCAATCCCGATTTATTTTTGGTTAAATGACTTCCTTTTAAGTTTCCGACCCGGCCTGCAGGTTATTGCGCGTGTTTATAAAATTAACCGGGTCGGGGCCTGAGACTGTCTGCCGGTGTCTGCCGATGGACAAGATCCTACATATATAATATTGAGAAAACTATGATGAAGAGTATAGATGAACTAAAGTTGAAATGACTAATTAAACGCTGGAAAAGTGACTAGGTAATACTCCGTATGTTTAAGAAAACTTCATGTCTACAATGTATAGTGAGAGGGGTTCAGCACCATAATCTAGTAAGGATGAAAATTTTGCGGACCGTAGTAAGTATTGTAACCGCCTTGATTGGATGGGTGTTCATAATACAAGTTGTGGGGAGCGGCTCATAGCTTGCACCTGAGCATCGTTGATGTGGTGAGTAGGATTTGCTGAATTTGAGGAGGGAGGGAGGACTGATGTTTGATGTGGAACCATTTGTTCCGAACCAAAGATGTAGGGAGAGGAAGCGGTCATTGCTGAGGCGATTTGCTGAGGGCAGTCTCCGGACAACAATTGTGAAGCGGGTGTTGGTGAAGGGCCTAATGATTGTTGATGTACCTGTGGATATCCATGCGGGGGAAGTGGTGGTAGAGAAAGAAAATCTTGGCGGTAACAGCTTCGTCACGGCAAGCTTCGACCTTTGCTTACGGCAACTGGGAATGGGGGTATGGTGTTTGCGAAAAATGTTGGTTTGCTTGCGGCGGAGGATGAACAATCTGTTAGAACTCAGAAGGATGCGCAATAATAGGCACGGCTTGATACTGGACAAAAAAGGAAGTAATTTAACCAAAATCAATAGGGAGCGCGATTTTTTCGGCTCTATCATTTTTTGGTTTCGCTCTAGCGAACCCCTAAAATGGGCAATGTTATTTCCACACACCAAATTTTCTATTCCACACATCCCTTAACACGGGGAAATGTTATTTCCTAAATTGTAAATTTGGGGTGTGGATAACATCGAGATTTTTCTAATCTTACGCATGTCAACAAAACGATCCATTCCACCGACCAATGGCGTCCACACCGCCAAAACCAAGAAATGGCGGTAACAATCTAACAATATCTCCGTCTTGCAGAGGTCAAGGCACACGGTGCCATCCTAACCTCACAATGCGAGCTTGATACAGATGTGGTGGAGTCCAGTTCGAAATCGAACACCGAAGGGTCCGAAACTTGACCACCATCGTGCCCAGCCGACCAACTTACGGGAGGGGGTACCCCGAAAACCTTCGCCTGGATGCCAATCGGGTGATCGATCGGCACTGCAGGACGACGAGTCCGATTTATCTTCCATCTCACGTTGTGTACCCATTGGTGTGGGTGGTACACACTCGGTGGACCGTCGCTTAGTAGGGATCTTGGCAGGTACCAATATGGGTGTACCGCTTCTGGGGTACCTGAACCGAAAAACCAACGAAAAGATAATCCAAAGTATCCGATCTGCAGATGGGGAGGAATAGTCACTCCAAATGCGGGTAAAATCTGGAACTTGACTGCAGGCAGCAGTGAGTAATCCAGCCAATAGAAGTTCTGGGGCTTGACTGCAAAAGCAGTGAGTAACCCAGCCAATAGAATATTGGGACTTGATCAGATCGCAGTGAGTAACCTAACCAATATCTGGGACTTGACTGCAGATCAAATTTAGTAACCCAGCCAATACAAAAAAGAAGAACACGTTCAAAACGTGTTGGGCTTGAGGGGTGAGTGAACGTAATGGGAGCTTCCCGTCGTGGGACTTCCGGTGGAGCTCTGTCCTGGCCGGGATTAAATGAGCAAGATGGGACCGTGTTAGCCCTCTGCTCCCAATGACTCCGGAGGAGTGGCGACTTACGCAACCCAATGTGATACGAACACTAAATTTAATACCCAATTAAAATCCAATATGTAAACTACATGCAAAACCTTGTGCATTACCTCAAATCTGCGTACAAAACACTCCAAGCACACGATTGGCCCAAAACACTCCATCCTTTTAGACACCCTGATCTCTCCGACTTGACAACTGGTACACTAGTACATGCTAGTCAAAATTTTTCAATAGCACTTCACCACAGCCGCCCCTGATTCTGGTCGCAGCCGTGCAACGGTAGCGGCCCGATCACACAAATAGTCTTCAATTCCATGCATTCCTCCGAGTCCAATATAACAGGTAACTCCACTGGATCTCCGATCGCCACATTTTCTCTAAAACTTGTCTTCGTAGGTGATCGGGGCCCGCACTCTCCGAATATTCAAGCTTCTGACCGATCTGACCATTTCGACGACTCGGGCGAAACTCAAATTGTCAGCGAACAAGATGAACACCGAGTCGAGGTTGATCAGCCCCAAAAAACCATTGATGCACTCCGATAGGAGTTGAGCTTGAGAAGCAGATCGTGACCAAAGCCGCTTTCAGAAAATGCGTCGGGACACAGAACGGTTCTCCAAGCTGATCGACGCCATACAAGCTGATCGCTCAGTATTGATGGCCGAGATTAAACATCTCAAGGCCTCGACTCCGAAATCAACCAAGCCAGGTATGTCAATCCATCGTTAACTCCAGTTTGGATCGGTCCTCACTTCCCTTTGTATGTAGATCCATTACCGATCAATGATGTGGTGGAGCGGGTGATTAAAGTTTTTGAAGCTTGATCAGGCGTTACCACGGCGCCCGGACTGCCGACTAACGAAGGGGGTCCTCCGGCTGTCTCTTGACTGCTTGTGTTCCTGCTCACCTTGTGTACCCGACGGCTTAGGCGTGGGTGGCTCTCCAAGTGGCGGGGATGTAAACACGACAATTCCTTGATGCAAGATTGGGGAAACTTGTAACGAAACGACCTATGTGCTGATCAGGCGTAATCAGTTACAATCAAGCTTGAATCAGGTGTGATCAGGTTTGATCAGCAGTGATCAGGCTTGATCAAGCTTTATCAGGTGCTAAAAGTCGTTGATCAGCAGTGATTAGGCTTGATCAGGCTTGAACAGGCGCTAAAAGTCGTTGATCAGCAGTGATCATACTTGATCAGGCGCTAAAAGTCGATGATCAGGACCGCCGGCCTTTGATCAGGGGATGATCAGAGCCGGTGAACAATGTACTAGATTTTGTACAAGTTGGCGCGATCTGCGAGTTGTTGATCACAGAGCGCAGTTGCAGATAGATGATCTTGTGGTGATCAGTGGAGGGGTACTTGATCAGGCAGCGGAAATCTTCACCACCCGATCACGGAGCCTCTGGATTTTTAATCAGCTAAGAGAATACCCTATCGAAATGTATTCTTAGACTAGACCTACGAGAGGGGGGGGGTTGATCAGCTACGGGCTGATCGACAGTTTCCACTAAAAATCCGCCTAGAGTTCCCATGGGGCGCTTATAGCAGCCGAACTTCTAGGGGCCAAACGTGGACCAATGGGGGAAGAGGTGAGAACACTTTCCCCCAAAAGAACCTTTACAAAATAACCGCTGACACAGCGGGTGGAGTTGAGGGTGAGTTCCCCATACCTTTACGTCTGTCGGTGGGCCAAAAAGTGCACTACGTGCTCCCTCCCGGCAAAAGAGAGGGAGGCGCGAACGCTTCACCCTCGGTGATCCTATCGATCGGACGCAAAAGGAGAACTTAATTAGCACTTATATCCCAAAAACTACCAAAAACCTAATATCAGCCAATCAGAACTACCCATCCCTATACGCCTCGTCGACCAGTCGACCTGATTTTCGCTTACCGTTAGGTTACCGTTAGGTAACCGTATCAGTCGTCGCGTCATCACGTTGGGTACCTGTACCTAACCGTCCCTTCTCACGACGCCCCGTCTATGTCCCGTCCATGTCTGCCGACAGTTGTGCCCACTGTTGTACTGACTGTTGTGTCAACAGTCGTACCGGCTATTGTACCAACTATGGTACCAACTATCGTACCGACTAATATATCGCCTATTGTACCAACTATGATACTGACTACTGTACCAACTATGGTACCGCAAAACTTTATAATATGTTTCACCACAGCCGCCCGCCCCTGAGCCGCGTCCCAGCCGTACAGCGGTTGGGGTGGGGGTCTATCATGCCGTTGTCTGCCCTCGATCATCTCTTCTTTTCGTCGGGCCATCATCGATCATGTCGTTGGCACCGTTAGCACCCATCGATCGCCCCTTCCATTTATCTGTCGTTCAAGTTCGATCAGGTCATCATGACCATGCATTTCCACATTTTCCTCATCAAGTTTATCATGCAGACGGTCATGGATAGTGTTTCATCACTTGATCAGTCTATTGCTGATCGCGAGGAGGAGATCAAGCACTTCTGGGAAAGTATTGCACCCCTGCGCGATCATGTCCGTGCGACGGTCAGCGATCTCCGAGCCAAGCTGAAGGCTTCTTCGTGTGCCGATGGCAATTGTGGCTCGTCGAATTGCGAAAATATGAAGGAGCTCATGCGTTTCGACGGCGGCTTCCGTTCCAGTCATTTGCAATCGCTTGCTTGGCACACTCGTCCCAGCTCGGGCACAAAAAGCAGCAAGCTGTAGCCGTGCAGCAATCGTTTCGGTTTTCAATGTCTTCAACCGACGATGGATATCATAGCATGCCACATCCACAACATCCGTTGCCTTACCAGGAATAGCGATATCAATCATTCCTTTAGTCGATTCCTGCGCGGAACCAACTGGAACAAGCACGCGAGCTTCGGGTCGACTAGTATCAGTTCTGTCCTGCAACATGAGCACCAAGTAGCGAGAAAATCGTGGCAGGAATCGTCAAATTGCTGCTCGGACGCAAGGACAAAACCTTTGGGTTCTTCTGATTCCAATTGCATCATGTTGTTTAAGCAAAACATCAGCTTGAAACGAGCAGTTCTATTTTCAACACTCCTTCGGGAGATCTAAGTGCATAGAGAAACTGGATATTTTCGAGCTTCGCCAGCACCGAAAAGACCTCTACAAGCACTTTCTCCTTCTTAATTAACCAATTATAGTCACTGTGACAGCTCGTGATCTCATCATACGGACGTTTATGGTCGCTAAACGGTACTGTAAAGCATCTTTTGGGACGAAAGAGCACACAATCGTGCTCCACCCAGTACCAATGAGAAAAATTTTTCCGTAGTTGCGTTGGAAAGATTGGGCGTAATGAACCCAATCGATCTAACATAATTGTAGCGTCCTCGTGATTTTTCAGAAGGTTCAGCACACAATTCCTGAATGAAGAGCTCTTCATCTTCAAGTGCAAAATCGTACAATCGGTCAAAGTACTTGCGTTCAGTTCGAAACACTCCATTTGTAGAGAATACTTCAAAGTTGCAATGCCCAAAGAGAGACACAAATCGCTTTTGCTGACTAATGTCGACTGGGAGACCCCAGGAGCATGCATACCCATCCGTCAGAACGATGCCCGTAAACTAGTTAATCGAGTAGTGCACCAACGTCGACTCGTCAAACGCCTCAAAACAGCTGCCAAAATGTCCGTCGTCCAGTATAAACTCGCTGAACTCGTTCCATCCAATTGCTCGGGAGACGTCGCATTCACCAGATGCACTACACGTCCGCATAGCGACGCCACGCGACATGTTCGCGCCCCTCTCGCGCGGGGAAACGAGGACTCGAGAGCCCATGAAACACTTTGGCCACGGCCACGCTTGTCCACGTCATTGCTTCCTTTCCATTTTCCCGAAACACTCCACAAGGGCAGCGACATCCCGCTCGATCGCCTCCGTTAGCGATGGCGTCAGGGGCTGTAAGAGTGTCTCTAAACACTGTCCGTTGTCCATGATTTCGATCGCTAACGCCTCGTGGTCGTCAAAGTACTGCACGAGTTTTGTCTCCAACACACGCGCTTTTGCTGCACGAGCTTTCGCTTCTTTCTCCGTTTCCTTGGCTCCACCAGACGACGCCACGAGCAAGGCAGCCGCAGACAGCGCACCATACAATTGACCCAACCGAGCCACTTGACGCGACTCGAGAAGCGCATGTTTCGCATAAAAGACATGTGTCCATCGTGCCACGTCGTGTGCGTCCATGCGGTCGAGTTCGTCGTTTGGGCAGCGCACGTGCACATAAAACGCTGGTCGAGCCAGTGTCAAGCTCTGGAGTTCACCGCGTTGCTGGGCTCCTCGCAGTTCTTGAAGCAGTCGACGGACAGTGGAGGCCGAAGCCTCGTTCGACTCGCTTCGTTCGCGTGTCGAAGCATACCATTGTGCTGCTTCTTGCAGATGGAACTCCACTTCCCAGGAGCTCAAGTATCCGTTCGTATTCTGTGTCAAATGTGCCGTTCGTAGCTCTTTTCGTTGCACGGCTTCAAACAAGAGCTTGACACTGGAACGAGGCGCTAATGTCTTTGTCTGTGCGTCCAAGAGCTGCAGCGTGCATCGACTCATACTCAAGGGCTCGAGCGTTACGCGCACCCGACACTTGCTCTGCTGCTCGGTCTCTTGTGCCCTATCAGACTGCGTCTCGAGCGCCAAGAGCGTCAAAAACATCTCGATCGTAGCTGCTTTTACATCCAGATGCTGTTCTAGCCACTCTCGTTCCAACTACACGAGCGTCACAGTCTCATTCGCTCGATTGTCTTCGTAGTTTAGTTGTACAATCTTGTTCTCGGTCTACAGGGAGAGCGAAGGAGCGTCAAAAACTAAAGCGAGCAACTGATGCAATTGATGACGATGCAACGCGGTCGATAAGAGTAGTGAACGGAAGTGAACCGTGTCGTCATTCAAAAGATACAGCACCGCGCGAGCTGCTTTGCCATATCTCCCCGCTCGCCCAATTTGTTGTACGTACGCTTCGACGGAAGAGGGGAGATGAAAATGTACGACTGCGCGTACATTTTTTCTTGTCAATCCCATCCCAAACGCGACGGTAGCTACGACCAACTTCACTCTTCCTCGTTAAAATCCTGTACGAACCTTTTCCTTTACTTTTGATGGCATTCCTGCATCGCGAGCAGGAAGCCAACTACATGCCACCGCACCTTGCTCTAAGTCTTCACCGTCCTGTTTCCCTCCATTATTACTGCAACCTTCAATAATCAAATGACCACGACGACTTGAGGTGATCTTTGTTAGCAAGCAGCTTTAACGCTAAGAGTAGCAGAGGATGTGTGACACCGTCATTGCTAAAGATGTCGTGCACTTCCTGAGCAGCCTTGTGAACTTGTGAAACGAGCACCTGAAGATCGTCCGGAAGCAGGCTCGGCATCGAGGTAACAATCGCTACGCCCGCGGCACAAAGCCCAAACAAAGGGGCAAGCACGTCCGGATAGTAAGTGACATTTCCCAAACACCGACCATTATCTTCACCTGATCCTCGAGCTTCCCGGTCCAGAGCACGTAGTGCAGTACCAACAACTTCCAAGAGATGCCTACGCAAAGAGCACATGGATTCTTGAGCTTCAAGAGAGCAGCAATCCAGGGTGCACCCAGCGACGAATGGACTCGAGAAGCGACCGTAGAAACGCGTCTTTGTCATTAATTGACCATCCGGGAAAGTTTCTCTCATCCAGAAGGTTATGCAAATAGTATTGGTAGCACTGTAGTGCATGCACTTCCTTCGGATACTCAATAAGTGCAATACAGGCTTTGTGTTCAGACCCCTCCTTCTCGGAAATGTAAAACATACCATGTTCATCCGTGTGTATGTCCATGAATTTTTCAATATATGTCACCATTTGATTCCGCATATTGGCGTTCCAAACCACTGCAGGGTTGCTAGCGTCAGAGAAGAGTGCTGTCGGAAAGCGACGTGGACCGTGACATAAGAGCTGAGCAACCATCGAAACAGGTAGCAAGCGCACGAGCCATCTCTTTAAGCAAATACGAGTCAATGGATCAGGCGAGAACACTCCTCGATTATTTACCCCCTTCTGTTTCCCGTCATTACGATGTGGAACATCCAGTCCTGATTGACGTAAATGAATGTGAGATATTAGACGCGCTGCGATGGATATTTCATCCACATCTCGAGCAAACCGAAGCAGGTAGTAAAAGATGCCAGATGCGTGAAGATTTGGGATGATGGCTTCATTATGTCGGACTAGAGGCCGAATCAAACCGAGACATTACTCAAATACAAGGCTATTCGGACAATATAACAGTCCCACCAAGAATCGCAGCGTCTGGTCTTCACGCAGCCTCTGCTTAATCCAACTAATTGGACTCACACTCGAACCTTCAAAGTGTGTGAGCCGCCCATACTTGGGAAATCGTACGTCTTGATACATGTGTCCTTCCTCTTCTGCTCTATGACAATCAATAAGGCGGATAAAAACACTCAAGCAGGTCTGCATAATCATGGACCCACTCATGACACCGCACTGTTCAGCCACGACTGTCACACGACTCGGCCCTTCTTTAAGCTGTACACTGTCATCATCGCGGTTGGCATACGTCGGCGAAACGGAACGATTGGAAACAATCGAACTCTCAGCACCGGACTCTTCTAATGCATCGATCGTTCTCTTTGCCAAATCTTGCTTGCGTCATCATACTCTTCGTCGTCATCGTCATATTCACTTCTATCACTTTCGTCATCACGATCTTCATCGTCAACGTCGCCATTATCATCTTCAGATGCTTCGAGTTCGG
>CM047582.1:14184340-14209093 GCA_026184515.1 Peronosclerospora sorghi | reverse complement strand
GGAAGATTCTTAGCGTTTAATAAAACACTTTCTCCTACTTTGTATGCGCTTTCGTTACGCCGACCCTTGCGGTCGGCATATTCCTCTTGCCTGTCTTGGCTTTCCGCCATGGCATCGCAAACGTGTCGTAAGACACTAAGGCGCGTCGATAAAAACTTCCCGATGTGCTTTAGCACAGATACAGGGCTGACATCGGGGAATACTCCCCCCTCAAGCCGTGGGACACACACACGTGGCGTCAACGGCCCTCGGATTCACTATTCCGTTCACGTAAAACGGGGTATACTCCTTAGATGCATGAACCGAATTGTTTATAGCAAATTCGGCCATAGGAAGCATCTCACTCCAACTCTTTGGAGAATCCGGACATTTACTCTGGATAATGTCCTCTACAACGCGATTAACGCCTTCTGTTTGACCGTCCGTCTGCGGATGATCCGCAGTGGACATGAGAAGATTGGTGCCCAGCACCTTAAACAACGCCCCCCAAAACTGTCCCGTAAACGGGGATCCCGATCCGATACAACGGAATCGGGTAGACCATGCTGTCGAAAAACACGGTCTAGGAACACTTTCGCTGTTCCTTGTCGATCAATGGACTCTGTCACCGCCACCAGGTGATTCATCATGCTCAAACGGTCTACAAAGACCTATATGCCGGTGTTACCGGCCTTATCCTTCGGAAAACCGAAGATAAAATCCATGCTAATGGATTTCCAACACTCCGTTGGAACCTACAAGCTCGCCAAAGGCGCAGCTGAACTTGCAGAGGGTTTAACTATTTGACACGTCTCACAGGTGCGTATATACGCACCGACCGACTTATACATGTTGGGCCACCAATACAAAGCGCTTAAAGCGCTGTTGGTCTTATCCCGACCTAAATGACCCCCGTTAGGGGCGTCATGTGCCTCAAAGAGGACTCTATACTTCAGTTCCTCATCATGAGGAACTACCATCCGCGGAGTGTCTTCCGCGCTCGTGCTATAATATAGAAAACCGTCACAGTGCCTGTAACGGTGTAAACGAGCTTTAGCTCGACTTGACAGGGTTGGATCAGACGAGCCAAGTCCCTTTCCACCCAACGCGCTGATAAGCGCCGTACACTGTGGGTCTTTCTCATACGCCTGGCGTATGAGATCCACTACAGACGTGGTGATGAATGTCGCGTGAGCGAGCTCGTAATCGGGACGACGCGACAACGCGTCTGCAAGCACGTTCTGCTTGCCAGGTTTATACTTAACCTCAAAGTAGTACTCCGCAAAGAAGGAGAGCCAACGGGCCATCCGTTGCGATAGATGAGGCGACTTTGTCGCTGTCCGTAAGGACGCGTGGTCAGTATAAACCACGAACGGCTTTGATCCGAGTAGGTGAACCCTAAATTTGACAAGGGCATACTTCATTGCAAGTAGCTCCTTACCATGAACGGGATAATTCCGTTCTGCAGCTTTAAGCTGCCTCGACTCAAACGCACTCACGCTTTCTCATCCCGCATCGTCTGCTTGTAACAAATCACGTCCTATTGCGGAATCGGAGGCGTCGCAGACGACGTTAAAAGGTTTCCCAGAATCTGGGAGGATGTAACAGGGTTACATTCTGGATACATTTATTAGGTGTGGTGTACGTGAGTACACTACGGTTGGGGTCAGTATTGACCGGTCCAAAAGGCTTGGACCATTGGTTATTTTAACCAATCAGGGCAGGAGCCCTTGGTGGAGGCGTGGCAGCCAGCCATGTGTTAGTACACAGATGGTGTACACCACATTTTAGCTAGGTACATTTCAGCTAGGTACGAATTCAGTAAGTTCTACTTAGTATTACATATAGTTTACATTAGTTTAAATTAATTAGGCTAATTATATTAAATATACATTCAGTTTACATTTCATTCAAAGACTACAGGACGCTCGACCTCGACCGGTCGCGCGCGTAGTGAGTATAGTAGCGTAAGGGGAGTTCTTCCCTTAGCTACCCCCTTATTAAGGGAGCCTTGTGTTACGGCGTTAGCTTGTGCTAACTAGTAAGCCAAAGTGGAATCTTGGCCCCGAGTAAGAGAGTTTTCTCTTACTAAGCCCTTTTATAAGGGCGTATCGTCTAAGTAGCGTCACATCGCCGCTTTAGGAAAGTCTTCTCTGTGCGCTAGCCGCACCGTGCGTGTACGCACCGGCTACAGCCTGGATGCCGACCGGGTGATCGATCGGCACTGCAGGACGCCGAGTCAGATTTATCTTCCATCTCACCTTGTGTACCCATTGGGTGGGTGGTTACACACTCGGTGGACCGTCGCTTAGTGGGGATCTTGGCAGGTACCAATATGGGTGTACCGCTTTTGGGGTACTTGAACCGAAAACCAACGAAAAGATAATCCAATGTATCCGATCTGCAGATGGGGCGGAAATAGTCACTCCAAATGCGGGTAAGATCTGGGACTAGACTGCACCCAGCTCTCTCGCGCATCTTGCAGCTGTGGGAAGGGGAGCACCGATGGCGGCCACGCCGTGGAGCCTTGCAGAAGATCATCGCCCGAGGAAAACAACAACAAGGTGAACAGCAGCGTGACAAGCGCGTGACAGCAAACGACCATCGCTTCGTCTCACGTTGATTGCCATGTCACATGCACTTACCTCTACTTTGTGATACATTCCGTCCCAAGGTTTTTTATGTATTAACATACCAATATTTTAGCCAATTAAAATTGTCTAGAGGAGAGACACTCCTACATATTCGATCGTTACATCGACGTACAGTCGATATCAATTTACTTATTCAAATATTCATCATACCTATTTTTATTAAAGCCGGGTATGATTGATATTTTTCATTAGTAGCAATCTTCATATCGTACTTATTAGTGAAAAAACATATGAACTCGGACTCGTGCGGACCGCCACGTCCCGTGGACAAGAAGTTCTTTTACTTCAACTCTATACTGGCGTAAAACAGGTTGCCACAACCGCTTGCGGGCGTTCATGAACCAACCAATTTGAGCTGATTTACTTCAATACCAGCCTCATTGGCCAGTTCTTCTTTCTCTTCCTCGCTCGGGTATGGTATGGATGAGCAAAATGTTCGGCCGAAAACATCCAAGCTTTTAGCACATTCTTAGTCTCCGGGTGAAGCGTTCCACGACGCGTTCCTTTCTTGCGTCTCTAAGTCGTCATTTTTTCTAGTACAGGCTGTTCTGCTTCGTCAGTACTGCTTGTGACGGCCGTGGTCTTACCCAACTCGTACGAGCTAGTCGACGACAACGAACAACTTGGCAGAGTACAGCGGACTTGTCCTTGGCCTCCGACAAGCGAAGGTGAGCAGCTTCGTGCCACTTCACGTAGTGCGCGACATTGCGATGGTGCTCTCGAAGCTCCGGATGCATCGCTACTCGCTCAAGCACCTGCTTGAAGCACTCTATCGCGAGGCGAGAGCACTCGCAGACGACGTCGCAGTCGCCAGCTGGGCCCATAACTACCGCGAGTACAACAAGATGGAGGACATAGCAACCAACATCGCGATGGACACTCAAGCATCCGCTCAGGTGCTCGCACCGACTTCTCGTCACCTCGTCTGCTCGGTGGAAGAGGTCATAGACCAAGACGTCAACCACTGAATAGAGACGTCGCTCGTCGCGGAAAGTGAAGAACACTCAGGGCCGGCGATGACGGCGCGCGGGAGCGCAGCCGTAACAAGACAGCTTCAACGGTGACAATAAGTCGTACGAGGCATTTCAGGAACGTAAGTTTAATTAAGCGGCGCAGCGACTGGATCGCGGTCGAACGGATATCTTAGGTCGGAGATCGTACCTTAATATAACTCACCTTCATCATCATCATCATCCTTGTGAAAGAAGTTGACCTGGAGACATCGATTGAGCGAGATTTTATAGTTGCGTCAACAATTCAAGCTATTTGAGTGGATGCTCTTGAGCTCAACATGTCCTACGAAGTTATGGTATCATATTGAATTGGTTGAGCATTTTGCGTTGTGTGGTGAAGGGCCCCTTGATGATGGTGACGAGGGACTTAGTGAAAAAGACTGGCTGTCACTGCTAACTATCGGCAGATCTGACCAGTTTATCGGCGCAGGAAATACATGGAAGCCATCTTTTGTAGCCCTTGGTGGTCGTATCGTTGAATAAGTCTTCAAGATTTAAGGTGTGCTAGTAGTCGCAAAGTATCGATCTATCTCCCCCACCATCTCATGAACCGAATTCCGGTTGTGCGTCATCAAGATGCGCGCCATGTCATGGGTGTAGTTACGATATCTTATCACTAGAACTTTCTGTGAAAGGACAAGATAGTTTGCAAGTTCTCTTACGAATGTCATTTTGCAATATCCGACAGTCGAACAAAGGTTCGAATGAAAAAAGTAAAAAAACGACGATGGGGCTGTAAATTTGCAGGTATTCTTTTCGTAACAATTCTTTGGTAACCCCAGTGTCGTAGCGTAACGTGCCGAGGAATGGCATTTATCTCCTTGTGGAACTCTCGATCGATTATGCCAATTTTCTGCGATTTTATGTTGGCCGAAGTCAATTACACTCTGGAGCGTCCTGTGGTTCCTACTTTTGGAATATGCAGATGCGCCGAAGCGTTTTGATATTCCAGGTATGATGCATCACCGCCAGGCCACTTTATTTGTGGCCCTAGGGCCTTATTTATGGGAATGGGCCATGAATAAGTTTTGCTGCAGGCCATAAATAAATTATACTTTCTTTTTTGTTTCGCAGTGCGTGGGGACTGCATTGGCTTCTAAACTATCAACTCATTTCTTCTCTGTAGGCTATGCCTCCTAAAAAGACACCTGCATTCAACCCTTCATATGTCGAAAAGTATGGTCCCCGCATCTCGGCGCGACAACTTCAAACACAGAAGGTTGTCTAGGTTGAGTGTCGCTTCTGTGCTGCGTTCGGACGTGAATGCAAGATCGGTGGCAAGCGCAAGGCTACGTGCAATATCCATTCTTCACGTCGTTTTGAGCGGACCAAATCAAGGCTCACTTGGAGAACCAACACCCGAATAAATGGGAAGAGTACAATCAGAGCAGCAAAGAGGAGAGGGAGTTGTTCTTTAATGGGCATCCCTTTAAGTCTACTATGCATGCCCATTTCGCTGGAACGCAGACGGCGTTGCACTTCTCGGTGAACCAGGACATAGTTGATGTTCATATCGGGGAAATGCTGTTTGATACCGATGCATATGAGGAGGTTGCGTCTTCCCGTGAACGCGCGCTTGCTGCCTTCGTGGAACTTTCTGCTTCTGCTGACGAGATGGAGGACTCAAACGGCGAGGATCAGACTCACCGCTACGGTATTAAGGCATGTTGCCTCGTGATTTAGAGTGTTCTGTATATACTATTAACATGCATGTTCTAGATTGCCAATCATGTTCAGTTCAACTTAACTGTTGAGTATCTCGCTGTTGGTGTCACCTTTCGACAAATCGTGTCCATCATTAATGCTACGAAAGAACAAACGGGTCTCGCATCGATCGGCTGCATCAACGAGGCCTCTGTGTGTCGATACGCTCGCTTCATTTGTTCGCTGTTCCTGCAGATGATTGCAGAGATGTTGATGGTGCCCAATGTATGGGTCTTCTCGATTGCTCTCGATATGTCTACTCATCAAGGCGTGTCGTACCTTGACATCCGAATTCGTCTCTTTTGGCAAGGAACGATCCTCAATCTTCATCTTGTATCTGTTACTGTGTTTGAGAAGCACACTAGTGATAATATGTTCAACATATCTGTAAAGTTCCTCGACTGTATCTGACGAGAATGGCGAAAAACTC
Source organism: Peronosclerospora sorghi (assembly GCA_026184515.1). Classification (NCBI taxonomy): domain Eukaryota; phylum Oomycota; class Peronosporomycetes; order Peronosporales; family Peronosporaceae; genus Peronosclerospora; species Peronosclerospora sorghi. The sequence goes on along the minus strand of CM047582.1, from coordinate 14,203,313 downwards.
TTGTCGGCGTTGCGACTGATGGCGCCCGCAGTATGACAGGCCGTATTCAAGGTTTGATGTCTGACATTAAATTAATTCGTTGGATGATAGTGTTCATTGCACTCATATCCGTCTCTATAGGTCTCGCAACTCGATTTGAGCAAGTGGCACTTCCGGGACTTATTCGGATTTGGTGCGGATGTCACCAGCTGGATTTGCTCATGCAGGAGTTCTCCAAAGCACTTTTGGACGAGCATTTTTATTTGACATTAATGACGTTCGTTGGATACCTTAGCCGACAACAGATTCTCATCTCGGAGATCAAGTAGCAGGCGAAGAAGCTACAGGATACGCGCTGGGAGTCCATGCATCGCACGAGCTTCTGGTTCAAGATCCATCGCATCCCAGTCTGCGAGTATGTCCAGCAGAAACAACCGAGCTTTGCCCCATCAAAGTCGTGGTGGATTGTTCTCATGGCTGTTGAGAAAATATCAAGTGTTGCTTCGATCGCTGCCAAGACTCTCCAGGGTCACACAACTCTGGTTTCTCAGCAGCGTGAAGCTTTGGAGAAGATCGTTGCTACGTTGATTAAGCTCTTCAACGCCCGATATATCAATGATTCGGAGCGTGAGGCACTTGGAGCTGACGAAAACTCGATTTTGTCTACCGAAGGTCGGTTTAGCCTCAATACGGACGATATTCGTGGGGTTTTGGAGGTAAGTTCATTATACTTTAGTAGGTCTGCTGTTAGTATGTATATATCTGGCAATCTTGATATGGTAGGACCTTGGAACCTTTGTTGTTGATTGCGTTGAAACGCTGACAGAGGAAGACCTTCGGTCACTTCTGCTCGACCTTGGTCATGCTGTTTTAAAGCTAATTTCCGGTATTGGCTCCCTATCGGCTGATACAAGCTCGACAAATGAAGCTGGTACAGCTCTTCCTGTCGTGCTTCCTCACCAGCTCGTGCAACTACGCGGCCGAGATTTTAATTCTGTTGTCCGCACTTATCGCGAACGACTCCTTACTCGATGGTCTACCTCAAGAGTTGATTTGATCGAGCAGGAGTTCCTTTCTCTTCTCGCAGCGTTTGAATCGGAAGAGGCATTTAAGAACGCCCTGAGAGGATGCAATGAGGAAACGAGCTTCGAGGGCGGCTGGTCACTAACGAGGGGTCGTTTTTCAGTGCTACAAGAGTTCTGTGGCGGTTTAGCCTCCGTATTTCCAGGCACAGCTAGTGTCGAAAGTGACTTTTCCATCGTGAAGTATGTCAAAAAACGACTTCCGGAGTTCGCTCACAGACTTCTCTCTGGAGGGAATTCTACATGCCAAGCAATTCCGGCATTTACTAAACGTTAATACTCAATAAACCCTAAGTTTTCTGTAGGGCCGTAAATAGGCCATAAACTAATTTCCTACCAGGCCATAAACAGTTTATTTATGGTAGTTATGGCCTGGACCATATTTAAAGTGGTCTGATCACCGCGCAAGTGCAGAAAATAGGTGTACACAATTTTATAATTTGTGATGGACTATATTTTAGTCTAGTCAAAATATATCACTTCTACATTTTCTTCTTTTAGTTAGCTGATGTAATTTCGCGCACGCTACTTTTGCACGCACTATAAATTTGGATCAACAAGAGATCGTGTGATAGGACGGTAGGTTTCACGTTACGCATTAGGTATTAGTGGAGTGGATACAAGTGGAGTTCTCGATTAATTTGGTTTGGATACTAAGTGATTGATTACGTATATTCACGTGGAGACTTTACGCTAAGGGCATGTGGAATATATATATCTGTATTACGATTATAACATTGCAAAGGTAAGAATGCGCAACACCTACAGTAGCAACCTCGAAAATTCAATGACAAAAACCCGGAGAGTCCGAAGTAAAGATCAGTTACTTGAGCGGAGAAATACTTGGGTCTAAAGAACTTTGGATGCACATGCCATTTAAACTCGGCAATTCCGGCTTTTTATGATGCAGCGCTTTTGTTGTGGCTTTAAAACCAATAAAAAATGGAAGTCACAGCGACAAAGATGAGAAAGTAAGGTTGACGTTGGACAAGGCAGATCATCGGAGGCATGCCAAAAAGCTCCGCCCATTTGCGCAAACCGTCGAGGCGAAACAAGAACTACTAGATCCATGGATGCTGACGCAGTAAATATGGTTGAAAGCAAGGAAAATGGCGTTCAATGCTACAAATGGGGAAAAATTGGACACATTCGGTCAGAATGTCCCAAAAACGCGGACAAAAAGGTTGATTTTTCACCAAAAAATTAGCAATAACCTTGAAAACATTGATGGAAGCAAGTGGGTATTTGATATCGGTGGCAGTATGCACCTTGGCATCGATTTTGCGTACCTGTGAGATGATGAAGAAGTGAACGTCGCATGTTTTCAAGACGATGGAAAACATTAAAAGTTTCAAGAAAAGGTTGGATCAAAATCCAAGTTAACGCAAGCGGCGAGATTAAGGTGGTCCTCATCGATAACGTTTATTATGTTGAAATTTTGTCGATGAACATCCTATCGTACGGTCTGTTGGAAGAAAACGGATGCGAAATTTCTTACGTATAAGGCAAACGGATGATGACTCATGCAGCCTCTAAAACCATTGATAGACGAACAATGTATTAGCAGTGATAGTGAGCGTTGAACTAGAACAACTCAAGTGAACAATATCTACAGTGTCATGGATCATAATGAGATGGATTCAAGTCGAGCGTCAGATATTCAAAAGGCTCCTTTTTCATTTTTCATGCAAGGATATGGCACCTAAATTGTGATGCTGTGGATAGATTGGCCAAGGACCCAAGCAGTAGAGTTTTATTGACCGATCACAAGCGAAGAATGTTTGACGCGAGCCCAGGACAACCAGACAAAAGAATTCACGATCTGTCAAAGATAGTGGATTGAATGCACCAATCGATTGAGTAAGATATGGATATGGAACCTGTGAAGATGATCTAGCAATGGCAATCAAGTGGTAAGTGCCTTCAAGGCACGGTGATATTCCGAATGGCATAGTGAACGTGTAGGAGGATGGAAATGATATATATTTGCATATTCAGCAAGGAATGCAAGATATCGATGATGTTAAGGCTGAAGACAAGAGTGATGAACCAAAAAAAATACTCAAGCTAAAAAAGATTTTTACGGGCTGAAACAAGCGGGGAGATTGTTGAGTCGGTTGATACACGGGAAATTGCAAGAATTACAGTTTTCACAGTGTATCAGCGACATGTGCGTATATGTGAAGGCGATTCAAGGACAAAAAGGTTTTGGTGGCATCTACGTTGATGATCTTCTTGTGACTGAGACAAAGAAGAAGCAGGTGAAGCAATTTTGTGAAGACATGAAGACATTAAAATCGAAAATCTCGGGATGGTGTCAAAGTTTCTAGGAATGCGGGTCACTATACGCTGGAGCAAGAAGTGACGATTGATGGGATTCTTAGTGATTTTTTCCTCGACGATGCTAATGTAGTGAAGTCGCGGATCGGATAAGATTTTTAAGATTTGCTAATTAATTCAAGCGACGACTTTGAATCAGTGTAAATATGACGATCAAGGTTTTTCAATGCCTGTTGGAAGTTTGCAATGGTTTCAAGGTGCTCAAGGCCTTATATCTCCTTCGCAATGGACAAGGCTACGAAAGAAACACATGCTCCAGACCGACTGGAATTTGGCCAAAAGAAGATCGCAAGATATTTGAGGGGACCAAGTCGCTTAAGTGTGAAGAAGGCTGAGGACACATCAGAAAGTTTTTGAGATTACAGCACGCCAACTACGCCAATACGAAAGAAGGCAGGAATTCAACTGGTGGTGGTTTGATTTATGTGGATGAAAAGCTATTGAGCTGGATTTGCAAGAAACAAGGTGGAGACTCACTTTAGACTACGGAAGCCGAATATTGTGCAGCATCAAAAAACGTAGTAAAATTATTCGGTTTGGAAGAATTACTTACAGAACCGATTAATGCAATTAAAAGTGTAATACCTGCAACTAATGTATAATAATTGCATAAATGTTGACCAATTTCATCTAGATTATTCTTATTAGTTATTAACTTATTTTATAAAACGATTCAAAATGGGTCAGCGTATACTGACCCCCCCCCCCCCTTTCCGTAAACCCCCCCCCCCTTTTCCCCAAAACCCCCCCCCCCCCCGTTTCCGTAAACTGACCCCCCCGTGCATAGCCATGAGATTTTATAACAAATTCAACTAACCCTCACGTCACGACCCTATTTTTGACTTGGGAAATTTTGCAGACACTCCTCATTTGGTCTAAAAATTGTTAGGGACACTCCTTTCTAAATCGAGTGGTTACTTCCTCCGCATGTGCTTTGTATTCTCATCATCGCGGTTCATGCATATAACACGACAGATATCTCTACATCAAAGATGCTTGTCTTTATATCAAGTAATGTGAACACATGAAACCACCCAATTGCTATAGAAGACGCAGCCAATCTCTCAAACACCGGTGCACGCGACGGTCACTTCTACAAGCAGTACTAGACACCGAAAGTTTGCCCCCAACACTTACACCGTCGGACCAAAGATTGACAAGTCATTCTCTGGTAATATAAACTGCTTGAAATTCTCTTTGAACGATTTCGCCAGCTTGAGTGCGGTCTGGTCGAATGCCGCTTTGTCCGACCATGCATCACTTGGGTTTAAAATCTCCGACGGCACGCCATTTACTTTCGTCGGAATCTCAAAACCAAATAGCGGATCCTTTACAAAAGACGCCTCGGTAATGCTACCATCTAGTACGGCGCCCACAAACATGCGTGTGAACGGCAGCTTCATGCGCTTGCCCACGCCGTAGACACCAGCCGTCCAGCCCGTATTGATCAAATACACGGGCGTCTTCTTCTCCTGTAGTTTCTTCTTCAATATGCTGGCGTACTTGTTGGATGCAGCGTCAAAAATGCTGCGCCAAAGCAGGTGGAAAACGTGGCCTGTGGCTCCGTGATGGCACGCTCGGTGCCCACTCTACCTTGGCTGTGTACCCCGACAGAAAGTGGTACTGCGCCTGACCCGTAGATAGTTTCGACAGAGGCGGTAGCACGCCGTACGCGTCGCACGTGAGAAAGATGAAAGCGTTCGGATGATTGCCGCGAGAGTTCGGTTCGTGGCGCGGAAGGTGATATATAGTGTACGACACGCGCCCGTTCTCCGTTTTACTCGAATTAAAGTAATCCGGTTCGTTGTTCGCGTCGATCCAGACATTTTCCAACATGGCGTTCGGCCGAATAGCATTGAAAACGTCGGGCCCATGCTCTTTACTCAAGTCAATCGTCTTCGCGTACCAGCCACCTTTAAAATTAAAGACACCTTCGTCGTCCCAGCCGTGCTCGTCGTCACCAATGAGCTCGCGCTTCGGCTCGGCCGACAGCGTCGTTTTTCCCGTGCCCGAACGTCCAAAGAAAATGGATGTGTGTCCCCTGCCTTGCCGATATTGGCGGACGCATGCATGGTCATTACGCCATTAAGAGGCAAGTAATAGTTCATCATTATAAAGATGCCCTTCTTCATCTCCCCGCCATAAAATGTGCCGCCAATGATGTTCATGTGCTTCTCAATGTTAAAAAATCACAAACACTTCCGAATTGAGGCCATGCGTCTTCCAATCTTCGTCCACGATGTCGCACGCGTTGATAACTGTGAAGTCAAGGTGGAACTTCTCCGCTAAGCTCGAATACTCTGGGCGGATAAACATGTTGGTCACAAAATAATGCTGCCACGCGAGTTCCGTGATGATGCGCACCTTCACACGTGACTTCTCGGTCACACCACAGTAGCCGTCCAACACGTACATTCGATCCAAAGAGCTGAAGTGCTTGATCGCCTTGTCATATAGCGCGTCGAACACATCAGTTGTCGTGGGCTGATTCATCGGACCCCACCCTACATTGTCCTCTGACGGCGGCTGCTTCGCAATAAACTTGTCCTTTGGCGAGCAGCCAGTGAATTTACCCGTATCTACAGCAAACGTGCCGTTGGCCACGAACGAGCCTTCGTTGTACTTCTTTTCTTGGTCGGCCAGCTGATCCTAGGTGAGATGGTTAACACCTTGCACATATTCGTGATCCCCCGTTCCCCCAATCCGAGCGCAGCGGCCGTGGTCTCATGGGGTGCCATTGTGGTTGGGTGTTTTAAGGTTGTTGCTTCGTGCCCGTTGTGCATACACTAGCACAAATTGAAAAGTGAGCTGTTCTCTATGCGCCACTACTGATGGTTACGTGTCACTCAACTTCATGAACTGTACGGTACGCTTTTGTCCGAGAGAGATGTAAGTCACTACTTGACAAGACCCGGCTGACGCGGTTTTGTCAACGGGTAGAACGAAAGCCCTAATAGTTGTCCGATCAGTGGACCTTAACAAAATTTCCCATGTCAAAAATAGGGTCGTGCGTGACGTGACGGTTACTGTAACTGTGTTGAATTTTTTACAAAATCTCATGGCTATGTACGGGAGGGTCAGTTTACGGAAATGGGGGGGGTCAGTATACGCTGACCCTTCAAAAAACTATAATTTAAAAAAAAATCATAATAACCAATCCAATTGCAGATTCTGCCGCTGCTACGGTTAAAATTAGTAATGAAAAAACTTGTCCGAAGAAGTTGGAAACAAGGCCAAGCTAGTTATGAAGATCTGCATAGATAACTAAGCTGCAATCAATATTTTCAAAGGCCCTGAAGGCAATTCGAAGATGATTCAGGTGGACATACAATTGAAAATTATCATTTCAAAGTTAAATGACGGGCTTATCGAGGCTAATACGCCGGAACTAAGACATGCTAAATAGCGGATGGACTAACCAAAGCATTGACATTACCATGCTTTGAAGATTTGCGAAGACCGCTTGGCTTGCAACAAATTTGATTGTCGTAATTCACATTGAGGAGGAGTGTTGAAAATATGCATGTTGTATCGGTGTTTATGGAACACAGTACCATGGTAATTTTCATTTTTAGCAATGCTATTTTTGACCCTTGTAGGCACTAAAGTTAGGTACCTATATTTAGCGCTAGTTGCACAGCAGATATAGTATCGCAATTAGCTTCAATACATAGTCTCATGCATTTTATATGCTAGAAAAGATAATCACTTCTCAATACATTTTCAATTGAGTCCCTGACTTGGTTATTTTCATTTACTGTCTACGAACTGTGTCGGGGTGTTGATTTCGTAGCGAACAGATACTTGGTTGGAACAAAATTCAGGTAAGACAAATTCAGTCTATTCGAGGTTAAAATAAACATTTACGACTCAAGTTTCTTCAGATCTACACAAAGTGGACAAGTAAACATCTCAACAACCATGAGTTACGGAAACAGTTTCAGTGAGAAGTATAATTCCGAATGACGAAATTATAAGTAGTCAAATTCATATGGAATATTTTTGTTAAGAAGTTAAGAATAGTTTTCTCCTTTTTTGAGAGTTTTAAATTTTTATTTTATGTAAAAAAAGTCCTTTCTTAATTCTATCTCAGCCATACTAACCAAAAAGGGAGCCGCCTCATGTTCACACACGGCCTCGCACTAACACGCAGGCAAGGTCGGATACCGATGCGCACTACTATTTTTCCGCAGGTTACGAGCACAAGGATACAAGAGCTACCCAGAAGTTAACCATTTCACGTTTCTATTATAATTTCCACTCATATTTCATGCCGATGTCTCACAATAATATTAACTTGTGATACCCGTGAAACTGGAAGACTTCCGCAATGGCCTCATTCGGTATTAAGATCTTTCCTAATCAATGCTAACTTTGTGCATATTATAAACCACAACGTGTCTTATTCCAGTCAAGAAGAGACTATTACCCCTGCGTTTATTGAACGTATCCCTATTTCTAACGGTTACGGTATTTTTAGTTTTCGTTTTGTGGGTATTATATTTTGGTCTGAATCGCGATATGGAAGAGGAAGCGGGTATGTTGCGACTTATATTGAAGAACATGAATGACAAGCAAACTCGTCTTGAAGCAGTCAAAAAGCCACAGGTTTGTAATTATGTGCCGAGGACGTCAGGAAGGGCTTCCCAGTCGGCGTAGGCAACAGAATTTTTAGAGAAACTCTCAAGAACTATGAATCGTTCGAATAACGATGACTTTGAATGATTAGACGGCGATTGTACATGGAAATCAGCGTTGCGCCAAAATTGGCACACCATGAAGCCCGATTGTTGAAATGTTCCTTGTCCACTTTGCGTAGATCCGAAGAAACTTGAGTCGTAGATGTTGATTTTAACCTTAAATAGACTGAATTTGTCTTACTTGGATTTTATTCCAACCAAGTATCCGTTCGCAACGAAATCAACATTCCAAGATAGTTCGTAGACATTACATGATAATAAACAAGTCAGACTTGCTCAATTGAATGTATTAGGAGTGATTATCTTTCCTAACTTTTAGAATGCATGCGACTACAGTCATCCCTCTGTTACTTTATAACCTCGGTGGACAGCATACCCTATAAAGTACCGGGGGGTATTAAGTTGTAGAAAATCACTTAAATTTAATAAAAAAAACGCGGTGCCCATCGTTTTTTTAATAAAATGCTTTGTTTACCTTTTTAAAATGCTTATTTTACATTTTTTAGTGCATAACGGCGAGCTGGACACCAAGGGAGAGGTATAAAAGGCGCCTTCCCCCCCCAGGCCACCAACATTCTCGCTTTCCCCATCGACTGTAGCAAAGCAAGCACCCCTCCCCCCCCCCACATACCCCAGGAAGCAAAAATCTGGCCAGGCAACACGATCAAAGTCCAATCATCTCAGCCGCCTGTGTGGTAAGCGACAATTGGAAACAGTTTTTTTTCGCCTTTTTCGCCTTAAGAACAGCAAGCGTTTTTAACCACAATTGTCTTTCTAGTGCCTTCCACTTGTTTTCGGTAAAATGACTCTGATTCGTCTCACGAACGACCAGAAACGCGACATCTGTCGTCACAAGGCAACAAACCCGGATATGAGCCAGACGGCGCTAGCTGCTTGGGCAAAGGACAAGTTCAACCTTCCCAAAGCCATCACTCAGGCGACAATCAGCAACATTCTCAAGAAGCGAGCTGAACTTGAGGCTATGGATCCAGCCGAGCTCAGCGCCAAGCGGACCCGGATCGTCCAGCATCCTGTCGTCGAGGAAGATGTGGCATATTGGGTCCTTCAGTGCCAGAGCCGTGGAGTGGCGCTGACCGGTGCGCTCATCCGGCTGAAAGCAAAGACCTTTGCCCAAAGCCTCAACATCCCTGAGAGTGTCATCGAATTTTCTGCCGGCTGGCTCCACAAGTTTCAGCAGCGACACAGGCTGCGTTCGGTCCGCATCCACGGCGAAAGTGCATCTGCAGACAATGATGCCATAGTGGAAGCTCTGCCTGGTTTGCGGACCACCATCGCTAGGTACAGCCTCCGTAATGTTTTTAACATGGATGAAACAGGTATGGAAGTTCTCTCAATATCAAATTCTTTGATTATGGCAAAATAATGCTCACTTTCATGTCCTGCAGGCCTGTTTTACAGCATGTGCCCGGAGAAAACAATCGCACAGCATCAAGTTGAGAGTCTCAAAAAGATAAAGGTACAAAAAATCTTTGCTGATTTGGAGTCTTTACTCCCTGTCTAACATTCCTGTGTTCAGAACCGTTTCACTCTTTCCTTCACGGCAAATGCGGATGGTTCCGAAAAGCTTCCGCCTTTCTTCATCGGGCATGCCGCCAAACCGCGTGTTTTTCAACGCAAGACCGGTGCCCAGTTGGGCTTTTATTACTGCCATAACAAAAAGGCCTGGATGACTGGCGTATTTTTTCAGTAGTGGTTGCTGAAGCTGGAAGCTGACATGAAGGTTTGTTTTGATGCATGCTATGCTGAATTGTCTGTGACATTTTTCCACTCATTACTGTATCTGTTCGTGTACAGAGGAAGAAACGCGAAATCCTTCTCCTTCTTGACAACGCTTCATCGCACACTACCGAGGAACTTCAGCTTGATCACGTAAACGTGGTTTTTCTTCCTCCAAACACAACCTCAAAAATTCAGCCGATGGATGCCGGCATTATTTCTGCATTCAAGCGTCACTACCGCCGCCATCATCTTCAGAACGCACTTGATCGCGACGAGCGGGGAGAGACGGAATTGTATAAGGTGGATCAGCTCACAGCTATGCGTTAGTCAGTGGCAGCTTGGGAGGAGATCACCTCCCAGACAATTGCCAACTGCTTCCGTCATTCTGGGCTCTTAAACCAAGTCGAGCGGCAGGCAGCACAGGAAATACCACAGTCACCTGCGGTGGATCTAGACGAGCAAGCGGTTGGACAGGAACTTCAAGACGCCATCAACCAACTACCCCTTCGTAATCCAATGTCTGTTGAAAACCTCGTTAATCCTATCGTGGAGCGGGAGGCAGCTCAACCTGAGTTGGATGACAGTGAAATCCTGGCTTATGTGCAGGATGCTGAGGAGGAGGAGGAGGAAGAGACTGTGGAGGAAGAGCATACGGTAAAGCTGACAAAGGCTGAAAAGCTTCAGGGTATTGGAATCTTTGCTTCTTTGCTTGATCCTTCCCTTCCTGAGCACCGCAATGCCCTTAAGGTAGCTCGTCAGATGCAACTTGATCTCCGCCACAGTAGCACTGTCCAACGTACCCTTGATTCCTGGATTTCTTGAGATATTTTTTAGTATTTTCTCTCCATTTTCCCTCTTCCCCTTTTTTTGTTCATGAAAAAATTTCCCTCTGCTACTTTATGTTTTGTTAGAAATGTTATAAAGTATTAGGTATAAGGTTTACTCATAGGAACGACAGCGGTGGAAGCCAAAATCCATAAAGTAACAGAAGCTATAAAGTACCGGGGGATAAAGTTTCGGAGGGATGACTGTACCTGTTGAAACTAATTGCGATACTATATCTGTTGTGTAACAAACTTTTAATATAGGTACCTAACTTTAGTGCCTACAGTACAAGGGTCGAAATAAGCATTGCTGAAATGAAAACTATCTTGGTACCTTGTTCCATGAGACCGGTATAATGCACATTTTCAACATTCCTTCTCAATGTGAATTTCACCGTCACATCACTGCAGGCCGATTGCCGCGCGCAACATCTCAAATCTTGGAATAGATAATGTTTTCATTAGTCCATCTTCTATCATATCCTTCGTCGTAACATAGTTAGGCGTTATTAGTTCGTCTTTTAACTTTGTCGTATTAAATTTATTCGGGTATCAACGTGCTTCAACTTCTAACTCCCTTCAAGTCCGTTGAAGTCTTGATTGATGCTTTGTTGTCCACGAAAATCCTCATAGGTAGCCCGATCCTGACTCCAACTTCTTCGAGCAATTCCTTGTAACCCAACAATTCCACTTGTATTTTGATGCTGCAGAATACTTTGTTTCCAGAGTCGGTACTAATACTCCACCTAGTTTCTTGCACATCACTTCCAGTTCACCAGTATCCCGTTGACGGAAATCAAGCCACTTGTAGTTGATTCCCGATCGTCTTTAGCGCTTGTATAATCGGCATCACTGTATCTATCAATCTGGAGAATCTCCTAAGTGTCCTCTGGTTTCACCATACGTAACTTCAGTGATTTGGTGCCTTCTAGATATCTCGTAATACGCTTGACCAAAGTCCAGTCCTTCATTGTTGTGGCAGGTGTTTGTCTTGTAACCTTGTACACTCCAAAGGAAATATATGGTCTTGTGCATCTTGATATCCACAGTAGGCTTCCAACAAGAGATTCAACACTTTGTGGTCACATTTGACGAGCCCTAAATTCACTGATAAAACCCTAAATCCACTGATAAAATCCAAAATCCACTGATAAAACCCTAAATCCACTGATAAAGCCCTAAATCCACTAGTCACGTGATCATGTTCACGTGATCATTCATTTGTGTCTAACCGGCACGAAAATTGGGTGTGGGGAAGACGGAACTGTCCTGAGTTAACTTCCAGATTCCAACCTGGCGAGCGTTCTAGGTTAACATCTTTTCCACGTCTGGTGGGAGCATCCCCGCGTGCTTGCCCGGCACATACCACTTGCGCATCAGATTGAAAAACTCTTCGATCTTGCACTGGCCGGCCTCGTGTATCTCTCCACATGACTTGCACACGAAAAGGCAGTGATCGGTCGGGTGACCGCGTCTTTCGCACTTCTCGCATATCAATTTCTTCCATCAGTCCCCACCGTCATGCTTGCTCGACCCGCAGTGAGAACACTTCTTGCGAGGTCAGTCCGGGTCGGACTTGTTCCCACTCCTTCCCTTTCTATCTGCCTGGTTGGGCGTCGATCTAGTTCTTGGGGCAGGTTCCGTGACGAAAACGTGGCGGTACTGGTCTTCGTCTGACTCCCGACTGGACAGGCCGCTGCTTTCCTCTTCCGATCCAGTGGTATCTTCAGTCACGATCGCCTTAACAACACGGGCCGATCTGGTTAGGGGCCTCTTCACAGGGTCGGTCTGGGTCTTCGATCTGTAGCGACCCGATCCAACAGCGACCTTCTCCCTCATGCTGCGTGAGTGTTGCAGCGTCCGCAACGTCTGATCCACTTCCCCCACATCTTTGAGACGCAGCAGAGTGAGCTGTTCTGCCAGCTCTTGGTCGTCCAGGGTACTGATGTAGTGACCCACGTGTTCCATAGCGGCACCGGTCGGCGGGTTTCCTTCCTTGATCACTATACCAGCGCGAATTGCAGCCACGTTCAGACGTTGTAAGTACTCGATCGGCGTCTCATCGCCCCGCTTCTGCATATGGTGATATTTGCGGGTGGTAGAGAATCCAGAGTTGCAGTACTGCCCCTCAAATTCTGAACATAGCAGATCCAGTCAGATCGGACATCCCGTCCCAACTGTTGGATCCAGTTCGCAGCCGGTCCTTTCAGCAGATCCCGGAAGATCAGACACCGTTCCTTTTTTGGTGTCTGATCCCGTAAGAAAGCAGACTTGACCCGACCAAACCACGACCTGGCTTGCTCCTCATCGGCGTCCTTGCCATTAAAGTCCTTGAGATCCGTGGTCGCAGCCATGCGAATGCGTGGGATCGCAGTAGATCCGAGATCAAAAGCGGTCGTGGAGGCTAGGTTAGCCTTGCGCGTTCTGCCCGCCCCTGCACCGTCTGACCCATGTGGTCATCCGGATCGCCGATCGACTCCATGTCGTAATCTCTATTCTTGCTTGATCGGCGCGGTAGGGCTGGATGCGGCTTGCGTCTTCCTCTGCCAACTGGTTTGCCACCTCGGATAGCCTTGTCCGTTGATGCCACCGATTCCATATCAATATCCCGGCAAATATTGAGATTTTGCCGGGCAGATCGGTCTTGGGCATGCGGGCGCGGAGGCGATCGGCATCGGTATTCCATGAAACGCTCCATCATTGCTTCAAACATGGCTTGGACGTTAGCTTGGTTCATGGGCAACGTGTTGGTATCCTCGTTTGGAGGTATCGAAGCCTGTGGGGGCTCCTGGGGCCCCGACCGGCATGCATCCCCTTGCTGCCGCGCGTCCTTTTATGCCCCCATGGGGCATGGTCCGCCCCCATGGTCATCCGCACAACACCGACCTCCAACTCCGATGAGCTATTAGAGGCAGGTGGAGACTGATACAACGACTTATCGTCGAAGCACACATCTTCGTATGCTGCCGTGGCTTCAGCGGCCTTCAATGCCACGGTGGGAGTTGGGCGGCGAACCGCCCCCACCAACGGCACCAAATGGTCATGGAGGGTCGACATCGACATCTCCAGCCTCCAAGTATCCAGATCGAACAGTTTCTGCACGCTGGAGAGGTTTCGCACTTTCATGTCAACCTCAGCCAACATCGCCAGCAGGTTCTTCACCAATAGCAACGGCCGATCGCTTTGGATCGGCTCGGTGGTGGGTCCGAGAAGGCGATCGGGAATCTGGGGTCTAAAATTCACATGACCTCGTCTTCATGACTAAATCTCTTCAACTCGTGGATGTAATACATCCTGGTCATGTCTTCTTCCTTGATAACCCCATCCCCGACCTGCGACTTTTCTTCCAAGTCGTCTTCCTCGGACGGCATTCTGAGCCTCTGCTTGGGGACCTTGGGAGGGTGGATTGGATCGTTCCGATCTGCCTACAAGTCGTTTTCATCTTTCATCTTTTATAAAAACATTCATTCAAATACATAGGATCAGGACAAAAGTCCTGATCCTTTCCGGAACTAAAGCAAAACTTGCTATAGTCCCAATCGGCTCCGGTGGGAGCCTTATGGGGAGGAAAAAACTTATTAATCCCGATCTGGTCCTCCACCCGGCCAGATCGGACATCGCCATCTTTATCGACAAGGAGAACATAAGGCGATAGCCGTTCCTTATGTCCTCTCCAGAACGATTCCACATTTAATTCATTGTAATCAATTCTTCGCGAGATATCATCGCGGTGATATCCACGATCACCAAGTGATCCGGGCGCGCGCACCATTGTGGTGGACTCAAGTTCAAAATCGAACACAGTAGTGTCGAGAACCTGACCACCATCGTGCCCGGCCGTCCAACTTACGGGGGGGGTACCCCGCGAACCTTCGCCCACGATCCGATCCGATCGTCCGCTGCTGGCAGACGACCGGTCATCAGCACAGGACGCCTAGTCCGATTTGTTCTTCATCTCACCTTGTGTACCCGATGGAATGGGCTGGTAACACACCCGGTGGATCGGTGATGGGAATTGACTTGTGGTCTAAATGTGGGGGACCGTGCTGGGTGGTGTACCCTGGGCGGAACTCTTCACCCTGGGTACGGGTAGACCAGTTATACTTGGAGTGAGTATACCCCAAAGGGCAGATCGCTCAACCGATCGTAGAGCCCAACCAATATGAGAATAAAACTCCAGTAATCCAAAAGGGATATCCAAATGAGAACGTGATACACTCCACGAACGATATCTCCACGTAACAATTCAAAATACTTAATAACACGTTCCAAACGTGCGTAAATTGAACTTGGGAAGCCGACCAAAATTTACTCCTGTCGAGGGACTTCCAGCGGGCCAAGTGCGTCTATAACGCGTCCCGGCCGGGTATAATGAGCTGGAGGGGATTTCTCGACCCTCCGCTCCCAAACACTCTGCGGCGTGCAGAGGCGACTGATGTACAGGGCAAAACGACCTCCGGTTGAGTTAAAGGCCCAACAATTAAGACGTAAAACCAAAACGCTCTTAGCAGGCGAAACCAAAAACGAACACCCTAGACCAAAACCAACACTAAACTCCCTACCCCCTATGGTCCCCAATATGTACAAACATGAAAATATGTAGGTACACCAATCTCATGTGACTTACCAAAGTCCGTGTTCTTGACACCTCTTGCACATGATAGGCTTAAAAGCCTCCTCGATTTCCACCAATCCGATCGCCGATAAGCCGATCGGTGTGCTGCTGACCGGAAACGACCAAAATTCTTGGGTCCGCTTCGCCACATAGAATAGGGGATAGTACCCGTCGTTTCGACGAACCGTTTCATTGAAACTTCATTGAAACTACAGTATATCTACATTTACTTTGAAACAAAGAGAAAAGTGTTTATTTTATTTCTGCCAACGACTGCGTGTGCAATCTGAGACATTGACCGCTCCCATGGTTGCGTATATTTAGAACCTCATCCAACGTACCGTTTCGTCATAAACGACTTTGCGCATTAGTCATCGTTCTGCAGACTCAGCTTCCAAAAGGATGGAAATGTTCTCCGGTGATGTCGACCGTGAAAAGTCAACGTACATCTGGCCATGCGAGAACAAGTCCTTTGTTAGGCATTACCCAACCTTGTGCAACGTCTGTCAGTGTGACTTGTTTATCGTCATCGCATAGGCCAAGCGCACAGGAAACCGCTTCCGATGGACCGTGTATGGCATGCTTGATTGATCAGTTTTAAATGCAATGCGCGGGATAAAGCAAATCTACCATACATGACCACCCGTCAAGAGTTCAGCCTCAATCACATGTGCGGAACACCGGCGGGAAATGAGGTGCTGCCGTTACAATGACCGTTCAATGGATCCAGATTCCGAAGGAGGATGATTGGTGGACCAAGCTACAATGCTAGTCGATGCGACGGCCATCTATTTACGTCGATCTGGTTCAAGAACTCTGTTGTGATTTCGTTTGCACCCTCCTCATCGTCATTTGTCTCGGCGCTGAGAAACTCCTGTTCTCCCTGCGGAACCATGGGCAAGACGGCTGTGTTGGTTTCGGCCACATTGTCTTTGGGGGCGGCAAGAATTGCACGGTGGCCAAAGTAGGCTTGTGTGTTCCTTGCATCATCGTCAATTCCATCATAAATCGTGTTGATCAGTCCGTTCAACAGCTATCCCATCCGGTGGATCAGGGCACCTTGGAATCGAAAGCGTACACCCATCCCTGCATAAACCGTTCATCAAACTTTATATTTAGGGACGCGAGCGACAGCGCGCTGTTGTAGGCCCTGATGTTGGTGCGGAACGCCAGGGCAATAGATGTTTGATCCCGTTGCAGACTCCGTAGCGGCTCTGGTGATTATGCCAATCGTGGAACGTTGGCCACCTTGCCACGGTAGCAGCACATGGTGAAAAGTGGGCATACAAGGGTTGATCCAGGACCTTCACGCGCTCCTCAATCCATGTAGCGCGCTGCAGTTGTGGAAACAGACGTTAGTCCGGTTGAGCACAATGAGCATTGAGGCGGAATTTGCCGGGATATCCATACGTGCGAGGGTGGAATTCCGGATCAGCGGCGTGCAAGCGGTCTTCCAGAAGGTTCTGTGCATGCTGAGCACGTCTTGCTTCTGCTTGAGCTCGGAGTCGTTGTTCTTGTTCTTCTTGCGTCTCAACATCACATTGTTGATCACGCCGCTCCCGAGCAAGTCGGATTCGTTGTTCTTGTTGTTCTTCCGTCTCAAGAGCTCGTTGTCGAGCATGAAACTGGCGAGCAGTCAGTTTTGCCGTCAACGCGGACTCTCTGCTTGCGGTGGCATTTGGCCTTTGGGGGATGGGTGGAAACTAGTGCGAAAGCTGGCTGGTTGTGCTGTAACACCGTAGTTAGAGAGGTTATTTATACAAGGCTTATTTGTAATAACCAATGATAGATAGATAAGTGCTTTTTGTAATAACCAATAAAGTCCAATTCAATTAGGTCCGACTTATTGTATGTTTGAATTCAATTAAGTACAAAGCGCAGCGAGGTGGAATTTGCAGGGAACCGCTGACGTGCAAGGGGAAACTCCGGTTCAGCGGCTCGCAAGCGGTCTTCCAGAAGCTGCCGTGCGCGCTGAGCACGTCTTGCCGCTGCCTGAGCTTGGAGTCGTTGTTATTGTTGCTCTTTCGTCTCAACAGCATGTTCTTGAGCACGCCGCTCCTGGGCAAGTTTGATTCGCTGTGAACGCGCACTCTTTGCTTGCTATGGCATTGGGGATTGTTCTTTCGTATCCAGAGAACGTTGTCGAGCACGCTGCTCTCGAGCCAGTTGGTTTATCCGTGAACTCGGAGTCTTTGCTTGCGGTGGAATTGGGGAGCGGAGAACTAATGCGGGAGCAGGCAGGGTGGGCTATATAGGTAAAAGCGCTTTTATTAAATTAAAGTGGAATTCAATTAGGTCCGATTTATAATATAGTTCCAATTCGGTTAGGTACGTGATCGCGGGATCGTGACATGAACTCTTTCTGTTGCAATTCTTACTTTATATAGATAGATCGATATATTCGATTAGGTACGGGAAAGTGAAATCAATTCTCTCTCATGTATAGATAGATCGTAATATTCGATTAGATTGAAGTCCAATGAACTACATGAGGTGATTTCGTCACATTATACTTTCAGAAACCAACCAACTTGGTTTGGCCCGGGTTCGAACCCGGGACCTTCCGGTCCCGCAGTGAGTAGTGAACCACTCGATCACGGTCGGATTCCAATGAAATACATGAGCTATCGCTACAATCACTTAACAATGCAGAACACCCTAAGGCGGAAAGAGGTGCGTGCCGTCTTTAATTTTCGAGTGCACTAACACAATCGATCAAACTCAAGAAAGCCCAATCACATGTCATCATATCACATCGTTGGGTGCGACATATCCTTAAGAAGGCCACAGGTGCCCGAACGGGATGAAGTGCGCTCCAATCGAATATGACCAGCCTCGCCCCAATCTTCACTCCACCAATTGCGGACCTTGAAAGACGTATCATCATAGCCCACGATGAGCACAGTATGATCCACCGCAGAAGTTCCGCAGGTAGACAAGACACCACCAGTGTATTGCTTCCAAGCTGCGTTACCCGCTGCAACCGCTGCGACGACAGGTTGCGACTGAAGGGCTTCGATCAGTTCAGCCTCATTGCCTTTGCTGAGTCTGTTGTATCCAGTAATACCCGTTTCCTTCGTCGAGCAAGTAGCGCTGCATGACTCTGACTCGCCATTTAGTGACGTGTACGGGTAAGACTTTGCTGAGCACAGGCCATTCTGTTGAATGTACTCAAAAGCGTGTAGGGCAGAACCGCCATCACAGCCCATGCTGCGCATATCACATTCTACCACTTGTTGCACGGAGTACTTTTGAATCCTACGCTCATCGCTTCGAATGCATTGCAGAGACTCCACTGCAGCCACAGAAGCAAATGCCCAGCAGGAGCTACAAAGACCTTGAATCTGAACTGAACTCATGCACCGAGAAGTGGACCAGTCCACTGAGTCGATAGTTGTGCCGCCTTGTTCCATACTATAGGCAGAAGCGCGTGACTGGGCCCGCAAGAAACGCGACTCACCCTGGACAGGAATATTCTGTGCAGTGACGTTTGTTGTCGATTCATCTCCACTATCATGAGGAGTAGTCGCACCTGAAACCGGGGTAGTCGGTCTTATTTTCCCTATATGGGGGTTTGGACTCGGAGCAGCTAGGACGGTAATAGCTCTCAAAACTGGAGAATATGATGGAGGGGTAGGAGTTGTAGTCGTCGTATCCTCTCCTGAACCAGAATCGGGAAGAGGACTCAAAGCA
>CM047582.1:14162276-14184240 GCA_026184515.1 Peronosclerospora sorghi | reverse complement strand
GAGTAAGTGCAGTACTGGGCGGTAGTGGGGCAGCAACAACAGTTTGGGCTATCATGTCCGGTGTGATAGGTACGGGATTCTGATTAATTGGAGCGGTAATCGTTGAATCGCCGGTACTAGCAAGAAAGCGAGATTCAGTCTCACGGACGGGAGTAATGCTTGAATCGCTATCAAAAGGATGAATTGAGGTGGGTGGTGCAGCAACAACTGTAATTGCGTTTAACGGTGGGGGATTCGGGGCGGCAAGGACGGTAATTGCATTGAACGGTGTGAGATTCGGGGCAGCAACAATGGTAATGGCATTGAACTGACGTCGTTTCTTTGGAGTGGGCGTAGGGTTGGATGGTATGACTTGAGTAATCATCACGTTGCGAATCCTTAGAGCGAATTCCTTTTTGGTCAGAGCTGAAAGTGGCGTCATTATCGAGAAATTCGCGTTCGGGTTAGCAGCTTGTGCCTCCTGAACATCTTGCATACTTAAGAAGATGCGTTGACGAAGGTCTTCATCTATTTCTTCGGGGCTGAGGTCTTCCGGAAAATCTGGAAGCCATACATTGTCGCTCCAATACATGGCTTTCCATCTTTTCATCTCGACATCGATGTCGTCAATTTCGGCAAGGTAGCGTTCGTAGTCAATTTCGTCGTGCAGCTGACGTGCACCGGCAACAGTCATTGAGACTGCTACAAGGCATGAAGCAATCACGAAGGATTCCTTCATTTTGAATTTGGGGGTTGTTGCGCTTTTACTGCTTGCTGGAGGAATCAAGACTGAACAGAACCCCAGTTTTTCCTCACTCGGGTTCGAGTGGGAATTTTATCATTTGCGCGTCTTTACTCTTAGCTGATATTTTTAGTCCTTAGATCATAATCATCATACAGCCGTTTTTCTCGTTAGTGATAATTTATAGGAATAGCGTACCTTTGTAACGGTACGTATCACAAAATTGTATTTTGTCTGCTTTTGTATGCAGGGGACCAGTTGTAAGATGTTAGAATTAAGAATTATTCTACAAGGATAACTGTACAGACAATATAGAACATTAACTAATGGGTGGTAGACAATTTCGGCTCCGAGTCGTATGATTTGAAAACTCTAAGGTTCAAGCTCATAGAACATACTTTCACGTATAAAAGCTAAGACTAGGGGAGAGGAATGATAAAGGCAATTGGTATCCGTAATTACTACCCTATCCCCCCTCATTTATAGGCGCATCCCCCTCCCGAAAGATCGACTCGATCAAAAAAAATCATCCAGACTTACTGTGTTATGCATAGATCATGAACTGAAGATTATGTTGCGCTTGTTTCTGTGCGGCTAAATCAGGAGAATATCCTACATGCAATTGCAAGCAGCCGGTCTTCGGCAGCGCCCATCACAATGATACCTTCGCAACGCGATAGAGCGTGTCGAGCATCTCCTCGATATCTCCATCAAGCTGATACAGTAGAAACTGTCAGATTTACTACTGTAAAAACTAATAACTTGTCATAATTGATAAAAAGTGTCAATCCCGAGCCAAAAAACTAATAGCTAATAATTAATAGGTTTCGGTCAGTCCCGACCAGTATAAGATTAATAATTCCATATATATTTTCTATGACTTCTACTAAAAGTACTGTGTTATGCTAGTTTAAGTTTTTTCTGGCGAATACTAACGAATGATCCTTCATCATCTGAAGCGTGGCAGGAAATGATGCTGAAGTAGAATCTGCTTGTTGCATCCAGTAAATCTGCAGCTTTACCAACATCTGATTTGCCTCGGCGTCGGAGATCGTTGGAGGTTCTTCACTGTCATCCTCGCCTTCTGGATCTTCTGGAACTCCAAAGTTTTCGTACGTGTTGAGAATCTCCGCAACAATCTCTTCTTCATCCGGAACATAACTGGCTTCCTGCTCGGCGGGATAATTGTGCAGGTTGCGGATGTCCATCGGATTGCTGTACCGAAGCTGGCGTATTTGCTTCTCTAATTCCTGGATGACTTCCTGCGGAGGCTCAACTTCAGCTGCAACAACAGTTTCACTGGAAGACTCAGAACGAATTGAGCAATGTCTGAAGCAGTTTTGAATCGTCTGCGGCTTCACATCGTTCTTCCATGCTGCCATGGCCATGCGAATCCCATCCAGAACGTTGATTTTTTTCGGGATTGGCAACACTGTCCTCAATCCGCTCCAAAATCATCCGGTTGAACCGCCGACGATGATAGGCCTTGAAGTTGCGAATGATGCCAGCATCACAAGGTTGAATCTTCGATGTGGTGTTCGGCGGCAGGTAGACAACTTTTGTGTTGACCAAGGTGACCTGCGCCGGAAGGTTCTTGATGGGGATGTGAGCGCTGGAGTTGTCGAGCAGCAGCAGAACTTTGCGTCCATGCATTCTTTTGTCGAAATCCGTCAGCCAAATTTTGAAAACATTCTGCGTCATCCATGCTTTTGCGTTTGCATGGTATTTGCAGCCGAATGAGTCTCGATTGACATTTTTAAAGCATCGAGGGTTCATTGACTTGCCAATCACCAACAGCGGCAACTTGCCAGAGCCATCGCCGTTGCTGCAGACAACAATCGTGATGCGTTCCTTGTTTTTCTTCCGTCCTTCCAGTTTTTGTGTTGCAAGCGAGTTGTCGTCTTGCATTCGATAAAAAAGGACAGTTCATCCATGTTGTAAATGTCTTTCCATTCATATTGGTCGAGACATTGGCGAAGTTCGGGCAGGCTCTCAGCAAGAAGCGTCATGTTGACGGAGCCGCTTTCTCCGAAGCAGCGGTATGATTGAATCCCATGACGTTTTTTGAAATACTCCAGACAACCATTTGAGAACTCGTACGTTGGTGACGCATCGGGATAAATCCGCCGTAAAAAATGGCGGCTTTCTCAAGAATGAGGTCTCCTGATATGTTGATTTGTGCCTCGTAGAGTTTGACCCACTGGATCAGGGCCTCTTCGACAAGAGGTTAAGTGACGGTGGGTGCGTCTTGATGCTGACATTGGTGTTTTCAACATCAATGCGAAGCAGAGCATCTGACTGCTTCAGCGTGTTTGAGATCGTGCATTGGCTAACTAAGATGTTGTGGGTTTCTTCTAGCCACTTTATCAGCTGACTGTGTGTGGGCTTGGGGTTTGTGCGCTTGTGTTGACAGAGAGCGATGCGGATGGCATCGGTCATTGACTTACGAGGTGGTTTGTTGAATCTAGGAGGCATTGGAATGGCTGGATGAGGGGGAGTGAATGGAGTGAGGAAAAAAGGAAAAAACAGGAGAGAAGTGCCCATTTTATATGCAAAAATCAGGGCAAAATTTCGCTTTTTTGGCCCTTAGTAAATAGATGACATCAGCAGTTTACTACCTATTGCATGATGTCAGCAAAAAACCATACCTGTCATGCAACAGGACTGATCCTGTTACAGGCTTACACTGTAATTGCGAGGAAGCGCGCAATGCAATAGGGCAGGATTAATTGATAACAACTAATCCTATACTAAAAGTAAAGATAAATATTCACTTATTGCTTAGAACGCAAAATTAAGAGTGTTTATAAAATGGGTGGTTAGCGGCTAACAGTATAGTAATTACCTAACTAATATAATAATATCAAGTATTAAACTAACTGTACTATTAGTTAACCTGCATGATTCGGTATTTATACCGAATCGACTTTTCCTTCGTAGATTATAATAACTTATAATCTATTATTTGAATTTCAGACAACGCGTCTAAAATTCAACTGTGATATTCCAACTTGAATATCAATTATGTAATGGCACCCCATTACATCACCCCCCACTTAAGGTGGTTGGCCAATAATAATTCTTATTTTGGCCAATCATGGGTGGCAGTTGTTGGTCGTTCTCATTTACCAACTGATTGACCATCGACTCGATGGTCAAGGCACACGGCGGCGCTCTAAAGAGCGCTGCTGAAAACGTCGAAGGAGCTTCTTCCTCCGCCTCAGCACTAGGTGCTGAGGTGTTGAGTGACAACAGTGAAGCTGCATTAGCAGCGTCAACTACGCAAAGGTCGGAAGACGTACCGTCTTCGACCACAGATGCTGCTAAGGTGGCATCTGGCAAGAAACAGGGAGATGTTGCTAATGCAACATCTCGCACGATGGCAACTTTCGAATGGCGTGTTGCCAAGAGGGCCATGTTCGGGAGTTCTGACTCCGAACAAAGTGATGGGGATACAGCTGTCCCCACTAAAGGATCTAGCGAGTCGAAACTCGCTAGGTGCTCATCGCCTAACAGCGATGATGACTCTGGTGTCGCTGTCTGCTATGACAGCGACAATGATCATCACAGGTGGTTGCAGGAGCGCAGATCCCCACCTGGACCAAGTACTTCTCCACTTCGGGGTGATTTAACCCCGGCGCGTGGTGTTGAAGCAGACGGTGCTCCGCCTGCTAAAAGATCTCGAACAGAAGCGGCGCGTGCCGCTTCTAAAGCGTATCATCGTACGGAACCACATGTTCCGTACAAAGTGGGGTTTTGGACCCCTGGCTGGGCTATTGCCCCCAACAGTGGCGGTCACCGTAAACAGGACTGACAGTATGCGTTTATCGATATCAACGTGCTGGATGACTGCGAAGACATCCAGTCACGTCGATTCGATCGAAGTACAGACGATAGACGTCTGTAATTTATTGACCTCTTTTTCCAGGTTCGATATTATTCGAGCCGGAAAGGGTCAAGGAGGAACAGGGACGATAAAGACGACCTGACTCAGAGTTGAAATGCTTTTGTTGACAACTACAACAAAAGCCCAGGTGATTACGTGAATAAAGTTCACGTAATGCGCGAGCGCTTTTTAAAGCACTCACGAACAGGCAAAATGGAATACATCCATTATTCTTGCATCAAAGAAGGGTTGAACTGTGGTGTCCCTTCTCACCTCGTTTGCCCGCGGTGTACGCAGGGCGCTCCTCGTCTGTAAGAGGGGGAGTTGCGGGGGTACGATGGTTTTTCCGTACCCGCCGAAATTCAGGGTTTAATTGATACCCTGAATTCATCAACACCTACTATTGATGCTACTTCGCATTATGAGTTTGAGACTTCTTCTCAAACTCAGTCAAAAGGTCTGGGGCGTCGGCCCTCAGAACCTCAATCGGCTCCCAAGAGTCAACTCTTGGGGATATCCCAGCCAGCGTACCAAGTACTGGGTACGCTGCCCCTTCTTCGAAGGCACCGAGCGCTTCGAGATCAAGCGCTCGAGGATATATCGATCATTCCCCTGATTATCAATCAGGGGCGGCGGAGGTTAAGAATTCCCTCGCCGTTGTTGTTGCGGAGCATGGTTCTTTTCTCCGCAAGCTCGAGGAGGGTTGTTCCTCCTTGAGCAGCGATATCTCTCACTCTGTGAAGACATATCGGTCTCTTCGCGAGAATGTCCGCGACATCCTCGGGGCGCACACTGCCCTTCAGCAGAATAATGATCTTCTGTACATCGAGATTTCCCGCTGTAAGGAAGAGCTCGATCGGCACAAGGTTGATCTTGAGCAGTCGAAGGCGGAGGTAATGACTCTCCGCTCTGCTCATCAACGGCTGGAAGCCGATTACAAGTCTCTCTCGGGAGACTTGGAGAAGCACGGTATCTTCCGTGGTTCTGTGTCTCGTCGTAAGACGAAGACGAATGATACGGTTTGAGCCGCCCAACATAGAATGCTGGGTGGAGCCGCATTGCTGTGGGAATGTCTAAGGTATAGGCATTCCCCCGAATCTCTTGGACCTTGAAAGGTCCAATGTACTTAGGAAGCAACTTCCGTGTAGGGAAGTTGCTTATTGCGTGTATAGGCAAATTAGTAGTACTTAGTAATACCAATTCGCCTTTCAGAAAGGAGTTTTTGTTCTTCCTTCCTTGCTTGTCTGCATTTTGCTTTTGCTTATCAAAAGCAGAGGCAAGTGCATCTTTTATATAGCGTATTACAGATTGGCGCTGTAATACGAATTCATCTACTGCTTTATCAGAAGTAGGTGGGTTGACCTCATTGTCTGCAGCCATTGCTGCAGACACATATTCATCATATGCAGCTTCAGTTTCATTTGAAGCTTCTTCCGCTTCTACTGTACTTTCACTACAAGGGCCATCGTTTTGTTCACAAGTTTCAGTTGAAACTTGCGCATTAACTCGCTCAAAATTTGAGCGGGTCCCTCCCCCACTTAGATTGGGCGTACCGCCAAGTAAATCTGGGGTTCGCGGATGCCTTAAGGCATTCACGTAGAACGGTGTATGCTTAGTTGAAGCATGCACCGAATTGTTAAACCCGAATTAAGTGAGTGGCAGATAGTCACTTCACTGTTCAAAGGCATGTGCGTATGATCGCAACATGTATCCGAGAACGCGGTTAACCCGTTCCGTCTACACATCCGTTTCCGGATGGTCCGCAGTTGACATCTTCAACTGGGTTCCCAACAATGAGAACGTTTCTTGCCAGAAACGTCCTGTAAATCTCGGATCTCGACCCGAGACAATATCTTCCGCCATTCCGTGCAAACGGAATACCGTATCAACGAATATCCGCGCTGTTTGAGAGCGGCGGTTACGTTCGCTGATACTGCAGTAAGATGTACCATCTTACTGAAACGGTCTACAAAGACCACTATTCCGGTCTTCCGACTATTGTCGGGTGGAAGACCGAATAGGAAGTCCATTGAAATGGACTTCCAACACTCTGTCGGAACCGGCAGAGATTGCAGCGGAGCCTGTGCAGACTGCGCAGGCTTAACGCGCTGGCAAATCTCGCAAGCGCGTACGTATTTCCGTACCCACTTGTACTGGTTTCGCCAGTAAAAGTCACGTGCGAGAAGCGTATGTCTTCTCTCGACCTTGATGCCCCGAAATCGGTGCATCATGATACTCAAACATAATTTGATGTTTGAGATCATCGTCGTTTGGAACGACGATGCGACTTTAATCTTTTTGGTCTGTGCTGTAAAATAGCAGACCATCGTTCAGTCGATATCGATGCACGCAAGCGCGGAGGAACTGGGAGTTCGTCGCGCTTCTCACTTGATTGTTTACTTAATCAATCAATCAACAGACGTGTCTCCTCGTCTGTTTTGTACGCCTCGCGTACTTGTCGTATAATTGACGACGACAAAGCAGTGCAACGGATCGCATTTGCACTGGCACCTTCGGTTACGGACGGTTTCGTCTCGTAATCGGGCCTTCGTGATAGCGCATACGCTATCACGTTCAACTTTCCGGGTTTGTATTCAACCGTAAAGTTGTACTCAGCAAAGAATGACAGCCATCGAGCCATTCTTTGAGAAATGTGTGGTGAATTCACTACCGTGCGTAGCGACGTATGGTCCGTGTAAACCACAAACGGTCTATCTACCAAGAGATAGATCCGAAACTTGGCCAGTGCATACTTCATGGCGAGGAGTTCCTTGTCATGCACTGGATAGTTGCGCTCGTCTGGCGCAACTGACGCGATTGATAGCATATTACGCGATCACGATCATCGTGATCACGCTGCATCAAAGCACAGCCGATAGCGAAATCACTCGCGTCGCAAACGACGTGGAACGGACGCTCGTTATCGGCTATAGCCAAGACAGGCGCTTCAGTCATGCTTTGCTTGACTGCATCAAAAGCATCTTGGCATTCGGTATCCCAATGCCATTCGACATCTTTCTTAAGTAATTGAGAAAGAGGTCGTATTACCCAGCATTGTTGCACGAATACTTGTGCAAATATGTTGCCAACCCAAGGAACTTTCGAAGTTCCTTAACGTTGTTTGGCGTAGGCCATTCAACGATCACCCTGATCTTTTTTGGATCAGGAAGCACCCCGTTCCTGCCCACAAAGCATCCAAGAACGGGTATCTCAGGTGCACCAAAGGTGCACTTCTTTAGATTTGCATAGAGCTTATGCTTACGCATAAGCTCTAACACTCGACGTAGATGTTCCCTATGGACATCTACATCGCTTTTATCTTGTTCACCCTTACTATGGATGAACACGTCATGGAAATAACTCGGTGCGAATTCTCGCACCGGGCGTAATAGATGCGTTACGCATCTTTTAAACGTAGCAGGGGCATTTCGAATCCCCTGCGGCATAACAAGCCACTCCCAAAGCATGCCGCTTGGGGTGCTTACCGCCGTGAGAGGGATATCCTTCTCACGCATTAGGATTTGATAAAATCCATCTCTTAGATCGAGATCACTAAAGATGGTGCTCCCGCACATGCCATCTATGATGACATCTTTTCGCGGTATCGGCGTCTGTGCCGGTACCGTCGCTGCGTTCAGCTTGTTGTAAGCGTGAACGATTCTCCACCCACCTGTGGACTTTTTCACACAAAAGGTGGTGGTAGAGTGCGGTGAGATAGACTCCCGCACTTGGCCTGATTTACGACGACCTTCGAAAAACTCGTCGATCGCTTTTACCTGATCACGCGGCAACGGCCATTGCCGCGTAGCACAATACTTCGTGCCTGGCACGAGGTCAATCTCATGACGAGTTCCCTTATCCTTAGGGAGCTCGCTAGGTACTTCTTCTGGGAATACGTCAGCGTATTCCCGAAGTACCTCATAAAATGGGGAGTTCGCTTTAAGCGACTCCCAGCTCTGCGCTTCAAAGCGATGAACTTTGGTTTGATCATTGGGAACCTCTTTTCCCAATGTTTTCCACTTGTAATGTGGACATTCGTTCACGAATATTCACTACATCATCTGTTGCAACGGTGATACAGATCTGTTCGATCTGATCATCGTGCAAGTTCTTCATAAACTTCTTCCAGCTTAGCGCTGGAAGAGCCATAACCTCCGAACCTTCTTTCGGAGGGTGTTCCATCAACAGAGACTGGGTAGCTAATCCGGTCTCCGTTTGCGTCAAGACGTTGATCGTCTCGACGTAACTGTCCATGCAATCAGACGCACTCGTCTGATTGACTGCTACACGGTGATTACGATTCACCGTGTGCGAATACTCATCATCATGGTGGCCACTGCCTACCATGGAATTTTCTTGGCGATCAGATGTGCTCGTCTGATCGGCCGCCTGTTCTGCAACACGGTGGTCTTTATCACCCGTGTGCATGGATAACGCAACGTGGTGGGCACTGGCCACCACGGAGTTGTGCTCACAATTGCACTCGATCGTGAGTTCACTCTCATCAACACGGAATTCTTTCGTCGTGTTGGAACCTTCGGTCACACAGTGGGTGTTTCCCACTTTGGATACTATTTCATTCTCACGTGGGTGTTTTCCACCGTGGATATCACTTCATTCTCACGGTGGGTGTTTCCCAACGTGGATATCACTTCATTCTCACGGTGGTCTTTATCACCTGAGGAATGTTTCTCTCCAACACGCAACGACTCTTCTGTTGCGTGTGGTAGTCCGTCTGTACTCTCACCAGCGGAGGTACCTTCCGCTGATCGTTTCATAACAGACCTGGTGGTGCCATCGCTATCCACCAGACTGTCCGACGCTGCGGTTTTATCTTCTGATACAGCCGGATTACACACAGGGTGATCAGATCCTGTGGGTCCGCCGCAGTCGATCGATAGGTTAACCAGTCGATCGAAGGTTTAAACTTGGACATCCATGGGATTCCAAGTATCACATCGAACTTGTCATCTAAATCGAGGACGATGAATTCATCCTCGAATGACAGTTCATTCAACTCGAAGCGTGTTTTAATCACACGCTTTGGAATAGTCACGGTTGCACCTGTTGCTAACCGGACTGACAAAATTCTTCGTGGGGTTTCTACCTCCACGAAGCTCAACAGCGTTAGAGTTCTAACGAAATTGTTTGAAGCTCCTGTGTCAAACAAAGCTCGCATGGGGATATCGCCCCCGTGCGGCTTAACCTCCAGGGTGATAAGAGGCTTATCATCACCCTGCACTTTTTGACAGGACATAGTCCCGTCTGGGGCTATTACCCTTACATGCCCTATGTCGGCATGTGGGATAACATTCCCAGTAGGGCGCCCCTCCCCTACTGGTGATTTACGCTTTTTGCACCAACAGTGTTGATGTCCCTGTTGGTGTCGCCGTGCAGCGGACGGTTCCATCCGCTGACTGCGTGGCACCGTACGCGGTGCCATACACGCATGGGCAAAATGCCTCATTTTCGCGCATCGATTGCAGCGAATATTCTTCTTAAATTTCGGTTGCTTCGTGTTCGAAGCAACCGCAACCTAAAGGTTCATCGGCTCTGGACCTCCACCGCCCATGCTCTGGCGCGGGTGGCTGTTTCTTGAGACGAAGTGTGAGCTTTTTCTGTCTGACTGCTGATTATTGACATGCCGTTGCGGCATGTCAAAAGCGAAGGGCTGTTGAGACCTTCGGCTGTACCCAGCATACGATGACGCTGATCGCATGCTGAACTCGTCACGGATGCTCATATCAATGGCATCCCTTAGAGTCTCTGGAGGGTGCCGGTAGAGACTCTGTTTGACGGGACCATCATTGAGTCCCTTCATGAATCCAGTGGCCTGCATAGCAGGGGGCACCGGCTCATACACAATATTTTACAGCAAATATTGCGTCTTCTGAGCGTAAGCTTGAAGTTCAAGCTTACCTTGCCGGAGTTCCATGAACTCCTGCCGACTACTTAGCTCCATTTCTGGATCTTCAAAGTTGAGCTTTAGCTCAGCTTTTAATTCCGGAAAGTCAGGAACGCAGAGTCATCAGTGGCTCTGCGACTCATCGCCCATGCCCTGGATCTGCCGCCCAGACATGTTGTGGCGAAGTACGCCTGTTGACGCTCGTCAACAATATTTTGCGCAGAGATGGTATCTTCCACCTCTGCGAACCATCTACGAAGGGGCTCGCCCCCTTCGCCGGTAAATGGCGGTACTCGCGCCTTTACCACTTCAACGCTATGCGTTGCAGATGCAGATGCGGTCCGCGCTGCCTCTTGCGCGGGCCGTTCTGACTTTTCTAGGTGGTTTCGCCTAAAGCGATTCACCACCTGTATCACTTCCTCCGGGGACTTATTCTTGAGGAAGGTAATGATGTCGGTCCCCATAGACCGAACCATTTCCACCGTCGCGTCTTTACTACGCGACGAGAAGTCAGGGAAGTGTTTATTCACCACTTCCAGCGTTCTCTCTCGCTTGGCAGGCGTCATGTCTCGCGACATGATGCCGAGCGGCTCTTAATCTTCGCTCCGCTAGTTGACTAGCGGAACGGAACTGTGGTCGTTAAGACGGACCACAAAGTGCTACCAGGTGTAACAGGACTGATCCTGTTACAGGCTTACACTGTAATTGCGAGGAAGCGCGCAATGCAATAGGGCAGGATTAGTTGATAACAACTAATCCTATACTAAAAGTAAATATATAAATATTTACTTATGGCTTAGAACGCAAAATTAAGAGTGTTTATTTAATGGGTGGTTTAGAGGCTAATAGTATAGTAACTACCTAATTAATATAATAATATCAAGTATTCAACTAACTGTACTATTAGTTAACCTGCAAGATTCGGTATTTATACCGAATCGACTTTTCCTTCGTAGATTATAATAACTTATAATCTCTTATTTAAATTTCAGACAACGCGTCTGAAATTAAACCGTGATATTCCAACTTGAATATCAATTATGTAATGGCAACCCATTACATGTCAGATTTAATAACCTGTTAGAATTAATAACTTAGGGGTGGTCCGGAGACTATTAAATTTGACAGGTTCTACTGTAGCATTCCAGCACTGCTACGACTTTTTCATTGTCACTTAGAATCAAATCTTACAGCCGTGTCTACGAGTGGCTCGGCCCGCTTTCTGCCCGGTTCCACGCGACAATTGATTCTAGACGCGACGCGGTCCATACCCATCACCCCCGACAGTCTCGTGAGCCCCCAGCCGCAACACGAACCGGACACGACGTTTCTGGACAACCGCAAGCGTCCGTCCATGTTTCGGACGATCTCGTCGTACGACGACACCCCGGTGCGGACGGTCTGGCGGGACACCGGTGTGCTCGCCAAGTGTTGCGTCGTCTTTAAGAGCCTTGTGTGGCGGCCCGCCTTCCCGCGGCCTGTCGCTTCTCGTCGCGAGCAAACGGGACCCGTGGACGACGACGGCGGGACCGAGCCCTTGTGTCCTCCGTCGTCAACTTCTTTTTCGCATGGGGACGCTCGAGATGCCGGACCAGGACGCGACGCTCCATTGTGTCGGGACAGTCTTGAGCTCCCACCTCGCCGCCGCCTCGTCCCGTCCGCCCGTCCACCTTTTGCCGTGTTTGTGTCCCCACGTGCGTCCAGTTCGTCGTCGTCGTCCACCTTGTCCGACCAGGCCGGCCCGACCTCGGTCCGCGAGCTAGCGGCCTTTATAAAGCGAATCTTGAAGATCGCCAAGACGGACTCCGACTGTATCATCATGACGCTTGTGTGCGTCGAGCGGCTCCTCACCGCGACGCGCGGTCGCTTGGAAATCCAGCGCGCGACGTGGCTCCGCATGGTCTTTTCTTACCGCAAATGGGGGTAAAACGCTACTTTTGGATCGCTCGCGATCGAATAGTTTTGGTTTACCTGAAAAACGAGGTAGGTCGCTGGTCTTGTGGGTGAAAAGAGCCTCTCGAGGCGGCCACCTCGAACTTGACGTGAAGCTTAATGGAAGCTAGCATAATTATCAATTACTTATCTCATGTTTTTACCAAAAAGAATAAACCACTTGTTTAATATAGTACCTGTATGCTGGATTCGAGGCCCGTGGAAGTGAGAAGTTGAATACGGGTAGTAATTTGGGGGGGATATGCCTATAATTGAAGCGGGGATACGGGTAGTAATTGGGGGGGATACGGATATCAATTGCCATGATAAATCCACAGGCGAGAAATGATAAATATACTGAAGTGACGAGCCCAAAATTCACTGATAAAACCCAAAATTCACTGATAAGAAACTAAATTCACTGATAAAACCCAAAATTCACTGATCACGTGATCATTCTTGTTACCCATCAAACGAAGACGACTAATCCCCCCATCGGGAAAAATCTCAAACTTTACAAAATTGACCCCATTTGGTATCCAATTTACATTTCCATCTACGAAGGAAAAGTAGTGTTGTTTGTGTGCGATTAGTTTCACACGAGTCAGCACCACTTCCCATTTAATTCCAGTTTCTTTCGATGACTTATCATCATGATAGAGGTCACCAAAGTATCGCGTGCCATAAATTATACAACTTTCAGGGAAGTTGCCTTTGAAATGGTTAGTGTCCACTTCGACCTGGTGGATGACGCCTAAATGTCCCAGCTTGAGCACAACCCAATCTTTACCAGGTTCCTCCAGTAGACCCGTGCTAGGATTTGAAGTCAAAATTGTAGGAAGAGTCACCTTGCGAGCAGTTCCCCATCCTCCATCCATCTTTCGATTCGTCCTGGTGCTAATAAATTGCGGGGATGGCCATAGTGAGCATCACTGTAGCCAATCACTTGTCCTCCGTGCGCAATACTCACAATACATTCATTTCTGAGCTCTTAATATGCATCCAATCAATCACCACTTCTCCAAACACACGCAAACGTGCGATTCCATCCGGGAGAATATTCAGTCGAATATGCATCCAAGGCCCTCTCTTACATCGCGCAACTCTTATCAGATTGTGACGGGTTTCAGGGTATCCAGCCAGCTCCTAGATTTGTGACCGAAACGATCTCCGTCCATTCGAGTGACTTAAGCCGCTCCACCAACTTGATTTCTTTGGACGTGTCGTTCGTCCCCATTTTACGATCTCTTGTGGCTACAGCCGTTAGACCTTGAAACGCAATTTCTGCGTCGGCGTCATAGTTCTGTGCAAACTCTGCGGCTTGAATAGAGAGACGTGAGGGTAATTGCCCATAAAGAAAGCAGTGTCCGCGTCAATGACATCCACGGCACCACGCATTCCTAACGCCAGTATGCACCAGTCATGACCAGGTGTTCATTGACGCCGAGACTCCCATCCGTCCATCCACTTGCCAAAATTCGTGAATCTATCGGCGATAAAGACCGGATATCCAGGAAGCAGTAGCCGACTCGCAGGCGCGAACCACTCGTACGTGGCGAACAGCACACGGGCCCCGTAGGTAGAACTAGCCAAACCGATCATGTTCTCTGTTTTTTCTGGCGCCGATGCTTGCATAGTAGTAAATTAGAGCTATCGTAAAAGTCGTCCCCAGGCGAAGAAATGTAATGTCGCTCGGTCAAGGATGATCACGTGATCATGATCACGTGATCAGTGGATTTTGGATTTTATCAGTGGAATTACCTTGGTACATTGTGCCATTTATTTAAACCGGTACAATGTGGATATTTTCAACATGAACATTTATAACTTCTTATTGACGTTACAAATTGCGGATGTTGGGCCAAATAACATTCCTCTATTAGAATTGGTATGTCTATTCTTCGATGTTGTCGTAGAGCAACGACACGTTGACGGCGTTTGGTAGCAGTTTTAAACCATAGGAGATAGTGTTCCTCCGAGCAAGGCCATTGAAGAAATTGTGGAGACGTAAAATGGCTGGCCTTTGCAAAGATTATATTGCGTTCATGCTGACATAATAAGGGGGTGTCAAAGTTACCATAACAGGGGTGGATAAAAAGATTTTAGATCGGCACCCGATAGCGTTTTATCAGGGGTATCAAAGTTCGCCCCCCCCTCGAGTTAAAAATGATTTATCGAACGTTTGAAACCCGTTTATAATTTTAGGGAGTTGATATATTCACTCACTTTTCGGTTAAATTCACTCAGTTGCTATTCACTCACTCTTTTGGTTAAATTCAGTCACCTGAGGGTACATTGCTTTAACACCGTTAACGCGGTGCTGGTACACTACGTGAATATCACTGGTACATTGCTCGAATTCTGGCAATAAGCCGCAATGGCACGCATCGCAGCATGGCGCATGCCGCTTCCCATGCCAGAATTCGGTGCGAACAGACATGGAGGCAACCATGGTGCGTCGGATTAAAGCATTGGTGTGACTATTTCCCCTGAAGTATATGATTTGTACCCATGTCCTTCGAACCCATCACATTCTCCTCATTGCCCAACTATTACCGTTTGTCCTTTCGTTACAACGTTTAAAGAAGCGTTTTGTTTAAACAGCTGTACGTCGTGAACGTAGCTTCTTGAACAGCCAATTTTGCCTTATTGGCATGGAGTTTCAACCAGGGAGTTGTTTTCAATTAGTGAATATATCAACTTCCTCTATAAATTATATTTGGTGACGAAGCACCACTCGCTCTGGAAGAAGACATCCATGAGCGTGCGTTTTGATTTAATGTTGAATTAGATTTCTTTTTGAGTACATGTACCTACATAAAAGATTGTGTGTCTCGATTGAAAGCGAAGACATTCAGTGAAAGAGGGTTGTGTGTGTTTGTCTAAACGGTTTAAATGTCGTAACTGTGAGTAACTTAGATGAAACATTTTATACTCAAGTTTAGTCGGTGCGTATACGCACGGTGCGGCTAGCGCATAGAGGAAGACTCTTCATTAACGCGGTATCTACCGCTACTTAGCCGATACGCCCTTATAAAGGGCTTAGTAGGAGAGCTCTCCTACTCGGGGCCAAGATTCCCGGGTTGGTTTACTACTTAGCCTTAACGGCTGTGTACCCTTTACGGGGTGTAAGTAAAGGGAGGGCTCCCTCTTACCTACGACACTCACTGCACGCGCGACCGGTCGAGGTCGCGCGTCTGCACTTTAGAGTGAAATGTAAACTGAATATATTTAATATGTAATTAGCCTAAATTAATTTAAACTTATATAAACTATATGTAATACTAAGTAGAATATAACCAACTCGTACCTAGCTAAAATGTAATGTACACACCTGTACCGACACGTGGATGGCTGACACACCACCACCCAAGGGCTCATGCCCTCATTGGTTAAAATAACCAAAGGTTCGAAACCTTTCAAACCGGTCAATACTGACCTCAACCGTAGTGTACTCATGTACACCAACACTAAATGTAACTCAAATGTAACCCCGTTACATCCTCCCCCATCAAGACTATTGCTTACGTAATAAACAAAATTTTGTTGGAGAACTCCAACGCCAGTTCCTCTGGCCCTCCATATGCACACCTTCAGTGGTGCTATGGCGTCTCCTCTAGAAGAGGTAGACTACTCCGAGAACTCGGAGG
The DNA here is from genome assembly GCA_026184515.1 of Peronosclerospora sorghi. Lineage (NCBI taxonomy): Eukaryota > Oomycota > Peronosporomycetes > Peronosporales > Peronosporaceae > Peronosclerospora > Peronosclerospora sorghi. The sequence continues at coordinate 14,168,146 of CM047582.1, read as the reverse complement.
TGGATGCCCTTGGGGATACCTCCCCAACGGTTAACCGCTCCGACAGCGCCGAACGGCGTTGTCGGCAGCCTAATCCGTTCCCCACACGTGGGGAAAATGCACTTACCAGTGCGCAACCCCTGCCCATATCGGATGATACATCCGAATCGCCAAAGGCGATCGTCACTAATGAGCTGGACGCAGCTCAAGACAACTAACTTGCCGCACAGGCACTAAGGGGCTGCGTTACGCGCCCCCAAACGCCTGTCAAGGGCGGCTTATAATTTTGATGGTCCTCGTGACCTTCCAAGGTGGGCCAGGCGTTTGGTAAGGACTGGTTTAGCGTCCTATACCCCTGGCCCCGCGGCTGAACAGCCGTATCAACGCGAACGCCGTGAGAAACTCCGGCAACAACTGCTTACACAAAAGCAGTTCACTAGCGTCTCATACCGAGAGCGCTTAGAAAGGCAGGCACAGGGTGCCCCTGTTGAGAACCTCCGCGAGGTTCCTTTCGTTCTTTCTCCGGGAGAAAGTGCTGATGGTGCAGAGAAGAAGTTCCGCGCTTGGGCGAAAGGGGAGAAGCTTCTCCCCATCTTCAATGAGCTGCACGACAGCTATTCCCGTCGAGACATTTGGGTGGAGAGGGCGTTGCGCCTGGCATTTTCCAGAGACAAAGCGATGGAGTTATTACATGCTCCATATCGCACGCGATACGCCAGCGTCCCTGTCTCCACCATGGTGCCAGAGGACAGTGTGAGCGTCACATCTGCCTCCGGAGAACTCCCACTTAATGGGAGTGAAGGGGCTTCTCATGCCCCTCTGGTCGTTGACCTACAGCGGGATTCTCCCGCTCGAAAGCGTCAACGACGTCGCGGCAATCCTGCCGTAGGGGAGTCTCAAACTTCCACGAACTCTGTGAGTGTGGTCTGTGAGTGTGGTTCACCAGATACTGGGTTTGACCCCGATGATGGCGTCACGCCATCAGCCGCTCCACATGAAAGTGTGGAGTAACCTCCGCATCAAGCATTGGGGGAGGAGGTCGCGCAATTGCGACGTGAGATTCGCGAGCGCTGTGATCGACACAGCCATCGCATCCATGATCTCCACGAGGGGATCCGCGATGAGCGGGATGCCACTGATAGCTTCGAGAGGCGGCTTGCCTCTCTCGAGACAACCGTTGCGGAGCTTCGTGGTCGCATTTTAGCCCTTTCGGGCTTCCTTCGCCCTGCCGTGCCTTACGGCTCTTACGGCTATCCGCCTTTCCAACCTCCTCCAGGAGGGGGCCCGCCTCCGGGTCCTGGTATGGCTTAAGTATACCCACATAGAAGGTTGGATGCGTACGCATCATCTTCGGGATGTCCAAGGTATACGATAAGCCCTTTCGGGATAGTACCTTAAAGGGCCCCACAAACCTGGGGCGCAATTTATTGCGCAACACGTTGGGAACTGCATGTGTAGGGAGATTTTTAGCGTTTAATAAAACACTTTCTCCTACTTTTTATACCTCTTCGTTACGTCGCCCTTTGCGGTCAGCTTTCTCCTTCTGCTTGTCCTGGCTTTCCGCCACGGCATCGCAGACGTGTCGTAAGACACTAAGGCGCGTCTATAAAAACTTATCGATGTGCTTTCGCACAGATACAGGGCTGACATCCGGGAATCCTCCACCCTCAAGCCCTGGGTCACACACACGTGGCGTCAACGGAACCCTAGGATTACTAATCCGTTCACGTAAAACGGGGTAAACCCCGTAGATGCATGGAATTGTTTATAGCAAATTCGGCCATAGGAAGCATCTCAATCCAACTCTTTATAGAATCCGGACGTAAACTCCGGAGAATATCCTCCACAACGCGATTAACGCGTTCCTTCTGACCGTCCGTCTGCGGATGATCCGCAGTGGACATGAGCAGCTTGGTGCCTAGCAACTTAAACAACGCTCCCCAGAACTGCCCCGTAAAACTGGGATCCCGGTTCGACAGAACGGAATCGGGTAGACCATGCTGTCGAAAGACACGGTCTAGGAACACTTTCGCTGTTCCTTGTCGATCAATGGACTCTGGCACCGCCACCAGGTGATTCATCTTGCTCAAACGGTCTACAAAGACCAATATGCCGGTGTTACCGGCCTTATCCTTCGGAAAACCGAAGATAAAATCCATGCTAGTGGATTTCCAACACTCCGTTGGAACCGACAAGCTCGCCAAAGGCGCAGCTGAACTTGCAGAGGGTTAAACCCTTTGACACGTCTCACAGGTGCGTATATACGCACCGACCGACTTATACATGTTGGGCCACCAATACAAAGAGCTTAAAGCGCTGTAGGTCTTATCCCGACCTAAATGACCCCCGGTAGGGGCGTCATGTGCCTCAAATAGTACTCTATACATCAGTTCCTCATAATGAGGAACTACCACCCGCGGAGTGTCCTCCGCGCTCGTGCTATAATATAGCAAACCGTCACAGTACCTGTAACGGTGTAAACGAGCTTTGGCTCGACTTGACAGGGTTTGCTCAGACGAACCAAGTCCCTTTCCACCCAACGCGCTGATAAGCGCCGTACAATGTGGTTCTTTCTCATACGCCTGGAGTATGAGATCCACCACAGACGTGGTGACGAATGTCTCGTGAGCGAGCTCGTAATCGGGACGACGCTACAACGCGTCTGCAATCACGTTCTGCTTGCCAGGTTTTACTTAACCTCAAAGTTGTATTCCGCAAAGAAGGAGAGCCAACGGGCCATCCGTTGCGAGAGATGAGGCGACTTTGTCGCTTTCCGTAAGGACGCGTGGTCAGTATAAACCACGAACGGCTTAGAGCCGAGTAGGTGCACCCTAAATTTGACAAGAGCATACTTCATTGCAAGTATCTCCTTGTCATGAACGGGATAATTCCGTTCCGCAGCTTTAAGCTGCCTCGACTCAAACGCAATCACGCGTTCCCTTCCTGCATCGTCTGCTTGTAACAAGCACATCCGATTGCGAAATCGGAGGCGTCGCAGACGACACTAAATGATTTCCCAGAATCTGGGAGAGCAAGAACGGGAGCTTTTAACAAGCTCCCCTTAACCGCTTCAAAAGCGGTTTGGTTTTTGGTTTCCCAACACCGGTAAACATCCTTCTTAAGAAGGTCCGTCAATGGCTTCGCCATTTCAGCGTAGTTCTCGCTGTATTTGTGGAGATAATTGGCTAATCCAAGCCACTTCCGTAAAACTCTAAGATTTACAGGCGAAGTCCACTCCACAATGGCTTTCACCTTCGCGGGATCCGCCCACACTCCATCCTTACCGATGAAGCATCCGAGGAAAGGAATTTTCTCAGCACAAAAGATACGTTTGGATGCGTTCGCATATAACTTATGCTCTCGCATACATTCGAGCACAGCTCGAAGGTGTATAAGGTGCGTCTGAACATCAGACGAGTCGCCTTCCTCACGACTATGAACGAATATATCGTCGAAGTACGTATGAGAGTACTTCCTATGAGGGCGGAAGAGTTGAGTCACCAAGCTATTGAAAGTCGCTGGTGCATTCGAAAGCCCCTGTGGTATAACAAGCCACTCCCATAGCATGCCGATAGGCGTGATGACCGCTGTAAGCGGAATATCGGACGCTCGCATGAGCACCTGATAATACCCGTCCACCAGATCTAAGGCACTGTACACAGTACAACCCGCCATGTTGTTCTGGAGGACATCCTTCCGAGGAATCGGAGTCTGCATGGGTACAGTAGCTGTATTCAGCTTGTTGTACGCATGCACAATGCGCCCCTTTCCGTTCGGTTTACGAACCCAAAATGTGGGAGAAGAGTGGGGAGACTTGCTCTCCCGTACCATCCCTGCCTCTTCTTTCCCCTTGAAGAATGCGTCGATGACGTCGCATTTCTCCTTGGGGAGAGGCCACTGCCTCGTGACGCAGTATTTGGTTCCAGGAACCAAATCAATTTCATGTCGGACTCCCCGATCCGGTGGTAACTGTAATGGGGTGCCATTACATAATTGATATTCAAGTTATAATATCACAGTTGAATTTCAGACGCGTTGTCTGAAATTCAATAGATTATAAGTTATTATAATCTACGAAGGAAAAGTCGATTCGGTATAAATACCGAATCATGCAGGTTAACTAATAGTACAGTTAGTTTAATACTTGATATTATTATATTAGTTAGGTAATTACTATACTGTTAGCCGCTAACCACCCATTTAATAAACACTTAATTTTGCGTTCTAAGCAATAAGTGAATATTTATATTTACTTTTATTATAGGATTAGTTGTTATCAACTAATCCTACCCCTCTTGTATTGCGCGCTTCCTCGCACAACACAGTGTAAGCCTGTAACAGGATAAGTCCTGTTACACCTGGTAGCACTTCGTGGTCCGTCTTAACGACCACAGTTCCGTTCCGCTAGTTAGCTAGCGGAGCGAAGATTAAGAGCCGCTCGGCATCATGTCGCGAGACATGACGCCTGCCGATCGAGAGAGAACGCTGGAAGTGGTGACGAAACACTTCCCTCACTTCTCGTCGCGTAGTAAAGACGCGACGGTGGAAATGATTCGGTCTATGGGGACCGACATCATTACCTTCCTCAAGAATAAGTCCCCGGAGGAAGTGATACAGGTGGTGAATCGCTTTAGGCGAAACCACCTAGAAAAGTCAGAACGGCCCGCGCCAGAGGCAGCGCGGACCGCAACTGCACCTGCAACGCATAGAGTTGAAGTAGTAAGGGCGCGAGTACCGCCCTCTACCGGCGAAGGGGGCGAGCCCCTTCGTAGATGGTTCGCAGAGGTGTAAGATGCCATCTCTGCGCAAAATATTGTTGACGAACGTCAACAGGCGTACTTCGCCACAACATGTCTGGGCGGCAGAGCCAGGGCATGGGCGATGAGTCGCAGAGCCACTGATGACTCTGCGTTCCTTACTTATAAGGAATTAAAAGCTGAGCTAAAGCTCAACTTTGAAGCTCCATAAATGGAGCTAAGTAGTCGGCAGGAGTTCATGGAACTCCGGCAAGGTAAGCTTGACCTTCAAGCTTACGCTCAGAAGACGCAATATTTGCTGTCAAATATTGTGTATGAGCCGGTGCCCCCTGCTATGCAGGTCACTGGCTTCATGAAGGGACTCAACGATGGTCCCGTCAAACAGAGTCTTTACCGGCACCCGCCAAAGACTCTACAGGATGCCATTGATATGAGCATCCGTGAAGAGTTCAGCATGCGATAAGCGTCATCGCATGCTGGGTACAGCCGAAGGGATCAACAGCCCTTCGCTTTTGACATGCCGCAACAGCATGTCAACAAACAGCAGTCGGGCAGACGAAGTTCACACTTCGTCTCAAGAAACATCCACCCGCGCCAGATCATGGGCGGTGGAGGTCCAGAGCCGATGGACCTATCGGTTGTGGTTGCTTCGAACACGAAGCAACCGAAATTTAAGAAGAATATTCGCTGCAATCGATGCGCGAAAATGGGGCATTTTGCCCATGCGTGTATGGCACCGCGTACGGTGCCACGCAGTCAGCGGATGGAACCGTCCGCTGCACGGCGACACCAACAGGGACATCAACCCTGTTGGTGCAAAAAGCGTAAATCACCAGTAGGGGCGGGGCGCCCTACTGGGAATGTTATCCCGCATGCCGACATAGGGCATGTGAGGGTAATAGCCCCAGACGGGACTATGTCCTGTCAAAAGGTGCAGGGTGATGATAAGCCTCTTATCACCCTGGAGGTTAAGCCGCACGGGAGCGATGTCCCCATGCGAGCTTTGTTTGACACAGGAGCGTCAACCAATTTCGTTAGTACTCTAACGCTGTTGAGCTTCGTGGAGGTAGAAACCCCACGAATAATGTTGTCAGTCCGGTTAGCAACAGGTGCAACCGTGACTATTCCAAAGCG
>CM047582.1:14151920-14162176 GCA_026184515.1 Peronosclerospora sorghi | reverse complement strand
GTAATCCGAGGGTTCCGTTGACACCACGTGTGGGTGGCCCAGGGCTTCAGTGGGGAGTATTCCCCGATGTCAGCCTTGTATCTGTGCGAAAGCACATCGATAAGTTTTTATAGACGCGCCTTAGTGTCTTACGACACGTCTGCGATGCCATGGCGGAAAGCCAAGACAAGCAGAAGGAGCAAGCTGACCGCAAGGGGCGGAGTAACGAAAAAGTGTACAAAGTAGAAGAAAATGTTTATTAAACGCTAAAAATCTTCCTACACATGCAGTTTCCAACGTGTTGAGGAATAAACTGCGCCCCAGGTTTGTGGGCCCCTTTAAGGTACTAGCCCGAAAGGGCTTGTCGTATACCTTAGACATCCCGAAGGCGATGCGTACGCATCCAAACTTCTATGTGGGTATGCTTAAGCCATACCAGAACCCGGAGGCGGGTCCCCTCTTGGAGGAGGGTGAGAAGTTGGATAGCCGAAAGGCACGACAGGTCGGAACATCTCCGACAGGGTTGAAATACGACCCTGTAGCTCCGCAACGAGAGACTCGAGGGAGGCAAGCCGCCCCTCGATGCGTTCATTCGCACTCCCCTCGTTGCGCAGTCCCTCCTGGGCATCTTGGATGCGACGGCTGTGTCGATCACAGCGCTCGTGGAACTCACGTCACCATTGCGCGACCCCCTCCTCCAGTCCTCGATACGGAGGGTACTCCACATTACCATGTGGAACGCCTGATGGCACGACGCCATAACCGGGGTTAGACCCAGTACCTGGTGAGGTGGAAAGGTTATCCACATTCCCAGAGCTCGTGGGAGTCCGAGACTCCCCTGCGGCAGGATTGCCGTGACGTCGTTGACGCTTTCGAGCAGGAGAATCCCACTGAGAGTCAACGACCAAAGGGGCCAAAGAAGCCCCTTCACTCCCAGTAGCTGGGAGTTTGCCGGAGGCAGATGCATTGCTTGCATTGCTCTACGGCACCACATCGAGAGCAAGGCGCGTGTAGTAAGAGGCAGGTAATAGCCCTTGCGCTTTGGCCTGGGCATAGGCCAAGCGTAGCGCTCTCTCTACCCGAACGTCGCGTTCGGAAAAGCTGTTGTACAGCACATCGATACTGGGGAGGCGTTTCTCCCTTTCCTCCCAGGCGCGGAACGCCTGTTCTGCGTCTTCGACGCTTTCGTCCCTCAGGAGAACAATGGGAATCTCGCGGATAATATCCACGAGGACACCGCGTGCCTGCTTCCCGAGGCGCGTCCGGTAGGACTTAACGGAATAATTTTTGGGCGTTAGTAGTCGGGCCCGGAGTTGGTTCCGATGCGCAATTTCACGCGGCAGTATAGCCGCTGGACCAGGGATATAGGAGGCTAAACCCATCTTGACCGCGTTATTAGCCATCTTTTGAGGGTCACGAGGTCCCTTCCGTGGCCGTACGGCACGTCGAGCCTCATGAACCGAGGCCGGTTCATTGGTGATGGTCGCCTGCGGCGACCCGGATGCATCACCCCAGTGGGTAAAGGTGGCGCACGAGTTAGTGCGTTTTCCCCACGTGTGGGGAATGGGTTGGATGACCGACAGCGCCGAACGGCGCTGTCGGAGTGGTCAGCCGTTGGGTAGATCTCCCCAAGGGCATCCACTCCCGAATTATCGGAATAGTTTTATTCCATAGCACCACTTGAGGTGCTCATGGTCAGCCAGAGGTTCTGTCAGTTGGACTTCTCCAACAAAATTTTGTTTATTGCGTAAGCAATAGTCTTGATGGGGGAGGATGTAACAGGGTTACATTTGAGTCACATTTAGTAGGTGTTTGTACGTGAGTACACTACGGTTTGTTTCAGTATTGACCGGTTCGAAAGGGTTTTAACCATTGGTTATTTTAACCAATCAGGGCGGGAGACCTTGGGGGTGGCGTGTCATCCATCCACGTGTTGGTATACAGGTGGTGTACACTACATTTTAGCTAGGTACGAATTTGGTAATTTCTACTTAGTATTACATATAGTTTACATTAGTATAAATTAATTTAGGCTAATTATATATTAAATATACATTCAGTTTACATTTTCACTCGACGACTACAGACGCACGACCTCGACCTGTCGTGCGTGTAGTGAGTGCAGTAGCGTAAGGGGAGCCCTCCCCTTAGCTACATCCTTAGTAAGGGAGCCTTACGTTAAGGCATTAGCGAAAGCTAAGTGTAAACCAAACTGGGAATCTTGGCCCCGAGTAGGAGAGCTCTATCCTACTAAGCCCTTTTATAAGGGCGTATCGGCTAAGTATCGGCGAACGCCGCTTAAAGGAAAGTCTTCCTCTGTGCGCTAGCCGCACCATGCGTATACGCACCGACTACATACTATATTAGTATAATTAAACAAAAAAGTGCGGAAATATTATAAGCGCTTTATTATGGGTGTACCTAGCAAAGGGTTTGTGTGCCTAGCAATTCCCTTTAAATAAATATTCCCACCCTTGTCGGACAAATCACAACCGATGAAAAAAACTTGACTTATATAAGTAGATTTATTAAATGAAGAAAGTATGTAAATCTATTATGGTCCCTGCAGTAGCACGGAAAATGCCCGATGATCCGAACCCATGGGATCAAGATGCAGGTCTGCCTTGAAAAGTCTACAGGATATCGAGCTTCATGATATTCAAGAGAAGTCATTAAGCGGCAAAATGAGTGATGCGAAGAGTTTTCAACCAGTTTTTCAGTAGTTTAATAGGGAGTTTCGGGTATTCCGATCTTTCCGAGAAATTATCTTGAGCCGATCTTTAGAGGCAGGCAAATATTTCATCCAGCCCAATCGGGCGCCCCTCCCCTCTTTTTTATTCTCCGTATTAGACTCGCAAAATTAGGCACCCTGCCACGTCCTAGCGTAAGAATTTGTTGCCTGTTTGGTTTCTTTGGCTTGTTACCGTTGTGAGTTAGATTACACAGCTAGCAAACCTCCATATTTTTGTTATACCGGTTAGCATACGACTTAAACACGCGGCGACAAAGGATAAGACTACATGGATATGTGTAAATAGAAAATCCTCTCGAGCGTGGTATTCTGAATAATTATACATTTCATATAGTGATATTGTCTTTAGCATGTATACTACTCGTTTTCTAGTTTAATAAAATAAGTATTTTGCCTGCTTTTTTGCGTTTTTTGGCTAATGTCAATACCCGTTACAATCCGCAAGCACCGAGTGTTCAACTGGCGTGCTATCCCGCCCTTTTGCTGACAGAGGGGTGTTGTATCATTAAATTGGAACAGTTTCTTGGTTCCTCTTGATTGTGATACGTGTACGATAGTGGTAACAATGTATCATCCGAAAATGGATGATAACGTGATGCACGTGATACGTGGATTTAGGGTTTTATCAGTGGATTTTGGGTTTTATCAGTGGATTTAGGGTTTTATCAGGAAATTTAAGTCTCGTCTCACATTTCTGTTATCCGAAAGTTCATCACTTGGTTTCACCGGCATGTCTTCAAAATCGTGACCGATTGGTGACTTGACAGCGTTCGCATCTAGCAAATTTAAAATCTTTGAGTATACCTTCAATCTCAAATTCTTAATCCAGCGTATATCCATGGTTTGGATCGTAAATTATCCTCATCCTGAGATTTGTCGAAACCATGCATAGATTTTTATTTATAATATCTTCTAGTCCTTGAAAACTTCTCTACCAGCTCCTGCTTGGTTCCAGTCACCAGAAGATTATCGACGGAAATTCCGACGACCACAATATCTCCTTCAATTTCCTTCCTTCGCGTACAGGCACATGTCGGTGATACATTACGAAAAATTTAATTCCAACAATTTTCCATGTATAAGTTGATTACACAAACTCCCTGCTTGTTTAAGCCCTCAAACTTCTTCTTTAACTTTGAGACTTGATCCTCTGCAATTTACTCTTGACTTGACTTGAAAACGCTTGTATTTTGCATTCCTTTCGGAATATGGAAAATATATAATGTTCGTCTTCAGTTGCCTTTACATAGGCGTTTGGTAAGTCTCCGTGCCTCACCGGCACGCCCCACTTGATCGCCAAAGGTAGAATTAGCTTAACAGTTCTCATGTCGATGACAGCGGCGAAAGAGTCAAAGTGCAATCAAGTCCAAAACGTTGTTGTTCAATTCCCACTCACAACTAATATTCCCTTGTATCACTCAACTTGACCATTTTCATCCAATTTTGTATTGTACACAAACTTGGTGTGCAGTGCTTAGTCCTTCGGCTTCTTGGCGATGGTCCATACTTCATTCCGCTCCAACAATGTTATTCCACTTCAATTTGTTTGTGCTCTTCATTGCTTGCGTGAAGTTATTGGGATCCACTTCAGAAACAAAATTAACCGAACGGATTTCTACAGCATCTTGATGAGATTTAATCTAGTGCGTCCTTATTTCCTTCTTCTTCTTCAGCTCGGTTTTATTGTCACGCTTTTTTCTTGATGGAGTTCACACCATCAATTCCATTTTTTGTACTTTTTGCTTGAAAATTAAACTTCGCGAGTTTTTTTATCTCCTTCAGAACCTTGGTTTTCAGACAAACTTTGCTAGATCTTGGCGTTTTGGTCTTGATCGAGCGTTTCAGTGTTCTTGATTTGTTGAGGTACCACAACTTTGCGTTCATCATTTAAGAAAACGTTGAAGCCTTTGGCGTCTTATTTTTTTGCAATTATAATTGCACTTGCGCTCTATGAGCGAGAGAATTTGTCTCCAAGGATTGCGATACTCCGTGCATGGTGATCTGAACGCCTCAATTTCGGCAAGATTTGGTCAATAACTCCAGTGGTGGAAGTCGCTGTGCATTGGCATTCGTAGGGCTCATACTGTACCGCAACACCCCAAATGAAAAATTTAATCCACTTTCAAACATCCATATTTATAATGGGCCGTTGCATGTGTTCTGCCTTCCCATTACTCGATATATTATTGGCTTTGCGTTCGATTCCAGTACTCTCACAACAACCATCTAGATTATTGTTTCCCGTGTGTCGTCGGTACGCAGAACATTCCCTTGCAGTTGAACTGTCTCTGGAGCGCTAGGAAGTGTTAAAATTACTTGGCGGCAACGTCCTTAGTGTAACAGGGTTACATTCGAGTCACATTTAGTTGGTGGTGTACATGAGTACACTCGTGTTGGGGTCAGTATTGACCGGTTCGAAGAGTTTTGAACCATTGGTTATTCTAACCAATCAGGGAAGGATATCTTGAGGGTGGCGTGTCAGCCATCCAGGTGTTGGTAAACAGGTGGTGTACAATACATTTTAGCTAGGTACGAATTTGGTATGTTCTACTTAGTATTACATATAGTTTACATTAGTTTAAATTAATTTAGGTTAATTATATATTAAATATACATTCAGTTTACATTTTCACTCAACAACTGCAGACGCACGACCTCGACCTGTCGTGCGTGTAGTGAGTGCCGTAGCGTAAGGGGATCCCTCCCCTTAGCTACACCCTTAGTAAGGGGCCTTGCCGTTAAGGCAGTAGCGAAGGCTACTAGTAAACCAACCCGGGAATTCTGGCCCCGAGTAGGAGAGCTCTCTCCTACTAAGCCCTTAATAAGGTCGTATCGGCTAAGTAGCGGCGAACGCCGCTTTAAGGAAAAGTCTTCCTCTGTGCGCTAGCCGCACCGTGCGTATACGCACCGGCTACATCTGGTAGCACTTATAGTCAATCCAACTCCTGTGTTGGTAGGCTAAGGCATCCTCTGAAAGGGATGAATCAGAACGATTGAGATAGGTTGACCCTCGTCCAGCAGGAAGCCTTTAACAGGCTGTTATCCTTACTGGGTGACGAGGGTATGCAGCTCCTAGTGGATCAGGGCCTTGAGGCCGTAAAGGCAAGGGTCAATGCCCTCATCGCCCATGAGGCGAGTTTAGGTGGAAGTCGTTTCACGGGGGTGCGTCCCCCATTATCATTTAAGATAAAGGAGTTCACCGGAGAGAAGGGTGACAACCTTTACGTGTGGTTGCGAGAGGTCGAAACGGCCTTCGCCACAGCGAATGTGATCGCTGATCACTTGCAAGTGGGACTTGCACTGACCCATCTTACGGGTAAAGCCCGTGCATGGGCGTTTACGTGTTCGGATTCGGTCACGAACGTGTTCCCTACCTGGGAGGTCCTTAAGCAGAAGGCTTATGGACATGTATGCAACGCCTGATCTGGTTTTCCAGAATCATCTGGCGTTTCTAAGGTGCCGTCAGGGCACTAGGGACTTGGAAACATATATCCAGGAACTGAAGACCCTGTTGGAAGGGATGTACGCGAAAGCGTATTCGGACGATGTGCCTATCCCCGTCTTTATGGGAGGCCTAAGAGAAGGGCCAGCATGTTCGGAGCTCTTCCGATGCCGACCCCAATCCCTGGGGGGCGTTCAAGATGGCGTTCAACGCCGAGAGGAACTTTCGTTCCTCTAAGGTGGGTCCGGAACCCATGGACCTGAGTCAGGTCGAAGCGGAAGAGAAACCTTCCGCTAAGAGTACATCTGACTCTTTTTCGCAGGGCTTCGAGGCAGCGCTCCTTGCAATGTTGCAGCGGCATGGGCTGCTGAGATGCTTCCTGTGCGGGAGCACGGATCATCTGCGGAACAGTTGTCCAAAAAATCCACAGCGAGACACTCGCTTTAAGGGGCCAAGGGTTGGGAAAAAGCCCTTGCCCAAGCCGTCGGGAAACGACGGCTCCTAGTAGGTGCGGGGCGCACTACTGGGGGATCCCTCAGTGCTATTAATCCCCAGGGTAGGGGACGCCAGCACAAAGCCCCGAGGGAAACGGTGTTTCTAGCACCGAGTTGGTGTACCAGCCAGGTTTTCTGGTCGTCCTTGAGGACGTGAAAGGCTTTGATAAGCCTTGGAGAGTCTTGATAGACTCTGGATCGTCTGACAATTATGTCAGACGGGCTTCTGTAAAGAAGAGTCGGCTGTATGACGAGGCCCTAGAGGCACGTTTCTCGTGACGTTGTCACTGTCCGTCTTGCGACGGGCGTACAGTTTTTTGTACGCAAGGTCTCGATTGACCTTAAGCTGAGTTTGCAGACTTCGATAGCTCAGAAGGTTGCCTGGTCCTGGATTTGGACTCGAGGTATGACCTCATTCTGGGCATGAAGTGGCTGGAACGCCACGAGCCATGGATAGACTGGAAGTCTAAATCCATTGGCTCAACGTACCCGCGGTAGGGTGAAGAATTGGCGAGTCATGAACCCACCTTTGCTCTATCGCAAAAGCGATTGTGGCGTGAGATGCCAGAGATTGGGATGTCTGAAATGATCATTCTCAATGGCGTTAAGGAAGAGTTCCTTAACGAGGGGGATTTGGCGGTTAATCCCCACGCCGTTAACGGTGAGAATGGTGAGTTGCCAGTGGAAGAGGTGGATTCCTCTGAGGCGACTCCAGTGGTAGGGGCAGAGACCCCTGTGGTTAAGCGCGAGGCGCTTCCAATCGAAGAGACCCGGAGTTCGTCTCTTTCGCACGTCGGAAATGATTCCGAATACGCCGTTGTAGGTGAGACCGGCGAGTCACCGGTGGTAGAGGTAGAGACCTCTGTGGGGATAGGCGCAAGGCGCTTCCAATAGATGGGACAATTGACTCCCCCCATATGGGTCTCGGGATGAGTCCCGATGCCAGTAGTCAGCAGTCCTATCGGATGCTGAATAGTGTGACAGGTGTTGTCACAGAAGGCGTAAGCCTTGAACGGTTGCCTGGGGTAGGCGAACTGTTGTCGTTGGAGGAGATGTCCTTCAACGAGCTTGAAACTGCTTGAGAGCAGGTGAAATCGACGAGGTCGTCGTGTTGCGCCCGGAAGAGGAGTTGAACTCCTCATCCACGATGGACGAGTCAGTTTTGGTGCGAACCAAACAAGCATCGAATTCCCGAAGAGGCCTCAAGATCCTTGCGGATCCTGAGGACCCTTACCATTCCTTACTGAAGGAATTTGGAGATGTCATTAGTGAAAACCCGCCGATGGGGTTACCACCGGATCGGGGAGTCCGACATGAAATTGATTTGGTTCCTGGAACCAAATACTGCGTCACTAGGCAGTGGCCGCTCCCCAAGGAGCAATTCGACGTCATCGACGTATTCTTCAAGGGGAAAGGAGAGGCAGGGATGGTACGGGAGAGCAAGTCTCCCCATTCATCTCCCACCTTATGTGTTCGTAAACCGAACGAAAAGTGGCGCATTGTGCATGCGTACAAAAAGCTGAATACAGCTACTGTACCCATGAATACTCCGATTCCTCGGAGGGATGTCCTCCAGAACATATGGCGGGCTGTACGGTGTACAGTGCCTTAGATCTGGTGGACGGGTATTATCAGGTGCTCATGCGAGCGTCCGATATTCCACTTACAGCGGTCAGCACGCCTAGCGGCATGCTATGAGAGTGGCTTGTTATGCCACAGGGGATTTCGAATGCACCAGCGATTTTTAATCGCTTGGTGACCCAACTCTTCCGCCGTCATAGAAAGTACGCTCAGACGTACTTCGACGATATATTCGTTCATAGTCGTGCAGAAGGCGACTTGTCTGATATTCAGACGCACCTGATACATCTTCTAGCGGCGCTCAAATGTATGCGAGAGCATCAGTTATATGCAAACGCATCCAAATGTATATTTTGTGCTGAGGAAATTCCTTTCCTCGGATGCTTCATCGGTAAGGATGGAGTGCGGGCGGATCCCGCGAAGGTGAAAGCCATTGTGGAGTGGCCTTCGCCTGTAAATCTTAGAGATTTACGGAAGTGGCTTGGATTAGCCAACTATCTACACAAGTACAGCGAGAACTACGCTGAAATGGCGAATCCATTAACCGACCTTCTTAAGAAGGATGTAGATTGGTGTTGGGAAACCAAACACCAAAACGCTTTTGAAGCGGTAAAGGGGAGCTTGTTAAAAGCTCCCGTTCTTGCCTCCCAGATTCTGGGAAACCTTTTAGCGTCGTCTGCAACGCCTCCGATTTCGCAATCGGATGTGCTTTGTTACAAGCAGACGATGCAGGAAGGTAACGCGTGATTTCGTTTGAGTCGAGGCAGATTAAAGCTGCGGAACGGAATTATCCCGTTCATGATAAGGAGCTACTTGCAATGAAGTATGCTCTTGTCAAATTTAGGGTGCACCTACTCGGCTCTAAGCCGTTCGTGGTTTATACGGACCACGCGTCCTTACGGACAGTGACAAAGTCGCTTCATCTCTCGCAAAGGATGGCCCGTTGGCTCTCCTTCTTTGCGGAGTACAACTTTGAGGTTAAGTATAAACCTGGCAAGCAGAACGTGCTTGCAGACGCGTTGTCTCGTCGTCCCGATTATGAGCTCGCTCACGCGACATTCGTCACCTCGTCTGTGGTGGATCTCATACGCCAGGCGTATGAGAAAGACTCAAAGTGTACGGCGCTTATCAGCGCGTTGGTTGGAAAGAGACTTGGCTCGTCTGAGCCAACCCTGTCAAGTCGACCTAAAGCTCGTTTACACCGTTACAGGTACTGTGAGGTTTGCTATATTATAACACGAGCGCGAAGGACACACGCGGGTTGTAGTTTCTCATGATGAGGAACTGAACTATAGAGTCCTCTTTGAGGCACATGACGCCCCTACCGGGGGTCATTTAGGTCGGGATAAGACCTACAGCGCTTTAAGCGCTTTGTATTGGTGGCACAACTTGTATAAGTGGGTCGCTGCGTACATACGCACCTGTGAGACGTGTCAGAGGGTTAAACACTCTGCAAGTTCAGCTGCGCCTTTGGCGAGCTTGTCGGTTCCAACGGAGTATTGGAAATCCATTAACATGGATTTTCGCTTCGGTTTTCCGAAGATAAGGCCGGGAACACCGCAATATTGGTCTTTGTAGACCGTTTGAGCAAGATGGCTCACCTGGCGGCGGTGCCAGAGTACATTGATGGACAAGGAACAGCGAAAGTGTTCCTAGACCGTGTCTTTCGACAGCATGATCTACCCGATTCCGTTGTGTCGGATCGGGATCCCCGTTTTACGGGACAGTTCTGGGGAGCATTGTTTAAGGTGCTAGGCACCAAGCTGCTCATGGCCACTACGGATCATCCGCAGACGGACGGTCAGACGGAACGCGTTAATCGCGTTGTGGAGGATATTCTCCGGAGTTTATGTCCGGATTCTCCAAAGAGTTGGAGTGAGATGCTTCCTATGGCCGAATTTGCTATAAACAATTCGGTCCATGCATCTACGGGGTTTACCCCGTTTTTCGTGAACGGATTAGTAATCCGAGGGTTCCGTTGACACCACGTGTGGGTGGCCCAGGGCTT
>CM047582.1:14104700-14147243 GCA_026184515.1 Peronosclerospora sorghi | reverse complement strand
ACCAGGGTCCTTTGGTCGAGAAAAAGGAGTACCCTATTCCTCAGGGAATTTTAGTACGACCTGCGGACTCGATCACGGCATCGGTGACAGTAGTTGCCGGAACACCGCATAAGGTACAAGAAGTGCAAGAAAAGGGCGATCAGTAGCCGAGTGTGCAAGGTCCGACCCTTGGTCATGAAGTTGAGCGACTTGTTACAAGAGATGGTCCTGATTAGGATATGCACGAACATACCGTCTCAACCGATACCGGTAAATTCGGTGTAACCCCAAAAATTCCTACCGATGACCAAGTATGTTACATGAAGGCGGAGATTTGTTCGTGGAAGAGCTGGAGAAACAACTTGCCACGCTGCCCGAAGTATCCGCAAGCACCGAAGAAGTGACCAAGGATGATTTGCAAGTTGGCGACCCGCTGATCAACACAGCAGAAGAGATTGACCAACTTCGCGATATAATTTGGGCGAAGAAACATCTGCTGATCGGAAAGGGGAACGCACTACCTCCTGCTGCACGTGGAGTGGTTTGCGATATCGATGTAGGCAATGCGCGCCCGATTGCCCAAAAGTGTCGAAAAGTGGCGCCGCAATTTCGCGAGAAGTTATCGGCTTTGATCAAGGGGCTATTGGCTACTAAGATTATTCAGCCGTCTACGTCACCCTGGGCATTGCCTATAGTGATCATCGTGAAAAAGAATGGGGTTGATATTCGCTTATGTATCGATTATCGCGCGGTGAATCAACTTACACGTCTGATGGTATAACCAATGCCCCTGATCTCGGATCTACTCGAAGATTCGGATAAAGCGTTGTGGTTTTGCTCTTTGGATATGTCGAGCGGTTTTTGGGTCGTGTCTATGACCGATCGAGCACGTCATATTTCGGCGTTTGTCACTCCGTTTGGATTGTTTGAGTGGAATTGGATGCCCTTTGGCCTGAAGAATGTTCCGCAAATCTACCAGCGGCTGATTGATAATGCATTATATGGGTATCTCAAGGTTAAGGACGGTTCTGACGAAACGGCTGATGTATTTACTAGGGGAGAGACCGACCAAGCCCGAGGCCCGTCTGTGTTGCAGCGACGATCCTATATTGATGACATTTTGATCCCGGCCCCTACATGGACAACCCTGTGTGACAGGGTGCAAAACCTGTTGGAGAAGTGTGATCAGTGGAATTTGTCGATCGGCGTGGTCAAATCGTACTGGGGGCGAAGTGAAGTGCCTTATTCGGGACATCACATCTCTGGCCGTGGTCTGGAAGCGAATACGAAGAATTTGGATGATATGATCGATTTGCCTTTTCCTGGCACTTTACTTGCTATGCAATCGCTTTTGGGAAGCCTGAATTATTACCGTCGATTTATCGAAGACTTTGCGATTTATGCTGCTGTGCTCTATGAGTTACGAGAAATCGATTATAAAGAGTTAAAGAGCCGGGAATTTGTCAACGAGAGCACGGCGTATGAGGATGATCGATTAACTAGGGCGCGAGTGGCATTCAGCATGTTGAAGGCTAAGATTGCGTCATCCCCAACTCTGCACCATTTCGACCAAGCAAAGACGCCGGTGATTGTTGTGTATGTCAGAAATTGGGCAGTGTCTGCCTCGTTGGTGCAAGAACATGATCAAGTATATTGCCCTGTCGCATTTGCCAGCCGGACACTAAAGAACGGTGAGCTGAATACAGCCCCGTTGAAAAAGAAGTTCTGTCTCTTCTACAAATTCTAGACGTCTACTTTACGTTGCTGGTCGGAAAAGCCATCGTTGTCCTGTCGCGTCGATCCACGTTGAAGTGGCTCTTGACGTCCAACGGGTTAGATGGACGACTGGGAAAATGGGCTGCAATCTTATCACAGTGGGACTTGGAGATCAAGAAATGCGTGCATAGAGAAGAGGAGGTACTAGGGGCGCTGGCCGCAAGTATCACTCCTCGCACTGAAATTGATGAGGCCCTGATCGCAATCGCACCAAAAAAGGAGCCTCGACAGACGATTGAAGTACCACCTCCCACGGTCGAGAAAGGCGAAGAGCTGTACGTGATCAGCTTCGACGGGTCTGCTAGTGTTAAGCGATGAGTTGGTGCATTCGGTGCTATCGTGTAGAAGCTGCTGGAGTGGAAGATCATGATCGCGGTTGCGGACCATGCACCCAACATCACGGTGAATGAAGCCGAGTACCAGGGACTGCTGATAAGTTTGGATCTACTATTGTAATATCCCAAAGGAAGGATAATCGTGTGTGGATATTCGAATTTGGTGATCAGGCAAATGCGTGGCGAAATAGAGTGTAAAGCTCCGCGGTTGCAAGTATTGCAACAGCGCGCGTTGAAACTCCTTCGCGAATGGCCTGACCATGACCTGTTGCATGTTAAACGAGAGTGGAATAAGAGTGCCGATCACATCACCACCACTGCCATGCGGGATGGGGCACGATGTGAGATCAATGATGGGAAACAGCTGGAAGAATTGGCCGCTCTTAACAGATTGCCGGAGGTGATTACTTGGAAGGAAGATCCCACTGCTGAACAAGTGCTGGTGACGACGCGATCACGTAACATTCGTCAAACGCAATCGTCAACATGGCCCGAGGTATCCATAAATGGGATAAGGGCGGAACGATTTAAAAAGGCGCAAGACAAAGAAAAGTGGATCTGTGATTTGCGATGTTACTTTATGGTAACGTGTCACAGATGAGCGCAGACGAGGTGAAAGAGTGCGCGAAAATCGCCGATTGTTATGACGTCGACGAGCAAGGGTTGTTGATCTACTGAGGAAACATGACCAAAGGAAAAGCCAGTTGTGATCAAGATGATCGAGACGAGCGACGCTCCTCAATTAAGCTGGTCGTACCGGAAACCCTACATGTGGATGTCCTCCACCATTATCATGTGAGTTTGTAATGGGGGGGGCACCAGGGTATAGGGCGAACATATCAGCGGATCAGACGTCACTTTCATTGGCGTGGACTATTTCGTAGCGTGCAAAGCTTCGTTGGACAGTGTGTGGATTGTGAAACGGGGAAGGGTCAACCTACGATCAAGGGGACGTCACCCGGAAATATTGAGGCCACGTACCCGTTACAGGTGATAGCCATGGATCACATTCCGTCGCTGCCTCGTTCGATTGACGGGCATACGGAGTTGTTGATATGGACAGACCTATTCACGGGTATGGTAATCGCGAAAGCTGGATCGTCTCGTACAGCACAGAAAGTCGCTGAAAATTATGAAGAATGTGTGTTCCGACGATTTGGAGCTAGTGAGGTGATTAAACACGACCGAGAACCCGGTTTTATGTTCGAGGTATTTCGGTCTTTCAACAAGATCTTGGGACAGCGGCAGAGTGCAACTATGGCATAACGTCCGCAGGCTAAGGGCAAGGTAGAGAGAACAGTGCAGACGATTACACGAGCGATTAAGATGTACGTATCAGATGTCGGTCAGAAGGATTGGAGTTCGTATGCAGAGCGGCTGGTGTACGCGCTGAACGCGACCCCAGATCGTATCCGTGGAGAAACACCGTTTTATTTGGCGTACGGGTGGGACCCACGATTGTAACGGGGTTACATTCAGGTAACACTGAGTGTTGGTGTACATGAGTACACTACGGTTGAGGTCAGTATTGACCGAGTTGAAAGGTCTCGAACCTTTGGTTATTTTAACCAATCAGGGCAGGGGCCCTTGGTGTGGTGGTGTGTCAGCCATCCATGTGTCAGTACACAGGTGTGTACACTACATTTTAGCTAGGTACGAATTAGGAATATTCTACTTAGTATTACATATAGTTTATATTAGTTTAAATTAATTTAGGCTAATTACATATTAAATATATTCAGTTTACAAAAATACTTAAGCCTGCCAGGCGCGCGACCACGCCCGGTCGCGCGCGCAGTGAGTGCAGAAGCTAGAGAGAGCCCTCCCTTTAGCTACACCCTTAATAAGGGAACCTTGCCGTTAAGGCATTAGCGGAGCTAGGCGGGCGACCACGCCCGGTCGAGCGTGCATTGAGTATTGTAGCCTAAGGGAGTTCTCCCTTACGCTACCTCCATTTATAAGGGAAGTCTTGTTACAAGGGGTTAGCGAAAGCTATCTGTAAACCACCCCAGGAATCTTGGCCCCGAGTAGGAGAGCTCTCTCCTACTAATCCCTTTTATAAGGGCGTATCGGCTAAGTAGCGGCGAACGCCGCTTAAAGGAAAGTCTTCCTCTGTGCGCTAGCCGCACCGTGCGCGTACGCACCCGGCTACATCTGGTAGCACTTGTAGTCAATCCAACACCTGTCTTGGTGATCAACATCCTCTGCAAGGGATGGATCAGGACGATTGGGGTAAGCTAACCCCCGTCCAACAGGAAGCCTTTAAAAGGCTGTTACCCATATTGGGTGAGGATGGCATGCGCCATCTAGTGGAGCAGGGCCTCGATGCCGTGCGTGAAAGGGTGAATGCCCTTATCGCCCATGGGGCAAGTCTTCGCGGTAGTTATCCCGCGTCTACGGGGGTGCGCCCTCCTATGTCCTTTAAGATAAAGGAATCCACCGGCGAGAAAGGTGAAAACCTTTATGTGTGGCTTTCAGAGGTTGAAACCGCATACGCCACCGCGAACGTGATCGAGGCTCACCTGCAATTGGGACTTGCACTGACCCATGTTACGGGCAAAGCCCGTACATGGGCGTTTACGCGTTAGGATTCGTTCACGACCGTGTTCCCGAACTGGGGAGTCCTTAAGCGAAATCTTATGGACAGGTATGCAACGCCTGATCTGGTTCTCCAGAATCAGCTGGCGTTTTTGAGGTGCCGTCAGGGCACTAGGGACTTGGAGACATATGTCCAAGGACTGAAGACCCTTTGGCAGGGATGTACGCGAAAGCGTATTCGGACGATGTGTCCATCCCCGTCTTCATGGGAGGCCTGAAAGAAGGGCCAGCACGTTCCGAACTGTTCCGATGCCGACCCCAATCCCTGGAGGAGGCGTTTAAGATGGCGTTTAACGCCGAGAGGAACTTTCGTTCCTCTAAGGTGGGTCCTGAACCCATGGACCTGAGTCATGTCGAAGTGGAGGGGAAACCTTCCGCTAAGAGTCACTCTGACTCTTTTTCGCAGAGCTCGGGGGCGGAGCTCTTAGCTATGTTGCAGCGGCGTGGGCCGCTAAGGTGCTACCTATGTGGAAGCGTGGATCATCTGCGAAACAGATGTCCACAAAATCCCCAGCGAGATAGTCGCTGGAAGGGGCCGAGGGCGGCAAAAAGGCCCTTGCCCAACCCGTCGGGAAACAGCGGCTCCCAATAGGTGCGGGGCGCCTTACTGGGGGACCCCTCAGTGCTGTTAATCCCCAGGGTAGGGGACGACAGCACAAATCCCCGAGGGAAGCGGTGCTTTCTAGCACCGAGTTGGTGTTCCAGCCAGGTTTGCTGGTAGTCCTTACGGACGTGAAAGGCTTTGATAAGCCTTGGAGAGTCTTGATAGACTCTGGAGCGTCTGACAATTATGTCAGACGAGCTTCTGTAGAGAAGAGTCGGCTGTATGCCGAGGCCCTAGAGGGACGTTCTCGTGACGTTGTCACGGCCCATCTAGAGACGGGCGTATAGGGTTTTGTACCCAAGGTCCCAATTGACCTTAAACTGAAGTTTGCAAACTTCGATAGCTAAGAACGTTGCCTGAGTCCTGGATTTGTACTCATTCTGGGCATGAAGTGGCTGGAACGCCACGAGCCATGGATAGACTGGAAGTCTAAGCTTATTGGCTCAACGCACCCGCGATCGGGTGAAGCATTGGCGAGTCATGAACCCACCTTTTCTCGATCGCAAAAGCGATTCTGGCGTGAGATGCCAGAGATTGGGATGTCTGAAATGATCATTCCCAATGGCGTTAAGGAAGAGTTCCTTAACGAGGGGGATTCGGCGGTTAATCCCCACGCCGTGAACGGCGAGACTGATGAGTTACCTGTGGTAACTCCAGTGGTAGGGGCAGAGACCCCTGTGGTTAAGCGCGAGGCGCTTTTAAGCGAAGCGACCCGAAGTTCGTCTCTCTCGCACGTCGGAAATGATTCCGATTACGCCGATATAGGTGAGACCGGCGAGTCACCGGTGGTAGAGGTAGAGACCTCTGTCGATAGGCGCGTGGCGCTTCCAATAGATGGGGCAATTGACTCCCCCCATATGGGTGTCGGGATGAGTCCCGAGGCCAGTACTCAGCAGTCCTATCGGATGCTGAACAGTGTGACAGGTGTTGTCACAGAAGGCGTAAGCCTGGAACGGTTCCTGGGGTAGGCGAACTGTTGTCGTTGGAGGAGATGTCCTTCAACCAGTTTGAGACTGCTTTGAAAGAAGGTGAAATCGACGAGGTCGTCGTGTTGCGTCCGGAAGAGGAGTTGAACTCCTTATCCACGATGGACGAGTCAGTTTTGGTGAAAACCAAACAATGAACCAGCTATTTTTAATCGCTTGGTGACCCAACTCTTCCGCCGTCATAGAAAGTACGCTCAGACGTACTTCGACGATATATTCGTTCATAGTCGTGCGGAAGGCGACTTTTCTGATATTCAGACGCACCTTATACATCTTCGAGCGGCGCTCGAATGTATGCGAGAGCATCAGTTATATGCAAACGCATCCAAATGTATCTTTGGTGCTGAGGAAATTCCTTTCCTCGGATGCTTCATCGGTAAGGATGGAGTGCGGGCGGATCCCGCGAAGGTGAAAACCATTGTGGAGTGGCCTTCGCCTGTAGATCTTAGAGATTTACGGAAGTGGCTTGGATTGGCCAATTATCTCGACAAATACAGCGAGAACTACGCTGAAATGGCGAAGCCATTGACGGACCTTCCTAAGAAGGATATTGATTGGTGTTGGGAAACCAAACACCAAAAGGATTTTGAAGCGGTTAAGGGGAGCTTGTTGAAATCCCCCGTTCTTGCTCTCCCAGACTCTGGAAAACCTTTTAACGTCGTCTTCGACGCCTCCGATTTCGCAATCGGATGTGCTTTGTTACAAGCAGACTACGCGGGACGAGAACGCGTGATTGCGTTTGAGTCGAGGCAGCTTAAAGCTGCGGAACGGGATTATACCGTTCATGACAAGGAGCTACTTGCAATGAAGTATGCCCTTATCAAATTTAGGGTTCACCTACTCGGCTCTAAGCCGTTCGTGGTTTATACTGACCACGCGTCCTTACGGACAGCGACAAAGTCGCTTCATCTCTCGCAACGGATGGCCCGTTGGCTCTCCTTCTTTGCGGAGTATTGAGGTTAAGTATAAACCTGGCAAGCAGAACGTGCTTGCAGACGCGTTGTCGCGTCGTCCCGATTACGAGCTCGCTCACGCGACATTCGTCACCTCGTCTGTGGTGGATCTCATACGCCAGGCGTATGAGAAAGACCCACATTGTACGGCGCTTATCAGCGCGTTGGGTGAAAAGGGACTTGGATCGTCTGAGGTAACCCTGTCGAGTCGAGCTAAAGCTTGTTTACACCGTTACAGGTACTGTGACGGTTTGCTATATTATAGCACGGGCGTGGAGGACCCTCCGCGGGTGGTTGTTCCTCATGATGAGGAACTGAAATATAAAGTCCTCTTTGAGGCACATGACGCCCCTACCGGGGGTCATTTAGGTCTGGGTAAGACCTACGGCGCTTTAAGCGCTTTGTATTGGTGACCCAAATGTACAAGTGGGTCGGTGCGTATATTCGCACTTGTGAGTCGTGCTAGAGGG
This sequence comes from Peronosclerospora sorghi, assembly GCA_026184515.1. Lineage (NCBI taxonomy): Eukaryota > Oomycota > Peronosporomycetes > Peronosporales > Peronosporaceae > Peronosclerospora > Peronosclerospora sorghi. Next base: position 14,139,542 of record CM047582.1, on the reverse strand, counting down.
TCAAACCCTCTACAGATTCAGCAACAGTTGGAAATTGCCAACTGTTCGTGAGGACCAAGTCAACCTATAGCATACAATTGAGAATTGCCAATTGTTCGTGTGGGCCAGTCCATTTATAAATATGAAGGTGAGCCTATGGCGGAGTAGCCGTTCCAACGGCGTGTTAAAAAAGTCCATTTGGATTTTATCTTCGGTTTTACCGAAGGCCGGTTCCACCGGCGTTTCGGTCTTTGTAAACCGTTTGAGCAAGATGCTCACCTGGCAGCGTTGCCAGTCCAGTGATGGACAAGACAGAACGCGTAAATCGCGTGAAATCCATTAGTATGGATTTATCTTAGGGTTTGCCGAAGGGAAAGGCCGGTTTCACCGGCGTTTCGGTCTTTTCTGACTGTTTCAGCAAGATGCTCACCCGGCAGCGGTGCCAGAGTCCATTGATGGACAAGAAGGAACGCGTTCATTGCGTTGTTATGGATTTTCTCCGGAGCTTATGTCCGGATTCTCCAAGAGTTGGAGTGAGATGCTTCCTATGACCGAATTTGCCATAAACAATTCGGTGCATGCATCTACGGGGTTTACCCCGTTTAATGTGAACGGATTCGTAAATCCGCGGGTTACGTTGACGCCACGTGTGTGTGGCCCAGGGCTTGAGGGGGGAGGAGTCCCCGATGTCAGCCCTGTATGCTCCTGTCCGTTTGTATGGCCTACCCGGCAGGGCGGCTGGCAGGCTGCCCGACCGGGTGCAGCTCGGGTCTGCGCTTGTAGCCGCCAAGGCTCGCGCACTGGTCGCCTTCCACGGCCCCAGCGACCTAGAAGAATCTATTGTTTGTTTGTTGGGCCTACCCGGCAGGGCGGCCGACAGGCTGCCCGACGGCAGGACGGGGCGGAGCGTCTGATGGCGCGACTCCATCATCGGGGTCAAACCCAGTATTTGGGGAAGTCGAAGGGTTATCCACATTCGCAGAGTTCGTGGGAGTTTGAGACTCCCCTGCGGCAGGATTGCCGTGACGTCGTTGACGCTTTCGAGCGGGAGAATCCCGCTGTGAGTCAACGACCAAAGGGGCGGGGTAAGCTCCTTCACTCCCAGTAGTTGGGAGCCCTCTGGAGGCAGATGCGGAACCCGCACTGTGCTCCGGCACCCTAGTGAGGGCACGGGCGCTAGCATAGCGCATGAGATAAGGGGCACGTAACTGCCCCATGGGTTTGGCTCTGGCAAACGCCAAGCACAATTCCCTCTATATCCGAACGTCACGTTCGGAATAGCTGTTGTACAGCTTTAAAAAACTCGGGGAGACGTTTCTCCCCTCCGCCTAAGCGCGGAACTTCTGCGCTGCCTCTTTGGCATATTCTCCTTGCAGGAGAATGAAGGGAACCTCGCGGAGGTTCCAGCAACGGCACCCTGTGCCTGTTTCTCGAGGAGCTCTCGATATGAGGTAGCAGTGAACTGCTTCTGCGTGAGCAGTTTTTCCCGGAGTTGATTCCGGCGTGTGATGTGTTGCCGCTGTACAGTCGCGAGGCCAGGTGTATAGAAGACTAAACCCTTCTGTACCTCATTCCTGGCCCACTTTGGGAGGTCACGAGGACCTCCAAAACGATATACCGCCCGTGGAGGGCGCATGGGTGGCATGCAAGGAAGCTTGTAACGCCTGTGCGGCATTTTGAGCCTCTTGAGCTGCGTCCAGCTCAGTAGTGGTGATCGCCTTCGGCGATTCGGATATGTCATCCGAGGTTGGTTCCGATGCGCAATTTCACGCGGCAGTATAGCCGCTGGACCAGGGGTATAGGAGGATAAACCCCTCTTGAACGCGTTCTTAGCCCTCTTTTGAGGGTCGCGAGGTCCCTTCCGTGCCCGTCCGGAACGTCGGGCCTCTTGAACCAAGGACAGTTCATTGGTGGTGGTTGCCTGTGGCAACCTGGAGGTATCACCCCTAGCGGGTAACGGTGGCGCACGAGTTAGTGCGTTTTCCCCACGTGTGGGGAATGGGTTGGATGACTGATAGCGCCGTTCGGCGCTATCAACATGGCCAGCCGTTGGGGAGAGCTCCCCAAGGGCGTCCACTCCCGAGTTGTCGGAATAGTTTGCGTCCATAGCACCGCTGAAGGTGTACAATGGACAGCCAGAGGTACTGGCGTTGGAGTTCCCCAACAAGATTTTGATTATTGCGTAAGCAATAGTTTTGATGGGGGAGGATGTAACGGGGTTACATTCGGGTAACACTGAGTGTTGGTGTACATGAGTACACTACGGTTGAGGTCAGTATTGACCGAGTTGAAAGGACTCGAACCTTTGGTTATTTTAACCAATCAGGGCAGGGGCCCTTGGTGTGGTGGTGTGTCAGCCATCCATGTGTCAGTACACAGGTGTGTACACTACATTTTAGCTAGGTACGAATTAGGAATATTCTACTTAGTATTACATATAGTTTATATTAGTTTAAATTAATTTAGGCTAATTACATATTAAATATATTCAGTTTACAAAAATACTTAAGCCTGCCAGGCGCGCGACCACGCCCGGTCGCGCGCGCAGTGAGTGCAGAAGCTAGAGAGAGCCCTCCCTTTAGCTACACCCTTAATAAGGGAACCTTGCCGTTAAGGCATTAGCGGAGCTAGGCGCGCGACCACGCCCGGTCGAGCGCGCATTGAGTATTGTAGCCTAAGGTAGTTCTCCCTTACGCTACCTCCCTTTATAAGGGAAGTCTTGTTACAAGGGGTTAGCGAAAGCTATCTGTAAACCACCCCGGGAATCTTGGCCCCGAGTAGGAGAGCTCTCTCCTACTAAGCCCTTTTATAAGGGCGTATCGGCTAAGTAGCGGCGAACGCCGCTTAAAGGATAGTCTTCCTCTGTGCGATAGCCGCACCGTGCGTGTACGCACCCGGATACAACGATCATCGTTGGAATCGACATTGCAACTGGGCGGAACTCGGCGTAAAGACCGCGATGCGCGTCGATGGAGATACCGGCTGCAGAAAGACTACCACTACGCCCGGGATCAAGTGAGCACCCGACTGCACCAAGCGGTAACAAGCCGGGCGGAGAAGCATAATGATCAAGTGACACCGCACAAGATCGAAGCGGGGTCGAAGGTCTGGCTGTACCTCGATCGAGTGAAGGGAGGGTTTGCAAAGAAACTGGCGCATATGTGGCATGGACCCTTCAGGGTCGACGAGGTGATTGGCGATCATGCGTCAAGGTTGATTACAGCTGGTACAGACTATCGCATATTTCAGTCGTGCACCTGTCCAAGCTGAAACTGGTCAAAGAGTTTCCAGATCGACCTACTGCTGTGCTAACAGCTGGGGTAGAGGATCGTTTTGATTTCGATGAAGCACTATTACCCTAATACAGCTGGGAGAGTACTCTAGAGCCAGACGAATTTGAAGTTGATCGCGTCACCGATGTCCGATCTGGTCGCAAAACCAGATACGGCAGAACGTTGCAAGAATATCAAGTATATTGGAAGGGTCATGATGAGCCGTCATGGGTAGACGAGGCCGAACTGAATTGCGATGCCCTAATCAAGGACTTCGAACGGAAGATGATTACCAAACACCGGTTTGATATAGTGCAGGTGGATGAAGAGTCCCACTAGTGCATGACCGGCTAATGGACTGTGGAATTATTATTGAAAACTTACGATTAATGGGGAAATAACGATTGACTTAATGTGGGGAATTTTTGGTGGATATTGCGCGACGTGATGATGAGGTAATGACAGATGAGACTGTGGAAGAGCGATTTGTGTGGATACACTGAAAACGATGAAGCAACAATTGGAATTATTACGATCAAGAATGTTTATCGATTGAAGAAGAAAAGATGGTTAGCGAGCTAGCTTGATCCGTAAAACTTGCGACGGAGGCGGGTAATCTTGTTGCAGGGGTGAAAGGCGATACTGGAGTTGCCAAGGCTCAACGACGTCAACCTCGAATAACGCATCCTGAAAGGTCGAAGGCGGTCGGTCCGATAGGTACCCTGGGTACCAGGTGCCATCGTCCGCCGGAGAGTATTTCAAGGGGCGATTACGGGCGCAGTGGGAAATCGCCGGATCCAAGAAGATGTTAAGATCGCACTCCCCGCTGGTCATGCATTGCAGCACGAACTTCACGATCCTCTTCCACGCTTCCCCGGCGCGGCTTCTACGCTGGCGTCGACCCTCGTAAAATTCTCGGAAAAAAGCGTCGCGCTCTCTAAGGTCCTGATCCACGTGGAGGTAATGGGTGGACTCCCAGATCGCCTGCGCGCGATGGTCCAGGAATGCCTGGTACCGCGCCTCGAAGTAAGCAAACCAGCCGACCAAGCGGAATAGGATGGGTGGCAGCATGTGCTTGAAACAATCCCACGGGCGCTGCGAGTACAGTAACTCCTCCACTGATGATTGGGTAATCAGGTGACTGCACCACTCATCAGGCGCAGGGGTGTCCGTGACGGTGGGAAACAGCCATACCATAGGACGTGTAAAGTAGCCGAACATCGTTTTTACTGAGACGCTACCCAGATCGAGACCTCTGAGCTGATCCGAGGTCCACGGCAAGATGGTGTCGTCAGTCGCCTCACCCGTCAACAATATCAGCGACTTGAAGTCACCTGTACGGGGAAAGAAGAATTCGGCAGAGTCCAGATCCGGCGGACCGTCGCTGCCCCACTCGCCGATCGTGGTACTGGACGGAATTTGCGCGCCACGTAAAGCGGAAGGACCACCTTGGACACCATCCGGTTGGCCAGGCGGGCAAATAACATGTGGTGACCAGCTCACATCGGGAATAGCAGGAGTGAGACGTAGCCGAATGGACTGGGAGGTGGATTGCGAGCGTGACCAGCAATAGCAGGTTGTCGCTTGGACTGGGAGGTGGATTGCGAGTGTGACCAGATACATATCGGGAATAGCAGGTTGCCGCTTGGACCGGGAAGTAGACTGTGAGCGCAGGGCATGTCCTTCGGTATCACCCGGCCGACCAGGTGGATTAATGTCGGGCGACAGCTCCCTCTTCCCGGAAACGGCAGTGGCCAGACGTTGCCGCTTGGGCCGGGAGGTGGAGTGTGAACCTCAAGCGCGCTTTCTAGATGAAGAGGTCGGTCGGATGAAGGAGTTTATAGATGGACCACCCGAAGCAGCAGAAAGGCTGGCATCCGGGTTAATCCCCGAATTTGTGGAACCGGCGCTCGGAGGTATTTGCAGGTGTGATGCTAAGCCCGCCAATACGGTCTGGACATCGGAGAATTGAGCCTGCAGTTGTTCCGCCTCATCCTGAACGCGTCGCAACTCGAGGCGAAGTGCGTCGCGCTCCGCAGATGCGTGGTTGAGACGACGCCGCGCCGCCGAAAGTTCTCCCTTAAACTTGGAATTCTGAGTACGCAGTCGCTCCAGCTCAGCCCTGTCAGCCGACACCGTGTGAAGACGCGCATATGGCTCGTCGGCTCGAGCATGAGCATTGGCGAGGCTGTTCATCTTTTGGTGGTTTCATGCTCCGTCCGGATACGATCACGCTGGACCTTTCGTTTGCGAGCCTTGGAGGAAAGCTTAGCCATCTTCTCGGACAAGCGCTGGTTTTCTGACAGAATATGGTCGCGTTCATGTTGCACTGCGATCAGGCGCTGGCGGAGTCGGTCGAGCGCTGCGTGATCCTGATATACCTCAAAACGCGAAATTTCTTGCGCCTGATGATCGGCGGTCTCTTCGCAGACCGACAGCAGATACTGGTTCTGGGCCAGGGCACCTTCCAGATCACGTATCTGACCTTGTGTTCGGCCAGGGTCTCTTCGGATGTCTTCAGTCGGTACTTGAGGTTGCTAACGGTGGTGCGGACGAAGTCGCGCAGGGGTGCAGCTCGATCGCGGAACCACTCGATCTTATGCTCGCTGTCGGCGAGCTTACGTGCGACGTACTCGTGCCGCTTCTGTTGTAGGCGGGTGGAGTCTTCAAGTACGGAAAGTGAGTCGGTCAGCACGACTATATCCTCCTGCTGTGTGCGAATGGTCTCTTGCTGCGTACGAATCGTCTCCTGCAGCGCGCCTATGGTCTCTTGCTGCGCGTGAGCCTGGTGGACCACCGAGACCAAGTTGTCGACCGCGGAACGGTCGAGTGATGAGCTGCCACCTGCGGTTACCTCTATGATCAGCCTCGCAGAGAAGTACAAGATTGGATGATCACGAGGGCTTGATCCAGGACGCTACGGTTGAATAATTGGCTACGCTCTGCTCACCTGCTACTCTCTCGAAGGATACAGGGAAGATTGATGGGTGCAGATTGCAGTACCGATGACGTCATGATTGATGGATATCGACCATGATCGAGGTCATCATGACTAATAGTTAGCAACGTGGCAACAATATGATCGACTCCCGCCCCAACCGCTGTCCACAGGCGTAGCTGTGGTAGAGGGTACCACAAATTTTGTCGGTACCATAGTCGGTACAAAAGGTGGTACGATAGTGGGCACCACAGTCGGTACCACAGTTGGTACCCAGACGGTACAACTGTTGACACAACGGTGGCGGACAGGGACGAGGCGTGGATAGGACGTCTCAGACGATGCGACAACTGGCAAGGTTACCTGACGGTAACCCGAATGTAAGCGGGTGAATGGTCGACAAAATGCGTAGGAATGGGTAGTTCTGATTGGTTGATATTAGGTTTTTGGTAGATATTAGAAAATTAGCAATAATACAGTTCTCCTTTTGCGTACGATCGCGCCGATCGTTTACAGGGACGGCAACTTAGGGCCTCCCTTCCTCTACCCAATACCTCTACGTCCCGGGCGGGAGAACTTAGTGCATTTTTGGCCCAGCGGTAGGCGTAGAACGTGATAACTTACCTGCAACTCCGCCCGCTGTGTCAGCGGTTCTTCTTTTGAAGGTTTTTTGGTCTCGGGAACGTGATCGAGCAGTGCGCTCTCACCTTTTCCCTATTGGTCCACGTTTTGGCCCCTAGTGTTCGGCTGCTTTAAGCTCCCCACGGGAACACTAGGCGGATTTTTAGTTGTAATCGTCGATCAGACCGTCGAAAGCGCTGATCGACCGTCCCTTTAAGGCTTAAGTCCAGAATACAAGGTATTTTGGGGTATTCTATTAACGAATTAAGCTTAAGGAGGCTCTGTGATCGGGCAGTGAAGATTTCCGCTGCCTGATCGAGTATCCCTTCGCCGATCATCACCAGATCGACACACTGCGACTCGCGACCCGTACTCAGCTGCTCACAACTCGCTCCAACTAGCTGATCAGCGACTCTTAGCACCTGATCGCGCCTGATCGAGTCTGGTCACCGCTGATCGACGACTCTTAGTGCCTGCCCAAGCCTGATCACTGTTGATCACACCTGATCGCACGTGGTTCAAGCTTGATTGCGCCTGATCATTGCCTGATCGCATCAGTCGACTCATCACAAGTCAACCCAGTCTTGCCACAAGGAATTGTAGTGTGCCATCCCCGCCACCTGGAGAACGACCCACGCCTAAGCCGTCGGGTACACTAGGTGAGCAGAAACACAAGCAGTCAAGGACAACCGGAGGACCCCCTTCGTCAGTCGGCATCCGGGCGCCGTGGTACCGCCTGATCAAGCCTCAAAAACTTTGATCAGCCGCTCCACCACAGCTCCGTCCATGGATCTGGATCATGGATCAGGCCTTGATCCATGATCCAGATCCATTGGGAAATGCTTGATCCATGATCCAGATCCATTTATCCATGGATCAATGAATTAATCAATTTATTCTATTAATTGAAGCGTCATCAAGCACAAAAAGATAAATTCAGGCATCCAATTCACTAAAACTACAAAGCTATTCTATCTGCAAATAGCCCTGCTTCCTAAAGAAATCCTTCAAACATACCAGGGCCTCTGTGTATTTAGGAGATAAAGTGCTTCTATCCCACCTTAGCACCCTTCTGCCAGAGGAAAACACCCTTTCTGAAGGAGAAGAAGTTCCTGGAATTGCCAATATGGCTCTGGCCATCCTGGCCAAAGTGGGAAACTGTTGGTGGTTTGTCTTCCACCATATTAAAGGGCAGGTGCTGGATGGAACAGTCCTGTAGTCCAGGTTATTAATTGCCTATTAACCAATCAATTTTATCCATGGATCATGGATCTGGATAAAGGCTTGATCCAAGATCCATAATCCATGGATCTTGGATCTGGACGGAGCCCCTACTTGTTAGTAAAAATTCCACCTTATTATCGGGTTTATTCAGGCATTTGGACTGAATGTGTCCAATTTTACCACACCCGTAGCATTTCATGGTCCTTTCTTTGTCTTCAACCATATTTACAGTTTCGTTTCTAATTGAACGACTTGTTCGTGTCTCTCCTTCCACTGCTTGAGGGAATTGGCAAAGCCCTTCCAGATGTCTTAGGTGGTCAGAGCTTGTATGGTCGAATTTCGCCCTAATAATAGTTTTTAGATATAGTGAAGCGTAATAGACCATATTGTACAGAAACAGAGCTTGACTTCAACCTGACTCCGAAATAGCTAGCAATTATAGATAGTGTTCATTTCAAGACCTTCTTGGATGTTTCACTCGTAAATAATTTCATCGCTTGGGCCGGTGTAAGAGTCGTATGAAATGCATCAAGAATTTTGTTCATAACATTAACCAATGACAGTGGATCCACCCACAACGTGTCTACTTGTCGATTGTAGTATCTCTCTGTTGTACCAGCCCAAAAGATCAACCTTAATGCCTTCGCTCCAGCAATATCCACATGCAGATTCGGCAATAACAATTTGCCTAATAAATCTGGTTTTCTACTCCTTGAAACCTGCTCCTAGCTCACGGTAGACTTCGTACCGTCGAACACCCTAATAGACAGCTTGACGTATTTAGACGATAATCCTACGGACGCACCAAGCCATTTGAGAAGACCCGACTCGAAAAGCTGTGCGTGCGCGTTCATGGTAGTCGTCGCTGCATTCGCAGCTGAATTGCTCCGAGGAGGCGTGTCCCGAAATGCTAATCTGCTAATCTGAAAGACTACTGCATGTTGAAGATGACCCAGGTTCAGGTATATTGCTTGTTTAGGAACACAGAGGAAGGAACGGAGCCGTAGGCTCCATGCATTCAATGCAGTTATTTTTACCTCTAACCAAACACTCCTTATTGTTTTGCGAGAGGTTTCCAATCGACATGAAGGTAGTATAGTACGCTGATGTTCCAGGTCTCAAAATTTCTATCACGAAGTAGTAGATTTTAGCCGTACGCGTGGGCAGACATTTGCCGTTTTTTAAACGAAATTTGTTCCATCAAGCCGAATGATTGGCGCTTTAACGTAGAGTTTACCGCAATGACGGTAAGCACAGAATTAACAGAAGAAACGTCGAGGGAAGATATAGAGGCTTCTCTCGCGCAATGCGTCTGATTACTGAAAAAAAAAGCCGTTGCCGGTGTGATACAAAGCATCGTGATTCGAATTCTCGCTCATGAGCAGGTGTTTGATGGCTTCCTCAATCATTTAAGCCAGTCTGATGCGATGATCGCGAATGGTGTATCCAGCAATTAAGTTCAAGCAGAGAGCACTTGTCCTGTTCTTGCAGCATTACGATTTTAACCTACTACAATTATTTTTTATCACGGTCTTGTATTCGAACATTTCCGTTAACATCAAATGTAACCTTAGCACCATTCTATATAGTGACATACATGGCAGGCAAGAGCGATTCTGCGCGACGTAGCCACACCAAGAGCAAGGCTAAAGTTAGTAAGAAGACAGCGGCTGGCGACGCGATCGAGATCAGTGCTTCACCTACGTCTGAAGGTAACAAGAGTGAGGCTCAGTCCCCCGCCAAATCCGCCGCCATTAAGACCAAGTTTTGTCTCAATTGTCAAAAGGACTTGGCTCGCAACATCTGCATCACGTGCGCCGAGTGTACCGCACAACCACCTTTTGAGCTGTGTGTTGAGTGCTTTGCCGTAGGAGTCGAGCTTGGTGAGCACAAGAGGACCCACCAGTACATGGTCTCGGATTGCCTGGCCTTCCCCATCGTCTACGAGCCACAGACACTCGAGAGCGCGTCGGCTGCCCCTCCAGCGCTTGGAACGAATGCTGCTGCCTTTCTTGCCACTAATAATGATGCGGCGAATTCAGTGTGGACAGCAGACGAGGAGTTATTTCTGCTCGAAGGCATTGAGATGTTTGGCATGGGGAACTGGAAGGATATTGCCGATCACGTCGTGACAAAGAGTGAAAAGAAATGTGAACAACATTATCTATCAGCATATTTAGGCTGGAAAGATCTCCTACCAAGGTTTATTGGTGATACAATTGAGGAAGAGGCTGCGGATGATAAGGTGCAGATGCAGACAGAGGAAAAGGCGGATGAGGCGTCCGATCAAGCTACAAAGTCACTTCGTGGTGAAAGAAGTGGTCCATGTCAGCTCGCTGGATACATGCCATTGCGGGGAGACTTTGATGTGGAGTATGATAACGAGGCGGAAGTGATTTTGGCAGATATGGAGTTCTCAGAATCTGACCAGCCAGCAGAACGAGAGTTAAAGCTAAAGGTGATTCAAATCTACAATCGAAAACTGGAAAAGCGCATGGAGCGCAAGAAATTTGTGGTGGAACGCGGCTTGTTGGACTACAAATTGCACCAGCACACTGAACGCAAACGACCAAAAGAAGAACGCGAACTGCTGGCTCAAGTGCGACCATTTGCTCGATTCCAGACCCCAGAAGAGCACGAAAAATTTGTGGACGGATTAATCACAGCTATGCGTCTAAAAAAACAGATTCTGCTGCTGCAAGAGTACCGCAAGAATGGTGTCCGAACGCTGGCCGAAGCGGAGTTATATGATGCAGATAAGAAGAAACGTGAGCTAGACCAGGCAATTCAGAAGCAACGTGACAGCGCCTCCTATTTATACGAGTCAGGTCGTACTAACTCCAGTCGTGATCGCTCTAACCGGTGGCAGAACCGCGAGAATGGTGAAGCGGGTGGAGAGAGCTTAAGGACTAGATGTTCCGGTACGGGTGGTGTTAATGCAATCGCTGCGAGTTTTTCTATTGAGGGTACACCTGGCTGTCACTTGCTCACTCCCAAGGAGAAAGAACTATGTAGCAAGCTTAAATTGTTACCGAAGGTAATGTTGGAACGACAATAGTTTGTCGTGAGATCTGACCGCACTTTGCTGATGTTGCTATGGTTCTTCTATAGCATTATCTGGTCATTAAAGACGCATTGGTTCGCGAGTGCTATCGCATTGGCTACCTAACGAAAAAAGTAGCCAAAGAAACGGTTCAGATAGGTGAGTCGTGGCATCTAAAGTATCTGGAGGCTCATATACACTTGCTCACTAAAAGCTTGTAACCTTAAAAACAGACGTGAAGAAAACTGGTCAGGTGTTCGATTTCTTAGTCAAGTGCGGCTGGGTCAAGACTGAAAGTGCTTCCATGACGGGTGCGTATTGCCGTTTGTACTCTGTGCTGCTTTCGTGCGGTAATTGTGCTTTGGTTTTGTTCCTAGTTTCGCCTTCACTTAAGACAAAAAGTTTTGAAGGGGGTAAGAGAGCAGAGGACGATGATAGTAAAAGCGAACCGGATTCGACTGTATTATTGGAAAAAGAGCATAATCCTACGATGCCAGAAAAACGCAAAGCTGCCGCGATGGAAGCAGGCGTGAGCTTATGAACGCAAGTTCGTTCTTTATAGTACAGGTTAAGAAATCCGCTTTTTGCGTATCCCACCAGCCAGCAGTACCACGCATCTTGTGATGCCATATAGCTCCATGCAAACGTCCTGATCTTTGTCCTTGCTCCAAATACATACCGCGAACAAAAATAATTGCGCGGCGATTTTCCGCTTGCTGTTTAGATATTCTGAACATCATTAAGAACATTTTGACAAGCAATAACTACCAGCGTATCAAGCAAAAATCAAGATCCGGTATCCGGGGCGAGAGCGTCCATCTACGCTAGAGGGAGGCTTTAGATCAACTCGATCGTACTGGCAAGAGTATCGTGGCCATATAGCGGATCACAAATGAAATTCAGCGCTTGATTAACAAATTCAATGTTCCCCCGTACCTGATTGAGTCATCTTAATCCTAGCAGTTAATTCAACATTAAATATCCGTTATGTTCATCGACGTGCAACGAATCCAGCACGCCTCAACAAGGAAAATGTAGATAAGCAAACCAATTTATACGTAACCTTCTACGTGATGAGCTAACGTAAAACGTCCACAGAGCATTCGACAACGTTCCATCAATATAGTCCCACGGTATAATCCAAAAGTACTCCCGCACTCACAGCAAAAAAAACTCCATATGATCTTCTTACCGATGTATCTTCTCCACAGATTACTTGGGTTTATTATTGTGCCGAGCTCTCTGCGTCTTCCTGCGTCGAGACCCTGATTTGTTGCTCAAACGTAGTCTATTCGCTATTTGTAAAATGAGATAACGTCTAAGGGCATCTCCACCGCACGCATCAAATTGGCTACTAAAGCCAAATGTGGCAGAAAATTTGATAAAATGTGTCTCCACCGCACCGACTAAAATCTCACCAGATTTAGCTCCAACTAAAAATTCTGCCAGATATGGCTGCCCTATAGCTTCCCAGCTAAATTAAATTGCCCACAGCCCCTGGCAGCCCCTCGGCCCTCGCCCCCGCACCCCCCACTCTCCACTCCTCCCGTCCACAAACAAACACCCCCCGACACGACAACAACGCGTTCCCCCACACGCATAAAAAAACAAACAACCCAAACACTTTCAAATGGAGCAACGCGCCACCTCCGCTACGGTTGTTGAGTCTGTCCATCATCACTAGACTGTGCCGTCCTCATCCTCGTCACCCGGAACTGGAACGCCGTCCACACCACGCGCCAAGAAGGGAAGGAACTGGTCGACGCGCGAGGACGAAGCACTTGTGAAGGCTTGGTTAGAGATTTCCCAAGACCCAGCCGTTGGAAGCCAGCACAAAGCTTCCGTTCTCTGGAATCGGGTGCAACAAAGTTTCAATAATCAGTTGTCGCTGACCGAAACGCTGACAGCCTCTCGACACGTTGGGGCAAAATACAAAACTACGTCAACAAGTTCTGCGGCTGATTTGGTAATTAGAGATTACCACGTGTGCTTTTTCCAACGAAGTGTTTCACGTGGATCTAACCCGCGTTTTTGTTATGTTTGCAGCTGCTATAGAGAGCCGCAACGAGAGCGGCAAAACGTTCGATGACAAAGTCAGGAGTGCTCTTGCTCTTTTCCACAGCAAGCACAAGTTCGATTTCACCATGTATTCCCTCTGGCTGCTGTTACGAACAAAACCAAAATGGAAAGAGTTTGTGGATGCGAGAAAAACCAGAGGGGCGGGAGCACGCGAGGAAACTGAAGCAACTGGAGGAGCTGTTGCCTCCCCAGCCGGTGAAAATACGGATCCGGAACGCGGCGGACGCCCATAGGGAAAAGAGCAGCAAAGAAGGCTGCCGCGGCCGAAATTTTCGCGGAAAAAGTTTGGCAGCCCTTGTTGAAGCCAGCCAACAGATGGTCGAGAGACACGTCGAAATCGGAAGGCGCTGGAGGAATTGGTCCACGAAAAGATTATGTCTCGGGATCTCCGTGGTCGGTCGTTTGGCTGTGCGCGGTGGAGCGTCACGAAATTTTTCTAAATTAAATTTAGCTCTCTCATACATTGGCGGAGCTATATTTAGTTTAGCTATAGTCGGTGCGGTGGAGATGCCCTAATATGCCGCTGGTTTGGGGACGGGCTAAACGGCAGCAAATGAAAGACTAACTAGCAGCAAGTGAGGCAGCGACTGGGAAAAACAAAAAAAGTACCAAAAAGGATATACTTTTTTACCTTTTGGGTCTTTTATGCGCGGATCAAGGCATTTAAAGTTGGACATATTCGTACAAGACCAAAAAAGGTATACTCAATGTTTGTGTATTTGTGTCAGACTATAATTTAGTTATAGTCAAATATATTACTTTTTCATTTTCTTTCTTTTTTGCGACGAGACGTTTTCTCTGACCGTTGATTCTTGGCGCTACGCATCCTCGCACATACATTGTGCTAATTACCTGACTAATTAACAACGCATTAACACGCAAGGCAGTGGTTGTGACGACTGCCGGATTTGTTGTTGAGGTTATTGATTATTTGACTGATTCACGTGGAAGGACGTTTGACTAAGTACAAGGTTACGTTTGGAGTGGGCGCAGGGCATACTAAGTTGAATTTTACGCATTAAGTTGTAGATTATCGATTTAACTAACATGGTAAAGCACGTCGGAGATCAACACATCAGCATTATAATCAACATAGTTTTTATAGATCCTCGTCTGTCATCGTAATTCTAATATACCACAAATAACCAATTTGTCAATAATTGCAGCATTAAAAGGTACTTACGAGGCAAGGCAGAGTACGAGACTAGGAGTAGAGTGCCATTAAGACTATAACGATCAAAGGTAAGATATATGCAACTCTGCTCAAGTCAATCCAGCTAACATCTATTAACAACCCATCTGAAATATTCACAACTCACCTGGCAAACGCCAGCCGCTGACCACACATAAAAGTCCCAAAAAGGTTAAAGTATATCCTTTTTTTGGTACGTTTTTTTGTTTTTTCCTAGTCGCTGCCTCACTTGCTGCTGGTTAGTATTTCACTTTCTGCCGTTTAGCCCGTCCCCTTGTTTTGGCCCAAAAACTCTAAAATGCCCCTCTTCTTAAAAAATCCTAAAATTCCCCTGTTTTTTTAAAGAGGGCCACTAAACAGTACCGTGTCCAAATTAGGCTTATTTAGAACTCGCTTTTACCCGATTTTGATTGGCTGTTTCAACCAACCAACAAACAATTCTAAACCCTAAACCCTAAACCCTAAATCCTGCAGGCTGAAAACAGTCAATCAACCCTAAACCCTAAACCCTGTGGCTGAAAACAGCCAATCATAATCGAGTAATTTCGAGTTCTAAATAAGCCTAATTTGGACACGGTACTGTTTAGTTTTTCCCTTTTTTAAATGCTTTTCATTATACTTGTTTAGAAATGAAGAGAGAAAGCTACCAAAGAAATAGTAATAGAAGGCCTAGTGACTCGCGAAGCGAGAGGCTTGTCCAAAATACCGTAGTCCGATAACGAATTCCCGCCTTTGCCAACTCATGTATCTACTCATGTATCTGTGTTGCCGCATTAAAGCGCATGATTGGGGTGGCCAAACAGAAAAAAATGTGTGCGGGGGAAGGTTGTGAAAAGCTTATCGCCTGAGCCCAATTCTCGTATTTTCAGCTGGGTGACCCATGTTCAAAAGCAAGATAAGTTTTTTACACTCCAGTTGTAACAGGGTTACATTCTGGTTACATTTAGTATGTGGTGTACGTGAGTACACTACGGTTGGGGTCAGTATTGACCGGTCCGAAAGGTTTTGGACCATTGTTTATTTTAACCAATCAGGTCAGGAGCCCTTGGTGGAGGCGTGGCAGCCAGCCACGTGTTAGTACACAGGTGGTGTACACTACATTTTAGCTAGGTACGAATTTAGTAAGTTCTATTTAGTATTACATAGGGTTTACATTAGTTTATTAATTTAGGCTAATTACATATTAAATATATCTTCAGTTTACATTTCACTCAACGACTACTGGACGCTCGACCTCGACCGGTCGCGCGCGTAGTGAGTGGAGTAGCCTAAGGGAAGTTCGTTCTTCCCTTAGCTATCCCCTTATTAATGGAGCCTTGTGTTAAGGCGTTAGCTTGTGCTAACTGGTAAACCAAAGTGGAATCTTGGCCCAGAGTAAGAGAGTTCTCTCTTACTAAGCCCTTTTATAAGGGTATATCGGCTAAGTAGCGGCGAGCGCCGCTTAAAGGAAAGTCTTCCTCTGTGCGCTAGCCGCACCGTGCGTGTACGCACCGGCTACATCTGGTAGCACTTGTAGTCAATCCAACACCTGTGTTGGTAGACGACAACATCCTCTGCAAAGGATGAATCAGGACGATTGGGATAGGCTAACCCTCGTCCAGCAGGAAGCCTTTAACAGGCTGTTATCCTTACTGGGTGACGAAGGCATGCAGCTCCTAGTGGAGCAGGGCCTTGAGGCCTTAAAGGCGAGGGTCAATGCCCTCATCGCCCATAAGGCGAGCTTAGGTGGAGGTCGTTCCACGGGGGTGCGTCCCCTTTTATCCTTTAAGGTAAAGGAATTCACCGGTGAAAAAGGTGATAACCTTTATGTGTGGTTACGAGAGGTCGAAAGGACCTTCGCCACAGCGAATGTGATCGCTGATCACTTGCAAGTGGGACTTGCACTGACTCATCTTACGGGAAATCCCGTACATGGGCGTTTACGTGTCCGGATTCGGTCACGAACGTGTTCCCGACCTGGGGAGTCCTTAAGCAAAAGCTTATTGACATGTACTCCACGCTTGATCTGGTTTTCCAGAATCAGCAGGCGTTTTTGAGGTTCCGTCAGGTCACTAGGGACTTGGACACATATATCCAAGAACTTAAGACCCTGTTGGCAGGGATGTACGCGAAAGCGTATTCGGACGATGTGTCCATCCCCGTCTTCATGGGAGGCCTGAGAGAAGGACCAGCACGTTCGAAATTGTTCCGATGCCGACCCCAATCCCTGGAGGAGGCGTTCAAGATGGCGTTTAACGCCGAGAGGAATTTCCGTTTCTCTAAGGTGGGTCCCGAACCCATGGACCTGAGTCAGGTCGAAGCGGAGGAGAAACGTCCCGTTAAGAGTCACTCTGACTCTACTTCTCAGAGCTTCGAGTCGGAGCTCTTTGCATTGATGCAGCGGCATGGCCGCTGAGATGCTTCCTGTGTGGAAGCACGGATCATCTGAGGAACAGATGTCCGAAAAATCCCCAGCGAGACACTCGCTATAAGGGTCCAAGGGTTGGGAAAAAGCCCTTGCCCAAGCGTCGGGAAACGACGGCTCCCAGTAGGTTCGGGGCGCCCTACTGGGGGACCCCTGAGTGCTGTTAAGCCCCAGGGTAGGGGACGGCAGCACAAAGCCCCGAGGGAAGCGGTTCTTTCTAGCACCGAGTTGGTGTTCCAGCCAGGTTTGCTGGTAGTCCTTGCGGATGTGAAAGGCTTTGATAAGCCTTGGAGAGTCTTGATAGACTCTGGAGCGTCTGACAATTATGTCAGACGAGCTTCTGTAGAGAAGAGTCGGCTGTATGCCGAGGCCCTAGAGGCACGTTCTCGTAACGTTGTCACGGTCCGTCTCACGACGGGCGTATAGGTTTCTGTACCCAAGGTCTCGATTGACCTTAAGCTGAAGTTTGCAGACTTCGACAGCTTAGAACGTTGCCTAGTCATGGATTTGGACTCGAGGTATGACCTCATTTCGGGCATGAAGTGGCTGGAACGCCACGATCCATGGATAGACTGGAAGTCTAAGTCCATTGGCTCAACGCACCCGCGGTCGGGTGAAGCATTGGCGAGTCATGAACCCACCTTTGCTCGATCGCAAAAGCGATAATGGTGTGAGATGCCAGAGATTGGGATGTCTGAGATAATCAGTCCCATTAAGGTCAAGGAAGTGTTCCTTGACGAGGGGGGGGGTTGGCGGTTAATCCCCACGCCGAGATAGGCGAGACTGGTGAGTCGCCAGTGGTAGAGGTGGATTCCTCTGAGGTTAAGCGCGAGGCTCTTAGGGAAGACCCGTCGTTTGTCTCTTCTACGGGTCGAAACTGATTCCGACCACGCCGTGTTCGGCGAACAAGTTGCGACTCCAGTGGTAGGGGTAGAGGCCCCTGTGGTTAAGCGCGAGGCGCTTCCAAGCGAAGAGATCCGAAGTTCGTCTCTTTCGCACGTCGGAAATGATTCCGACCACGCCTTATTAGGTGAGACCGGCGAGTCACAGGTGGTAGAGGTAGAGAACTCTGTGGGGATAGGCGCGAGGCGCTTCCAATAGATGGGACAATTGACTCCCCCCATCTGAGTCCCGGGATGAGTCCCGAGGCCAGTAGTCAGCAGTCCTATAGGATGATGAGTAGTGTGACAGGTGTTGTCACAGAAGGCGTAGGCCTTGAACGGTTGCCTGGGGTAGGCGAACTGTTGTCGTTGGAGGAGATGTCCTTCAACGAGTTTGAAACTGCTTTGAAAGCAGATGAAATCGACGAAGTTGTCGTATTGCGTTCGGTAGATGAGTTGAGCTCCTCATCCACGATGGACGAGTCAGATTTGGTGAAAACCAAACCGGCATTGAATGCCCGAAGCGGTCTCAAGATCCTTACGGATCCTGAGGACCCTTACCATTCCTTACTAAAGTAATTTGGAGATGTCATTAGTGACAACCCGCCGATGGGTTTACCACCGGATCGGGGAGTCCGACATGAAATCGATTTGGTTCCTGGAACCAAATACTGCGTCACTAGGCAGTGGCCTCTTCCCAAGGAGCAATGCGACGTCATCGACGCATTCTTCAAGGGGAAAGAAGAGGCAGGGATGGTACGGGAGAGCAAGTCTCCCCATTCATCTCCCACTTTTTGTGTTCGTAAACCTAACGGAAAGTGGCGCATTGTACATGCGTACAACAAGCTGAATGCAGCTACTGTACCCATGCAGACTCCGATTCCTCGGAAGGATGTCCTCCAGAACAATATGGCGGGCTGTACTGTGTACAGTGCCTTATATCTGGTGGACGGGTATTATCAGGTGCTCATGCGAGAGTCCGATATTCCGCTGACAGCGGTTAGAACGCCTAGTGGCATGCTGTGGGAGTGGCTTGTTATGCCACAAGGGCTTTCAAATGCACCAGCGACTTTCAATCGATTGGTGACTCAACTCTTCCGCCCTCATAGGAAGTACGCTCAGACGTACTTCGACGATATATTCGTCCGTAGTCGTGCGGAAGGCAACTCGTCTGATGTTCAGACGCATCTGATACACCTTCGAGCAGTTCTCGAATGTATGCGAGAGCATAAGTTGTATGCAAACGCATCCAAGTGTATCTTTGGTGCTGAGGAAATTCCTTTCCTCGGATGCTTCATCGGTAAGGATGGAGTGCGGGCGGATCCAGCGAAGGTGAAAGCCATTGTGGAGTGGCCTTCGTCTGTAAATCTTAGAGATTTACGGAAGTGGCTTGGATTGGCCAATTATCTCGACAAATACAGCGAGAACTACGCTGAAATGGCGAAGCCATTGACGGACCTTCCTAAGAAGGATATTGATTGGTGTTGGGAAACCAAACACCAAAAGGATTTTGAAGCGGTTAAGGGGAGCTTGTTGAAAGCCCCCGTTCTTGCTCTCCCAGACTCTGGAAAACCTTTTAACGTCGTCTTCGACGCCTCCGATTTCGCAATCGAATGTGCTTTGTTACAAGCAGACGATGCGGGACGGGAACGCGTGATTGCGTTTGAGTAGAGGCAGCTTAAAGCTGCGGAACGGAATTATCCCGTTCATGATAAGGAGCTACTTGCAATGAAGTATGCTCTTGTCAAATTTAGGGTGCACCTACTCGGCTCTAAGCCGTTCGTGGTTTATACGGACCACGCGTCCTTACGGACAGCGAAAAGCGCCTCATCTCTCCCAAAGGATGGCCCGTCGGCTCTCGTTCTTTGCGGATTATAATTTTGAGGTAAAGTACAAACCTGGTAAACAGAATGTACTTGCAGACGCGTTGTCGCGTTGTCCCGATTACGAGCTCTCTCACGCGACATTCGTCACCTCGTCTGTGGTGGATCTCATACGCCAGGCGCATGAGAAAGACCCAGAATGTACGTCGCTTATCAGCGCGTTAGGTGAAAAGGGTCTTGGCTCGTCTGAGCAACCCCTGTCAAGTCGATCTCAAACTCGTTTACACCATTACAGGTACTGTGACGGTTTGCTATATTATAGCACGAGCGCGGAGGACACTCCGCGGGTGGTTGTTCCTCATGATGAGGAACTAAAGTATAGAGTCCTCTTTGAGGCACATGACGCCCCTACCGGGGGTCATTTAGGTCGGAATAAGACCTACAGCGCTTTAAGCGCTTTGTATTGGTGGACCAACATGTATAAGTGGGTCGGTGCGTATATACGCACCTGTGAGACGTTTCAGAGGGTTAAACCCTCTGCAAGTTCAGCTGCGCCTTTGGAGAGCTTGTCCGTTCCAACGGAGTGTTGGAAATCCAATAGTATGGATTTTATCTTCGGTTTTCCGAAGGATAAGGCCGCGAACAGCGGCATATTGGTCTTTGTAGACCGTTTGAGCAAGATGAATCACCTGGCGGCGGTGCCAGAGTCCATAGATGGACAAGGAACAGCGAAAGTGTTCCTAGACCGTGTCTTTCGACAGCATGGTCTACCCGTTTCCGTTGTGTCGGATCGGGATCCCCGTTTTACGGGACAATTTTGGGGAGCGTTGTTTAAGGTGCTGGGTACCAAGCTACTCATCTCCACTGCGGATCATCCGCAGACGGACGGTCAAAAGGAACGCGTTAATCGCGTTGTGGAGGATATTCTCCGGAGTTTATGTCCGGATTCTCCAAAGAGTTGGAGTGAGATGCTTCCGATGGTTGAATTTGCTATCAACAATTCGGTACATGCATCTACGGGGTTTACCCCGTTTTACGTGAACGGATTAGTGAATCCGAGGGCTCCGTTGACGCCACGTGTGTGTGGCCCAGGGCTTGATGGGGGAGGATTCCCTGATGTCAGCCCTGTATCTGTGCAAAAGCACATCAATAAGTTCTTATCGACGCGCCTTAGTGTGTCTTACGACATGTCTGCGATGCCATGGCGGAAAGCCAAGACAAGCAGAAGGAGCAGGCTGACCGCAAGGGGCGGCGTAACGAAAAGGTGTACAAAGTAGGAGAAAGTGTTTTATTAAACGCTAAAAATCTTCCTACGCATGCAGTTTACAACGTGTTGCGTAATAAACTTCTCCCCAGGTTTGTGGGGCCTTTTAAGGTACTAGCCCGAAAGGGCTTGTCGTATACCTTGGACATCCCGAAGGATATACGTACGCATCCAAACTTCTATGTGGGTATGCTTAAGCCATACCAGAACCCGGAGGTGGATCCCCTCTTGGAGGAGGGTGGGGAGTCGGATAGCCGAAAGACACGACATGTCGGAACATCTCCGACAGGGTTGAAATACTACCCTGAAGATCCGCAACGAGAGACTCGAGGGAGGCAAGCCGGCGCTTGATGCGTTCATTCGCACTTCCCTCGTCGCGGAGTCCCTCCTGGGCATCTTGGATGCGACGGCTGTGTCGATCACAGCGCTCGTGGGACTCACGTCGCAATAGCGCGACCTCCTCCTCAAGTCCTCGATACGGAGGGTACTCCACATTACCATGTGGAACGCCTGATGGCACGACGCCATAACCGGGGTTAAACCCAGTACCTGGTGAAGTGGAAAGGTTATCCACATTCCCAGAGCTCGTGGGAGTCCAAGACTCCCTTGCGGAAGGATTGCCGTGACGTCGTTGACGCTTTCGAGCGGGAGAACCCCGCTGAGAGTCAACTATCAAAGGGGCGGAAGAAGCCCCTTCACTCCCAGTAGCTGGGAGAGTGCCGGAGGCAGATCGAGAGTTTGCATTGCTCTCCGGCACCACATCGAGAGAAGGGCGCGCGTAGTAAGAGGCAGGTAATTGCTCTTGCGCTTTGGCTTGGGCTTATTCCAGGCGTAACTCCCTCTCTACCCGAATGTCGGGTTCGGAAAAGCTGTTGTACAGCTCATCAAAGCAGGGGAGGCGCTTCTACCTTTCCGCCCAAGCGCGGAATGCCCGTTCTGCGTCCTCGACACTTTTGTCCCGTTGGAAACGTAGGTAACCTCGCGGAGGATCTCTACCATGGGACCGCGTGCCTGTTTTCCGAGGCGCGCTAGGTAGGACTTGACAGTAAACTGCTTAGGCGTTAGCAGTTGGCCCGGAGTTGTTTCCGGCGCGCGATTTCACGCGGCAGTACAGCCGCAGGACCAGGGGTATAGGAGGCTAAACCCCTCTTCACCTCGTTCTTAGCCTTCCTTTGAGGGTCACGAGGTCCCTTCCGTGCCGATACGGCATGTCGGGCTTCATGAACCGTGTCCGGTTCATTGGTGATGGTCGCCTTCGGCGACCCGGATGCATCATCCGTAGTTGGTAGAGGTGGCGCACGAGTTAGCGCGTTTTCCCCACGTTTGGGGAATGGATTGGATGACAGACAACGCCGTTCGGCGCTGTAGGAGTGGTCAGCATTTGGGGAGGTATAACCAAGGGCATCCACCTCCGAGTTATCGGAATAGCTTCCATCTTCAGCACCACTAATGGTGCTCATGGTTAACCAGAGGTTCTGGCATTTGGAGTTCTCCAACTAAATTTGATTTATTGCGTAAGCAATAGTCTTGATGGGGGAGGATGTAACAGGGTTACATGCTGGTAACATTTTAGTAGGTGTGCTGTACGTGAGTACACTACGGTTGGGGTCAGTATTGACCGGTCCGAAAGGTTTGGACCATTGGTTATTTTAACCAATCAGGGCAGGAGCCCTTGAAGGAGGCGTGGCAGCCAGCCACGTGTTAGTACACAGGTGGTGTACACTACATTTTATCTAGGTACGAATTTAGTAAGTTCTACTTAGTATTACATATAGTTTACATTAGTTTAAATTAATTTAGGCTAATTACATATTAAATATACATTCAGTTTACATTTCACTCAACGACTACTGGACGCGCGACCTCGACCGGTCGCGCGCGTAGTGAGTGCAGTAGCCTAAGGGAAGTTCTTCCCTTAGCTGTCCCCTTATTAAGGGAGCCTTGTGTTAAGGCGTTAGCTTGTGATAACTGGTAAACCAAAGTGGAATCTTGGCCCAGATTAAGAGAGTTTTCTCTTACTAAGCCCTTTTATAAGGGCGTATCGGCTAAATAGCGGCGAACGCCGCTTAAAGAAAAGTCTTCCTCTGTGCGCTAGCCGCATCGTGCGTGTACGCACCGGCTACACCAGTAATGAACAATCCCGGTTTGCAGGCTCAAGAAATACTTGTGAGAAAGCTGTTCTCACAGCGCAGCATCGAGGAAAAAGCCTTGGTCTGTGCGGGGGAATTTATCGGGAATCTTCAAGTCTGCGTAATACTTGGCGAGATAAACGCGTTATCTTGGAAAATTTAGACACCGTTATGATCCTTGTCAAGTTGAGTTTAGTGTAGGCTATTGCCCTGCCGCGGATATAAAAAGTTGAAGACTGAACGTGTTGAAAAATTCTATGGATCCAGATTGGGTATAATGTTCCTGCACGTATGATATGAAAAACGCGTTAGAGGTTTCGATGACCAAATTGTTCCAAGCTTCCAGATGTAAATGCGAGATCCTGCAGATATGCTATGCCTTGCCAACGAACTGGACTCTCCAGATACAGCGCGATAGCATTCAACAATTCCACCCAGACCGGTTGAACAACCGCACATTCCCAAAAAAGATGATTGACTGTTTCTGTTCCGGAGCAACCGTGAGAGCAAGTGACTTCGGTCGTATAATATTTGTGTTTCCGGCGCACTTTTAGGCCATTGTGTTGCATCCGAAATTTCAAATCTCTCAAAATAGGAAGGATAATCTTGTCAAGGCCAAGTTAAATTTTCCATAGCTTGTCCCAATCTGGGGCCAGTTCAATGTTCAATGCCGCTGCTGGATATGTGGTGATCGGCGTTAACGTGTGCAGAAGTCTATAGAAGTCGTGATTTCGGATTCGGGGGAGTCGCAATCCTTTGAACGACCATAAGCGTGCTGCCAAGGTAATCGGTTCCGGCATATAGGGTCCCAAGAGAACAGAAGCCGGTATGACTCCCCATTTGTCAAAATTGTTCATGAGAAGCGATGCGGCAAGCGAGCGTAGCCGAGGACTGGCGAGGTCTTGAGTTTATAAAATTTCGATAAAAAACTTCCTTGATATTTGTTTCCCGTTCATCTCCATAAAATGCCGTAGTAGAGTGAATCTGAGATGTAGAAATCTGTCCAGAAGCGTCGATGTTCCTTCGAGTGACTTCGGTGCTGCTCGAACCGTAAAAATGAAAGTAATCCAGATTGGAATGTCGAATTTGAGTCGGGCTAGAAGGTTAGTATCCAAATGGCGGTCACGGAGAACCCTCCAATTCTTGAGGACCGAAAACCAGAAACTTCCCAAGCTAACCCATCGTGATGGGGCTGGAGTAGTATTGGGTATCCGAACATACAAGATCTCGAACGTTTGGCCGCTGCCGTCCAAACAGGCTGTGAAGTTGGACGCGGCCGGTTCAAACCATCTTGGTAGTGTGACGTATCGTCTGGCGAAGGTTATCGAGTCACGTAAGGAGCATAACCCGAGGGAAGCTCCAAATTCCTTTGTTAAGGGAAGGCCTAGGCCGCCTTTTGGCGTTGGCCAATATAACCATTTCTCAGAGAAGTATCCTGTTACACGTCGATCGGTTCCAATTGGTTCCTTGAAGAGGAAGGATTTGCAAAGATTTTGGACTTGATTAATAATTTTAGGGGAATGGGTGCGACTGCAGCAACGTACCAAAGGAGTGGTAGTATCACCGATCGTAAAAGTACCGCACGACCGCGTAAGATTCGTCCCCTGTATTTCCAGAGTTGGCATCTTGCCACCATTTGTGGGAGTAAAGAGTCAAATCTGGTGCTTTGAGGTCGCGTTGGGCTCTGCAAAATTCCAAGTAATTTAGTATGACCCTCATTAGAAACCACTTACAAGCCATAATTTGAGAGCCTGTCCTGAAATGGGGGTCACAAGCCTGAAAGGGAAGAATAATGGTTTTGTCTGAATTCAAAGTCAATCCAGATGCCAAAGAATACCGCTTGACTGCAACCAGAAAGTCTGGGATGTATCGAAGATCTGTGAGGATTACAGTAAAATCATCGACAAAAGAAAGTAGGTGGTGAGGGCTGGTCGAATTGGGCAGAGATATCCCAAGGTGTCCGGTTGTACTCCGGAGATAGTTCAACATTGGCTCCAAAAAGAGTACGAAAAGTGCCGGTGAGAGTGGGTCACCCTGGCGTACCCCACAACCAAGTTCGAAATATTTACTTGCGACACCATTGACTAAAACCGTGACAATCGTCCCCGTGTAGAAGGTTTGAACCATGCCCCGGGATGTGATACCAAATCCAAAATGTATTAAAACGATGTCTAGAGCGGGCCACAATACACTGTCGAAAGATTTCGCATAGTCTAGCAGCACCGCTCCAGCATTGGATAGACCGGAATTTTTGGCGAACTGCTGAATATCTTTAAATTTCACTAAAGCATGACGGATCGATCTACCTTTGGTAAAACCAAATTGGTCTGGATGAAGTAATTTCGGAAGAATTCGGCGGAGTCGATAAGTTGCGATTTTCGTTCAAAATTTGGCATTGTGATTCGGTAGGGTAAGAGGCCGGCAATTTGACGGTAACGACCTGTCACCCTTTTTGTAAAGCAATATGATGTAGGATCGACGTTCGAACTTATTCATGCGTCCCTTGTTGAATTGGGAGGCATACACCATCTCCAAGACTCTCGCCCATTTCTCTGGAAAGAGTTGGTAGTATTCCGCCGTTATATCGTCTAGACCACTAGAGTTTCCGGCGGCCGTAGTCTTGATAGCCCAGAAGAAATCGTCGGCAGTCATAGGAGCGTCTAACAGTCTTTGATCAGCTATATCGAGCTTGTTGGTTGTATGTTCCAAAAGAGTAAAAATTTCTACTAGTTGGAAATGCCGTTTTGGAAGAGTGGGCTTTAAATCCCAGGAGGGTCTCTGGAAAATGTCACCCCAATATTTCCTTTGGGTCGATGTCAACGTTTCCGGGATTGCAGACAGTGTACCCTCGTCTAATCTCACGTTTGGTATAGTTCCACGCATATCGGAGTTATAAGGCGTGCGGAAGAAAGTTTTCCCTCTAGTCTCTCCGCACCGTACATCAAAGTCAAACTTAGCCTGTTGGCGGCGAGCGTTTTGTTCTTCCACAAAAGTTTCCAATTAAGCTGTTGCTTCAGCAATGTTTCTAGTAGTAATCTGATATGGTGAGTGCAAGTGAGCCGTCGATGCATCGTATAATCGTTTCCTGAGGTAACGATGATTTTTGAGTTCGTGATTCTTGAATTCACGGACCATTTGACTAAGAAAAATGAAGTCTGCTCGTTTGTGTTCGTCAAAAAGTCCACCGCAATTAGAACGTTCATCACAACGCATTCTTTGACACAATTGATCTAAATTTTATTCCAGCACACGTCGCACATACTGGTTTTGTAAGATCCACCGAGGGCATTTCCAGGGAAGGGGTGCAGTGGATGGATGGTTTGGAGAATTGATTGTAAATGTAACAGGTAGGTGGTCTTCCCGATGGAACCGCCTATCTGGCACATGTGAGATACCCACTAAATAATCGGAGAGCAATTTAGGGGAGAGAAAAACGTAGTCAAGGCGGTTTTTACGACCGGTCCCAGTGAATTCTCGTTTATCCGGCCACCAATTCCTCCATGCGTCCGTAATACTTAACCTCAATTGCCACGCGATAAATCCCGCACGACCAAGGTCGTTCATTTATGCTATAACTTCATCCAAAATGGAATTCATTGGGATGTTGAAATCTCCCATGACGAGATGGTGGCAGTCGTCCGGGAATCTGGTTGGAAGTGCATTGAAAAAATCTTTCCGGTCATCCACTTGGGCTGGGGCGTATACCACATGTATACAAAGGTTGATGTCATCGGTTCGGGCTTGTATCAGTAAATAACGGTGGGAAAGAAGAGTCGAGCTGGAGAAAGCTACATATCGATGGGTGACGTTGGTTACCGTCTGAAATGGGTGCTTCCCAGACAGCAAGAGGCCCACTCTATCCCGTCCTCGCGTAACCAAAAATTCCGGAGTCGTGGGGTGGGACGAGAATGAGATCGACTTCGAGTCACACACCTTGGAGAAGTGTGTAACTCGACGTACCGCGTCACTTGAAGAAAACTTGGTCTCTTGAATATCTACCAGTGTGAATTGCGAAAAAAGGTCTTGAAAAAAAACAAGGGGTGGATTATTTAATCCATTGACGTTTAAGCTGATGCCCGAAAGGCACCAAGTCGGATTAGAGGCAAGGAGTGTTACTGTTGGCCTCAGAGGTAGCCGAGGTGCTGGGAGTTTCACCCATATCTGCGTCTTCAATGCCCTGGGTGGTAGAAGTAATTAGTCAAACAGCGGCCGCCACATGGTCCGGGAGGAGGGCATCATCCTAAAATGCCCCTGTTTTTGCGGTGCCCTCCAATCGCTAAATTTAAGGCGACTATTTAATGAAACATTAGCTTGCCAATCATCTCTAAGTTTGAATGTCGGTATTACAGTGATGTACCGGCAGTATCCGGTGGAGGAAGTTTGGTAGTCCTTATCTCGTATTATTATCTACGTACTCGTGACTGGCATCCAATAAGTACGGAGTGGGCACTCGATGCGTCCGTACAGGGATCGATATCGAATGAAAGTGAGCTGCATTTCATCCTTACCGCACCACAGGCGTTGGATCTCACGGTTAATCACGGACTATTGGAGGTGATGGCATCTGTGGGTGGCGCATGGAAGCGTCGTGCGGCTTCACATACGTCTAAAGAAATACCAGACGACGACACGATGCGAGGCAAAACGGATCCATGTGTCATCCGTAACGAAAAAGGATTGCCATTGAGCTTCTGGCTAACGAATGGATTTTTTACGACGGAACCTCAAGGTTCATTTACCTATTCTCACTCGTCGCAAGTAAATTACATTCTAGTGCATGTAGCACTTCTTATATATTTTCTAACATGAGATAACGTCTAATATGCCCCTGTAATACCGACATTCAAACTTAGAGATGATTGGCAAGCTAATGTTTCATTAAATAGTCGCTTTAAACTTAGCGATTGGAGAGAATCGCGAAATAGGAGCATTTTAGTTTTTTTTTAAGAAGAGGGGCATTTTAGAATCTTTGGGCCAAAATAGGGGCATATTAGACGTTATCTCTTGTAAAATACTTTAGTGTCTTTTTCGGTACACTTCGTGTAAGATCTGCGGGTGAGGTCAAATGGCTCATCATGCCCCAAGTTTATTTCTCCGAATTCAACGCAAGCATGTAGTAGAAAACCGTGTGTCGTAGTAGATGCTTCCATTTCTGTCCCAGCTGAGTAATACCCTTAGTCTATATCATGTCTTCGCTATGTCCCCAGTGCAAAACCTGTTAAAATTACGTGTAGATATTTTGGATTTAGCGTCTTTTTTCATAGAGTTGAAACCCCATTGGATGAAATGTGTATTTGCATTTTACAGGTTAGGACTCACGTTTAACTCTTAGTAATGCTATACTTGTAGGAATCACAAAAACACACAGTAGTACTTATGCACAGAGATCTTAAGCTACCTGGTCTGAATGTTTTGACCAGGTAGTATCTGTGAAGATAGAGGAGCTTGTGCGCGACGTGTGCTACGCGGAGCCGGTCAAGTTGATAAGTTGCTTAGAGTTAAAAACGAAAAATGTATTATATAAAGTTAGTTAGAGTATAAACATACTAGAAAATGTATACTTAGAAGTAACCGAAAATTTACCCACCCATTTCAGCCAATGTTTTTTTTTCATCATCTTGGAGACACGTAGAAGACAAAACGGCTTCAGATAATTCCGACACTCCTCCTGAAAATACACCGGAGGCTGTAGCATTAGCAAACTAATCCATTTTTAAGCACAAATCTTGCATCCTTGGCAGACTTAGATCCTTCTTCAGTAAATCGGCCACCATGTCCACAATTGAAACGTGAGTCGTCGACACAATGCCCTTTACCGAAAAATCCTTCAAGAATTTCAACTTAATCACGATGTGTTTAGTGCTTCCAGCACTTACTTCACTTTTGACATGCCTGATTGCCTCCTGGTTATCCATTTTTATAACCAGGAGCGTCTTCGCATGGTCTCCAACTTAGTGAAGCAATTCCTTTAGTCCAAATTCCTCTCGACCGGCCATTGAGGCATCTACAAATTCAGCCACCACGGTAGAGAGTGCCACTGTTTTTCGCTTGCTGTACTTCCAATTCACCACTACACCATTCACGAAAATCATCATCGCACTCATGGTTTTTCGATCCTCCTTGTCGGCAGCGAAGTCCGCATCGCTGAAGCACGTAATGCGTACGGGTGGTGGTAACTCCTCGTCATATGCCAGCTATAGTCGTAATGCGCTTGTTCACTTCAGATACTTCAATATGATCTTCGCGGTCTTGTAGTCGCCTAATGTTGGCGCATGTATGTTCTGGGCGCAGTGGACAGCGAAAGAAATATCCGGGCGTGTGCACGCGAGATCCCCAGAAAACTAACAACGAGGGATTGGAAGCCTTTGGTGAACGGCATGTTAGACTTAGCCTTCACCGGCAACTATTCATCAAAAGTTGTTACGCCATCCAAATTTAAAACCGGATTTTTTGCTGGATTTAATTTCTCCAGACCATGCGCCTTCAAAACGTCACTTATGTTTGCGTCTTGGTTGAGAGGGTAACCAACTTTTGGTCCTCCTCCGATCCGTATGCCTAAAACTTTCTCCACATTTCCGAGATCCATCAGCTCCAATATATTCATACCAACGAAAAACTGAGAAACAATTTCTTCACTGGTGCCGGTGACTAAACGGTCATCCACATATGCACCAACCAATACCGCTCCAGATTCGTCAACCTTTACAAAAATGAGAGTGTCAGTGACACACCGCTGGAAACCAAGCCTTCCCAATAAGCAGTCGTTAAAATCGCTGTGCTTGCTTTAACCCGTAAAGATTCTTCTGTAACTTCAATGCTAAATTATCTTCGACGTTGGCCCATACGTTTCCATTTTTTCTCCACATATCTGCGTGCCCTGCGGAATTTCTAACAACACTTCGTAGTTAAGCTCCGTTGGCCTTCGGGTATGCTCTTGGGACGCCTCCATGTCGCGCAGTGACCTCCCAAATTCGCGATAACATTAAAATAACTTTAACGTTATTTATCTCCATTACGGTCGAAAACGTAAAGAGATTGTTTTCGCAGTAGACTTGCTTGTCGCCTCTCGCAACCAGTCGTGTCTTGTACCCGTCTACGACCCGTCAGACTTCAGTTTGGTCTTATAGACCCACTTGATCGGGTGCGTTACTCTTCCTGTTGTTCGACAAACAATCGTCCATGTCTTTAAATCCTCGAGGGACTACAATTCAGCCCGCTCGACACTTGGACCGGAATGATCTTCCCTGTAGATTCTGGTATTGGGCCCCGTCTTCTTCTTTTCACCTTCGTTTGTGGTCGATTCAGTCACAGCGTAAGCATATAGCGCGCTACCTGAAATTGCTCCATTATACTCTTCGCGAGTTAAAGTATTTCATCATCATTTTTTGGTTTTATTAAGATCTTTCTTGTTTCTACGGTAATATTCGTAGGCTTGTACCTTTTGCGTTTTCTTCCTTTTTCTACGTGATTTTTGTGCTTGTACACCTGCTGCTTGCGCACCAACACTACTTGATGCAGATCTTTTGTGACAACTTTCGCTGTTTCAGGACTCTTGTTTTCTCATTGGTTTTACTTGCACGGGACTTGTTCCGGGATATCATCTCTTGTTCCACATCATATTCTAGACTTTTGAAAATCTTGTTACTCGTATTCTCGTCGAGGGTCTCAATGTCTATCACGTTCCGTCTAACCGTGACTACCCTGCCCTTCAAAAGCAACACAAGCAACACCTTACAACCCTTGGTTTTGTCGCTTTTGCCTAAATCAATGCATGCTCTGCATGCTTGAACAATGTTTTCTTCTTAGGGTCCCTCCATAACATGTATGGGAACCCTAAAACGACAATTTACGTAAGAGTTGGCCGCTTCCCGCTTAGCACTTCAATCGGCAACAAGCGCCCGTGATTAGACCTTGTCGGAGTACGGTTGAGTATGTAAGCGGAATAGTGAGCCGCCTCCGACCAAAACACCAATGTAACACCGGAAAGTTCAACATCTAGTATATTCCGCCGTCATCAGCCCTTAGGACGTACAACCGACAATTAAACTCGTTCTCAAACCTTGCAATGAAGTGTTCGAGCATCGTTTCCGCCCTATCTTTCGTACGGGCGGCAAAAACACGAACGTAATTGGAGTAATAATCCACGAACACAACCAAAAATTGTTGTCAATCGCGGGGAGTGATCGGACCCTTGAGGTAACAGCAGATCACTACTACAATACGATCGGTAGGTGCATTTCTGTCTGATTCCTTTTTTGGTTGCTTTCTACGCGTTGCCTTACCTTCGGCACAGGTCGCACAATTCGGCTTTGTGTTGTTCATGAGGACTATGGTCCTTAGCAAGTTCTTCAAATGTTTCATACGCTGGCGACCCAAACGCACATGGAAGTGTTGGAGACTTTCCTCATGAACTTAATTTCATGCATTTTCAATCGAATTGTTTAAAACCATTTCCGAAAAACTGTCTTCTGTTCTATCCATTTCATTACTAGACAGGTGGCCACAAATACGCCTCCAAAAGTTTTGACCGGAAACGAAATCTATGTCTTTAGTACCACATTCATATGCCGACCGTTATCAACAATTGTGCATGACTTTTCTCGTAGTTATTCAAGAGAAATCAAGTTTTTTGCCAAAATAGGTACGTAAAACACATCACTCAACTCGATGACAGGTGAATCTTGGCGATCTGACTTTAGAACTTCATTCTCTTCGTTCAAAAGCTTGTCAGAGGTTGACAGCACCACCCTTTTTGACCGCCCTTTGCTAGAATGCTTCACTTCCTTTTCACCTAAGTTGTTTCTACCGCTGTGACGCCTTTCCAGACAATATCTTCTAATATGTCCTTCGCTGCCGCAGTTGTAGCACCCTCGCCTACCTTTATTCGGTACCACCGAATTCGCATGCAGTCCTGGCGGAGGCTTGCTTCCCACTACATCACCCTCGAGATCGTGAGCCCACCCAATAAGTTCTTGAGCATGACACAGGTAGTTCTGCTTAGCAGGATCATACCAGGACATCAGCATGACTTTCAGCTTTGTGCCAGCAAATTTGACGATATTTTTCACAATCAACTTTTCACTTGACCCACTCTCACGGGCCCAAGCTACTAAGTATAGAAAATTCTCTGTCTATCTGAGCCTTAGGTCCTTCTCGGTATCAAAACACATGGCATCTTGGTGGTGGGATACGTTCACCTTAAATCCCAACCACATTTGTTCCAAAATGAAATGCAGATGTGGCGATAACTTCCACCACGGCACTATATTCCCCGAAATAACTCAGCGACCGCGCCCTCTTATGTTCGTCCAGCTTGTTGACCTTGAGGCGCTTCGTCCTATTGAATCCGAACGGCATCTCTGCTATTTCAACTTCCTCCATGAAAAGGTAGGCCGATTGCTTGAACCGGCACCTAAGACTTGGTATATTTCCTTGCCGGAGAGCTTCTAGACGGCCAATTTAGGTAACTTATGCATCGAATGGCCAAACTGTGGCACATGCATCTTCCCGGCGGCTGCATTACCGCCGCCCACACCCCGCACATTACCTGGTGCCATATTGGGTGTCCTATCAATGTTAGCGCGTGGCGCTGCTCCAATTTGCACGCCTTCGTCATCGTACAGATAGTGGAGAGTCATCTGCTGGCCAAACGGACGGTAGTCCTCAAACTTTCACGGAACTCAGTGTCCATTACACGTATTGGGGAGCTCTTCCTCGACCCAGGCGAGAAACTTTCCACTAAGCGCTTGGATTGTGCCTCTTCAACAGAGGTTAGGCACGCTGAAATATCTTTTAGACCGTTTAGAATGGCCTGCAGGGCAGCATTCGGCCCTGCCACAATATCATCTTCGTAATCGTTCATCTTTCCACCAAAATAATTTTCCAAGAGAGAGAAAAACTTGCTAGCCCTTCAAACCAAGGGGACTTTCCACTATCGCCACGAAAAAACGTAACCGTAACGATAACTCCAAACGAAAACTAAAAAATGAGAAACTCCAAACTTTATTCCTCCAAACCTCGGGCTTATATCCTGTAGGGATAACACGAAGAACACACAGTAGTTCTAATGCACGGAGATCTTAAACTACCTTTTCTGAATGTTTTGACCAGGTAGTATCTGTGAAGATAGAGGATCTTGTGCCGACGTGTGCCACACGAAGCCGCTCAAGTCGATAAGTCGCTTATAGTTAAAAAGGAAAGTGTAGTATGTAAAGTTACCTAAAGTATAAACATACTAGAAAGTGTATACTTAGAGGTAACCGAAAATGTACCCAACCATTTCAGCCAATGGGGTTTCATCATCTTGGAGAGACGTAAAAGACAAAATGGCTTCAAATAATTCCAACAATACTAGTGTTGTATCCGGGCGTACCGACTGGGCGGAGGGTATATAAGGTTAAACCATAGAAGCAACTACGTGACCGGGAACCTCACAGGGACGGAAACTTTTAAATAAGTAGCTGTAAAAGCGCTATTTCTAACCAATTATATACTCGTTAATACTGATCTGTATGTCTATAGTATTACCACGGATTAGTCTTTAACAGAGCGATGATTTTTGAAGCCAAAATTGTAATTTATGTTTTTTGACATAGTTTTTCACTTCACAGTAATATCGCTATTAATTAAGTCGAATTCAATTAGGTAAGACTTATTGTATAGTTCGAATTGGATTAGGGTACTTCCTCCGATGTAACGGGGTTACATTCCGGTTACATTTAGTGTTGGTGTACATGAGTACACCACGGTTAAGGTCAGTATTGGCCGGTTTGAAAGGTTTTGAACCTTTGGTTATCTTAACCAATCAGGGCAGGGGCCCTTGGTGTGGTGGAGTGTCAGCCATCCACGTGTCCGTACACAGGTGGGTACACTACATTTTAGCTAGGTACGAATTAGGAATATTCTACTTAGTATTACGTATAGTTTATATTAGTTTCAATTAATTTAGGCTAATTACATATTAAATATATTCAGTTTACATTTCACTCTATTTTGCGGACGTGCGACCTCGACCGGTCACGCGCGCAGTGAGTGTCGTAGGTAAGAGGGAGCCCTCCCTTTACTTACATCCCGTAAAGGGAATACAGCCGTTAAGGCTAAGTCGTAAACTAACCCGGGAATCTTGGCCCCGAGTAGGAGAACTCTCCTACTAAGCCCTTTACAAGGGCGTATCGGCTAAGTAGCGGTATCTACCGCTTTAAGGAAGAGTCTTCCTCTGTGCGCTAGCCGCACCGTGCGTATACGCACCGGCTACATCTGGTAGCACTTGTAGTCAATCCAAAACCTGTGTTGGTAGACTAGGCATCCTCTGCAAAGGATGAATCAGGACGATTGGGATAGTTTGACCCTCGTCCAGCAGGAAGCCTTTAAAAGGCTATTACCCTTAACGGGGGAAGAAGGCATGAATCTCCTATTGGAGCAGGGCCTTGAGACCATAAAGGCAAGGGTAAATGCCCTCATCGCTCATGAGGCGAGTTGTAGTGGGTGTCATTCCACGGGGGTGCACCCTCCATTATCGTTTAAGATAAAGGAGTTCACCGGGGAGAAGGGTGACAAACTTTACGTGTGGCTGCGAGAGGTCGAAACGGCCTTCGCCACAGCGAATGTGATCGCTGATCACTTTCAAGTGGGACTTGCATTGACCCATATTACGGGAAAAGCCCGTACATGGGCGTTTACGTGTTCGGAGTCAGTCACGGACGTATTCCCAACATGGAAGGTCCTTAAGCAGAAGCTCATGGACATGTACGCAACGCCTGATCTGGTTTTACAGAATCAACTGGCGTTCCTGAGGTGCCGTCAAGGCAATAAGGAACTTGAGATTTATATCCAGGAGCTTAAAACCCTGTTGGAAGGGATGTACGCGAAAGCGTATTCGGACGATGTGTCCATCCCCGTCTTCATGGGAGGCCTGAGAGAAGGACCAGCACGTTCGAAATTGTTCCGATGCCGACCCCAATCCCTGGAGGAGGCGTTCAAGATGGCGTTTAACG
>CM047582.1:14070728-14087659 GCA_026184515.1 Peronosclerospora sorghi | reverse complement strand
TTTTACATAATGGGTAGCCCAAGATAACATCGAAGTTGTCATCAAGTTGGAGGACGATGGATTCACCCAAGGCTCTTTTGCATAGTCACTGTTGCACTTGTTGCTAACCTGACTGATAACATGCTTCGTGATGTTTTTTACTCCCACAAAGTTTAACGATGTGCTCTCATAAAGTTGTTTGATGCGCAGGTATCAAACAATGTCGCTTATATGAGGCTTAACCTTCAGAGTGACGAAAGTTTTCGCATCACCCTGCGAACATTGACGAAAAATGGTCCCTTCTGGGGCACATGCCCGATGTCGGCATGTGAAACAACCTTTAACTGGTGATTGACTGGGACGCACTATCGGTTGCGTTCGGCAATGCCACAGAGCCGATTATCCTGTAAGGAATTCAAGTGTATCTGTGGATAGATCCACCGTCAGACACACCGCTGGGTAGAGATAGCACCGATATCCCTGTACCGACAATTTCATCGGATGGTACATTCGTTGACAATAGTCGAGTAAGACTTACTCGCGCAGCAGCAGAACACCTGTGTGAATGGAAGTGGTGAGCACGGGCGATAAATACTGCCGTGCTGGAGTATCTCGCGACAGTCGACGGTCATCACGAGAAAAAGTTAGGTGTTAGCTACCGTAAAGAGGAGCTATCCATGCTAGGCAATGGCCACCATGAGGATAAAATCAATACAGCGGCAGGGAGTGACCCCGTGATGAAACTTAAACCGCGGTTTGTAGTTGCCCTAGCGAAGATCGTAACGTTACTACGGTACTTTGAGAAAGAAACATGTCAGACGTGC
This sequence comes from Peronosclerospora sorghi, assembly GCA_026184515.1. Lineage (NCBI taxonomy): Eukaryota > Oomycota > Peronosporomycetes > Peronosporales > Peronosporaceae > Peronosclerospora > Peronosclerospora sorghi. Next base: position 14,086,856 of record CM047582.1, on the reverse strand, counting down.
TCATCTGAATTGACGTTGGAACATTGCGCTAGGCCGTTTCACGACATACCGCACGCAGAGAAGAGATTATTTACCTAGTCACCTAATCTCTAGTGCTCACTAACCCTCCAAATTCGGGAGGGAGTGACGGATGTTCCAAATCCTAGCTGGAAGAAGATCGTAAGAAACACGCAGCGATCAGATCGAACAGATCTATATCATCTTTGTGAATTATGAAATCGTGGATACAAAATGAACAAATATCCACGTTTAACGCGTGACATTGGTAGTGAGTGCTGACGCATTGCGAGAACAAGTCCCATATAAGCTCCCGAAGGATAAAATGGCCTCAATATAAGATAGATTCGTGCCAGGCACGAAATATTCATCACAAGGCGATGGACATGGCCGCGCAATCAAGTGAAAAATAACAACGAGTTCTTTGATCCTCGCGTAAGGCAGAAAATGGGTGAGTCCACCTTACCGCACTACTGCCCACCTTTTGTGTGAAACCGTCTGGTCGATCATTCATGCTAACAGCAAAGATGGACTACCAGCGCCACAATGATCCCAAGAAAGGATGTCTTAGCACCGGCTTCAGTGCTCTCGGTTTGAGGGATTATTTTTTATCAAATCCTCGTTTGTGAAATAGCTATCTCTCACGGCAGCAAGCACTTCAAGTGGAATGATTTGGACGTGGCTAGTAATGCCACATGATGTGAAGAATGGCCCTGTAATGATTAACAGATGCGCTATACATCAGGTGCGCCCACGGCGGGAATCCGCAACGAGTTATTTGATGACGTATTCATCCATATCAAGGTTGGAAACGATAAAGCCGACATAAGTGCACAAAGGGCACCTTCTCCAAGTGTTATCTTATGCTTTTAGCATAATTGATATATATCATTATACACTCGATTACATACACATTTAACTCAAATTACAAAAGTGGATATTTGAAGACAAATATAAACCTATTGTTGATATTTTTAACAACACTCACTCAACAAAAAATGGAGAAATTTTGTATTAGTTGTCGTTATAGATTTATAACACTGTCTGCCGCCCCTTTCGTTCCACCAATCGACAACTGTATTAAAAACTCTCAAATATCATTATAATTTTATAAACCTTATTAGTTTATCTTAAATGAACAATTTGAATCAATTATAAGGTTTAGTTTAAAAAAAAAGAAGGGAATAATAATAACAGTAATTTTTCATGTCTTACTATATAAAAAATGGTGTCTGTCCCGTGGGTTTGAAAAATCGGGATTGGATGGATTTTTTCCCTTACAAGACTGTGATTGGCTGCATTTTCGCTCCCAAAAAACGGGATTGGCTGGATTTTTTCGCCTTGCCTTTTTCGATCTGTCCTAAAAATCACATCTAGGGATCAATATTGGATATATATCCGGTGTTATGTTTTGGCCAAGATTTATTCAACGACTCTGCTCCAACGGCAACAAAATACCAACCAACCCCCTTTTCCAAAACAATCATCTAATTCCTAACATTCAGGAGAGGGAAAATGTAGATATACAGTTGGATCGGCTCACACTGTAGGTAAGACTGCATAAGCCTGTCTTAAGGTGCTGAAGATCGTGATATATGAATACCGTCCTTAATTATTCCCTTCGTCTACCCGCTTCACGTCTCCCCGCTTCAGGAAAAATCCGTTGGTCAACAAGATGTCGGACGCGCTCGAGATCTGACGGAAAGGGTTACTCTCGAGGTAGGAATACGGAGGTGCTGAACATTCTGTGTGCTATTCGAGTATATTTTTAACTGGACGTTTCCGCCATTGTCACTGCTTCATCCGGAACGCCTTGCCTCACGAGGACGAGAAGGACGAGGTCGCGGTCGTCCGCGTCTTTACGCCAACGATGAAGAACGTCGCGCGGCCGCATCGCCAAAACCCAGAGACCATGCTGCCCACGCCGCAGAAGAACGAGCCTGACGTGCAGCAGAAGATGAAAATGCCAGCGCTGCACGACGGGATGTAAACGCCGCCCAGAATGCTGCGGCTCGGCAGGCGAAAGATGAAAGCGAACGTGCCGGTCGAAGAGGGACCGATGTTGCGCGACACGCCGCCCGACAGGGACAAGCAAGCGAGGAGGGTGCAGAGGCCTCCTTCCTGATCGCTTTAAGGGCCATTCGGTATCCGCTGACCGATCCAGACGTCAAGCGGGAGATTCTGGATCGGTTGGGGAAAGAGTGCGGCTCATGTGGAGCACGCTTCTGGGTGGAGGAGAGAACCGGCGGATCCAAAGCAACACCAAAATACATCAAATGTTGCGCCGACGGCAAGGTTGCTCTTCCACCACTCCGCGCGCCAGAAGAATACCTGGCGATGCTTCGGGAGCCCGGAAACAGGGAGTTGCGGAACATTCGGTCGTAGAACGCCGCGTTTGCCTTTACATCAACGCTAGTCCAAAGCGTTGGGTTCTAGCCCCGGTGTCCACAAGTACCGGGTGAACTAATATTATTACCACATGATTGGTGGTATGGAAACGGCCGAGGGAGATACCCCGCGGTTTCTGCAGGCGTACGTGTACGACGCCAGGAACGAGGGGACGAACCCGGAGAGGCAGAATCCGGTCCTCAACCCGGCGCATCTGGCCACGCTACGGACAATACTCGGCCAATTCAACCCGTACGTTGACGTGTTCGTGCGGGCGAAGTAGCGGTTGTCTGGGAACCCGGCGGAGGAGCTGCGGGTGGTGATCACGGCCGCCAGGAACAATAGGGACGAGATAGATACGAGGAGGTACAATGCGCCTACCGCGGATGATGTGGCGATGATCCTTCCGGGGGAGGTTGGGGAGGTCGGGGACAGGGACGTCGTCGTGCAGCGCCAAGGCGGGGCTTTACACCGCATGAAATCCGTCTCGCCGGCGTACGACCCGTTGCAGTACCCGTTGATTTTCCCTTCTGGCGAGGACAGGTGGACTGACAATATACCCAAGCTAAATGGGAACAGACGAGTCACCATGTGTTAAAAAACCAAATTAAAGTTTTTAAACACTTCACGCAATCTCACCTTGTGACAAAGTTTCAGCAAGGGAGGATCAGCGGGAGAGTCAAGATAGCAATCGCCGTTTGATGGCCGTAGAAAGTTCAGTATAAGCGTGCTGATTTATATGCAAAAAGGAAAGTATATTATGTATGGTTACTTAAGTAGCTATCCAGTAATAAATGCAACTTAAAACTGTAACCGTCGATATATGCATAAATGTATGCCATACCGAACAGCCAATGGGATTCCACTATCCTGGAAAAATGCGAAGTCCAAAGTGATGAAGGCTTTCTACGCCTACCGTCTGCATATCCGGGACCACCTCCACGAACAATCTGCGATCCATCAGTTTTGACGCCTGTTCCAGCAGTATGTCGTGGACATGGCCGCCAAAACGGAACAGAACACTCTGAACTTCTTGGCCCACAATCAGCACAAGAACAGAGAGGAACTCTACCAGGGACTTGCGGACATCGTCTCTGGGGACATTAGCATAACTGCGGCACAATCTGGGCACCGCGTCGTCTTACCGGCATCGTTCCATGGATCGCCAAGGTTAATACTATTGATAATCAAGCGCAAGAGCTGGATCAACTTCAACAGCGCATGGCGTTGGTGTTTATGAGTACACCACTGTTGAGGTCAGTATTGGCCGGTTTGAAAGGTTTCGAACCTTTGGTTATTTTAACCAATCAGGGCAGCAAGCGTACCAGGACTACATGGCCGTGTCAGCACCCACGGCATACCGGACGCTTTCGTGACCTTTACGTGCAACCCCAAGTGGCCGGAGATCACAGCGGAACTTCTCCCTGGCCAGACGGCAGCGTACCGGCCAAACTTGGTGGCCAGGGTATTTAACATGAAGGTTAAGGCCCTGCTGAAGGGCGTTGCGAAGGAGGGGTGATTTTCGAAAGTCGTTGGGAATGTCTGGACTCGGGAGTACCAGAAACGTGGCTTACCGCATATACACCTTCTTTTGATTTTCAAAGCAGACCAAAAGATCCGCACGGTCGACGACATAGACCGATTGGTCTCGGCTGAGCTCCCTTCGCCGGAGAGCTCCGACCTTTACGACACGGTCACGAAATGCCTGCTGCATGGTCCCTGCGAACCGGGGTACCCAAATGCACCGTGCATGAAGGACGTCGTCTGCAAGAAGGGCTATCCACGCCCGTTCTGCGAGGAGACAACAATGGGAGAAGACGGCTCTGCGGTCAGGGACGGATTGGCTAAAACTAATAAACGAGAACGACTGCGCGCCACAGAGCCAGCGGTCGCACTTTTAGAACTCCTCGCGGTGAAAACGGGTTTGACAGTCGTGCGCATTGGGCAGCGCTTTGGGGGAAAAAGGGCTGGAAAGATGCAGCGCCGGCGGGCTGTGATACTTACTCTCGCCCGTCATCATTAACAAGTCTAGTGCCTTCACAAGATTGGTCACAAGGTGCTGTTTTCGAACGCACAGTTTACCAAGAACCGCGCGAGCTCGAAGGAACACTTGTGGAATCGCGAACAGGAGGAAGTGGACCCGACCAAGATTGAGAAGCGACTGCTGTGTGCAATTGATCTCTTATCGCAAGAGAATTACGCGAGTTTGATTGTCACGGATCGCATCAAAGTGCTGCGCGTACTGTGCGAGTTAATCGAGGAGACGTCCGTGGTCCAAGCCGTGTACCATTACTTGTAAGAGAAGGCCAATGATGTACAATAGCAACTGGGAGATCCGATGGCCGACATCGAGCGCGAATGGGATTGATTTCACCGCCGTGCTCGTCGCATGGAATTGAAGTGACGAAAACGTTTCTCATTGATGGCGTGGAGCAAGTGCTGACGGACGAGTTGCTGACGTATCTGTAGAAGAAGGCAAAGGCCGAGCTGGAGTACCAACCTCTTCCTGTGTTACCAGCAAGCAAAATCATGAACGGGGATTGCGAGTCAGAGCAAGTGAAGAAAGTATGGATAGAAACGTGGACGAACAGGAGGAGGCTGATTCGGATGCCGACGGAAACCTGGTGATTGAAGCGTTTGGGGATCGTTTTATGGACGTAGCTGCACGTTCACGTCCAGTGTGTGAGTTCAGCGGCTTGGAAGATGGCATTTTGAATGGACCGTTGCACGATTGCAAGCAATCGCCGTTGACGCACGACACGAAGTTGCTGCATCGGTTCGAAGTTCCCGAGGTGGTGGCTAGTGAAGGGTACAAAGTGTTGAGTGTGCGGATCTGTACGACGAACGATTTGGCAAGGTTGCGCTTCGAGGAATCAGCAGAAGGTGTGCAGTGTTTTGAGCGCGAGCACACGCCGACAGGAGTCGAGAGCGCTCTGGGAACAGTTTACGCGATTAATGACCGCGTCGTTTGTACGTATCAAGCATCATCAGAGAGCAGCAGCAGCTCGGACAGCGACATAGATTCAGATTAGATGCAGCCTTCATGCAATATCGTACACCAAACTTCTTCATTTTAACATCAAAGGTTTCAATCAGTAGAATGTATTGGTCTAGACTCGCTGGATGGCGTAAGCCTTTCAGTATATAGAGTATATAGAGTAGAGTAGATTAGATTAGATAGATGGATAGAAAAAGGGATTCGATTTAACAAAAAAAATAATAATTTCAAAAGGGCGTGGATTTAACATTTTTGGGGGCGTCGATTTAACAATTCCCTATCTATTTGCCGTGACTTCGCATTTTTCTTAGGTAAACCCCAATTTACATTCTGCAGTGTTACAAATATTAAATTTATTTCCCCGTTGGTACAACGGGGGCACTATGCTAGTATATCTATAGGGAATTTTTAAATCGACGCCCTGTTAAATCGACGCCTTTCCAGGCTTTCAAAATTCGATAACGAAAGTTCGTGTGGAGTACACAAGATATGTTGCTTGGTAATGTTGTGCCAGTTGGAAGTTGAAGTAAATCGTAAAAGGTAGAGAATACGGGGAAAGATGCGACCTGGCGTATGGACGTCAAACGCCTCGGCTTTTCGCACTTAATACGGAGGGTGTGGTGGAGCGGCTGATCGAAGTTTTTGAGACTTGATCAGGCCGTACCGCAGCGCCCAGACTGCCGACTAACGAAGGGGGTCCTCCGGATGTCTTCGACTGCTTGTGTTCTTGCTCACCTTGTGTACCCGACGGCTAGGCGTGGGTCGCTCCTCAGGTGGCGGGGACAGCACACAGCGAATTCTTGGTGCAAGATTGAATTAACTAACTTGTGACGATACAACCGATGCGATCAGGCTTGATCAAGTTTGGTACGATACTAATAACCGACGATCAGCAATATTCCGTCTTGATCGCAAGTGCGATCAGGCGGCAGTCCGACGCGATCAGGTGCTGAAACGATGTAGATCAGTGGTAATCAGGCTTGATCAGGCTTTGGCTGACGTTAATAACAGTCGATCAACAATATTCTGTCTTGATCGCAGATGCGATCAGGTACTGAAAGGCTCGATCAGGGGCTAAAAGCTGCTGCCCAGTCGTAATATACCTTGATCAGACTTGTTCAAGCACCGGAAGTCGTTCAAGTAGCAGTTGGCGCGATTTGCGATCAGCGATCACGATCACGATTCGCAAAAAGTGTCGATCAGGTGTTGATCGGTAGGGGGGTACTTGATCAGGCAGCGGAAGTCTTCACTGCCTGATCGCGGAGCCTCTAAGCCGTCAAACAGCTAAGGAACGCCCAAATCAATGCGCTCCTAGCCTGGACTACATGAGGAAAAGGTATTTATATTAAAATCCACCTAGAGTTCCCGTGGGGCGCTTAAATCAGCCGAACTCTAGGGGCCAAACGTTAATTTCACGGGGAAGAGGTGAGAGCACTGCTCGATCACGTTCCCAAAACCAAAAACCTTTAAACGAAGAACCGCAGACACTGCGGGCGGAGTTGCGGGGTGAGTTCTCACACTCTACGCCAACCGGTGGGCCAAAAACGCACTTAGTGCTCCCGCCCGGGACGTAGAGGTTTCAATAAGGTGGGGGCGCAAAGGTGCCTTCCCAAAAACGATCAGCGCGATCGTACGCAAAAGGAGAACTGTATTAGCAATTAAACCTTTAGATCTACCCTGTTCCTACTTTCAACCAATCCTCATCGTCCATTCAGAACGCCTTCCGTCCATCATTCGACCTGATTTTTCCGCTTGTTCCTTGTTTGTTCGCTGGTGTTCGCCGCGTACCTGTAAGTAATCAGCACATCTTCCGTGTCCCTTCTATATACTGTCTATGTACACCACGGTGGTACGTACTACTGTACCCACCGTGGTACACATGGCGGTACCTAATTATGTACTACTGTATCCACTATCTGCGTCCACTATCAGGCCCCTAATTTAGGTCCTAATATTAGTCATAATATTAGGCCCCCTATGGGCCTAATAAAATGTCCAACATTAGGCCCTATTTTAGCCTAATAAAAAGTCCGCTTTACGACAGAGGGCATAACTACGTAAGAGGAATCCACTGCGCTTCATAAATTAATTTGTGGCAATTTGAACACGTTATTGCTCGTCGACGGTAAAGTTAGGATCAAGAGCGATGGTCCTTTTTAAAGTTGTCGTGGTAGCAGCTTGTTTCTGCTTTGGCAGTGCGACTACTTCTACAACTGAGTTCGTGGAAGATACAGACTCTCGCGTGGACTGCTACCCGCCACGTGGAAATTTTCCCGAGCCGACGGAAGAACTGTGCCTGGCTCAAGGATTTTGCTGGAAAAGTTTTGAGAACGGAGGAATTCCGTGTGACTTACCTGCTGCAAAGACGCCGACCGCGCAACAGTGCGCAAATATGCCCAAATGATTGCGCATGTCTTGTCGCAGTCCGAGATTTGCGTCGTTGAAAGTGTTAGAAAACGATGCCGACACTTGCGGTAGCGTTGGGTGTTGTTTAGATGATGGAGAGTGTTTCCAGCCAATGGCGAAAAGATACGAGCTCTTAACCCTGGATAAAACAACGGATGGGTGGCGCGGGACGCTGGCACTACAGCATGAAAGTCACGGTCCTTTTGGAAACTATCTGGCACTATTGGAGCTGAATTTGGTTCGACTGTCGACTAATCAAGTTCGTATCCACATCACTGATCATGCATTTCCACGGTATGAAGTACCAGACATGCCTTTAAGACGTCAAGAAGAAAACGATGATGAAGAAGAGAATTTTCAAGTTCATTTTAGGCCACGGCCGTTCCGAGTAGCGGTCTCACGTCGTCATTCGGGGTAAGTATTGTTTAACTCAACAACTCCAGTAGAGAAAGATGAAGATGGTGCTAGATTTAGTGGCTTGATATTTGAAAACCAGTTTATTGAGATTTCGACACAGCTAACGTGTAGCCGGTGCGAATACGCACGGTGTGGCTAGCGCACAGAGGAAGACTCTTCCTTAAAGCGGTAGCTACCGCTACTTAGCCGATACGCCCTTCTAAAGGGCTTAGTAGGAGAGCTCTCCTACTCGGGGCCAAGATTCCCGGGTTAGTTTACGACTTAGCCTTAACGGCTGTACTTCCTTTACGGGATGTAAGTAAAGGGAGGGCTCCCTCTTACCTACGACACTCACTGCGCGCGCGACCGGTCGAGGTCGCACGTCCGCAAAATAGAGTGAAATGTAAACTGAATATATTTAATATGTAATTAGCCTAAATTAATTGAAACTAATATAAACTATATGTAATACTAAGTAGAATATTCCTAATTCGTACCTAGCTAAAATGTAGTGTACACACCTGTGTACGGACACGTTGATGGCTGACACACCACCACACCAGGGGACCCTGCCCTGATTGGTTAAAATAACCAAAGGTTCAAAACCTTTCAAACCGGTCAATATTGACCTCAACCGTGGTGTACTCATGTACACCAACATTATATGTAACTCGAATGTAACCCCGTTACATCCTCCCCCATCAAGACTATTGCTTACGCAGTAATCAAAATCTTGTTGGAGAACTCCAACGCCAGTTCCTCTGGCCACCCATATGTACACCTCCAGTGGTTCTATGGCGTCTCCTCTAGAAGAGGTAGACTACTCCGAAAACTCGGAGGTGGATGCCTTTGGGGATACCTCCCCAATGGTTAGCCGCTCCGACAGCGCCGAACGGCGTTGTCGGCAGTCTAATCCATTCCCCACACGTGGGGAAAATGCACTAACCAGTGCGGCCCCCCTGCCCATATCGGATGATACATCCGAATCGCCAAAGGCGATCGTCACTAATGAGCTGGACGCACCTCAAGACACCCAACTTGCCTCACAGGCACTAAGGGCTGCGTTACGCGCCCCCAAACGCCCGTCAAGGGCGGCTTATAATTTTTATGGTACTCGTGACCTTCCAAGGTGGGACAGGCGTTTGGTAAGGACTAGTTTAGCGTCCTATACCCCAGGCCCCGCGGCTGAACAGCCGTATCAACGCGAACGCCGTGAGAAACTCCGGCAACAACTGCTTACACACAAGCAGTTCACTAGCGTCTCATACCGAGAGCGCTTAAACAGGCAGACTCAGGGTGCCCCTGTTGAGAACCTCCGCGAGGTTCCTTTCGTTCTTTCTCCGGGAGAAAGTGCCGATGATGCAGAGAAGAAGTTCCGCGCTTGGGCGGAAGGGGAGAAGCTTCTCCCAGCTACGATGAGCTGCATGACAGCTATTCCCGTGGAGAAATTTGGGTGGAGAGGGTGTTGCTCCTGACATTGCCAAAGTCGAAGCGATGGAGCAACTACGTGCTCCGTATCGCAGGCGCTACGCCAGCATCCTTGTCTCCACCATGGTGTCCGAAGACAGTGTGATCGTCACATCTGCCTCCGGCGAACTCCCACTTACTGGGAGTGAAGGAGCTTCCCATGCCCCTCTGGTCGTTGACCTACAGCGGGATTCTCCCTCTCAAAAGCGTCAACGACGTCGCGGCAATCCTGCCGTAGGGGAGTTTCGAACTCCCACGAACTCTGTGAGTGTGGATAACCCTTCTACTTCACCAGATACTGGGTTTGACCCCGATGATGGCGTCGCGCCATCATCCGCTCCACATAAAAGTGTGGAGTACCCTCCGCATCAAGCATTGGAGGAGGAGGTCACGCAATTGCGACGTGAGATTCGCGAGCGCTGTGATCGACACAGCCATCGCATCCATGATCTCCACGAGGGGATCCGCGATGAGCGAGATGCCACTGATCGCTTCGAGAGGCGGCTTTCCTCTCTCGAGACGACCATTGCGGAGCTTCGTGGTCGCATTTTAGCCCTTTCGGGCTTACTTCGCCCTGCGGTGCCTTACGGTTATCCGCCTTTCCACCCTCCTCCAGGAGGGGGCCCGCCTCAGGGTCCTGGTATGGCTTAAGCATACCGAAATAAAAGGTTGGATGCGTACGCATCGCCTTCGGGATGTCCAAGGTATACAATAAGACCTTTCGGTCTAGTTCGTTAAAGGGTCCCACAAACCTGGGGCGCAGTTTTTTGCGCAACACGTTGGAAACTGCATGTGTAGGGAGATTTTTAGCGTTTAATAAAACACTCTCTCCTACTTTGTACACCTTTTCGTTACGCCGCCCCTTGCGGTCAGCTTGCTCCTTCTGCTTGTCTTGGCTTTCCGCCATGGCATCGCAGACGTGTCGTAAGACACTAAGGCGCGTCGATAAAAACTTATCGATGTGCTTTCGCACAGATACAGGGCTGACATCGGGGAATCCTCCCCCCTCAAGCCCTGGGCCACACACGTGGCGTCAACGGAACCCTCGGATTCACCAATCCGTTCACGTAAAACAGGGTAAACCCCGTAGATGCATGTACCGAATTGTTGATAGCAAATTCAACCATCGGAAGCATCTCACTCCAACTATTTGGAGAATACGGACATTAACTCCGGAGAATATCCTCCACAACGCGATTAACGCGTTCCGTCTGACCGTCCGTCTGCGGATGATCCGCAGTGGACATGAGGAGCTTGGTGCCTAGCACCTTAAACAACGCTCCCCAGATTTGTCCCGTAAAACGGGTATCCCGATCCGACACAACGGAATCGGGTAAACCATGCTGTCGAAAGACACGGTCTAGGAACACTTTCGCTGTTCCTTGTCCATCTATGGACTCTGGCACCGCCGCCAGGTGAGCCATCTTGCTCAAACGGTCTACAAAGACCAATATGCCGGTGTTCCCGGCCTTATCCTTCGGAAACCGAAGATAAAATCCATGCTAATGGATTTCCAACATTTCGTTGGAACCGATAAGCTCGCCAAAGGCGCAGCTAAACTTGCAGAGGGTTTAACCCTCTGACACGTCTCACAAGTGTGTCTATACGCACCGACCCACTTATACATATTGGGCCACAAATACAAAGCGCTTAAAGCGCTGTAGGTCTTATCCCGACCTAAATGACCCCCGGTAGGGGCGTCATGTGTCTCAAAGAGGACTCTATACTTCAGTTCCTCATTATGAGGAACTACCAGCCGCGGAGTGTCCACCACGCTCGTGCTATAAAATAGCAGACCGTCACAGTACCTGTAACGGTGTAAACGGGCTTTAGATCGACTTGACAGGGTTGGCTCAGACGAGCCAAGACCCTTTTCACCTAACGCGATGATTAGCGCCGTACATTGTGGGTCTTTCTCATACGCCTGGCGTATGAGATCCACCACAGATGTGGTGACGAATGTCGCGTGAGCGAGCTCGTAATCGGGACGACGCGACAACGCGTCTGCAAGCACGTTTTGCTTGCCAGGTTTATACTTAACCTCGAAGTTGTACTACGCAAAGAAGGAGAGCCAACGGGCCATCCGTTGCGAGAGATGAGGCGACGTTGTCGCTGTCCGTAAGGACGCGTGGTCAGTATAAACCACGAACGGCTTTGAGCCGAGTAGGTGAACCCTAAATTTGACAAGAGCATACTTCATTGCAAGTAGCTCCTTGTCATGAACGGGTTAATTCCGGTCTGCAGCTTTAAGCTGCCTCGACTCAAACGCAATTGCGCGTTCCCTTCCGGTATCGTCTGCTTGTAACAAAGCACATCCGATTGCGAAATCGGAGGCGTCGCAGACGACACTAAATGGTTTCCCAGAGTCTGGGAGAGCAAGAACGGGAGATTTTAACAAGCTCCCCTTAAACGCTTCAAAAGCGTTTTGGTGTTCAGTTTTCCAACACCAATCAACATCCTTCTTAAGAAGGTCGGTTAATGGCTTCGCCATTTCAGCGTAGTTCTAGCTGTACTTGTGGAGATAGTTGGCTAATCCAAGCCACTTCCGTAAATCGCTAAGATCTACAGGCGAAGGCCACTTCACAATGGCTTTCACCTTCGCGGGATCCGCCCGCTATCCATCCTTACCGATGAAGCATCCGAGGAAAGGAATTTCCTCAGCACCAAAGATACATTTGGATGCGTTTGCATATAACTGATGCTCTCGCATACATTCGAGCGCCGCTCGAAGATGTATCAGGTGCGTCTGAATATCAGAAAAGTCGCCTTCCGCACGACTATGAACGAATATATCGTCGAAGTACGTCTGAGCGTACTTTCTATGACGGCGCGAGAGTTGGGTCACCAAGCGATTAAAAATCTCTGGTCCATTTGAAAGCCCTTGTAGCATAACAAGCCACTCCCACAGCATGCCACTAGGCGTGCTAACCGCTGTCAGCGGAATATCGGACGCTCGCATGAGCACCTGATAATACCCGTCCACTATATATAAGGCACTGTACACAGTACAGCCCGCCATATTGTTCTGGAGGACATCCTTCCGAGGAATCGGAGTCTGCATGGGTACAGTCGCTGCATTCAGCTTATTGCACGCATGCACAATGCGCCACTTTCCGTTCGGTTTACGAACACAAAAAGTGGGAGATGAATGGGGAGATTTGCTCTCCCGTACCATCCCTGCCTCTTCTTTTCCCTTGAAGAATGCGTCGATGACGTCGCATTGCTCCTTGGGAAGAGGCCACTGCCTAGTGACGCAGTATTTGGTTCCAGGAACCAAATCGATTTCATGTCGGACTCCCCGATCCGGTGGTAAACCCATCGGCGGGTTGTCACTAATGACATCTCCGAATTCCTTTAATAAGGAATGGTAAGGGTCCTCAGGATCCGTAAGGATCTTGAGACCGCTTCGGGCATTCAATGCCGGTTTGGTTTGCACCAAAACTGACTCGTCCATCGTGGATGAGGAGTTCAAATCCTCTTCCGGACGCAACACGACAACTTCGTCGATTTCATCTGCTTTCAAAGAAGTTTCAAGCTCGTTGAGGGACATCTCCTCCAACGACAACAGTTCGCCTACCCCAGGAAACCGTTCAAGGCTTACGCCTTCTGTGACAACACCAGTCACACTATTCAGCATCCGATAGGACTGATGACTACTGGCCTCGGGACTCATCCCGAGACCCAGATGGGGGGAGTCAATTGTCCCATCTATTGGAAGCACCTCGCGCCTATCCCCACAGAGGTTTCTACCTCTACCACCGGTGACTCGCCGGTCTCACCTATAACGGCGTAGTCGGAATCATTTCCGACGTGCGAAAGAGACAAACTTCGGGTCTCTTCTCTAAGCGCCTCGCGCTTACCCTCAGAGGAATCCACCTCTATCACTGGCGACTCACCAGTCTCGCCTATATCGGCGCGGGGATTAACCGCCGAATCCCCCTCGTTAAGGAACTCTTCTTTAACGCCATTGGGAATGATCATTTCAGACATCCCAATCTCTGGCATCTCACGCCAGAATCGCTTTTGCGATCGAGCAAAGGTGGGTTCATGACTCGCCAATGCTTCACCTGACCGCGGGTGCGTTGAGCCAATGGACTTAGACTTCCAGTCTATCCATGGCTCGTGGCGTTCCAGCCACTTCATACCCAGAATGAGGTCATACCTCGAGTCAAAATCCAGAACTACGCAACGTTCTAAGCTGTCGAAGTCTGCAAACTTCAGCTTAAGGTCAATCGAGACCTTGGGTACAGAAACCTGTACGCCCGTCGCAAGACGGACCGTGACAACTTCACGAGAACGTGCCTCTAGGGCCTCGGCATACAGCCGACTCTTCTCCACAGAAGCCCGTCTGACATAATTGTCAGACGCTCCAGAGTCTATCAAGACTCTCCAAGGCTTATCATAGCCTTTCACGTCCGCAAGGACTACCAGCAAACCTGGCTGGTACACCAACTCGGTGATAGAAAGCACCTCTTCCCTCGGGGCTTTGTGCTGTCGTCCCCTACCCTGGGGCGTAACAGCACTGCGGGGTCCCCCAGTAGGGCGACCCGCACCTAATGGGAGCCGTCGTTTCCCGACGGCTTGGACAAGGGCTTTTTCCCCACCCTTGGTCCCTTGTAGCGAGTGTCTCGCTGGGGATTTTTCGGACATCTGTTCCTCAGATGATCCGTGCTTCCACACAGGAAGCATCTCAGCGGCCCATGCCGCTGCAACATAGCTAAGAGCTCTGCCTCGAAGCTCTGTGAAAAAGAGTCGGAATGACTCTTAGCGGGAGGTTTATCCTCCGCTTCGACCTGACTCAGGTGCATGGGTTCGGGACCCACCTTAGAGAAACGGAAATTCCTCTCGGCGTTAAACGCCATCTTGAACGCCTCCTCCAGGGATTGGGGTCGGCATAGGAACAATTTCGAACGTGCTGGCCCTTCTCTCAGGCCTCCCATGAAGACGTGGATGGACACATCGTCCGAATACGCTTTTGCGTACATCCCTGCCAACAGGGTCTTAAGCTCCTGGATATAAATCTCCAGGTCCTTAGTGCCTTGACGGCACCTCAGGAACGCCAGTTGATTCTGGAAAACCAGATCAGGCGTTGCGTACATGTCCATGAGCTTCTGCTTAAGGACCTTCCATGTTGGGAACACGTCCGTGACTGAATCCGAGCATATGAACGCCCATGTACGGGCTTTGCCCGTAAGATGGGTCAATGCAAGTCCCACTTGCAAGTGATCAGCGGTCATGTTCGCTGTGGCGAAGGCCGTTTCGACCTCTCGTAACCAAACGTAAAGGTTGTCACCCTTCTCTCCGGTGAACTCCTTTACCTCAAACGATAATGGAGGGCGCACCCCCGTGGAATGACCTCCACTGCAACCCGCCTCATGAGCAATGAGGGCATTTGTGGTGAAGTGTACCACAAATTTGGTCACTTTTGGTCAAGGCAGTTGGTCGAGTTTCCGATTGGTCTAAACAGGGGGGGGGGACTTTTTAGCCTATCAGATTCAAGAAGTATCAAGAACGCAGGTCTTGGGTGAGTCACCTGACATTGGGTATTTTACATAATTTTGTGTGGGTACATTAGGGACCATAGGGAGGTAGTATCATTGGTTAGTTGCGGATTTTCCAAGTAAAGGTCTTTTGTTCTAGGAATAAGTGGCAAAAACCTCTTCTGGTCTTGGTCTACACCGCAGCAAGGGATCGCCGTTATTCTTTTCACGTACACTAGTCGCCTCCGCCCGCCGCGGAGTGTTTGGGGACAGAGGGTTTAATTATCCCCTCTCGCCTATTATACCCGGTCTGGACGCGCCGCACGCGCACTTTGTCCACCGGAAGTCCCTCGACGGGAGTACGATTTGGCGATCTCGACACTTTGACTCAAGTACGTTTGGAACGTGTTATTCACTGGATTGGTCTTTACGTGGAGATATCGTTTGTGGAGTTTCACGGGCATATTGGGTCTTTACGTGGACATATTGGCTCATTGTAATGTCGTGAAGGAACTTAAATTTTCGAGGTTTCCACTCAAAAACAACACAAGGAAGCGATACAATACACTTCTCTTGCTTAAACTTCCCAGTTTCTTAGTACTTACGTCCGAACCTTAATACAAAGTCACTGAAAATGGACACTTTCCTGGTAACACTCAGGCTGCCCCTGAACTTAGATAACCGCAGAGGATCTTTATTACGCTGTAACACGCGTTCACTTAAAGGTGTCCTCGGGTTGTACTTAGTTTTTGTATAGGATTGGAAAAGGTTTCTTTTGGTTGGTGTGGCGACTGCTCGTAAAGGGGGAAATTTTATTATATTAAATGTATTAAGAAATCCTATATCTACCCCCAGTATCTGTTCACCTTGTTACTTCTTGGTTACTTCAGCACTGGCTTCGATATTATCCAGATCTGCGTACTTATCCAGGCCTGCGTACTTATCCAGGCTTGTCGTGGACCATGATGTCGTGGACCATTAAATATCACGTGATTG
>CM047582.1:14049271-14062269 GCA_026184515.1 Peronosclerospora sorghi | reverse complement strand
CTACTGGGAATGTTATCCCACATGCCGACATAGGGCATGTGAGGGTAATAGCCCCAGACGGGACTATGTCCTGTCAAAAGGTGCAGGGTGATGGTAAGCCTCTTATCACCCTGGAG
Source organism: Peronosclerospora sorghi (assembly GCA_026184515.1). Lineage (NCBI taxonomy): Eukaryota > Oomycota > Peronosporomycetes > Peronosporales > Peronosporaceae > Peronosclerospora > Peronosclerospora sorghi. The sequence continues at coordinate 14,062,153 of CM047582.1, read as the reverse complement.
GTTAAGCCGCACGGGAGCGATGTCCCCATGCGAGCTTTGTTTGACACAGGAGCGTCAAACAATTTCGTTAGAACTCAGAGTCTAACGCTGTTGAGCTTAGCTTGAGGTAGAAACCCCACGAAGTATGTTCTCAGTCCGGTTAGCAACAGGTGCAACCGTGACTATTCCAAAGAGTGTGATTAAAACACGCTTCGAGTCGAATGAACTGTCATTCGAGGATGAATTCATCGTCCTCGACTTAGATGACAAGTTCGATGTGATATTTGGAATCCCATGGGTGTCCAAGTTTAAACCTTCGATCGACTGGGTTAACCTATCGATCGACTGCGCCAGATGCACAGGATCTGATCACCCTGTGTGTAATCCGGCTGTATCAGAAGATACAACCGCAGCGTCAGATAGTCTGGTGGATAGCGATGGCACCAACAGGTCTGTTCTGACACGATCAGCGGAAGGTACCTCTGCTGGTGAGAGTCCAGAGGGACTAACACATGCAACAGAAGAGTCGTTGCATGTTGGAGAGAAACATTCCACGTTGATAAAGACCACCGTGAGAATGAAGTAATATTCACCGTGGGAAACACCCACCGTGAGAATGAAGTGATATCCAGGGTGGGAAACACCCACCGTAAGAATTAAATAGTATCCACTGTGGGAAACACCCACTGTGCGACCGAAGGTTACAACACGATGAAAGAATTCCGTGTTGATTAGAGTGAACTCACGATCGAGTGCAATCGTGAGAACAACTCCGTGGTGGCCAGTGCCCACCACGTTGCGTTATCCATGCACACGGGTGATAAAGACCACCGTGTCGCAGAAAATGCGGCCGATCAGACGAGCACATCTGATCGCCAAAATTCCATGGTAGGCAGTGGCCACCATGATGATGAGTATTTGCACACGGTGAATCGTAATCACCTTGTAGCAGCCAATCAGACGAGTGCATCTGATTGCATGGGCAGTTCCGTCGAGACAATCAACGTCTTGACGCAAACGGAGACCGGATTAGCTACCCAGTCTATGTTGATGGAACACCCTCCGAAAGAAGGTTCGGAGGTGATGACTTTTTCAGCGCTAAGCTGGAAGAAGTTTATGAGAAACTTGCACGATGGTCAGATCGAACAGATCTGTATCATCGTTGCAACAGATGATGTAGTGGATATTCGTGAACGAATATCCACATTACAGGTGGAAAACATTGGGAAAGAGGTTCCCAATGATCAAACGAGAGCTCAGCGCTTTGAAGCGCAGAGCTGGGAGTCGCTTAAAGCGACCTCCCCATTTTATGAGGTACTTCGGGAATACGCTGACGTATTCCCAGAAGAAGTACCTAGCGAGCTCCCTAAGGATAAGGGAACTCGTCATGAGATTGACCTCGTGCCAGGCACGAAGTATTCTGTTACGCGGCAATGGCCGTTGCCGCGTGATCAGGTAAAAGCGATCGACGAGTTCTTCGAAGCTCGTCGTAGATCAGGCCAAGTGCGGGAGTCTACCTCACCGCACTCTACCCCCACCTTTTGTGTGAAGAAGTCCACAGGTGGGTGGAGAATCGTTCACGCTTACAACAAGCTGAACGCAGCGACGGTACCGGCTCAGACGCCGATACCGCGAAAAGATGTCATCATTGATGGCATGTGCGGGAGCACCATCTTTAGTGCTCTCGATCTAAGAGATGGATTTTATCAAATCCTAATGCGTGAGAAGGATATCCCTCTCACGGCGGTAAGCACCCCAAGCGGCATGCTTTGGGAGTGGCTTGTTATGACGCAGGGGCTTCGAAATGCCCCTGCTTTGTTTAACAGATGCGTAACGCATCTATTACGCCCGGTGCGGAAATTCGCACCGAGTTATTTCGATGACGTGTTGATCCATAGTAAGGGTGAACACGATAAAAGCGATGTAGATGTCCATAGGGAACATCTACGTCGAGTGTTAGAGCTTATGCGTAAGCATAAACTCTATGCAAATCTAAAGAAGTGCACCTTTGGTGCACCTGAGGTACCCGTTCTTGGATGCTTTGTGGGCAAGAACGGGGTGCGTCCTGATCCAGAAAAGATCAGGGTGATCGTTGAATGGCCTACGCCAAACAACGTTAAGGAACTTCGAAAGTTCCTTGGGTTGGCAACATATTTGCACAAGTATTCGTGCAACTATGCTGGTTTGATACGACCTCTTTCTCAATTACTTAAGAAAGATGTAGAACGGCATTGGGATACCCAATGCCAAGATGCTTTTGATGCAGTCAAGCAAAGCTTGACTGAAGCGCCTGTCTTGGCTATAGCCGATAACGAGCGTCCGTTCCACGTCGTTTGCGACGCGAGGGATTTCGCTCTCGGCTGTGCTTTGATGCAGCGTGATCACGATGATCGGGATCGCGTAATCTGCTATCAAACGCGTCAGGTTCGCCCAGCCGAGCGCAACTATCCAGTGCATGACAAGGAACTCCTTGCCATGAAGTACGCACTGGCCAAGTTTCGGATCTATCTCTTGGGAGATAGACCGTTTGTGGTTTACACGGACCATGCGTCGCTACGCACGGTCGTGAATTCACCACACATTTCTCAAAGAATGGCTCGATGGCTGTCATTCTTTGCTGAATACAACTTTACGGTTGAATACAAACCCGGAAAGTTGAACGTGATAGCGGATGCGCTATCACGAAGGCCCGATTACGAGACGAAACCGTCCGTAACCGAAGGTGCCAGTGCAAACGCGATCCGTTACACTGCTTTGTCGTCGTCAATTATACGACAAGTACGCGAGGCGTACAAAACAGACGAGGAGACACGTCTGTTGATTGATTACTTGAGTAATCAATCAAGTGAGAAGCACGACGAACTCCCAGAGTTCCTCCGCGCTTGCGTGCATCGATATCGACTGAACGATGGTCTGCTGCTTTACAGAACATACCAAAAAGATGAAAGTCGCATCGTCGTTCCAAACGACGATGATCTCAAACATCAAATTATGTTTGAGTATCATGATGCACCGATTTCGGGGCATCAAGGTCGAGAGAAGACATACGCTTCTCTCGCATGTGACGTTTACTGGCGAAACCAGTACAAGTGGGTACGGAAATACGTACGCGCTTGCGAGATTTTCCAGCGCGTGAAGCCTGCGCAGTCTGCACAGGCTCCGCTACAATCTCTCCCGGTTCCGACAGAGTGTTGGAAGTCCATTTCAATGGATATCGTATTCGGTCTTCCACTCGACAATAGTCGGAAGACTGGAATAGTGGTCGTTGTAGACCGTTTCAATAAGATGGTACATCTTACTGCAGTATCAGCGAACGTAACCGCCGCTCAAACAGCGCGGATATTCGTTGATACGGTATTTCGTTTGCACGGAATGCCGGAAGACATTGTCTCGGATCGAGATCCGAGATTTACAGGACGTTTCTGGCAAGAAAAGTTCTCATTGTTGGGAACCCAGTTGAAGATGTCAACTGCGGACCATCCGGAAACGTATGGGCAGACGGAACGGGTTAACCGCGTTCTCGGAGACATGTTGCGATCATAAGCACATGCCTTTGAACAGTGGAGTGACTACCTGTCACTCACTGAATTTGCGATTAACAATTCGGTGCATGCTTCAACTAAGCATACACCGTTCTACGTGAATGCCTTAAGGCATCCACGAACCCCAGCTTTACTTGGCGGTACGCCAAATCTAAGTGGGGGAGGGACCCGCTCAAATTTTGAGCGAGTCAATGCGCGAGTTGCGACTGCAACTTGTGAACAAAACGATGGCCCTTCTACTGAAAGTACAGTAGAAGCGGAAGCAGCTTCAATTGAAACTGAAGCTGCATACGATGAATATGTGTCTGCAGCAATGGCTGCAGACAACGAGGACAATGCACCTACTGCTGATAAAGCAGTAGATGAATTCGTATTACAGCGCCAAGCTGTAATACGCAATATAAAAGACGCACTTGCTTCTGCTTTGGATAAGCAGAAGCAAAATGCAGACAAACAAGGAAGGAAGAACAAAAACTCCTTTCTTAAAGGTGAATTAGTATTATTAAGTACTACTAATTTGCCTACACATGCAATAAGCAACTTCCCTACACGGAAGTTGCTTCCTAAGTACATTGGACCTTTCAAGGTCCAAGAGATTCGGGGGAACGCCTATACCTTAAACATTCCCACAGCAATGCGGCTTCACCCAACATTCTATGTTGGGAGGCTCAAGCCGTATCACTCGTCTTCGTCTTACGACGAGACGCAGAACCACGGAAGATACCGTGCTTCTCCAAGTCTCCCAAGAGAGACTTGTAATCAGCTTCCAGCCGTTGATGAGCAGAGCGGAGAGTCGTTACCTCCGCCTTCGACTGCTCAAGATCATCCGTGCGCCGATCGAGCTCTCCCTTATAGCGGGAAAGCTCAATGTACATAAGATCATTCTTCTGCTGGAGGGCAGTGTGCGCCCCGAGGATGTCGCGGACATCCTCGCGAAGAGACCGATATGTCTTCACACAGTGAGACATATCGCTGCTCAAGGAGGAATAACCCTCCTCGAGCTTGCGGAGCAAAGAACCATTCTCCGCAACAACAACGGCGAGGGAATTCTCAACCTCCGCCGCCCGTGATCGATAATCAGGGGAACAAGCGATATATCCTCGAGCGCTTGATCTCGAAGCGCTCGGTGCCTTCGAAGAAGAGGCAGCGTACCGAGTACTTGGTACGCTGGCTGGGATATCCCCAAGAGTTCGACTCTTGGGAGCCGATTGAGGTTCTGAGGGCCGACGCCCCAGACCTTTTGACTGAGTTTGAGAAGAAGTCTCAAACTCATAATGCGAAGTAGCATCAACAGTAGGTGTTGATGCATTCAGGGTATCAATTAAACCTTGAATTTCGGCGGGTACGGAAAAACCACCGTACCCCCGCAACTCCTCCTCTGACAGACGAGGAGCGCCCTGCGTACACCGCGGGCAAAGGAGGTGAGAGGGGACACCACACTTTAACCCTTCTTTGATGCAAGCATAATGGATGTATTCCATTTTGCCTGTTCGTGAGTGCTTTAAAAAGCGCTCGCGCATTACGTGAACTTTATTCACGTAATCATCTGGGCTTTTGTTGTAGTTGTCAACGAAAGCATTCCAACTCTGAGTCAGGGCGTCTTTATCGTCCCTGTTCCTCCTTGACCCTTCCGGCTCGAATAATATCGAACCTGGGAAAAGAGGTCAATAAAGTACAGACGTCTATCGTCTGAGCTTCGATCGAATCGACGTGACTGGATGTCTTCGCAGTCATCCAGCACGTTGATATCGAACAACGCATACTGGTAGTTCCGTTTACGGTGACGGCCACTGTTGGGGGCAATAGCCCAGCCAGGGGTCCAAAACCCCACTCTGTACGGAACATGTGGTTCCGTACGATGATACGCTTTAGAAGCGGCAGCCGCGGCTTCTGTTTGAGCTCTTTTAGCAGGCGGAGCACCGCCTGCTTCAACGCCACGCGCCGGGGTTAAATCACCCCGACGTGGAGAAGTACTTGGTCCAGGTGGGGATCTGCGTTCCCGCAACCACCTGTGATGATCATTGTCGCTGTCATAGCAGACAGCGACACCAGAGTCGTCATCGCTGTTAGGCGATGAGCACCTAGCGCGTTTCGACTAGCTAGATCCTTTAGTGGGGACAGCTGTATCCCCATCACTTTGTTCGGAGTCAGAACTCCCGAACATGGCCCTCTTGGCAACACGCCATTCGGAAGTTGCCATCGTGCGAGATGTTGCATTAGCAACATCTCCCTGTTTCTTGCCAGATGCTGCCTTAGCAGCATATGTGGTCGAAGACGGTACGTCTTCCGACCTTTGCGTAGTTGACGCTGCTAATGCAGCGTCACCGTTGTCACTCAACACCTCAGCACCTAGTGCTGAGGCGGAGGAAGAAGCTCCTTCAATGTTTTCAGCAGCGCTCTTTAGAGCGCCGCCGCGTGCCTTGACCATCGAGCCGATGGTCAATCAGTTGGTAAATGAGAACGACCAACAAGTGCCACCCATGATTGGCCAAAATAAGAATTATTATTGGCCAACCACCTTAAGTGGAGGGTGATGTAATGGGGTGCCATTACATAATTGATATTCAAGTTAGAATATCACAGTTTAATTTCAGACGCGTTGTCTGAAATTTAAATAAGAGATTATAAGTTATTATAATCTACGAAGGAAAAGTCGATTCGGTATAAATACCGAATCTTGCAGGTTAGCTAATAGTACAGTTAGTTGAATACTTGATATTATTATATTAATTAGGTACTTACTATACTATTAGCCTCTAAACCACCCATTAAATAAACACTCTTAATTTTGCGTTCTAACCCATAAGTAAATATTTATATATTTACTTTTGGTATAGGATTAGTTGTTATCAACTAATCCTGCCCTATTGCATTGCGCGCTTCCTCGCAATTACAGTGTAAGCCTGTAACAGGATCAGTCCTGTTACATACCTCTTTAAGGAAGAGTCTTCCTCTGTGCGCTAGCCGCACCGTGCGTATACGCACCGGATACATCTGGTAGCACTTGTAGTCAATCCAACACCTGTGTTGGTAAACTAGGCATCCTCTGCAAAGGATTAATCCAGAAGATTGGGATAGTTTGACCCTCGTCCAGCAGGAAGCCTTTAAAAGGCTGTTACCATTAATGGGGGAAGAAGGTATGAAGATCCTAGTGGATCAGGGCCTTGAGACCGTAAAGGCAAGGTTAAATGCCCTCATCGCTCATGAGGCGAGTTGTCGTGGAGGTCATTCCACGGAGGTGCGCCCTCCATTTTCGTTTAAGATAAAGGAGTTCACCGGGGAGAAGGGTGAAAACCTTTACGTGTGGTTGCGAGAGGTCGAAACGGCCTTCGCCACAGCGAATATGATCGCTGATCACTTGCAAGTGGGACTTGCATTGACCCATCTTACGGGCAAAGCCCGTACATGGGCGCTTACGAGTTCGGATTCAGTCACGGACGTGTTCCCAACATGGAAGGTCCTTAATCAGAATCTCATGGACATGTACGCAACGCCTGATCTGGTTTTCCAGAATCAACTGGCGTTCCTGAGGTGCCGTCAAGGCACTAAGGACCTGGAGATTTATATCCAGGAGATTAAAACCCGGTTGGCAGGGATGTACGCGAAAGCGTATTCGGACGATGTGCCCATCCCCGTCTTCATGGGAGTCCTGAGAGAAGGGACAGCACGTTCGGAATTGTTCCGATGCCGACCCCAATCCCTGGATGAGGCGTTCAAGATGGCGTTTAACGCCGAGAGGAATTTCCTTTCCTCTAAGGTGGGTCCCGAACCCATGGACCTGAGTCAGGTCGAAGCGGAGGAGAAACCTCCCGCTAAGAGTCATTCTGACTCTTTTTCACAGAGCTTCGAGGCAGAGCTCTTAGCTATGTTGCAGCGGTATGGGCCGCTGAGATGCTTCCTGTGTGGGAGCATGGATCATCTGAGGAACAGATGTCCGAAAAATCCCCAGCGAGACACTCGCTACAAGGGACCAAGGGTGGGGAAAAAGCCCTTGTCCAAGCCGTCGGGAAACGACAGCTCCCAGTAGGTGCGGGGCGCCCTACTGGGGGACCCCTCAGTGCTGTTAAGCCCCAGGGTAGGGGACGACAGCACAAAGCCCCGAGGGAAGCGGTGCTTTCTAGCACCGAGTTGGTGTACCAGCCAGGTTTTCTGGTAGTCCTTGCGGACGTGAAAGGCTTTGATAAGCCTTGGAGAGTCTTGATAGACTCTGGATCGTCTGACAATTATGTCAGACGGGCTTCTGTTGAGAAGAGTCAGCTGTATTCCGAGGCCCTAGAGGCACGTTCTCGTGACGTTGTCACGGTCCGTCTTGCGACGGGCGTACAGGTTTCTGTACCCAAGGTCTCGATTGACCTTAAGCTGAAGTTTGCATACTTCGACAGCTTAGAACGTTGCCTAGTCCTGGATTTGTACTCGAGGTATGACCTCATTCTGGGAATGAAGTGGCTGGAACGCCACGAGCCATGGATAGACTGGAAGTCTAAGTCCACTGGCTCAACGCACCCGCGGTCGGGTGAAGCATTGGCGAGTCATGAACCCACCTTTGCTCGATCGCAAAAGCGATTCTGGCGTGAGATGCCAGAGATTGGGATGTCTGAAATGATCATTCCCAATGGCGTTAAAGAAGAGTTCCTTAACGAGGGGTATTCGGCGGTTAACCCCCACGCCGTTATAGGCGAGACTGGTGAGTCGCCAGTGATAGAGGTGGATTCCTCTGAAGTTAAGCGCGAGGCGCTTAGAGAAGAGACCCGAAGTTCGTCTCCTCTGCAGGTCGGAACAGATTCCGACCACGCCGTGTCCGGCGAACAAGTTGCGACTCCAGTGGTAGGGGTAGAGACCACTGTGGTTAAGCGCGAGGCGCTTCCAAGCGAAGAGACCCGAAGTTTGTCTCTTTCGCACGTCGGAAATGATTCCGATTACGCCGTTATAGGTGATACCGGCGAGTCACCGGTGGTAGAGGTAGAGACCTCTGTGGATAGGCGCGTGGCGCTTCCAATAGATAGGGCAATCGACTCCCCCCATCTGGGTCTCGGGATGAGTCCCGAGGCCAGTAGTCAGCGGTCCTACAGGATGCTGAATAGTGTGACAGGTGTTGTCACAGAAGGCGTAAGCCTGGAACGGTTGCCTGGGGTATGCGAACTGTTGTCGTTGGAGGAGATGTCCTTCAACGAATTTGAAGCTGATTTGAAAGCAGATGAAATCGACGAGGTCGTCGTGTTGCGTCCGGAAGAGGAGTTGAACTCCTCATCCACGATGGACGAGTCAGTTTTGGTGAAAACCAAACAGGCATTAAATGCCCGAAGTGGCCTCAAGATCCTCGCGGATCCTGAGGACCCTTACTATTCCTTATTAAATAAATTTGGAGATGTCATTAGTGACAACCCGCCGATGGGGTTACCACCGGATCGGGGAGTCCGACATGAAATTGATTTGGTTCCTGGAACCAAATACTGATTCACTAGGCAGTGGCGTCTCCCCAAGGAACAATGCGACGTCATCGACGCATTCTTCAAGGGGAAAGAAGAGGCAGGGATGGTACGGGAGAGCAAGTCTCCCCACTCATCTCCCACTTTTTGTGTTCGTATAACGAACGGAAAGTGGAGCATTGTGCATGCGTACAACAAGCTGAATGCAGCTCCTGTACCCATGCAGACTCCTATTCCTCGGAAGGATGTCCTCCAGAACAATATGGCGGGCTGTACTGTATACATTGCCTTAGATCTGGTGGACGGGTATTATCAGGTGCTCATGCGAGCATCCGATATTCCGCTTACAGCGGTCAGCACGCCTAGTGGCATGCTGTGGGAGTGGCTAGTTATGCCACAGGGGCTTTCGAATGCACCAGCGACTTTCAATCGCTTAGTGACTCAACTCTTCCGCCCTCATAGAAAGTACGCTCAGACGTACTTCGACGATATATTCGTCCATAGTCGTGCGGAAGGAGACTCGTCTGATGTTCAGACGCACCTTATACACCTTCGAGCTGTGCTCGAATGTATGCGAGAGCATAAGTTATATGCGAACGCATCCAAATGTATATTTGGTGCTGAGGAAATTCCTTTCCTCGGATGCTTCATCGGTAAGGATGGAGTGCGGGCGGATCCCGCGAAGGTGAAAGCCATTGTGGAGTGGCCTTCGCCTGTAAATCTTAGATATTTACGGAAGTGGTTTGTATTAGCCAACTATCTCCACAAGTAAAGCGAGAACTACGCTGAAATGGCGAAGCCATTGACCGACCTTCTTAAGAAGGATGTTGATTGGTGTTGGAAAACTGAACACCAAAACGCTTTTGAAGCGGTAAAGGGGAGCTTGTTAAAAGCTCCCGTTCTTGCTCTCCCAGATTCTGGGAAACCATTTAGTGTCGTCTGCGACGCCTCCGATTTTGCAATCGGATGTGCTTTGTTACAAGCAGACGATACCGGAAGGGAACGCGCAATTGCGTTTGAGTCGAGGCAGCTTAAATCTGCGGAACGGAATTATCCCGTTCATGACAAGGAGCTACTTGCAATGAAGTATGCTCTAGTCAAATTTAGGGTTCACCTACTCGGCTCAAAGCCGTTCGTGGTTTATACTGACCACGCGTCCTTACGGACAGCGACAAAGTAGCCTCATCTCTCGCACCGGATGGCCCGTTGGCTCTCCTTCTTTGCGGAGTACAACTTTGAGGTTAAGTATAAACCTGGCAAGCAGAACGTGCTTGCGGACGAGTTGTGGCGTCGTATCGATTACGAGCTCGCTCACGCGACATTCGTCACCACATCTGTGGTGGATCTCATACGCCAGGCGTATGAGAAAGACCCACAGTGTACGGCGCTTATCCGCGCGTTAGGTGAAAAAGGTCTTGGCTCGTCTGAGCCAACCCTGTCAAGTCGAGCTAGATCTCGTTTACACCGTTACAGGTACTATGACGGTCTGCTATTTTATAGCACGAGCGCGGAGGACACTCCGCGGGTGGTTGTTCCTCATGATGAGGAACTAAAGTATAGAGTCCTCTTTGAGGCACATGACGCCCCTACCGGGGGTCATTTAGGTCGGGATAAGACCTACAGCGCTTGAAGCGCTTTGTATTGGTGGTCCAACATGTATAAGTGGGCCGGTGCGTATATACGCACCTGTGAGACGTTTCAGAGGGTTAAAACCTCTGCAAGTTCAGCTGCGCCTTTGGCGAGCTTGTCCGTTCCAACGGAGTGTTGGAAATCCAATAGTATGGATTTTATCTTCGGTTTTCCAAATGATAAGGCCGGGAACAGCGGCATATTGGTCTTTGTAGACCGTTTGAGCCAATGAATCACCTGGAGGCGGTGCCAGAGTCCATAGATGGACAAGGAACAGCGAAAGTGTTCCTAGACCGTGTCTTAGACAGCATGGTCTACCCGATTCCGTTGTGTCGGATCGGGATCCCCGTTTTACGGGACAATTCTGGGGAGCGTTGTTTAAGGTGCTAGGCACCAAGCTCCTCATGTCCACTGCGGATCACTCGCAGACGGACGGTCAGACGAAACGCGTTAATCGCGTTGTGGAGGATATTCTCCGGAGTTTATTTCCGGATTCTCGAAAGAGTTGGAGTGAGATGCTTCCGATGGTAGAATTTGCTATCAATAATTCGGTACATGCATCTACGGGGTTTACCCCGTTTTACGTAAACGGATTGGTGAATCCGAGGGTTCCGTTGACGCCACGTGTGTGTGGCCCAGGGCTTGAGGGGTGAGGATTTCCCGATGTCAGCCCTGTATCGGTGCGAAAGCACATCAATAAGTTTTTATCGACGCGCCTTAGTGTCTTACGACACGTCTGCGATGCCATGGCGGAAAGCCAAGACAAGCCGAAGGAGCAAGCTGACCGCAAGGGGCGGCGTAACAAAAGGGTGTACAAAGTGGGAGAAAGTGTTTTATTAAACGCTAAAAATCTTCCTACACATGCAGTTTCAAATGTGTTGCGCAATAAACTGCGCCCCAGGTTTGTGGGACCCTTTAAGGTACTAGCCCGAAAGGGCTTATCGTATACCTTGGACATCCCGAAGGTAATGCGTACGCATCCAACCTTTTATGTCGGTATGCTTAAGCCATACCAGGACCCGGAGGCGGGCCCCCTCCTGGAGGAGGGTGGAAAGGCGGATAACCGTAAGGCACCGCAGGGCGAAGTAAGCCCGAAAGGGCTAAAAAAAATGCGACCACGAAGCTCCGCAATGGTCGTCTCGAGAGAGGCAAGCCGCCTCTCGAAGCGATCAGTGGCATACCGCTCATCGTGGATCCCCTCGTGGAAATCATGGATGCGATGGCTGTGTCGATCACAGCGCTCGCGAATCCCACGTCGCAATTGCGCGACCTCCTCCTTCAATGCTTGATGCGGAGGGTACTCCACACTTTCATGTGGAACGGCTGATGGCGCGACGACACCATCGGGGTCAAAACTAGTATCTGGTGAAGTGGAAAGGTTATCCACACTCACAGAGTTTTGTGGGAGTTCGAGACTCCCCTACGGCAGGATTTCCGCGACGTCGTTGACGCTTTCGAGCGGGAGAATACCGCTGTAGGTCAACGACCAGAGGGCCATGAGAAGCCCCTTCATTCCCAGTAAGTGGGAGTTCTCCGGAGGCAGATATGGCGCTCACACTTTCCTCTGGCACCATGGTGGAGACAGGGACGCTGGCCTAGCGCGTGCGATATGAAGAACGTAATATCTTCATCGCTTGGGCTCTGGCAAATGCCAGGCGCAATGCCCTCTCCACCCAAATGTCTCGACGGGAATAGATGTCGTGTAGCTCATTGAAGCTGGGGAGAAGCGCTCCTCTTCCGCCCAAGCGCCGAACTTCTTCTCTGCATCATCGGCACTTTCTCCCGGAGAAAGAACGAAAGGAACCTCGCGGAGGTTCTCAACAGGGGCACCCTGTGCCTGCCTTTCTAAGCGCTCTCGGTATGAGACGCTAGTGAACTGCTTTCGTGTAAGCAGTTGTTGCCGGAGTTTCTCACGGCGTTCACGTTGATACGGATGTTCAGCCGCGGGGCCAGGGGTATAGGACGCTAAACTAGTCCTTACCAAACGCCTGGACCACCTTGGAAGGTCACGAGGACCATTGTGGTGGAGTCAAGTTCAAAATCGAACACAGTTGTGTCGAGAACCTGACCACCATCGTGCCCAGCCTTCCAACTTACGGGGGGGGGGTACCCTGCGGAACTTCGCTTGCGATCCGATCTGATCGTCCGCTGCTGGCAGACGACCGATTATCAACAGAATACGCCTGGTCCGATTCATCTTGCGTTGCCATCTCACCTTGTGTACCCGATGGAATGGGCTAGTTACAAACTCGGTGGATTGGGATCGCAGATTGATCTGATTCTGTCTTGAATATCGGAGACCGTGC
>CM047582.1:14034271-14049261 GCA_026184515.1 Peronosclerospora sorghi | reverse complement strand
TTGGACGTTGGCTGGCGTCATGGGCAACGTGTTGATACCCTCCTTTTGCGGAACTGAGGCCTGTGGGGATTGCTGGAGCCCCGACTGGCAAACAACCCTTTGCTGCCGCATGTCCCTTTTTTGTTCAGACCGGGCATGGTCCACCCCCATGGTCATCCGCTCGACACCGGTCTCCAACTCTGATGAGCTGTTAGAAGCCGGTGGAGACTGGTAGATCGATTCATCATCGGAACCAATGTCAACAAGCTCTGTGGAGGCTTCGGCGACCTTCATTGCCGTGGTGGGAGTTGGGCGGCAAACCGCCCCCACCAGTGGCACCAAACGGTCGTGGAGGTCCGACATCGACGCCTCCAGTCTCCAAGCATCAAATTCAAACAATTTATTGACACCGGCGGGGTTCTGCATTTTAATGCCAACCTCCGCCAACATCGCCACAAAATTCTTGACGAGCAGTAATGGTCGATCACTCTGGATCGGCTCGGTAGTGGGACCGAGAAGACGTTCGGGGATTTGGAGGTCCAACACTCGAAAGATCTGGTTTTGGCGAACAAATCTCTTCAATTCAAAAACATAATACATCTTGTCCAGGTCTTGTTCGGTGATAGCCTCATCCCCGACCTTCGACTTTTCTTCGAAGTCGTCTTCGTCGGGTGGCATTCCCAGCCCTTTTCTAGGCACCTTGGGTACCTTGGAGACTTTAGGGAGGTAGACCGGATCGTTCCAGTCAGCCTCCAAGTAATTTTCATCTTTTAGTTTTCCATCAATTTTTTTCATTCATACGCATAGGATCAGGACCTTGGTCCTGATCCTTTCCGGAACTATAGCAAGACCTGCTATAGTCCCGATCGGCTCCGGTGGGAGCATTTTGGGGAGGAAAAAAACTTATTAATCCCGATCTGGTCCTCTACCAGGCCAGATCGGACATCGCCATCTTTATCAACAACGAGAACGTAAGGCGATAGCCTTTCCTTACGTCCTCTCCAGAACGACTCCATATTCAAATCATTCAAATCTTCGAATCCAATTTTTGATGGAATATCAGCGCGGTGATACCCACGATCGCCAACTGATCCGGGCACGCGCACCATTATGGTGGAGTCAAGTTCGAAATCGAAAACATTAGCATCGATAACCTGACTACCACCATCGCGCCCAGCCTTCCAAATTTCGGAGGGGGTACTCCGCGGACCACCACTCGAGATCTGGTCCGATCGTCCGCTGCAAGCAGACGACCGGTCGTCATCAGAACCCACTTGGTCCGATTGTTTAGTGTCCATCTCACCTTGTGTACCCGATGGAATGGTCTAGTTACACACTCGGTGGATCGGGATCGCAGATTGGATCGAAGTGGTCTTGAATATATAAGACCGATCTGGGTAGGTATCTCTGGGGCGTAACTCTTCACCCCAGACACAAACAGACCAAAAACACTTCCAAGAGATAACTTCCAATAGGTCGATCGTCCAAACGATCTAGACCTGACCAATACGAAATAATAGAGGGTAGACCGACCGTTCCGGTCTAGCCCCTGACCAATACGAAATAAGACCAAAACCGGTCTAGTTTCCAACCAATGTTAAAACAAGCCAATATGTCCACGTAAAGACCCAATATGTTCGTGAAACTGCACAAACGATATCTCCACGCCAAGACCAATCCAGTGAATAGCACGTTCCAAACGTACTTGAGTTATGGTATTGAGATCGCCAAATCGTACTCCCGTCGAGTGACTTCCGGTGGGCCAAAGTGCGCGTGCGGCGCTTCCAGACCGGGTATAATGGGCGAGAGGGGATAATTCGACCCTCTGCCCCCAAACACTCCGCGGCGGGTGGAGGCGACTAGCGTACGAAAAGGGAAGAACGGCGACCCCTACCTATGGTGTGAACCCAGACCAAAGGATTTCTACTTAGAAAAATCCTGTAACCAAAAGACTTCTACTTTATTAGGCAAAACCACAACTAAACTAAAATACTACCCTATAGTCCCTAAATGTACCCACACAAAAATATGTAAAATACCCAAAGTCGGGTGACTCACCAAAACTTGCGTTCTTGACACTTCTTGAGTCTGATAGGCTGAAAAGCCCCCTTGTTTAAGCCAATCCGAAATTAGACCAAATGCCTTGACGAAACTTGACCAGAAGTGTGCCAAATTTTGGGCACGCTTCTCCACAGCTGAGCTGGAGCGACTGCGCACTCAGAGTCCCAAGTTGAAGGGAGAACTTTCGGCGGCACGGCTTCGTCTTCACCACATGTCTGCGGAGCGCGACGCACTTCGCCTCGAGTTGCAACGCGCTCAGGATGAGGCGAATCAATTACGAGCTCAATTCTTCGACGTCCAGTCCATGTTGGCGGGTGTTGCATCACACCTGCAAATCCCTCCGAGTGCCGGTTCCACTAATGCGGGGATTAACCCGGCTGTAAGCCCATCTGCTACTTCAGGTGGACCGTCTGCAAGCTCCTTCATCCGACCAGCATCCTCCACCAAAAAACGCGCTCGGCGCTCCCAATCCACCTCACGGCCCAAGCGGCAACGTCTGGCCTCTGCCGTTTCCGGAAAGAGGGAGCTGTCGCCCGACATTAATCCACCTGACCGGGTGACACCTAAGGACATGCTCTGCGCTCACAGTCTACTTCCCGGTCCAAGAGGCAACCTGCCATTCCCGATATGAGCTGGTCACGCTCGCAATCCACCTCCCAGTCCAAGCGGCAACCTGCCATTCCTGATATGAGCTGGTCAGGCTCGCAATCCACCTCCCAGTCCAAGCGGCTACGTCTCACTCCTGCTATTCCCGATGTGAGCTGGTCACCACATGTTATTTGCCCGCCTGGCCAACGGATGGTGTCCAAGGTGGTCCTTCCGCTTTTCGTGGCGTGCAAATTCCGTCCATTCCCACGATCGGCGAGTGGGGCAGCGACGGTCCGCCGGATCAGGACTCCGCCGAATTCCTCTTTCCCCGGACAGGTGACTTTAAGTCGCTGATATTGTTGCCGGGTGAGGCGACTGACGAAGCCATCTTGCCGTGGACCTCGGAGCAACTCAGTGGCTTCGATCTGGGTAGCGTTTCAGTAAAGAGGATGTTCGAGTACTTGACACGTCCCGTGGGATGGCTGTTCCCCACCGTCACGGACACCCCGGCGCCCGATGAGTGGTGCAGTCACCTGATTACCCAATCAGCAGTGGAGTTACTGTACTAGCAGCGCCCATGGGATTGTTTCAAGCACATGCTGCCACCCATCTCATTCCGTTCGGTCGGCTGGTTTGCTGACTTCGAGGCGCAATACCAGACATTCCTGGACCATCACGCGCATGAGATCTGGGAGTCCACCCATTACCTCCACGTGGATCAAGACCTTAGAGAGCGCGAAGCTTTTTTCCTAGAATTTTACGAGGGTCGACACCAGCGTAGAAGCCGCGCCGGGGCACCGTGGAATAGGATCGTGAAGTTCGTGCTGCAGGGCATGACCAGCGGGGAGTGCGATCTTGACATCTTCTTGGATCCGTCGATTTCACACTGCGCCCGGCGCGCGTGAATATTTAAAATTAAAAGGTGAACTAAGAGGTTATGAGTTTGAAGCCTGCATGAATGGTGTAACGACATCCCCGCTGTCTCCAACATAGACTCAGTGAATTTGAAATATCCGTGAAGATGCGGATTTTCTATAGTTAGACGGAAAGACCCCGTGAACCTTTACTACATCTTTATATTGTTATTTTTTGTCCGTAATCGCCCCTTGAAATACGCTCCGGCGGACGATGGCACCTGGTACCCAGGGTACCTATCGGACCGACCGCCTTCGACCTTGCAGGATGCGTTATGCGAGGTGGAAGTCGTTGAGCCTTGGCGACTCCAGTATCGCCTTTCACCCCTGCAACAAGATTACCCGCCTCCGTAGCAAGTTTTAAGGATCAAGCTAGCTCTCTAACCATCCTTTCTTCTTCCATCGATAAACGTTCATGATCGTAATAATTCCAATTGTTGCTCCATCGTTTTCAGTGTATCCACACAAATAGCTCTTCCACAGTCTCATCTGTCATTACCTCATCACCACGTCGCGCAATATCCACCAAATATTCACCACATTAAGTCAGTCGTTATTTCCCCATTAATCGTAAGTCTTCAATCATAATTCCACAGTCCATTAGCCGGTCATGCACTAGTGGGACTCTTCATCCACCTGCATTACATCAAACCGGTGTTTGGTAATCATCTTCCGTTCGAAGTCCTTGATTAGGGCATCTCAATTCATATCGGCCTCGTCTACCCATGACGGCTCATCATCACCCTTCCAATATACTAGATATTCACGCAACGTTCTGCCGTATCTAGTTTTCCGACCAGATACGGATATCGGCGACGCGATCAGCTTCAAATTCGTCTGGTCTAGAGTCCTCTCCCAGCTGTCTTCGGGTAATAGAGCTTCATCGAAATCAAAACGATCCTCTACCCCGGCTGATAACACAGCAGTAGGTCGATCTGGAAACTCTTTGACCAGTTTTAACTTGGACAGGTGCACGACTGGAAATATGCGATAGTCGGTACCAGCTGTAATCAACCTTGCCGCATGATCACCAATTACCTCGTCGACCCTGAAGGGTCCATGTCACATATGCTCCAGTTTCTTTGCTATCCCTTCCTCCACTCGATCGAGGTACAGCCAGACTTTCGACCCCATTTCGATCTTGTGTGGTGTCACTTGATCATTATGCCTCTCTTCCCGTCTTGTTACCGCTTGGTGCAGTCGGGTGCTCACTTGATCCCGGGCGTAGCGATAGTCCTTCTGCAGCAGATATCTCCATCGACGCGCATCGCGGTCTTTACGCCGAGTTCCGCCCAGTTGTAATGTCGATTCCAACGATGATCGTGGGTCCCACCCGTACGCCAAATAAAACGGTGTTTCTCCACGGATACGATCCGCGGTCGAGTTCAACGCGAACACCAGCCGCTCTGCATACGAACTCCAATCCTTCTGACCGACATCCGATACGTACATCTTAATCGCTCGTGTAATCGTCTGCACTGTTCTCTCTACCTTGCCCTTCGCCTGCGTACGGTATGCCATAGCTGCACTCTGCCGCTGTCGCACGATCTTGTTGAAAGCCCGAAATACCTCGAACATAAAACCGGGTTCTCGGTCGAGTCTAATCACCTCACTAGCTCCAAATCGTCGGAACACACATACTTCATAATTTTCAGCGACTTTCTGTGCTGTACGAGACGATCCAGCTTTCGCGATTACCATACCCGTGAATAGGTCTGTCCATATCAAGAACTACGTGTGCCCATCAATCAAACGAGGCAGCGACGGGATGTGATCCATGGCTATCACCTGTAACGGGTACGTGGCCTCAATATTTCCGGGTGAGGTCCCCTTGATCGTAGGTTGACCCTTCCTCGTTTCACAATCCACACACTGTCCAACGAAGCTTTGCACGCTACTAAATAGTCCACTCCAATGAAAGTGCCGTCTGATCCGCTGATATGTTCTCCCTATCCCCTGGTGTCCCCCTACAAACTCACATGATAATGGTGGAGGACATCCACATGTAGGGTTTCCGGTACGACCAGCTTAATCGAGGAGCGTCGCTCGTCTCGATCATCTTGATCACAACTGGCTTTTCCTTTGGTCATGTTTCCTCAGTAGATCAACAACCCTTGGTCGTCGAAGTCATAACAATCGGCGATTTTCGCGCACTCTTTCACCTCGTCTGCGATCAGCTGTGACACGTTACCATTCAAGTAACATCGCAAATCACAGATCCACTTTTCTTCGTCTTGCGCCTTTTTAACTCGTTCCGACCTTATCCCATTTATGGATACCTCGGGCCATGTTGACGATTGCGTTTGAAGAATGTTACGTGATCGCGTCGTCACCAGCACTTTTTCAGCAGTGAGATCTTCCTTCCAAGTAATCACCTCCGGCAATCTGTTAAGAGCGGCCAATTCTTCCAGCTGTTTCCCATCATTGATCTCACATCGTGCCCCATCCCGCATGGCAGTGGTGGTGATGTGATCGGCACTCTTATTCCACTCTCGTTTAACATGCAACAGGTCATGGTAAGGCCATTCGCGAAGGAGTTTAAACGCGCGCTGTTGCAATACTTGCAACCGCGGAGCTTTACACTCTATTTCGCCACGCATTTGTCTGATCACCAAATTCGAATCTCCACACACGATTATCCTTCCTTTGGGATATTGCAATAGTAGATCCAAACTCAGCAGCAGTCCCTGGTACTCGGCTTCATTCACCGTGATGTTGGGTGCATGGTACGCAACCGCGATCATGATATTCCACTCCCGCAGCTTCCACACGATAGCACCGAATGCACCAACGCATCGCTTAACACTAGCAGACCCGTCGAAGATGATCACGTATAGCTCTTCGCCTTTCTCGACTGTGGGAGGCGGTACTTCAATCGTCTGTCGAGGTTCCTTTTTGGTGCGATTGAGATCAGGGCCTCATCAATTTCAGTGCGAGGAGTGATACTTGCGGCCAGCGCCCCTAGTACTTCCTCTTCTCCATGCACGCATTTCTTGATCTCCAAGTCCCACTGTGATAAGATTGCAGCCCATTTTCCCAGTCGTCCATCTAACCCGTTGGACGTCAAGAGACACTTCAACGTGGATTGACGCGACAGGACAACGATGGCTTTTCCGACCAGCATCGTAAAGTAGACGTCTAGAATCCGTAGAAGGGCCAACACTTCTTTTTCAACGGGGCTGTAATTGAGCTCACCGTTCTTCAGTGTTCGGCTGGCAAATGAGACGGGGCAATATACTTGATCGTTCTCTTTCACCAACGCGGCAGACACTGCCCACTTGCTGGCATACACCACAATCACCGGTGTCTTTGCTTGGTCGAAAAGGTACAGAGTTGGGGCTGACGCAATCTTGGCCTTCAGCATGCTGAACGCCACTCGCGCCC
The DNA here is from genome assembly GCA_026184515.1 of Peronosclerospora sorghi. NCBI lineage: Eukaryota > Oomycota > Peronosporomycetes > Peronosporales > Peronosporaceae > Peronosclerospora > Peronosclerospora sorghi. The sequence continues at coordinate 14,042,335 of CM047582.1, read as the reverse complement.
TAGTTAATCGATCATCCTCATACTCCGTGCTCTCGTTGACCAACGCCCGGCTCTTTAGCTCTTGATAATAAATTTTTCGTAATTCATAGAGCACAGCAGCATAAATCGCAAAGTCTTCGATAAATCGACGGTAATAATTCATGCTTCCCAAAAACGATTATATGGCACGTAAAGTGTCAGGAAAAGGCAAATCGATCAGATCATCCAAATTCTTCGGATTCGCTTCCAGACCCCGGCCAGAGACGTGATGTCCCAAATAAGGCACTTCACTTCGCCCCCAGTACGATTTGACCACGCTGATCGACAAATTCCACTGATCACACTTCTCCAACAGGTTTCGCACCCTGTTACACATAGTTGTCCATGTAGGGGCCGGGATCAAAATGTCATCAATATAGGATCGTCGCTGCAACACAGACGGGCCTCGGGCTTGATCGGGCTCTCCCCTAGTAAATACATCAGCCGTTTCGTCAGCACCGTCCTTAACCTTGAGATACCCATATAATGCATTATCAATCAGCCGCTGGTAGATTTGCGGAGCATTCTTCAGGCCAAAGGGCATCCTATTCCACTCAAACAATCCAAACAGGGTGACAAACGCCGAAATCTGACGTGCTCGATCGGTCATATACACGACCCAAAAACCGCTGGCGATATCCAAAGAGCAAAACCACAACGCTTTATCCAAATCTTCGAGTATATCTGATATCAGGTGCATTGGGTATACCATCAGACGGGTGAGTTGATTCACAGCGCGATAGTCGATACATAAGCGAATATCAACCCCATTCTTTTTCACGATGATCACTATGGTCGATGCCCAGGGTGACGTAGACGGCTGAATAATCTTAGTGGCCAATAGCCCCTTGATCAAAGCCGATAACTTCTCGCGAAATTGCGGCTCCACTTTTCGATACTTTTGGGCAATCGGGCGCCCATTGCCTACATCGATATCGCAAACCACTCCACGTGCATCAGGAGGTAGTGCGTTCCCCTTTCCGATCAGCAGATGTTTCTTCGCCCAAATTATATCGCGAAGTTGGTCAATCTCTCTTGCTGTGTTGATCAGCGGGTCGCCAACTTGCAAATCATCCTTGGTCACTTCCTCGGTGCTTGCGGATACTTCGGGCAGCGTGGCGAGTTGTTTCTCCAGCTCTTCCACGAACAAATCTCCGCCTTCCTGGTAGCATACTTGTTCATCGGTAGGAATTACACCGAATTCACCGGTATCGGTTGAGCCGGTATGTTCAGGCATATCCTGATCAGGACCATCTCTTGTAACAAGTCGCTCAACTTCATGACCAAGGGTCGGTTCTTGCACACTCGGCTCCTGACTGCCCTTTTCTTGCACTTCTTGTACCTTATGCGGTCTTCCGGTCACTACTGTCAACGATGACGTGGTCGAGTCCGCAGGTCGTACTAAAATTACCTGAGGAATAGGGTACTCCTTTTTTCGACCAAAGGACCTTGGTCGACACTTTCTTGATCGTCATGCACTAAATCGGTAGAATCTTGATACGCGAGATTCTTCCACTCTTTGTAGCGATTAGAGCCCACCGAAATAAACCCAGGGCGACGGGGCACATCATCTTTATTCATCCAAATACCTAAAACCATATCGTCATGTAGAATGATAAGATGATCGGCAATATTCGTAATACGCAGATACCGCGAATTACCCACGCCCCTAGTCACAGTGGGGACCCAATCTTTTCCGCGAGTAATCCATAACTTCCGAGATCGCTGATCACGAATCCGGACCTCAGCAGATCGACCTACTGCGATCTGTTCGAACTGACCAAGTCTCATATAATTACCACTCGAGCTATACAGCTGTCGGCGGCCTTCTAATGGGATGATTACTTCATCCGGCAGACTTAGCGCGCCGTGAGCGATGTCCAATCTGACGCCAGCTGGGATCATAAAATCCATTCCTAATATAGCATCTTGTCCAACAAGTTGCCCACCCATGCATGGAAATAATAAACCAGCGATCCCGCTAATGTAATCTTGATTTTCGTGCGCCGCTCTGTAGGTATGCACTTTCTCCAATACCGACACATTCTTGTATTTGAATCGTGTCGATCTGACAAACCACCTTACGAGCAAAGGTTGAGTCGACGATCGACACTTCGGCACCAGAATCTAATCGTAGCGTGGCACGTTCGTTATTGATTTTGCTGCTCGCCTTGGCTTGTTTAAACCACTTTATTGGCGAGTGGTACTTCCAATATCCACGTGATTCACCCGGAATCAAATCAACTTCCATGATCGCCGGAGATCGAGAAAACTCATCAATACGGAAATTAGCCAAACATGGTAAATCAGGTTGTTCACACTTTTAATTATCTTTCTCTTCTGCTTGATCAACCCACTTCTTATCCACATATGCAAGAATACACACACCAGAGCGCTCGTCTCGTACCATATTACAACCTAGCTAGCGTCCTAGTTTAACATGTCTTCGGATTCTTTGGGCAACATTCCCGCATGCTTGGTAGGGTTGTACCACTGTCGAATGCGATTGTATATTTCCTCCATGGGGCACTTGCCAACGTCATGAATTTCGCCGCACGCAAAGCAAGCGTACAAACAGTGATCCGTCGGGTGTCCCTTCTTGCCACACTTCAGACAGGTCAGGCGTTTCCAACAACGCAAATTTTCATGCTTAATTGATCCGCAATGGCTGCATTTCTTCATCGCCCCTTGGTCATCCGTACTTGATTCGCCTTGTTTACCGTATCGAGTCTCACTAGGTAGACCGTGCGTTACTGGTTGATCGCGCATAGAAGCAATCATGTAACCACGATGGTCACCGTCACTTCCATTGTCATCGGAGCTTGCCTCTTCGCTTCCAGACATCACCTTAATCGCGCGCACTGCTTTAGGCTTCCGCGCTGGGTTAGGTGACCGATCATCACTGAATTTCTGACGGAATCGGTTGGTGCCTACCGTCGCCACTGGCTGGTACCACTTATTGCGCGCATACGCCCGCAACGTTTCTTCAAGATCCGCGGCGGTATCCAGCCGCAGAAGTGCCAGTTGATCGGTGAGCTCGCGATTGGTCGATGTGTCCAGAAAATGTTGCACATGTTCGCGTAAAATCGTAGGTGTTCCATCCCTGATTGGAAACTTGGCCCGCAATCCCGCCACATTCAGCCGGTGCAGATACTCAATGGGAGTTTCATCCGATCGCTGTTTCGTGTAATAATACTGGCGGGACGCCGATTGGCCACTTCCACAGTATTGAACTTCAAACTCATCCACGAGACTTTTCCAACTTGATCGGGTAGCTCTACTCAGCTGGCGATGCCAATTGCGTGCTGGTCCTTTTAGTAAATCACCCATAATTAAGCACTTTTCTGGGTCGGAGGCTTGGTCACGCATAAATGTCGACTTCAAAAGACTAATCCAATTCCGCGCTTGATCTTCATCCACTTCCTTCCCTGAAAATTATTTAAGATCACTGATCGCCGACATCCGAATCCTGGGAATCGGCTGTTGGTCAGGCATTCCAGGGTACGCTGTCGCAACCGTGACTTGTCGAGGCAGAGTGATTGGCTCGTCTGGGTCAATGTAATCACGCTGGGTTTGTTGATAATGGAGCGAATATACAGATTCCATGTCAACATCTTTAACCGTGGCCAATCTTCTTGACCTTGACTGACAATCACGGAGCGAATGCACTGATTCCATATCTACGTCCTTCACCGTCGTAACACTTCCTGGCTTGGGCTGGGGACTTTTTGTGCGAACGACTGCAGGTGCTGACTTGCCTCTTTCTTCCGATAAAAACTGTTTCATGGCCTTGTCGAAAAATGTTTGTAGCTGTGGGCCCTGCGATGATTGATCATCATCTGCCTTGGCTGATTGCGGTTCCCTCTTGATAACTGAAAACTTGGGTTCGTCCTTCTGGCAAACTGTCATCCTGGTGACCTTGGGCTCCATACTTCCTGCACTGCTCGACTCCACTTCAGGTTCATCACCTTCAGAAGGGGCAGATTCGTAACACGATGATCCCGTGTGTTCTGCCACGTTAATCGACGGGCCCGCTTAAATTGTCAGCATAGAGCAAGGTGGTTCTACCTTAGCGGATTGACACACTATAGGTACCAACAGTCCGAACAGATGTCGGTAGTGGTCGCGCCATCTTCAGAGTCGAGATCGAATACTTCTTCGGCATCGTAGGCGCCTGTAGTCAGAATAGCTTGCTTAATCAGGCGTGTCAGCCCTAACATCAACTGTAGATTGTCCTTCTCGTCCGTTATTGGTCGACTAACCTGCTCGCTCAGTTTCCCACTGATCGTGACCCCGAGTAGGTTCATAATTGAATTCATCAATAAGAAATTCTTCAGCTCCTTCAAATAAAACGTCCTTTCCAAATCAGCTTCCGATGGTGGCATACTTGGTCGACTTTAATCACTTTCCGAGCCTGGCGCCTTCGGCAACACCTTCGGTCGGTCCGGGTCATATTATTTCACCGACGGCTTCCAATCCAAATCATCATATTCAAATGTAATTGGCGGATCATAACTTGCGTTATGATCCGCAGGGGCTCCAGAAGGAGCCTTGGGAGGTGGTTGAGGTTTCTTCTCTTCCTTTATCTCATCAGGATACCTCCCCAGGTCCTGATAATCAGCATTTCCTTTCTTCTTCAGACATGACGACGGCGAAATGCCTTCCATCGTCACAACCACCTCCTCTTTTCCACCTTTATCTTCACTTCTGCTTCTGCTCCCGTTTTCACGTCCACATCAGCGCCATCTTGCGTAGAATCGTGGTGATATTCCACGTCGCCCAAAGATCCGGGCACGCGGACCATTGTGGTGGAGCGGCTGATAAAAGTTTTGAGGCTTGATCAGGCGGTACCACGGCACCCGGACTGCCGACTGACGAAGGGGTCCTCCGGTTGTCCTTGACTGCTTGTGTTTCTGCTCACCTTGTGTACCCGACGGCTTAGGCGTGGGTCGCTCTTCAGGTGGCCGGGATGGCAGACTACAATTCCTTGTGGCAATACAGTGTTTACTTGTGATGAGTCGACTGATGCGATCAGGCAATAATCAGGCGCAATCAAGCTTGAACCACGTGCGATCAGGGGAGATCAACAACGATCAGGATTGGGCAGGCACTAAGAGTCGTCGGTCAGGGGTGATCAGACTCGATCCAGCGCGATCAGGCGCTAAAAGTCGCCGATCAGCTAGTTGGCGCGAGTTGTGATCCGCTGAGTGCAGGTCGCGAGTCGCGGGGTGTCGATCAGGTGTTGATCGGCGAAGGGGTACTCGATCAGGCAGAGGAAATCTTCACTTCCCGATCACAGAGCCTCCTTAAGCTTAATCCGTCAATAGAATCCCAAAAAATACCTTGTATTCTAGACTTAAGGCCTAGAGGGACGGTCGATCAGCGCGTGCAACGGGCTGATCGAAGATTACCACTAAAATCCGCCTAGTGTTCCCGTGGGGCGCTTAAAGCAGCCGAACACTGGGGCCAAAACGTGGACCAATGAGGGAAGAGGTGAGAGCGCAATGCTCGATCACGTTCCCGAGACCAAAAAACCTTTGAAAGAAGAACCGCTGGCACAGCGGGCGGAGTTGCGGGTGAGTTCTCACGCTCTACGCCTACCGGTGGGCCAAAAATGCACTAAGTGCTCTCGCCCGGGAAGTAGAGGTATTTAGTGTAGGAAGGGAGGCCCTAAGTTTCCGTCCCTGTAAACGATCGGCGCGATCGTACGCAAAAGGAGAACTGTATTATTGCTTATTTCCTAATATCTACCAAAACCTAATATCAACCAATCAGAACTACCCATTCCTACGCATTCTGTCGACCATTCACCCGCTTACCTTCGGGTTACCGTCAGGTAACCTTGCCAGTTGTCGCATCGTTTGAGACGTCCTATCCACGCCTCGTCCCTGTCCGCCACCGTTGTGTCAACAGTTGTACCGTCTGGGTACCAACTGTAGTACCGACTGTGGTGCCCATTATCGTACCACCTTTTGTACCGACTATGGTACCGACAAAATTTGTGGTACCCTCTACCCCAGCTACGCCTATAGGGGTGCCTATAATTATGCCCCTAATTACGTACCAATTTTGCAGAACGCTTTACCACATCTTCTTTTAGCTGATCGATCTGATCGAGATTGTTGACATCTCGATCACCCACATGCAGATCGTCCAAGGTGACTTCGGGCGGATCAGCAGACACTTCAGGGACGACTGCCATCTGGCTCCAGCTCCTGAATATATTGATCCCCGCCCCCATGGATACAAACTTGATCGTCTTCCGGGGCAATATCACCCAAACTGTAACGGGGTTACATTCGAGTTACATGTAATATTGGTGTACATGAGTACACTACGGTTGAGGTCAGTATTGACCGGTTTGAAAGGTTTCGAACCTTTGGTTATTTTAACCGATCAGAGAAGGGGCCCTTGGTGTGGTGGTGTGTCAGCCATCCACGTGTCGGTACACAGGTGTGTACACTACATTTTAGCTAGGTACGAATTTGGAATATTCTACTTAGTATTACATATAGTTTATATTAGTTTAAATTAATTTAGGCTAATTACATATTAAATATATTCAGTTTACATTTCACTCTAATGTGCAGTCGCGCGACCTCTACCGGTCGCGCGTGCAGTGAGTGTCGTAGGTAAGAGGGATCCCTCCCTTTACTTACATCCCGTAAAGGGAACACAGCCGTTAAGGCTAATTAGTAAACCAACACGGGAATATTGGCCCCGAGTAGGAGATCTCTCCTACTAAGCCCTTTATAAGGGCATATCGGCTAAGTAGCGGTAGGCACCGCTTTAAGGAAGAGTCTTCCTCTGTGCGCTAGCCGCACCGTGCGTATACGCACCGGCTACATCTGGTAGCACTTGTAGTCAATCCAACACCTGTGTTGGTAGACTAAGGCAACCTCTGCAAAGGATGAATCAGGACGATTGGGATAGTTTGATCCTCGTCCAGCAGGAAGCCTTTAAAAGGCTGTTACCCTTATTGGGTGACGAAGGCATGAAGCTCCTAGTGGGGAAGGGCCTTGAGGCCGTAAAGGCAAGCAAGGGTAAATGCCCTCATCGCTCATGAGGCGAGTTGTAGTGGAGGTCATTCCACGGGGGTGAGACCCCCATTATCGTTTAAGATAAAGGAGTTCACCGGGGAGAAGGGTGACAACCTTTACGCGTGGTTGCGAGAGGTCGAAACGGCCTTCGCCACAGCGAATACGACCGCTGATCACTTTCAAGTGGGACTTGAGTGGGCCCATATTACGGGCAAAGCCCGTACATGGGCGTTTACGTGTTCTGAGTCAGTCACGGACATGTTCCCAACATGGAAGGTCCTTAAGCAGAAGCTCATGGACATGTACGCAACGCCTGATCTAGTTTTCCAGAATCAACTGGCGTTCCTGAGGTGCCGTCAAGTCACTAAAGACCTGGAGTTTTATATCCAGGAGCTTATTACCCTGTTGGCAGGGATGTACGCGAAAGCGTATTCGGACGATGTGTCCACCCCCGTCTTCATGGGAGGCCTGAGAGAAGGGCCAGCACGTTCGGAATTGTTCCGATGCCGACCCCAATCCCTGGAGGAGGCGTTTAAGATGGCGTTTAACGCCGAGAGGAACTTCCTTTCGTCTATGGTGGGTCCCGAACCCATGAACCTGAACCCATGGACCTGAGTCAGGTCGAAGCGGAGGAGAAACCTCCCGCTAAGAGTCACTCTGATTCTTTTTCACAGAGCTTCGAGGCAGAGCTCTTAGCTATGTTGCAGCGGCATGGGCCGCTGAGATGCTTCCTGTGTGGGAGCATGGATCATCGGAGGAACAGATGTCCGAAAAATCCCCAGCGAGACACTCGCTACAAGGGACCAAGGGTGGGGAAAAAGCCCTTGTCCAAGCCGTCGGGAAACGACGGCTCCCAGTAGGTGCGGGGCGCACTACTGGGGGACCCCTCAGTGCTGTTAAGCCCCAGGGTAGGGGACGACAGCACAAAGCCCCGAGGGAAGCGGTGCTTTCTAGCACCTAGTTGGTGTACCAGCCAGGTTTGCTGGTAGTCCTTGCGGACGTGAAA
>CM047582.1:14020854-14034171 GCA_026184515.1 Peronosclerospora sorghi | reverse complement strand
TGAGGCACATGACTCCCCTACCGGGGTCATTTAGGTCGGGATAAGACTTACAGCGCTTTAAGCGCTTTGTATTGGTGGCCCAACATGTATAAGTGGTTCGGAGCGTATATACGCACCTGTGAGACGTGTCAGAGTGTTAAACCCTCTGTAAGTTCAGCTGCGCCTTTGGCGAGCTTATCGGTTCCAACGGAGTGTTGGAAATCCATTAGCATGGATTTTAGCTTCGGTTTTCCGAAGGATAAGGCCGGGAAAACGGGCATATTGGTCTTTGTACACCGATTGAGCAATATGGCTCACCTGGCGGCGGTGCCAGAGTCCATAGATGGACAAGGAACAGCGAAAGTGTTCCTAGACCGTGTCTTTCGACAGCATGGTCTAACCGATTCCGTTGTGTCGGATCGGGATCCCCGTTTTACGGGACAATTCTGGGGAGCGTTGTTTAAGGTGCTAGGCACTAAGCTCCTCATGTCCACTGCGGATCATCCGCAGACGGACGGTCAGACGGACAGTCAGACGGAACGCGTTAATCGCGTTGTGGAGGATATTCTCCGGAGTTTATGTCCGGATTCTCCAAAGAGTCGGAGTGAGATGATTCCGATGGTTGAATTTGCTATCAACAATTCGGTACATGCATCTACGGGGTTTACCCCGTTTTACGTGAACGGATTAGTGAATCCGAGGGTTCCGTTGACGCCACGTGTGTGTGGCCCAGGGATTGAGGGGGGGGGATTCCACGATGTCATCCCTGTATCGGTGCGAAAGCACATTGATAAGTTCTTATCGACGCGCCTTAGTGTCTTACGACACGTCTGCGATTCCATGGCGGAAAGCCAAGACAAGCAGAAGGAGCAAGCTGACCGCAAGGGGCGGCGTAACAAAAGGGTGTACAAAGTGGGAGAAAGTGTTTTATTAAACACTAAAAATCTTCCTACACATGCAGTTTCGAATGTGTTGCGTAATAAACGGCGCCCCAGGTTTGTGGGACCCTTTAAGGTACTAGCCCGAAAGGGCTTATCGTATACCTTGGACATCCCGAAAGGGATGAGTACGCATCCAACCTTTTATGTCGGTATGCTTAAGCCATACCAGGATCCGGAGGCGGGCCCCTCCTAAGGGGTGTGTGGAAAGGCGGATAGCCGTAAGAGCCGTAAGGCACGGCAGGGCGAAGGAAGCCCGAAAGGAATAAAATGCGACCACGAAGCTCCGCAACGGTCGCCTCGAGAGAGGCAAGCCGCCTCTAGAAGCGATCAGTGGCATCCCGCTCATCGCGGATACCCTCGTGGAGATCATGGATGCGATGGCTGTGTCGATCACAGCGCTCGCGAATCTCACGTCGCAATTGGGCGACCTCCTCCTCCAATTCTTGATGCGGAGGTTACTCCACACTTTCATGTGGAGCGGCTGATGCGCGACGCCATCATCGGGGTGAAACCCAGTATCTGGTGAAGTGGAAAGGTTATCCACACTCACAGAGTTCGTGGGAGTTTGAGACTCCCCTACGGCAGGACTGCCGCGACGTCGTTGACGCTTTTGAGCGGGAGAATCCCGCTGTAGGTCAACGACCAGAGGGGAATGGGAAGCCCCTTCACTCCCAATAAGTGGGAGTTCGCCGGAGGCAGATGTGACGCTCACACTCTCTTCGGACACCATGGTGGAGACAGGGACGCTGGCGTAGCGCGTGCGATACAGAGCACGTAATTGCTCCATCGCTTTGGCTTTGGCAAATGTCAGGTGCAACACCCTCTCCACCCAAATTTCTCGACGGGAATAGCTGTCATGCAGCTCATTGAAGCTGGGGAGAAGCTTCTCCCCTTCCGCCCAAGCGCGGAACTTCTTCTCTGCATCATCAGCACTCTCTCCCGGAGAAAGAACGAAAGTAACCTCGCGGAGGTTCTCAACAGGGGCACCCTGTGCCTGCCTGTTTAAGTGCTCTCGGTATGAGACGCTAGTGAACTTCTTTTGTGCAAGCAGTTGTTTCCGGAGTTTCTCACGGCGTTCGCGTTGATACGGATGTTCCGCCGTGGGGCCAGGGGTATAGGACGCTAAACTGGTTCTTACCAAACGCCTGGTACACCTTGGAAGGTCACGAGGACCATCAAAATTATAAGCTGACCTTGACGGGCGTTTGGGGGCGCGTAACGCATCCCTTAGTGCCTGTGCGGCAAGTTGGGTGTCTTGAGCTGCGTCCAGATCATTAGTGACGATCGCCTTTGGCAATTCGGATGTATCATCCGATATGAGCAGGGGTGGCGCACTAGTTAGCGCATTTTCCCCGCGTGTGGGGAACGGATTCGGCTGCCCACAACGCCGTTCGGCGCTGTTGGAGCGGCTAACCGTTGGGGAGGTATCCCAAGGGCATCCACCTCCGAGTTTTCGGAGTAGTCTACCTCTTCTAGAGGAGACGCCATAGCACCACTGTAGGTGTACATATGGAGGGCCAGAGGAACTGGCGTTGGAGTTCTCCAACAAGATTTTGATTATTGCGTAAGCAATAGTCTTGATGGGGGAGGATGTAACGGAGTTACATTCGAGTTACATGTAATATTGGTGTACATGAGTACACTACGGTTGAGGTCAGTATTGACCGGTTTGAAAGGTTTCGAACCTTTGGTTATTTTAACCAATCAGGGCAGGGGCCCTTGGTGTGGTGGTGTGTCAGCCATCCACGTGTCAGTACAAAGGTGTGAACACTACATTTTAGCTAGGTACGAATTTGGAATATTCTACTTAGTATTACATATAGTTTATATTAGTTTAAATTAGTTTAGGCTAATTACATATTAAATATATTCAGTTTACATTTCACTCTATTTTGCGGACGTGCGACCTCAACCGGTCGCGCGCGCAGTGAGTGTCGTAGGTAAGAGTGATCCCTCCCTTTACTTACATCCCGTAAAGGGAATACAGCCGTTAAGGCTAAGTAGTAAACCAACCCGGGAATCTTGGACCCGAGTAGGAGATCTCTCCTACTAAGCCCTTTATAAGGGCGTATCGGCTAAGTAGCGGTAGCTACCGCTTTAAGGAAGAGTCTTCCTCTGTGCGCTAGTCGCACCGTGCGTATACGCACCGGCTACACAAACCGTCCTGATTGGTTGCACACTGCTGTTCCCGATCGGCGGGCTGCTCTTCAACGGCATCGATCTGCTTAGGCGCGCCATCGTGGTCCGCCCCAGCAATGCCATGCTCCCTTTTTCTATTCCCGGTCCCGCTGTCGCCTATTCTTGTGACGCCACCACGTTGACGAACCTTGTTGTTCCACCGTGTCCGGCGACTGCGGTGCCTTTTTTCGAACTAACATCTTCTTTGGGGTTACATAGCTGGGTCGTTCCACAATAGGTGAGGTATCTTCTTCCACCGATCCATCATCGCTGATCAGATCGGTGGTCGCTTGGTATGCCAAGTTCTGCCATTCAACATACCGTCTCGATCCGATCGAGACGAACCCCATCTTTCTTGGCACCTTCCCTTCCGCCAGCCACATGCCAACAATAGTATTGTTGCCGAGCGTAAGCGGCTTGTCACCTATATTAGTGAATCGGACAAAATCATATCGGCCGGCGCTCTTCACAAAGGTTGACACCCACCGATCGCCACTGGTCACCCATAACTTCCTTGATCGAAAACCTTTGTCGACAGGGGTATCAGCGGATTGTCCGAATGGAATGGTGACATCTTGGTCCCATTTGACCAGATCGGTGTGCGATCCGCATAGGGGCCGCCGACCAGCTAACTGGATCTGGACCTCATCCGGGAGTGTAATCACTCCATGAGACAGATCAAGGCGAATACCTGCAGGCACCATGAAATCCATGCCTAACAGGGCATCCTGAGCGGCCAGCCTGCCAACGCAAGCGCTGAAGAAGTAGACCAACGAACCCGATTGGGTCATCTTCACGCGCCTCTTTCCTTCGGTCATGTAAGAGTTTTCACCGATTCCGACGCATTCTTGTCTCTGGGTGTCGTCTATACGACATCCGACCTTACGAGCAAAGGCGGAGTCGATAATCGAGACTTCGGCCCCAGAGTCGAACAACATCGTCGCCTTCTGGTTGTTTATCTTACCACAGGCTTTCGCCTGCTTAAACCATTTGTCGGGCGCATGATACTTCCAGTATCCGCGAGACTCCCCAGGCAGCAGATCCAGCTGCATGACCACCTTCGATCGGGAATATTCATCGGTCGTGAGATTGTAGACGGATGATCCCGATCGACGCAATTGAGAATAGAACATGTATTGTCGGTTTTATTCTCCTTGCCGAGATATGCATAGATGCCAAACGTAGATCGCTCGGCTAGATCCAGATTCCAACCTGGCGAGCGTTCTAGTTTAACATCTTCTCAACGTCAGGTGGAAGCATCCCCGCGTGCTTACCCGGCACATACAACTTGCGCATCAGATTGAAGAACTCTTCGATCTTGCACTGGCCGGCCTCGTGGATCTCTCCACATGACTTGCACACGAAGAGGCAGTGGTCGGTGGGGTGGCCGCGTCTTTCGCACTTCTTGCATATCAGCTTCTTCCAGAAGTCCCCACCATCGTGCTTGCTTAACCCGCAGTGAGAACACTTCTTGCGAGGTCGGTCCGGATCGGACTTGTTTCCACTGCTCCCCTTCCGATCTGCCTGGTGAAGCGTCGATCTGGTTCTTGGGTCAGGTTCCGTGACGAAGACGTGGCGATACTGGTCCTCTTCTGACTCCCGACTGGACTGGACGCTACTTTCTTCTTCCGATCCAGTGCTGTCTTCAGTCACGATCGCTTTAACAGCACGGGCCGATCTGGTCAAGGACCTCTTCACCGGATCGGTCTGGGTCTTCGATCTGTAGCGACCCGATCCAACGGCGACCTTCGCCCTCATGCTGCGTGAGTGTTGCAACGCCCGCAACGTCTGCTCCACTTCCGTCACATCCTTTAGGCGCAGCAGAGTGAGCTGATCTGCCAGCTCTTGTCATCAAGGGTACTAATATAGTGACCCACGTGCTCCATAACGGCACCGGTCGGCGGGTTGCCTTCCTTGATCACTATTCCGGCGCGATTTGCGGCCACGTTCAGGCGGTGCAAACACTCGATCGGCGTCTCGTCGCCCCGCTTCTGCATATGGTAGTACTTGCGGGCGGTAGAAAATCCGGAGTTGCAGTACTGCCCCTCAAATTCTGAACATAGCAGATCCCAGTCAGCCGACCCAACTGTTGGATCCAGTTCGCAGCCGGTCCTTTCAGCAGATCCCTGAAGATCAAACACCGTTCCTTTTTGGTGTCTGATCCCGCAAGAAATCAGATCACGATCTGGCTTGCTCCTCGTCGGCGTCCTTGCCAGTGAAATCCTTGAGATACGTGGTATCAGCCATGCGAATGCGTGGGATCGCAGTAGATCCAAAATCAAAGGCGTCCGTAGAGGCTATGTTAGCCCTGCGCGTTCTGCCCAACACTGCACCGTATGACCCATAGTGGTCATCCGGATCGCGATCGACTCCATGTAAAAATCGCTGTTCTTGCTCGCGGCGCGGTCGGGCTGGCTGCGGCTTGCGTCTTCCTCTGCCAACTGGTTTGCCACCTCGGGTAGCCTTATCCGTTGATGCCACTGACTCCATATCGACATCCCGGCAAGTATTGGGATTTTGCTGGGAAGATCGGTCCTGGTCATGCGGGCGCGGAGGCGATCGGCATCGGTCTCCCATGAAACGCTCCATCATTGCCTCAAACATGGCTTGGACGTTAGATTGGGTCATGGGCAGTGTGTTGGCATCCTCCTTTGGAGGTACTGAAACCGTTGGGGGCTCCTGGGGCCCCGACCGGCATGCATCCCCTTGTTACCACACGTCCTTTTTATGCTCCCATGGGGGTATGATCCGCCCCCACGGTCATCCGCTCAACACCGACCTCCAACTCCGATGAGTTATTAGAGGCAGGTGGAGACTGATACAAAGACATATCGTCGGAGCACACATCGTCGTATGTTGCCGTGGTCTAAGCGACCTTAAATGCCGCGGTGGGAGTTGGGCGGCGGACCGCCCCCACCGACAGCACCAAATGGTCATGGAGGGTCGACATCGACATCTCCAGCTTCCAAGTGTCAATATCAAACAATTTCTGTACGTTGGCGAGGTTTTGCACTTTTATGCCGACCTCAGCCAACATCGCCAGCAGGTTCTTCACCAATAGCAACGGCCGATCGCTTTGGATCGGCTCGGTGGTGGGTCCGAGAAGGCGATCGGGGATCTGGGGGTTTAAATCTGCATGACCTGGTCTTCACGAATAAATCGCTTTAACTCGTGGATGTAATACATCCTGGTCAGGTCTTCTTCCTTGATAACCCCATCCCCTACCTGCGACTTTTCTTCCAAGTCGTCTTCATCGGATGGCATTCTGAGCCTCTGCTTGGGGACCTTGGGAAAGTGGATCGGATCGTTCCGATCAGCCTCCAAGTCGTTTTCATCTTTTACTTTTTCATCAAAACATTCATTCAAATGCATAGGATCAGGACAAAAGTTCTGATCCTTTCCGGAACTATAGCAAAACTTGCTATAGTACCGATCGGCTCCGGTGGGAGACTTATGGGGAGGAAAAAGCTTATTAATCCCGATCTGGTCCTCCACCCGGCCAGATCGGACATCGCCATCTTTATCGACAACGAGAACATAAGTCGATAGCCGTTCCTTATGTCCTCTCCAGAATGATTCCACATTTAATTCGTTATAATCGATTCTTCGCGAGATATCATCTCGGTGATATCCACGATCACCAAGTGATCCGGGCACGCGCACCATTGTGGTGGAGTCAAGTTCAAAATCGAACACCGTAGTGTCGAGAACCTGACCACCATCGTGCCCAGCCTTCCAACTGACGGGGGGGGGTACCCCTCGAACCTTCGCCTACGATCCGATCTGATCGTCCGCTGCTATCAGACGACCGATCATCAGCATAGGACTCCTGGTCCGATTCTTTCGTCATCTCACCTTGTGTACCCGATGGAATGGGTTGGTTACACACTCGGTGGATCGGGATCGCAGATTGGATCGACCCGGTCTTGAATATAGAAGACCGATCTGGGTAGGTATCTATGGGGCGGAACTCTTCACCCCAGACACAAACAGACCAAAAACACTTCCAAGAGATAACTTCCAATAGGTCGATCGTACAAACGATCAAGACCTGACCAATACGAAATAATAGAGGGTAGACCGACCGTTCCGGTCTAGTTCCTGACCAATACGAAATAAGACCAAAACCGGTCTAGTTTCCAACCAATATTAAAACAAGCCAATATGTCCGCGTAAAGACCCAATATGCTCGTGAAACTGCACAAACGATATCTCCACGCCAAGACCAATCCAGTGAATAGCACGTTTCAAACGTACTTGAGTTGAGGTGTTGAGATCGCCAAATCGTACTCCCGTCGAGGGACTTCCGGCGGGACAAGTGCGTCCGTAACGCGTCCCGGCCGGGTATAATGAGATAGAGGGGATTACTCGACCCTCTGCTCTCAAACACTCTGCGGCGTGCAGAGGCGACTGATGTACAGTGCGAATATGCTAACGACTTCTTGTTGAGTGTAAAGGCCAAAAAATAAGGAGTAACCAAAACTATCTCCCTATGGTCCCCAATATCTACAAACATGAAATTATGTAAGTACACGCAATATCATGTGACTTACCAAAATCCGTGTTCTTGACACCTCTCGCACACGATAGGCTTAAAAGCTTCCTTGATTTCCCCCAATCCGATCGCCGATAAGCCGATCGGCGTGCCGCTGACATAAAGTGACTGAAATTCTTGAGTCCGCTTCACCACAATGCCTTTACTTCTTCATCCGATCCGTTACGGCCCTCATTTGGGCTCATAACCTGTTCTGAATCGCTCATTCGTGTACTTCGACACGCGCGTTCCGGCACTATCAGCGGGTACTTGCGCGTGTTGTTCCAACAATAATTGTATACGACAGAGGTAATAACGTGATTCCAGTAATCATAAACGTAAAAAATTATATTATCCACGTTCCACTTAACAATCACCACGTAATGCAAAATGAAACACCGTAACTCGTCCTGTATTCCACGTAATCAACAAACGGAAAGTTTCCAAACGTAAAGAGTCGTACTCTCTTCCAGTCAACCACAGTACTGAGAACAAATCAAAATCCAAAGTGATTTATTAGTATTAAGTTAAGTACTTGAACTAATAATATGCATATATGCAATTTGCTAGGTTTTTACCGAAAAGTCACTAACCAAATAAAAGTCGTCGGCGACGCCGGGCGCTGCATGAATTGCGCGCCCTTTTAACAATGGGTGTGTGTGTCTAGCGCGGGGGGTGGCTAGCAATTCCCCTATTAATTACTGTTGGAAGTTGTCGGTATTCATGCTTGCACGGATAGTCGAAAACTTGAGTCATAGATGCCAGACCATAACTCCAAAAAAGAAAGTAACTTAAGTCAATATCTCCACAACCAGAAGTGCGTTCGCAGTGACAATTACACACGTAGAAAGTCCGTAAAGAGAAGAAGAAAATAGCCAGCCCGGAACTTTATCGAACGAATGTTCATTGAGAAGTGTTTAGCTAGCCTAAGATGAAATATGTACCCGATGTTGAAGTTATGGTAAACTTCCATCTGTCGTGTTTTACACACTAATATATTAGTGCCCGAAAAAAATATTTACACAGGATGAGTACAAACACATAGAGCATATTACTAATAAGTACGACATGAATATTGCTATAACTAATAAAAGTACCAATCATACCCGGCTTTGTAAAAACCGGTATTATGAATATTTTAGGGCGAGGGAAAAATCACCCCAGCTTTTTCGCAAAATCACCCCAACCGTGGGCTTTTCACCCCAACTACCCGACCGGCGCTCGTTACTGACCCATTAGCGCAGAACAAGTGCTCTAATTATGCATGAGTGGTGCTTGTAGTTTATTACACCTCTGGCTGCGCACCATCGGCGCAGCGATCAGCCTATCCAGCTCGCATGGGGCGTGTCGGAGCATAGTGTCCTGTTTGGCGACAATTGCCACACCGCCAGCGCCGCTCTTGCACCACTTCAAAATGCGATGGATCACGTCTGGTAGATGACTGCAACGCATGCCGGGCTGTAGATTCGCGAGGACGGCCGCGCTGTCGCCCCAAGTGCGGATTCTGCGTAGTCACGAGAGGAACATTGAGGATTGTATCGATCGACTCCAGCATGCGGTACTGCTCGGTAGATTCCGAGTGGCGGTATTGGGTTTCTAGTTCCGTCAGCATCGGAATGATTGTCGATTCGCCACGCGACGGTTCGCGGATCAGAGCTGGTTGCTGTCTAGCCAGCCACCACTGCTGATGGAAGTCGCTCATTTGCAGTTTTTGGCCGTCTGGGATCTCTGCAATGGCGTGGGCACATGGGATACCCATCGTGAGGGTAAAGGCGCCAGTGCAGTTGGCGAGCGGCGAGGGATATCGCAGACTACTCGCGGCCAGTACTTTCCGATACTGTAAGTCCGATTGAAAGAGAGCGTACCGAGAGATCTTGAGCTGCACATTGCTATATATCAGATGATTCAGGTTCATCACACGTCGAATTCGCTGATTGCATTGCTTGCTATGAAGTTGCCTGTGCTTCTGTTCAAATGCTCGATACATGCTGTCAAAAATAGTCATCAAATCGCTATTGGACTTTTTCAGATAGCGCTTCAGGCGAGAGTGCGCTCCCTCGACGCGAGACGTGGCGTCGTTGCCCAGATGCAGATGCTGGTCGGTCCACGCCGCAACTAAGCGCTCCTTGTGCGGACGGATCCACACCGACTCGACATATGCGACAGGCTGCAAATCGGCGCCGTACTACTCCTTCAGTGCGGACCATCGCTCCTCGAACACCGGTGTCTCGGAGCGACAAACGACCGACCATTCTTTCATGAATGCGGAGAATCCCTCTGCAGTCGCGAAATTGTCCTTTGTGTTGGCGAGCACGTTCTTGTTGATGTGCCAGATGCATAGCAGATTTGCTGCGTCGGGGAACACCGTCAAGATTGCGTTCATCAGTGCCAGGTCACGGTCGGTGACAATGACTCCGGGAGACACGTTGAATGTTTCGCGCATGCAGTACAGTGCCCACACATAGCTGTGCTCTTGTTCGTTCGCCAAATACACGTAGCAGCAGGTGAACGTGGTGTGGACATTCGAAATGCCGACCACGTTCAGCAAAGGCATGCAAAAACGGTTGGTCTTGTACGTGCAGTCCATCAGCAACACCGAGTGGTAAGCTCGTGTGAGCTGCACCGCCCGTGGATGCGCCAGAAACAGGTGGGTGATGTGGACGTCGTCGTCGCATATATACTTGGAGACATATTGATGCTCATCCAGCTCGGCAAGCAGCACCTGGATTGGTGTGCGACTGTAGCCGGTGCGTATACGCACGGTGCGGCTAGCGCACAGAGGAAGAGTCTTCCTCTGTGCGCGAGAGGATAGCTCTCCTACTCGGGGCCAAGATTCCCGGGTTGGTTTACTACTTAGCCTTAACGGCTGTGTTCCCTTTACGGGGTGTAAGTAAAGGGAGGGCTCCCTCTTACCTACGACACTCACTACACGCGCGACCTCGACCGGTCGCGCGTCTGCACTTTGGAGTGAAATGTAAACTGAATATATTTAATATGTAATTAGCCTAAATTAATTTAAACTAATATAAACTATATGTAATACTAAGTAGAATATTCCAAATTCGTACCAAGATAAAATGTAGTGTTCACACCTGTTTACCGACACGTGGATGGCTGACACACCACCACACCAAGGGCCCCTGCCCTGATTGGTTAAAATAACCAATGGTTCAAAACCTTTCAAACCGGTCAATACTGACCTCAACCGTAGTGTACTCATGTACACCAACACTAAATGTAACTCAAATGTAACCCGGTTACATCCTCCCCCATCAAGACTATTGCTTACGCAATAATCAAAATCTTGTTGGAGAAGTCCAACGCCAGTACCTCTGGATGTCCATTGTACACCTTCAGTGGTGCTATGGACGAAAACTATTCCGACCACTCGGAAGTAGATGCCCTTGGGGAGATCTCCCCAACGGCTGGCCAAGCTGACAGCGCCGAACGGCGCTGTCGGTCATCCAACCCATTCCCCACACGTGGGGAAAACGCACTAACTCGTGCGCCACCGTTACCCGCTAGTGGTGATAGCTCCAGGTTTCCAAAGGCGACCACCACCAATGAACCTTCCTTGGTTCAAGAGGCCCGACGTGCCGGACGGGCACGGAAGGGACCTCGCGACCCTCAAGAGAGGGCTAAGAACGCGGTCATGAGGGTTTTATCCTCCTATACCCCTGGTCCAGCGGCTATACTGCCGCGTGAAATTGCGCATCGGAACCAACTCCGGGTCCGACTACTAACGCCCAAACATTATTCCGTTAAGTCCCACCGGACGCGCCTCGGGAAGCAGGCACGCGGTGTCCTCGTGGATATCATCCGCGAGATTCCCTTTGTTCTCTTGAGGGACGAAAGCGTCTAAGACGCAGAACAGGCATTCCGCGCCTAGGCGGAAGGGGAGAAACGCTTCCCCAGTTTCGATGCGCTGTACAACAGATTTTCCGAACACGACGTTCGGGTAGAGAGGGCGCTACGCTTGGCCTATGCTCAGGCCAAAGCGCAAGGGAAATTACCTGACTCCTATTATACGCGCTCTGCTCTCGATGTGGTGCCGGAGAGCAATGCAAGCACAGCATCTGCCTCCGGCGAACTCCCAGCTACTGGGAGTGAAGGGGCTTCTTCAGCCCCTTTGGTCGTTGACTCTCAGTGGGATTCTCCCGCTCGAAAGCGTCAACGACGTCACGGCAATACTGCCGCAGGGGAGTCTCGGACTCCCACCAACTCTGGGAATGTGGATACCCTTTCCACTTCACCAGGTACTGGGTTTCTCCCCGGTGATGGCGTCGTGCCATCAGGCGTTCCACATGGTAATGTGGAGTACCCTCCGTATCGAGCACTGGAGGAGGGGGTCGCGCTATTGCGACGCGACTTCCACGAGCGCTGTGATCGGCACAGCCGTCGAATCAAAGATGCTTAGGAGGAACTCCGCAACGAAGGGAGTGCGAATGAACGCATGAGGGACGACTAGCCTCTCTCGAGTCTCTCGTTGCGGAACTCCAGGGTCGTATTTCAACCCTGTCGGAGATGTTCCGACCTGTCGCGCCTTTCGGATATCCGGCTTCTCACCCTCCTCCGAGAGGGGACCCGCCTCAGGGTTCTGTTATGGCTTAAGCATACCCACATAGAAGGTTGGATGCGTACGCATCGTCTTCGGGATGTCTAAGGTATACGACAAGCCATTTCGGGCTAATACCTTAAAGGGCCCCACAAACCTGGGGCGCGGCTTATTGCGCAACACATTTGAAACTGCATGTGTAGGAAGATTTGTAGCGTTTAATAGAACACTTTCTCCCACTTTGTATACCCTTTTGTTACGTCGCCCCTTGCGGTCAGCTTGCTCCTTCTGCTTGTCTTGGCTTTCCGCCATGGCATCGCAGACGTGTCGTAAGACACTAAGGCGCGTCGATAAAAACTTATCGATGTGCTTCGCACAGATACAGGGCTGACATCGGGGAATCCTCCCCCATCAAGCCCTGGGCCACACACACGTGGCGTCAACGGAGCCCTCGGATTCACTAATCCGTTCACGTAAAACGGGGTAAACCCCGTAGATGCATGTACCAAATTGTTGATAGCAAATTCAACCATCGGAAGCATCTCACTCCAACTCTTTGGAGAATCCGGACATAAACTCCGGAGAATATCCTCCACAACGCGATTAACGCGTTCCGTCTGACCGTCCGTCTGACCGTCCGTCTGCGGATGATCCGCAGTGGACACGAGGAGCTTAGTGCCTAGCACCTTAAACAACGCTCCCCAGAATTGTCCCGTAAAACGGGGATCCCGATCCGACACAACGGAATCGGTTAGACCATGCTGTCGAAAGACACGGTCTAGGAACACTTTCGCTGTTCCTTGTCCATCTATGGACTCTGGCATCGCCGCCAGGTGAGCCATCTTGCTCAATCGGTCTACAAAGACCAATATGCCGGTGTTCCCGGCCTTATCCTTCGGAAAGCCGAAGATAAAATCCATGCTTATGGATTTTCTACACTCCGTTGGAACCGATAAGCTCGCCAAAGGCGCAGCTGAACTTGCAGAGGGTTTAACCCTCTGACACGTCTCACAGGTGCGTATATACGCACCGACCCACTTATACATGTTGGGCCACCGATACAAAGCGCTTAATGCGCTGTAGGTCTTATCCCGACCTAAATGACCCCGGTAGGGGAGTCATGTGCCTCA
>CM047582.1:13993865-14020754 GCA_026184515.1 Peronosclerospora sorghi | reverse complement strand
GTCTTATCCCGACCTAAATGACCCCGGTAGGGGAGTCATGTGCCTCAAAGAGGACTCTATACTTCAGTTCCTCATCATGAGGAACTACCACCCGCGGAGTGTCCTCCGCGATCATGCTATAAAATAGCAGACCGTCACAGTACCTGTAACGGTGTAAACGAGCTTTAGCTCAACTTGACAGGGTTGGTTCAGACGAGCCAAGACCCTTTTCACCTAACGCGCTGATTAGCGCCGTACACTGTGGGTCTTTCTCATACGCCTGGCGTATGAGATCCATCACAGATGTGGTGAGGAATGTCGCGTGAGCGAGCTCGTAATCAGGACGACGCGATAACGCGTCTGCAAGCACGTTCTGCTTGCCAGGTTTATACTTAACCTCAAAGTTGTACTCCGCAAAGAAGGAGAGCCAACGGGCCATCTGTTGCGAGAGATGAGGCGACTTTGTCTCTGTCCGTAAGGACGCGTGGTCAGTATAAACTACGAACGGCTTTGAGCCGAGTAGGTGAACCCTAAATTTGACAAGAGCATACTTCATTGCAAGTAGCTCCTTGTCATGAACGGGATAATTCCGTTCCGCAGCTTCAAGCTGCATCGACTCAAACGCAATTACGCGTTCCGTTCCTGCATCATCTTCTTGTAACAAAGCACATCCGATTTCGAAATCGGAGGCGTCGCAGACGACACTAAATGGTTTCCCAGAATCTGGGAGAGCAAGAACGGGAGCTTTTAACAAGCTCCCCTTTACCTCTTCAAAATCGTTTTGGTGTTTGGTTTCCCAACACCAATCAACATCCTTCTTAAGAAGGTCGGTTAATGGCTTCGCCATTTCAGCGTAGTTCTCGCTGTACTTGTGGAGATAGTTGGATAATCCAATCCACTTCCGTAAATCGCTAAGATTTACAGGCGAAGGCCACTCTACAATGGCTTTCACCTTCGCGAGATCCGCCCGCACTCCATCCTTACCGATGAAGCATCCGAGGAAAGGAATTTCCTCAGCACCAAATATACATTTGGATGCGTTTGCATATAACTTATGCTCTCGCATACAATCGAGCACTTCTCGAAGGTGTATAAGGTGCGTCTGAACATCAGACGCGTCGCCTTCCGCACGACTATGAACGAATATATCGTCGAAGTACGTCTGAGCGTACTTCCTATGAGGGCGGAAGAGTTGAGTCACCAAGCGACTGAAAGTCGCTGGTGCATTTGAAAGCCCTTGTGGCATAACAAGCCACTCCCACAGCATGCCGCTAGGCGTGCTGACCGCTGTAAGCGGAATATCGGACGCTCGCATGAGCACCTGATAATACCCGTCCACCAGATATAAGGCACTGTATACAGTACAGCCCGCCATATTGTTCTGGAGGACATCCTTCCGAGGAATCGGAGTCTTCATGGGTACAGTAGCTGAATTCAGCTTGTTGTACGCATGCACAATGCGCCACTTTCCGTTCAGTTTACGAACACAAAAAGTGGGAGATGAGTGGGGAGACTTGCTCTCCCGCACCATCCCTGCCTCTTCTTTCCCCTTGAATAATGCGTCGATGACGTCGCATTGCTCCTTGGGGAGAGGCCACTGCCTAGTGACGCAGTATTTGGTTCCAGGAACCAAATCAATTTCATGTCGGACTCCCCGATCCGGTGGTAACCCCATCGTCGGGTTTTCACTAATGACATCTCCGAATTCCTTTAACAAGGAATGGTAAGGGTCCTCAGGATCCGCAAGGATCTTGAGGCCGCTTCGGGCATTTAATGCCTGTTTGGTTTTCACCAAAACTGACTCGTCCATCGTGGATGAGGAGTTTAGCTCCTCCTCCGGACGCAACACGACGACCTCGTCGATTTCATCTGCTTTCAAAGCAGTTTCAAACTCGTTGAAGGACATCTCCTCCAACGACAACAGTTCGCCTACCCCAGGCAACCGTTCCAGGATTACGACTTCTGTGACAATACCTGTCACACTATTCAGCATCCGATAGGACTGCTGACTACTGGCCTCGTGGCTCATCCCGAGACCCAGATGGGGGGAGTCAAATTCCCCAACTATTGGAAGCGCCGCGCGCCTATCCACAGAGGTCTCTACCTCTACCACCGGTGACTCGCCGGTCTCACCTATAACGGCGTAGTCGGAATCATTTCCGACGTGCGAAAGAGAAAAACTTCGGGTCTCTTCGCTTGGAAGCGCCTCGGCTTAACCACAGGGGTCTGTACCCCTACCACTGGAGTTACCTCAGAGTAATCCACCTCTGCCACGGCAACTCACCAGTCTCGCCATTCACGGCGTGGGGATTAACCGCCGAATCCCCCTCGTTAAGCAACTCTTCCTTAACGCCATTGGGAATGATCATTTCAGACATCCCAATCTCTGGCATTTCACGCCAGAATCGCTTTTGCGGTCGAGCAAAGGTGGGTTCATGACTCGCCAATGCTTCACCCGACCGCGGGTGCGTTGAGCCAATGGACTTAGCCTTCCAGTATATCTATGGTTCGTGGCGTTCCAGCCACTTCATTCCCAGAATGAGGTCATACCTCGAGTCCAAATCCAGTACGAGGCAACGTTCTAAGCTGTCGAAGTCTGCAAACTTCAGCTTAAGGTCAATCGAGACCTTGAGTACAGAAAACTGTACACCCGTCGCAAGACGGACTGTGACAACGTCACGAGAACGTGCCTCTAGGGCCTCGGCATACAGCCGACTATTCTCCACAGAAGCTTGTCTGACATAATTGTCAGACGCTCCAGAGTCTATCAAGACTCTCCAAGGCTTATCAAAGCCTTTCACGTCCGCAAGGACTACCAGCAAACCTGGCTGGTACACCAACTCGGTGCTTGAAAGCACCGCTTCCCTAGGGGCTTTGTGCTGTCGTCCCCTACCCTGGGGCTTAACAGCACTGAGGGGTCCCCCAGTAGGGCGCCCCGCACCTACTGGGAGCCGTCGTTTCCCGACGGCTTGGGCAAGGGCTTTTTCCCAACCCTTGGCCCCTTATAGCGAGTGTCTCGCTGGGGATTTTTCGGACATCTGTTCCTCAGATGATCCGTGCTTCCACACAGGAAGCATCTCAGCGGCCATGCCGCTGCAGCAATGCAAAGAGCTCCGCCTCGAAGCTCTGCGAAAAAGAGTCAGTGTGACTCTTAGCGGGAGGTTTCTCCTCCGCTTCGACCTGACTAAGGTCCATGGGTTCGGGACCCACCTTAGAGGAACGGAAGTTCCTCTCGGCGTTGAACACCATCTTGAACGCCTCCCCCAGGGATTGGGGTCGGCATCGGAACAATTCCGAACGTGCTGGCCCTTCGCTCAGGCCTCCCATGAAGACGGGGGTGGACACATCGTCCGAATACGCTTTCACGTACATACCTGCCAACACGGTCTTAAGTTCCTGGACATATGTCTCCAGGTCCTTAGTGCCGTGACGGCACCTCAGGAACGCCAGTTGATTCTGGAAAACCAGATCAGGCGTTGCGTACATGTCCATGAGCTTCTTCTTAAGGACCTTCCATGTTGGGAACACGTCCGTGACTGACTCCAAACACGTAAACGCCCATGTACGGGCTTTGTCCGTAAGATGGGTCAGCGCAAGTCCCACTTGCAAGTGATCAGCGATCACATTCGCTGTGGCGAAGGTCGTTTTGACCTCTCGCAACCACGCGTAAAGGTTGTCACCCTTCTCCCCGGTGCAACTCTTTTATTTTGAATGATAATGGAGGGCGCACCCCCGTGGAACGACCTCCACTACAACTCGCCTCATGAGCGATGAGGGCATTTACCCTTGACTTTACGGCCTCAAGGCCCTGCTCCACTAGGAGCTTCATG
The DNA here is from genome assembly GCA_026184515.1 of Peronosclerospora sorghi. Lineage (NCBI taxonomy): Eukaryota > Oomycota > Peronosporomycetes > Peronosporales > Peronosporaceae > Peronosclerospora > Peronosclerospora sorghi. The sequence goes on along the minus strand of CM047582.1, from coordinate 14,016,945 downwards.
CCTTCGACACCCGTTAAGGGTAACAGCCTTTTAAAGGCTTCCTGCTGGACGAGGGTCAAACTATCCCAATCGTCCTGATTCATCCTTTGCAGAGGATGCCTTAGTCTACCAACACAGGTGTTGGATTGACTACGAGTGCTACCAGATGTAGCCGGTGCGTATACGCACGGCGCGGCTAGCGCACAGAGGAAGACTATTCCTTAAAGCGGTATCTACCGCTACTTAGCCGATACGCCCTTGTAAAGGGCTTAGTAGGAGAGCTCTCCTACTCCGGTCCAAGATTCCCGGGTTGGTTTACTGCTTAGCCTTAACGGCTGTGTTCCCTTTACAGGGTGTAAGTAAAGGGAGGGCTCCCTCTTACCTACGACACTCACTGCGCGCGCGACCGGTTGAGGTCGCACGTCCGCAAAATAGAGTGAAATGTAAACTGAATATATTTAATATGTAGTTAGCCTAAATTAATTTAAACTAATATAAACTATATGTAATACTAAGTAGAATATTCCAAATTCGTACCTAGCTAAAATGTAGTGTACACACCTGTGTACCGACACGTGTATGGCTGACACATCACCACACCAAGGGCCCCTGCCCTGATTGGTTAAAATAACCAATGGTTCAAAACCTTTCAAACCGGTCAATACTGACCTCAACCGTAGTGTACTCATGTACACCATCACTAAATGTAACTCAAATGTAACCCGGTTACAGCGACCATCCAGACGCTCCTTGCGTGCCTTCTTTCTAGCGCTGTATACGTTGCTAATGTCGATCTCCACGGCTGGATTCAACAGCTGCAGATCATTCAAGATTGTTTCACAGGTGGCATTGTTTGCATTCATCTGTTGGAATCGCTCCTGCTGAGCAGCATTGAAGCGGCGCGCAGCACGATGTGCCAAAAGTTCTCCGCAGGCTCATGATTGTGCTCGGCGTTCCTGACTACCAGACGTCAGCGGTAGTGTTTTCGCTTGGTGCACGCGCCGTAGAGTCTGAACGGACAGCCTTGGCGACGAGTCGAGGCGATACGAGAGCTAATCGATTGGCCGTCATTGGTACCACCACGATCGCACATGAGATACACTTTACGTTTATCGCAGCCTTGTCTTGGGTATCGACGAATCTATCACTGATGGCGTGTTGCTTTCAATAGTCGATCAACTCCTCCTTTGAGTCGAAAAGGCCTGCTTGAGGGGGTTGCAATGGCATGTCGAGTGTTTTGGATAATAGATTACAAGCGCTAGATTCGCAAATGGATGGGAAACGGTCAGTAACGAGCGCCGGTCGGGTGGTTGGGGTGAAAAGCCGACGGTTGGGGTGATTTTGCGAAAAAGCTGGGGTGATTTTTCTCTCGCCCATATTTTTAACAATTACATCATCTCTTTTAAGAGATAACGTCTAATATGCCCCTGTTTTCGCCCTAAAATTCTAAAATACCCCTCTTCTTAAAAAAAATCCTAAAATGCCCCTGCTTTTGCGGTGCCCTCCAATCGTTAATTTAAGGCGAGTATTTAATGAAATAATCGCCATGTAGTAGACAATATTATTTTAGTGAGGTAAAATTGCAGTGATAATAATAGGAAAGCGCTATTTGCCCCCCCCCCCCCATTTTGGCTATTTGCCCCCCCAAAAAAACCCATGGGTTTCGTTTGGGTCAGGATCTGAAAACCCAGACCGAGTTACAGTATCTACGGTACATGTGAGGAATATATATAGGGAATTGTTAATTCCACCACACGAGCCGGTAACAAAAGTGTGTGGTGGAATTAACAATTCCCTTTTTTAAACTCAAATGGAGAAAAGGATTTTCAACGGTAAGATGTTATACCTCGTCGCAAGGGACGCATCATTTCGTGATTTCCAAAACTCAAGTGCGAGAAAATGACTCATGTGATTGTTCATCAGTTGCATGACGTCGGCAAACAAAATGATTTTGTTCCGCCGGAGGTAGCTTTCGCTTTGGATGTGGTGCATTTTTTGCTCATATTCATGGAACTTAAGTGGACGGTAGAATGTAGGCGATGTTTCAATCAAAATATCGACGGAGTTGTCTGCATCAAATGGCGAAGGAAAGGTGAAGATTGTTTTACTTGTGGTTGTGATGAGTATGGAGAGATTTAATGATTCAAATGTCGACAGGATATTGTCGAGTTGGCACACTTGAGTTGAAAACAAAACAAACAAGCGACAACATTCAGCAGTTGCAGCAAGTGCCGCAAAAAAAATTGTGCGGTAAGGAGCACAGCTGGAGGCTTGAAAATCTTGAAAAAAGATGAAATTGTAAGTGAAAGCACGTGCATTGAAGAGGATGAAAGAGAAGACGAAAAACCGCCGCGAAAATTGTCACGCTTGGCCAACGAAATACTTAAAAAACCAGCGGCTGTACCTTCTAATCAAGTCATTGTGAATACGCTCTTCACACGATTGGGGGGTGACAGACATTTCCCAAAGGGGATTCTAAATTCCACAATACACTTTTATTACCGGCTGGTGTGGTGGAAATTACAAAAGTGTGTGGTGGAATTAACAGTTCCCTATATATATTCCTCACATGTACCATAGATACTGTAACTTGGTCTGGGTTTTCAGATCCTGACCCAAACGAAACCCATGGTTTTTTTGGGGGGCAAATAGCCAAAATGGGGGGGGGGGCAAATAGCGCTTTCCTAATAATATCGCAAAATTTTGACGATGCTAAGGCTAGTGCGCAACGGTGTGCTGATTGTAAGCTGGGCAGCCTGACAAAGAAATACTTTTTTGATATTAATTACGGTATTGGCTATTCCATGGTTCCTACTATTCCTGACGGCTCTATCATCTTCGTTGAGCGAATATCGCGATATTGGCGAAAGCGTGGTGACCTCGTTCAGCTGCGATCGCCCACTCGATGCCAGGATGCGACAATCACCAAGCGAATTCTGGCTATGGTTGGTTTATTTTAATTATCTAAGGTGAAGTTTTTGCTATCTGATGATTACGCAATGCTGCAGGAGGGAGACGTGGTGGAACTGCAACCGTGTTTTTATCAGGAGCGAAGGCGGACAATCACCGTTCCAAAGGGTCATGTTTGGGAAGAAGGTGACAATGCAACGTGCTCTGTAGACTCGAGACACTTGGGTGCTGTTCCTGTAGCCCTTTTAATTGGACGACCATTTTTGATGGTACGTTTTGATGCTAAGGATGCTACACCAAAATGACTAACGTAATGATATGGGTCTTTGAACGAATATCTAATGCTTGCAAAGGAACTAATTTTTTTATTCAGCGGGACTTCTTGTGGTTTGATGCTACCAAATGAGCATTCAGAGCTGTCAGTGCAATCAAGGTTCATTTACCTATTCTCACTCGTCGCAAGTAAATTACATTTTAGTGCAGGTAGCACTTCTTATATATTTTCTAACATGAGATAACGTCTATTATGCCCCTGTAATACCGACATTCAAACTTAGAGATGATTGGCAAGCTAATGTTTCATTAAATAGTCGCCTTAAATTTAGCGATTGGAAAGCACCGCAAAAACAGGGGCATTTTAGGATTTTTTTAAGAAGAGGGGTATTTTAGAATTTTTGTGCGAAAACAGGGGTATATTAGACGTTATCTCCTCTTTTAATTGTTTATCAATTGGATTGGGTCTTGGGTTTCGGGCGTTATTGGTGGGTTGAGTTTATCGTTTACGGCCAACCCGTATCAAAACCCGCAAGGGTTCTCTTTTTATTTTCCCTGCGCGGAAGGACACTGGCCCCAGGAAGCGAGGACGAAGCATCGTACTCATGGTTACGCCAGATTACATGTTTGCGTGTGTTGCTTGTGGTTGTAGCTTTGCTCGTGTTGTGGGGGTACACGCAACTGCTCGTGCGCTACGGCAGCATCTCGCCTGTTGCCACGCTATATTTACGACAGCCTAGGATGGACGAACGGCTAACGATCTACCACGGGCGCCCACCATCCCACGTTGTCGTCTTACTCATCACGACGCCCAGTATCTGTGACAAGTTCGTGAATCCGTGACAAAGCAAAGTCTGCAGCCAGACCAGATTTGCGTGCACATTTCTGAAAGAGCATTGAAAAGACACCCAGAAGCTTCTCTGATGAAAAGATTCGTTCAGATCTTTTAGTCTTGCACTATTGTTAAAAGTCAATCGCTTTGTGGATGACAGCCCGACGACGAAATTACTGGGAGCTTTAAGAATGCTTCGACTCTTATTATCATGCTCAACGACGACTTTGAGTACCCATCGGAGCTGGTTTCGTCGCAAGCTTGGGAAGGTATTGTGTGTATGCAGATGGGGATTACTCCCCATGTGGCATAGAGTGGGTGTGGTACCACCCTACGTACCGTAATTCCAGCGTCTCACCGGACGGTATGTTGATATCTCACGGGCTTGTTGTGGTAGTGCGCTGAATTCCGTCGATTTTTTTCCATCGATGATGTCTGGATCGCTGGATTTCCACGAACAGTGGATCAGGGACGTAGTGCATTAATTAGCAAAAGATTAAATTCATCTGATCCAGAGTGGAAAAAAGAGGAAACTCGCTCTTCAGAACGACAGATGACACTGTCCGATTATATTCGTAAGCATCAGAAATACAAGTCTGTCTAAAAAAATTTCAGCGGCGAAGGACGCGAAACTTGAAGAGTTAAGACGCATGAATAGATTGCTAAGGAAGAGTAAGACTTTGCCGGTAGATAGCGCTACGGCTAGCATTGTCCGACTGATAGCTGCATATAATTAGAAGAATGCTTTCCTGGGCGTTGTGTAGACTTGCTGGGTTGCCTAGTTTGTCTGCCCAGTAACCCTCCCGGTGTGTGTGTGGACGGGCTCCCACACAGAATTTGCAGGAGACAACTGAGTTATTACGAGTATGGATCTACCACGTGGCGGTACGTTTACGGGTAGGTCCAACACCTCGGGGTAGTGAATAATTATTTCAATAAATGTGATACCTAGAATCGGCACTCAAAGTTCGCTGCTTTGCGCTCGCGCTGCTTCTCTCCCCACACTGTTGCTACGGTTGATAAATGAAGATCTCAAGCGGCCATTTTTTGGGCTTTTAATGTCATGGTTGGGGAATGACCGGGTCAAGAGCCAACAAGTATCTTTCAGTTTTAAGTTGGCTTTTGTATTAACTTATTAACACAACCTACACCTTCTCGGTTATGGCTAAGTTATTACAGAGCTACTCTATGCTGAATAGTATTTGCTATTTTTGTTTTTCTCTATTTTTATTCTTCGATCCTTTTTGGATTAGCTATTGCGTCGGTATTTTCTTGTCCGTCGTATTGCTTTTGCCAGGTTATTTTGTCCAGGAGTTCTTCTGCTCCATACTACCGGGGTCCCGTTTAGTAGTATGGAAACTGGACGTTGTGGGGATTTACCCACGACCTATCGCTTAACGATTCGGTGCTAAACCAATGACCAGGGGGGGAACAAATAGCTTTCAATAATCCGGAACAGTTATTATAAATCTGTGCATTTGTAACGGCGATACTATTTCTTGAAAGAACCGGCTTTTTAACCCTTTGGAGCTAATAATCCAAAAAAAGAGCAGTAAAAGAATTACCGTTGTATACCGTTACCTAGGGTCAAATTTGGAGTCAGAATTCGTTGATTGTCGAAAGACGCAAGTGTAGTTATTCCGTCTGGCCTTTCTACTGTCGGACCTTGAAATTCCGACGCTTTGCGCCTGGCTGAAGCATAGTTTAGATCCTGCTGGCTCGAAGGTGGGTTGCTGGCTGTCCACACGAATGCGACTGCGATCAAGACCTGCAAATTTCAGCAAGAGTAATGGTAATGCAACTTGCAGGATCTGTTTTGAATTGCAAGTAGAAGAAATACTACAGAATTCCCGGGTGAAGAAAGGCAGTCGATCAGTTATTTACATCGCACAAAGAATGTTGTCGTGCGCATGTGATTTATTAGCCCGTAAAGTGGATTGGTAGGTGCAGTATTATATAAAAATTGAATAGATGTGACGCAGAATTGACGCTGATGGAAATCAATACAGGTTGGCCGTCTATTTGTTCCCACCCATGTAGTACATTTGTGGGCGTTAAGTTACATGAAAACATGTTAAAGGCAGGCGACAATTCTTACTGGATTTCGTAGCACAATAAATATCCAGCTTTAATGGACATATTATGTCGTGGCGGATTCTGGCGTGCTGCATGGCATAAATGATCGACGCCGGCACCGAATAAGAACGCTCAAGCTCTGGCTTTTATACGATTGCATTCGATCGCGAAGAGCTCTGGTAGTGGCTGCTGCCGTCGCTCGTCTTGGAGGACTTAACGTCTTTGAAGGCTATCTTGCCTGTATTACCTCTCTGGTTATTTATCAAGTGAGAGAAGTGAAGGCGTACAAGGTCATCAAAACACGCAAGCTTTGGAGTTCCTTCCGGAAGTTTGCTCCCTATATGATCTGAATGATGCCGATTAATAAAAATTATTCTATGATCTGAATGATGCCGATTAATAAGAATCATTATTTTCTCCATTTAAAAAAACTTAAACCAAAGTAGACGAGGCGCCTTCAAATGCCTCTTCTGAAACTGCATTGACGCACATGAGCAATTGTTATGTCGTATCAGGCAATGAATCAACTTCAAAGTATTCGGATTAATTTGCAATATGTTGAGAGTGCAAGAAAAAGACGCAACAGTTCCGATTGCTCGTCAATCGTTGTTTGCGCACGAACCTGCGTCATTCGACCCACTACCTAACCTTATCGCCTGTCGCAATCGTACTCCAACTTGAAACGTTTTCATTTACAGACTTGCTCTAGCTGTATCAGTTACTCCCGCAAACTACCATTTGTAAAAAACGATATTCTTCTTTCTTGTCCGTGTTATTAAATGGGTATGGACAGTCAAGTTATCACTGCGGCATCACCCCACCCCGACACATACGAGACGCTTTGTCATAAATGGGATAGGTCCAGCGAGCAGCAGGTCGAGGTATCAACTTGTTCAACAGTTCGCACTGCCTCGTTAAAACTCCGGAACGAAGCCCAGCACGCATTACGCAATAGCTGCTGTGAGCGTTCACCCATGCGACACATGGAACTGTTCGCTCCGAGTGGTAGTTCCTCTATGCTGGACAATAAGATAGGGAAAAGAAACGATGAAGACAAAGCGCAGCGGCGACAGCGTATTATTGCTCGAGCCGAAAAAATTCTGCTGGGTAAACACTGTGTCGGAATGTTGGTAGGAGCCACGTGCCCCGTTTGCCTAACGGGCGATGTAGACACGCAGCTGTCCAAGTGCGGTCATTTAATACACGCCAAGTGCATAAAGCGTTGGATTCAATCTGGCACATGCTGTCCCGTATGCAGAGAAGAGGTTGCGGACGTGGAAGAGGCTTTCACATCTCCAGCTGCAGCGATAATGACCAAAGATCGCCTAACAATGTCTTTCGAAGTTGCTTACTCGCCGGAGGAAGAAGATAATCAAACAGAGGACGATTCTGGTTACGAGTGGGGATGGTTTGAAGACTTCGATGAGGTCGACGACGTGTCGGACAATACGATGTCGACTAATAGTAGCGACATGTTGATCTCTGCCTGTAGTGAAATAGTGACAACTTCTTCATCGACGAGCGCGCAGTTACTGACAACGCATCGAGAAATATCGAGCGCATTTGACATGTGTCGAACATTCCCACCGCTACATGAGCGTTATGATACGCCCTACCACCTAAGCAAGTATTCGTGGATGCGGGTGCTACCGTCGCACCGCCACATAGCAGCCAAGGTACAAATCCGCAGCTTTCGCATCGTAGAAGCCCAGAGGACTAAGGCACAACACGCCGAGTACCTCATTGAGATACAATTGGATGGTCGCTACTTTAGTCGTTGGCGTCGCTTTTCCGAGATTTACCGCTTTGTGAGCTCGTTGGACCCAAACCAGTTTCGGCAGTCCCTGATGGCGTGGCGGCCCATTGAGACCAAAAGCCGTTGGTTCAACCGGCTCGAGCTCAGCTACTTGCATGAACGGTGCCGAATGCTTGAGAAATTCGCTTATTTGCTACTAGTCGAGTGTTCCAACGCACACCCCCTCGCCGATTTGGTTGAGGCATAAAGCCGCCGTAACTTATACAGATGAAGAAGCTATATAGAAAAGAGTCGAAATATGAACACTAGTATGCACATATCATATTCGCTGAACATCGGTGAAGCCTTTTATATCAGTCTATCTTCTATAAGAACTGATGTAAAGTACTGTCAGAATCAGCTAATGCTCCACTTGTGCGATCATCTTTCAACACTCAACACGAATTTGAAGTATGTATTCTTGATCTCATGAGCTTAACCGCTGCTTCTCGACTCCGCTACAGCTCGTGTCTGCGCCATACTTCGCGTCCAGATCTCTTCAAGGGCCTCCGGATGTTTCCTAGAAGTTCAACTTGATTGCGTAGTTGCCATAACCAGGTTGTGTCTATTGAGCAGAAAGCCAGCCGACCAAGCCGATTCAACTGAAAGCTGCAACCCTTCACTTGTTGATCACACTAGCCGTAACCGCTTCGAGTCCTCGCGGTCTGTCAATACACTTCTTGTAGCAACATAAACCCGTCTGCATTGTGAGAGTACGTCGCCAGTTGAAAGCACCCTGCCTGTAATATCCATCCTAATAAACATTCAACTGGAAAGTTACCACCCGATACAGTCCCCACGTCTGATAGTCGGACAACTATGATGATATGATGACTGCTCTTGAACCGCCTCGTAGCACAAATCTTTTTGTTCCCTCCGTAATCTCCAGCTGGATTCCATAGGCCTTAATGGAACTGTGATAAATTCCTGATAAACCTTCAAGGCTCGTCTGATCCAACGGAGTAGTGGCTTGGATCGGGAATCGTCCATGGAGTCCCATGTACTGGGGGATGAGCTAAAAGCACGACTCCGCGCCCTCATTGTGTCAACTTTTGACTATCACACGACATTCCATGCGAGTCCATCACTGTGCTGATTCTGCAGGCAGCTGAACGCTGATATTTGATATCAACCACGTAATCATCATGGCTTTACTAATCCCACTTGATGTTCTGAAGGGAAGGTGGAGTCCTCGCTAAATTGCACGCTGGCTCCACCAAGAATTCTTGACTGTTTCCTTGTCCATTTTGATTTGCGTAGGTCTGAAGAAACTTGAGTCGTAGATGTCGATTTTTAAACTTGAATATACTGAATTTGTCTCACTTGAATTTTGTTGCAACCAAGTATCCGTTAGCGACGAGACCAACACCGAAGACAGCTCGTAGACAGTAGATGAAGATAGCCAAGTTAGGGACTTGCTGAAATGAATGTGTATTAAGAAGTGAATCTTTCCTAACATGTAATCTATGTGTAGAGATTAATTGCGGTTCTTATAGCAGCTATGTAAATAGCACTATTTATAAGTACCCAATTTTAGCATCTAAAAGGTATGAAATTATCATTGCTAAAAATGAAAACTACCTTGGTACCGTGTGCCATGTATACCGGTACAATTTGCATATTTTCAAGACTAACTCCCGCTTGACGTTCTCAGGGAAGACGGCGTCCTCGTTAGTTTGCTCGCTGGGTCCACCGATTTACCAAACTGTTGGAATCAGCATGTTTCTGATGACCCGGATGGCGGTCTGCAGTATCCGGAAGATCCACTGCCCGGCGACGGTTCCGAAGGGTCGGTCCCGTTGATGCATTTTGTATGATTTGGTGCGGAGATCCCGCACGTGCATAATAAATAGTCTTGAAAATTACCCTTGCTTGCCAAGTCCTCGTGCTCCTCTGGCCGCCCTGTGGATTCCAACAGGGTTATGAGCCCAAGTGACAATCGCTAGTAATCAATATGGCGGAGTACAAGATGAAGTACCACGAGAAAGGCCTCCCCAAGAACTGGGATGGCAAGGATTGGGATACGTACAAGCGTGCCATGACCAACTTCTTCGCTGAACAAGATATGCTCGACACTGTGGAGAAGAAGGAATCCGATAAAAAGAAGGAGAACAAGGTCCGCATGTACATCGACATGTCCGTCCCACCATCGGTTGCAGCCCAGCTGCGGGAAGCCAACACTGGTTCGGATATGTGGGAGACTCTGTGTGAGCTGTACGAGACGAAGAAGGATGCAGTGTTGCGTGCAAAAGATCCGGCGGTTGCGGTCCGAGTTGGAGAACATGTCGTTTCGGTTGGGTGGTGATATGAACCTGCACCTGGCCAAGATGTTCAACAAGAAGCGCGAGCTGGAGCAGCTCGAATTGAAGGTCCACGACATTGAAATGATCGACTTGATGCTGAAGAGTTTGCCCCATAATTCTGTCTTTCTCTCGTTCAAATCTGTCCTCAAGTTTGGTTCAGATCGAGCCAACCTCGATCCGACCGATGTGCGCCATCGGATGCTGTTGGCGGCACAGGAAGTGGCCGAGATACAAGCCCAAGCTGGCCGTGGTCAAGCGACTGGTGGGAAGGGCAAGGCCAAATGTGATGACAAAGGAGAAAAGAACAGTGGGAACGGTGGTGAAGCCGTCGCCCGGCGGTGTTTCAAGTGCAAGAGTACTGGTCACATCAAAGTTAATTGCCCCAAGATCAAGAAGCCGTCTGCCGGTGAAGGCAGCGGAGGCGCTATAACGAAGGAGACAAACGTCTTTTGTAGTGGTGACCATCAATCCACGCATGCGTCTGGAAGCGGCGTGGCAAAAGTCACTGATGGTGGGGCAATGAGTGGCCAAGTCAATCACCAGCAGCCGTTGGGTTCTACTGAACACCTGTGGTATTTCGATTCGGGGGCGGATGCCCACGTAACCGGAAATCGAGACTACTTTGTGACTTTCGAATAGTTTGCTGAGAGCTACGAGGTTACTGCAAGTGGTGTGTTCCCCGATGTGAGATGGCGCGTCGAAGGAATAGGCACAGTCGCGTTAGTGACTGAGGTGGATGGGAAGAGAGTGAGATTCTACGTGGATGAGGTGCTTTACCTCCCCGGGGCACGGTACAGTCTGTTGTCGTCGGGACATTTGGAAGACCAGGGTTTCGAGTACGAGTACGATCGTCCACACCGACGGTACAGGATGATGAAGGATGGAGAGGTTCTGCTGAACGCAGAGAAATTTGGCCGCTCATACAAGTTCTACTCGTACCCCGTTGGTACGACTCCACCTGATGCCAAATCCACGAGCTGACGACGTGATCGTGAACTTCACCACGACGGACGGTGCTGCCAGTTTGAAGGTCTGGCATGAGCGGCTAGCTCACACTTGTACTCAGTATGTGAAGCTGATGGCTGACCTCGGGATGGTGGATGGTATGTTAGTGACGAAACGTGAGCACACGGCATGTGACGCGTGTCACTTGGGCAAACAACGGGCAAGTAGACACCGCAAGAAGCTCGATCGCACGGTCTCGGCACCAAACCAGATCGTGTATGCTGATCTCATGTTCCCGAGCACGTCGAACGGGACCCGGTTCAGTGCAGTGTTGGTGATCATGGATGCATAATCTAGGTTCCTGACGGTGCATCTTCTCACCTCCAAGAAAGAATCGGTTGTGAATGCGCTGATGAAGCAGTACGTGCTGTGGGCGGAACGCCACGCTGGACGGGGAATCCAACGGATTGTGCAGCGTGAAGTTTTTGTTGACGATGGGATGGAGTATCCAGTTGAACAAGTCCTGACGGACAAGGGACGCGAGTTCGTTAACGGTGAGATGGACTACTGGTACAAGTCGCGGGGAATAGATCACATAAAGGTGGGCCCCAAGAGCTCAGAACTCAACCCGTGTGAACGAGCCCATCAATCGTTGGCAGAGATGACCCGGGTGCAAATGGAGTCATCAATATTGCCACGCTCGTTTTGGCCGGAAGCACTCATCAACGCTGTGTACGTCAAGAATCGTACCTACTGCAAGGGTGCAGGTGCAGTGCCGTACACAAAGATGTTCGGGGTCAAGCCGGACATTCATCACATCCGTAAATTCGGTGCACTTGTCTACGTGCACGTGCCCGATACACCTGATCGTCGTCGTGAGATGCACAACGCCAAGATCGGCTACTTGCTCGGCTACGTCGAGGATGTGGTGGGGTGCCTGGTGTACTTTCCTGGAGAGCGTACGAAGAAGTTCGTGTCTGATGTTCGCATCGAAGAGAGCGTGTGTTATCGCGATCGACACTCGGTCGACCCTGATCGACCACCGGTTGGATCTTGGCTTCGATTTGATCGAGATGGGGAGTCGAGCGATGACGACGCATCGTCAAGTAGTGGCGCAGTGAGTGGTGCCGCAATCGTCCCCAGTGGTGACCAAGTTGCATCGTCGCTGCGTAGTGTTGTCAATCTCGATGTGTCTATGTCAAGTGCAGTCGAAATTGATGGGGGCGTGGAAGTGGACGTAGACGACGATGATGAACAAGACGAGGATGCCTCTATGAACTATGGAGTGGACCTCAATGACCCCACGGTTTATAATGACGATCGTGCGGTCGGTTCAGGTGCCCAGGACACGGGTACCGGTGTAGATACCAATACTGATGATGATGCCAACAACGATTCTGCCAATGCTGTGAACGGATGTCTGGATCGCGATTCCCACGCAAGTGAACCGTCATACGACTCCCCGGCCACGGCGGAAGATGTAGATCAAGTATCAACTGAAGAAGGAAACAACAGTGTACTCAGTGGTGATGATGCCGGTACGGCATCGGATGCCGGCGTGGAATTCCGCGACATGCCTGCGGTAGACAGTGAGTATGGTCGTAATGGAGAGCCCCATCTGCACGACGGTGAGTCGGCAGGAGAAGATCAACAGTCGGATGGAAGTGAATCCACCACTGGTGTTTGTGGCTCGGTTTGTGGTTCCATGGATATGGATAACCTAGGCGAGAACCAACGTGGAGTGTCAGTGGAGATCGATGGGCCAGTAGTGACACTGGAACCAGATATCGATCAGTTCATGGAGCAAGCACGTGTTCTCAAGCGCGACGGTCGTGAGCCAACGCCTTCGGACAACTCGTTGGAAGAAGATGCGGGAGCTAAACGGCAGCGCACACGACTACGTGACCGAAGCACCATTCGCAAGCCAAAGAGATACGATGACTACGTGGTGAACGCGTTTTCAGCAACCCGTGTGCTTGGACCCAATGGCAAGCCCATCCTGGCGTCGCAACTCAAGTTGCCGAGGAACAATAGCGAAGCCAGACGTTCCAAGTTTGCTGATCTGTTTCGAATGGCTCAGTTGGAGGAATTGGCCGCTATCAGGACGAAAGGTGTTCTTGTTGAAATCCCCAAGTGTGAGATGCCGGAAGATGCGAAGGCGATTAGCACTATGTGGGTGTGAGCTTGCAAGACGGACATGCAAGGATATGTGACTCGTATAAAAGCACGGCTTGTGGCACTGGGTAACATCCAGCGTGCTGGTATCGACTATACCGACACATTTGCACCGGTGGCAAGATCGTCGACGTTTCGTCTACTCGTTGCGATCGCCGCACTGTTTGGTCTCACGTTGTTTGGTGGAGACATCAACACCGCGTATTTGAATGCCCCACTGAAGATTCCAAAAGACATCAAGAGCATAGATGGATTTCCATGCGAGATCTATGGCCACATCTATGTGGTACTAAAAGCACTGTACGGCCTGTGCCAGTCTGGTCGTGAGTATAACACCGAGTTTGACAGGTGGTTGACCGAGCGTGGATTGAAACGGAGTGCAACGGATACTTGTTTGTACTTCCGCAACGTTGGCGACTCGATCATGTTGGTGCTCATCTATGTGGACGACATCGTGTGTGCAACGGATGATGAAGCTGGCAAGATTCAGCTGTTCGAAGAGTTGGACAAGTCATACGGGATCAAGGACCAAGGCAAGTTGCACTCGTACCTGGGGATGGAGATCACTCAGAGATGAATATGCCGTATACATTGCTCAGTCCAAGTATGCGAGTGAGATCCTGGAGAAGTTTGGGTACACTGACGCGCACAAGTCAGGAAACCCAATGGAGACCAACGTCAAGTACGTACCTGCGACGTGTGACGACACCAAGGATTCAACTTTTGACTACCGTGGCGCTATCGGTATGTTGATGTACTTGGCGACGTCGACTCTACCTGATCTGGTATATGCGTTGGGCCAGTTGAGTCGATTTGTATCGTATCCAACGAAGGTGCATGTTGATGCGGTGAAGAGAGTGCTCAGATACCTCGTTGGTACCGTCGACCAGTCCATTCGATTCACGAGACGCACGGAACGGCTGGTTGGGGTCATCGAGCTACGTGGATACTGTTATAGCGACTGGGATGGCGACCCAGAGACGAGAAGGAGCACCGGAGGGTTCGTGTTCGAGTTGGAAGGTGGCGCAGTGTCGTGGTTGTCCAAGAAACAACCGATCATCGCTTTGTCCACGGCTAAGGCCGAGTACATCGCGGCCTGTGAGGCAGCAATGGAAGCCACGGCCCAGTACAACATCTTTAGAGAGGTGTTTCCGACGTACCATATCAAGGCGGTGATTGGCATCGACATCCAGTATTCGTACGTAAAGGCGACAAATCCAACGTACAGTCGGCGAACTCGGCACATCGAGATACGGTGGCACTACGTGAGAGAGCAAGCACGTCGTGGTGTCATCGAGCTGGTGAAGGTGAAAGGGGAGAAAAACCCAGCGGATGTCTTCACAAAGGCGCTGGACAAGAAACGGCTTACCAGGTTGATGGCGATGGTCGGTGTTGGCAGCGCGAGTCCTGGTCAAAAGGGGTAACGGGTTAGAAGTGTTCACTTCGAGGAGGGCGTGTTGGAATAAGCATGATTCTGATAATCCGGATGGCGGTCTGCAGTATCCGGAAGATCCACTGCCCGGCGACGGTTCCGAAGGGTCGGTCCTGTGGAGAAGCGTGCCCAGAATTTGGCACACTTCTGGTCAAGTTTCGTCAAGGCATTTGGTCTAATCTCGGATCGGCTTAACAAGGGGGGATTTTCAGCCTATCAGACTCAAGAAGTGTCAAGAACGCAAGTTTTGGTGAGTCACCTGACTTTGGGTATTTTACATATTTTTGTGTGGGTACATTTAGGGACTATAGGGTAGTAGTATTTTGGTTGTGGTTTTTCCAAGTAAGAAGTCTTTTTGTTGCAGGATTTTTCTAAGTAGAAGTCCTTTGATCTTGGTTCACACCACAGCTAGGGGTCGCCGTTCTTCCCTTTTTTGTATACTAGTCGCCTCCGCCCGCCGCGGAGTGTTTGGGGGCAGAGGTTCGAAGTATGCCCTCTCGCCCATTATACCCGGTCTGGACGCGCCGCACGTGCACTTTGGCCCGCCGGAAGTCCCTCGACGGGAGTACGATTTGGCGATCTCAACACCTCAACTCAAGTACGTTTGGAGCGTGATATTCACTGGATTGGTCTTGGCGTGTAGATATCGTTTGTGGAGTTTCACGAGCATATTGGGTCTTTACGCGGACATATTGGCTTGTTTTAATATTGGTTGGAAACTAGACCGGTTTTGGTCTTATTTCGTATTGGTCAGGGGCTAGACCGGAACGGTCGGTCTACCCTCTATTATTTCGTATTGGTCAGGTCTTGATCGTTTGGACGATCGACCTATTGGAAGTTATCTCTTGGAAGTGTTTTTGGTCTGTTTGTGTATGGGGTGAAGCGTTCCGCCCCAGAGATACCTACCCAGATCGGTCTTCTATATTCAAGACCGGTTCGATCCAATCTGCGATCCCGATCCACCGAGTGTGTAACTAGACCATTCCATCGGTTACACAAGGTGAGATGGACACTAAACAATCGGACCAAGTGGGTTCTGATGACGACCGGTCGTCTGCTTGCAGCGGACGATCGGACCAGATCTTGAGTGGTGGTCCGCGGAGTACCCCCTCCGAAAGTTGGAAGGCTGGGCGCGATGGTGGTAGTCAGGTTATCGATGCTAATGTTTTCGATTTCGAACTTGACTCCACCACAATGGTGCGCGTGCCCGGATCACTTGGCGATCGTGGGTATCACCACGCTGATATTCCATCAAAAATTGGATTCGAAGATTTGAATGATTTGAATATGGAGTCGTTCTGGAGAGGACGTAAGGAAAGGCTATCGACTTACGTTCTCGTTGTTGATAAAGATGGCGATGTCCGATCTGGCCTGGTGGAGGACCAGATCGGGATTAATAAGTTTTTTCCTCCCCAAAAGGCTCCCACCGGAGCCGATCGGGACTATAGCAGGTCTTGCTATAGTTCCGGAAAGGATCAGGACCTTGGTCCTGATCCTATGCGTATGAATGAAAAAAATGATGGAAAACCAAAAGATGAAAATTGTTTGGAGGCTGACTGGAACGATCCGGTCTACCTCCCTAAAGTCCCCAAAGTACCCAAGGTGCCCAGAAAAGGGCTTGGAATGCCACCCGACGAAGACGACTTCGAAGAAAAGTCGAAGGTCGGGGATGAGGCTATCACCGAACAAGACCTGGACAAGATGTATTATGTTCTTGAATTGAAGCGATTTGTTCGCCAAAACCAGATCTTTCGGGTGTTGGACCTCCAAATCCCCGACCGTCTTCTCGGTCCCACTACCGAGACGATCCAGAGTGATCGACCATTACTGCTCGTCAAGAATTTGGTGGCGATGTTGGCGGAGGTTGGCATTAAAATGCAGAACCCCGCCGATATCAATAAATTGTTTGAATTTGATGCTTGGAGACTGGAGGCGTCGATGTCGGACCTCCACGACCGTTTGGTGCCACTGGTGGGGGCGGTTCGCCGCCCAACTCCCACCACGGCAATGAAGGTCGCCGAAGCCTCCACAGATCTTGTTGACATTGGTTCCGATGATGAATCAATCTACCAGTCTCCACCGGCTTCTAACAGCTCATCAGAGTTGGAGACCGGTGTCGAGCGGATGACCATGGGGGTGGACCATGCCCGGTCTGAACAAAAAAGGGACATGTGGCAGCAAGGGGCTGTTTGCCAGTCGGGTCTCCAGCAAGCCCCACAGGCCTCAGTTCCGCAAAAGGAGGGTATCAACACGTTGCCCATGACGCCAGTCAACGTCCAAGCCATGTTTGAGACGATGATGCAACGTTTCATGGAAGAACGGGTTAGACCACCTATGCGCCCACATGTCCAAGACCGGTCTACCTGTCAAGGTGTCAAGGTGCAAAGATATGGATATGGAATCGGTAACATCTATGGATAATCCTATTAGAAGTGATAAACCAACCGGCAAGGGAAGGCGCAAGCCGCAACCGGCAAGACCGCGTATACCAAGCAAGACAAGTGACTGTGATATGGAGTCGGTCGGCGGTCTTGACGACCATGGTGGGTCAGATGGTACAGGCGAAGGCAAGGTGCGCAAGGCTAACCTAGCCTCCACTACTGCCTACGACTTTGGATCTGCTGCGATTCCGCGCATCCGTATGGCCGCGACGACCGACCTCAAGGACTTCACCGGCAAGGATGCTGATGAAGACCGGGACCGGTCTTGGTTAAGTCGGGTCAATTCTGCGTTTCTGCGAGACCAGACCCCAATAGGCGAACGTTGTTTAATCTTCCGGGATTTTCTAAAAGGAACGGCTGCGAACTGGATTCAACAGTTGGGTCGGGGCGTCCGGTCTGACTGGTACCTGTTATGTGCGGAGTTTGAAGGTCAATATTGTAACTCCGGATTTTCAAGCGCCCGTAAGTACCACCATATGCATAAGCGGGCCGAAGAAACACCGATCGAGTATTTACATCGGTTGAACGTGGCTGCACTTCGCGCCGGCATAACAATCAAAGAGAATAACCCGCCGAACGGTGCCGCCTTAGAACATGTGGGTCACTATATTAGTACCCTTGAAGATCAAGAACTGGCGGACCAGCTTACTCTACTGCGTCTTAAGGATGCGCGCGAAGTCGAACAGACCCTGCGGACGTTACAACAGTCGCTTAGTATGAGAGAGAAGACCGCTGGTGGATCAGGTCGCTATCGTTCCAAGACCCAGACCGATCCGGTCAAGAGACCTTGGGCCAGACCGACCCAAGCGGTCAAGGCAATTGTATCTGATGACAGCACGGGGTCAGAAGTGGAAAGTGGAAGTCCATCCAGCCAGGAGTCATCGGATGAAGACCAGTATCGTTACGTCTATGTTGCGGGACCTGCCCCGAAGACCAAGTCGAAGTCCGTGTCCAGGTGGACCGGAAGGGAAGGAACGGAAGCAAGTCCGATCCAGAACGACCTTGTCAGAAGTGCTCCCACTGTGGGTCGAGCAAACATGATGGTCCAAACTGCTGGAAGAAGATGGTGTGCAAGAAGTGCGAGAGACGCGGCCACCCGACGGACCACTGCCTCTTCGTATGCAAGTCATGTGGAGAGATCCACGAGGCCGGCCACTGAAAGATTGAAGAATTTTTTAACATGATGCGCAAGTGGTACGTGCCGGACAAGCACGCGGGAATGCTGCCGCCGGACGCAGAAAAGATGTTAAGCTAGAACGCTCGCCAGGTTGGAATCTGGATCGAGACGAGCGTTCTACGGTTCACATCTATGCAAATGTCGGCAAGGAGGATAAGACCGAAAATACACGTTCTATTCCAAATTGCGTCGACCGAGACCATCCGGTCTACAGTCTAAAGACCGATGAGTACTCCCGGACTAAGGTGGTTATGCAGTTGGACTTGCTGCCTGGAGAATCCCGCGGATACTGTAAGTATCACGCGCCTGATAAATGGTTCAAGCAGGCGAAAGCCTGTGGCAAGATTAATAACCAGAAAGCGACGATGTTGTTTGACTCTGGAGCTGAAGTCTCGATAATCGACTCCGCCTTTGCTCGTAAGGTCGGATGTCGTATAGACGATACCCAGAGAGACAAGAATGCGTCGGGATCGGCGAAAACTTATATGACCGAAGGAAGAACGCGTGTGAAAATTACTTTGTCGGGATCGCTGGTCTACTTTTTCAGCGCTTGGGTTGGCAAGTTGGCTGGTCAAGACGCTTTACTAGGAATGGATTTCATGGTCCCAGCTGGTATTCTCCTAGACCTGTCACATGGAGTGCTTACGCTCCCGGATGAGGTCCAGGTCCAGTTGGATGGTCGAAGACCTCTGTATGGTTCGTATACCGATCTGGTCCGGTGGGACCAAAACCTCACTATCCCAGTTGGTCGGTCTGCCGATACCCCGGTTGAGAAAGGTTTTCGTTCGAGGAAGTTGTGGTTGACCAGCGGCGATCGGTGGGTCTCGACCTTCGTAAAGAGTGCTGGTCGACGTGATTTTGTCCGTGATACCAATATCGGTGACAAGCCGCTGACACTGGACAATAACACTATGTCGGCATGTGGTTAGCAGAAGGGAAGGTACCAAGGAAGATGGGGTTCGTCTCGATTGGGTCGAGGCGGTATGTCGAGTGGCAAAACCTGGCGTACCAACCGACCACCGATCTTATCAGCGATGATGGGTCGGTGGAAGAGGATACCTCACCTTTAGTGGAAAGACCAAGTTATGTTACCCCAAAAAAGATGTTGGTCCGAAGAAAGGCGTCGCAGTCACCAGGAACGGTGGACCATCAAGTAGACGAGCCAAGGTTAGTCAACGTGGTGTCAGCACAAGACCAGGTGACAGCGGAGCAAGAGGTGGAAGAAGGAGAACATGAAGTTGCTAGGTCGGACCATGACGGTATTCCTAATCAGACCGATATCAGTGAAGGACAGACGTCGATCAAGACCAGGGGCGTTCAGCCGGTCCAGATGGTCTAGGTGATATCACCCCAGAAGATGAACAAGTCTGTATACATGAAGGCGGGAAACAGTACATTCAGAAGCTGGAAATACAAATGGAAGTCCTCCCTGAAGTGTCTGCCGACTCTCCCGAAGTTACAATGGATGATTTACAAGTGGGTGATCAAGACCTTAACAGTCCAGACCAGATCGAGCAGTTGAAGAATATCATATGGAAGAAAAGACATCTGCTGATCGGAAAGGGCAATGCCTTACCACCTGCAGCCCGTGGTGTGATTTGCGATATTGACGTTGGAGATGCCAAGCCGATTGCTCAGCGATGTCGACGCGTGGCGCCACAGTACCGGAAAAGCTTTCTGATCCTATCAAAGTACTGTTGGCTACCAAGATTATTATACCTTCGACCTCGCCATGGGCCTCGCCGATCGTAATTGTTATCAAGAAGAACGGCGTCGAAATTAGGTTGTGCATCGACTATCGGCTGGTAAATCGGTTAACTAAACTTATGGTGTACCCGATGCCGCTGATTAAATATTGTTGGAAGACCTGGACAATACCTTGTGGTATTGTTCGCTGGACATGGCAAGTGGATTTTGGGTGGTCTCGATGACTGATCGAGCCCGTGAGATTTCCGCATTTGTGACACCGTTTGGTCTTTTCGAGTGGAACCGTATGCCGTTCGGTCTGAAGAACGCACCCCAGATCTATCAAAGGTTGATAGACAACGCACTGTACGGACACTTCAAAATCAAGACCGATCGGGACCCTGCCGAAAGTTATGATGTGTTTACAGAGGGTGAACCCGATCGGGAAAGAAGACCGTCCGTTCTAGGGAGGCGGTCGTACATCGACGACATTCTGATACCTGCCTCGTCATGGAACGATCTGTGCGAGAAGGTTGAACGATTGTTGGAGACATGCCGACCGCTGGAACCTATCTATCAGCGCCATAAAAAGTTTTTGGGGTATGTCCAAGGTCGCCTATTTAGGTCATATGGTCTCGAACAATGGTCTAGAGGCTAATCCTAAGGACCTGGATTCGTTAAGCAACCTCCCGTTTCCCAAGTCTCTGAAGGCAATGCAGTCCTTCCTAGGAAGTTTAAACTACTACAGCCGCTTCATCGAAGATTTTGCTATCTACGCGGCTGTGTTGTATGAGCTCCGGGAAGTGGACTACCATATGTTGCGCGAAGAAAACCGGGCAACTTTACATGGGGGCGCCGACTCTGGTCTTGCTGCAGATTGTCCGCAAGTGGAGGCCGAAGACCATATGAAGCGTGCAAAGTTTGCTTTTGGTATGTTGAAGGCTAAGATGGTGACGGCACCGATTTTGAAGCATTTCGATCCCGAAAAGGTCCCGACCATTATTGTATATGCTAGTCAGTGGGCCATTTCGACCACTCTAGTACAAGATCATGATGGTGTGTACCATCCGGTCACGTTCACCAGCAGAACGCTGAAGCCAAATGAAGTGAACTATGAAATTGTAGAGAAAGAAGTTCTGGCGTTGCTACGAATTCTGGATGTGTGTTACAACCTGCTGGTCGGCCAACCTATAAAGGTCCTGTCAAGGCGGTCTACTTTGGCCTGGCTATTATCAGCCAATGGGATGGACGGACGTCTAGGCAGATGGTCGGCGGTCTTGTCGCAGTGGACCCTCGAGGTCGTTAAGTGCACCAGGGGCGAGGAAGAGATATTGGGCACATTAGCTGCCAGTATCACCCCTCGGTCTGAAGTGGACGAGGCATTGACAGCGATTTCCCCGAGGAAGAAACCTCGGCAGTCAGTTTCGAGACCACCACCGACCGTCGACCATGATGAAGAGCTCTTGGTCTTAAGTTTTGACGGATCAGCAAGCGTGAAGAAGAAGGTCGGCGCCTATAGTGCCATATTGTGGAAGTTGCCAAAATGGTCTATAGTTGCAGCCGCTGCCGATTTCACGACGGATATTACTGTTAACGAAGAGGAGTACCGAGGTCTACTTCTATGTCTGGACCTGCTGTCGTCGCAAGAGAAGGGGCGAGTCATCATATGTGGTGACTCCAACCTAGTGATCAGGCAGATCACCGGAGAGATCGACTGCAAGGCTCCACGGCTGAGGTCGTTAAATGATCGGGTAATGAAGGCATTGAAAGACCATCCCAACCACGAGCTGTTGCACGTGAAACGGGACTGGAACAGAAGCGCCGACTACCTCGCGACCAAGGCCATGCGAGACCAGACCGGGGATACGGTCACCGAGGAGGCCGTTCTTGATGAATTGATGAATATAAACAGGCTCCCCGAGGTGATCGGACCCAAGAACGCTCCGGACCAGGTGCATGTGATGGTCGCGACTAGACCGAAAGTTCGGAAGTCCCACCAACCGTTTTCAAAGGAACGGTTGAGTGAATCTGCTGTGCAACGACTAAGGGCAGAACGGATCCTCAAGGCGCAGGACGAAGAAGAATGGATTGTGAATTTAAAGACCTACCTGCGCGGTGAATTGTCCAAGTTGACGAATGGTCAAGCGAAAGAATGTGCCAAGATCGCAGACAGTTATGAAGTGGATGAGGATGGTTTACTATATTACTGCCGCGATGCCGACCAAGACAGTGCAGACCGGGACCGATTGGCGAAATTGGTGATACCTGAGTTGCTGCAGCCGGATGTCCTCCATCACTACCGTGTGAGTCTAGAAGGGGGACATCAGGGCATAGGCAGAACGTATCACAAGATCAGGTCCCACTTTCACTGGAGAGGTCTTTTCCGAAGTGTACAGAAATATGTGGGTTGTTGTACGGATTGCGAGACCGGAAAGGGTAGACCGGTAATCAAAGGGCGATCACCCGGAAATATCGAAGCTACCTACCCTTTCCAGGTCATAGCGATGGACCATATACCGTCGCTACCTAAATCGACATATGGCAATACTGAGTTGTTGATCTGGGTAGACCTGTTCACCGGTCTAGTTATTGCGAAGGCAAGTGCGTCCCGGTCTGCCGAGCAGATCGCCAAAAGTTACGAAGAATGCGTGTTCCGAAGGTTCGGCGCCAGCGAGGTCATCAGACACGACCGAGAACCCGGTTTCATGGCCGAGGTGTTCCGGTCGTTTAACAATATGCTGGGCCAGAAACAGAGCGCGACGATGTCATATCGTCCGCAAGCGAATGGATCGGCAGAACGTATGGTACAAACTATTACAACAGCAATCAAGATGTACGTTGCCGATCCAGACCAGCGCGATTGGGACGAATACGCAGAAAGACTGGTGTTTGAACTCAACTCGTCGACCGATCGGGTCCGAGGAGAAACGCCTTTTTATCTTGCGTATGGATGGGACCCCCGGTCCACTCTTGAAGCCGCGATACCTATTGGCTGCACTCGGACCCGCGATCGTGATGCTCGACGTTGGCGCATGCAGGTCCAGAAACATTACCAG
>CM047582.1:13978242-13993765 GCA_026184515.1 Peronosclerospora sorghi | reverse complement strand
GCAACCGGATGCCGACGAGGACGCAACAGGTCAACCAAGCGCTGATGACATTCTTTTAATACCGCCCGACGACCGTTCGCTGCCTGCGTCCAATCGTTCGACTTGCGTTCACAAGACCAGACCTCCTCGGTCTGGTCTTGAATCGAAATTCGGAGCTCGGTGAGACGCCTCTCGAGATCGTCGCTTTGAACGCTCAACGTGGTCTGGTCCAGCAGGCCTTCCGCTTGCTGCTGTTGGACCAGCACAAGCTGCTCCCAGAGATGAAGTGCATGAGCTTCCAAGCGGGTCAGCTTGTTGCGCGCGGTTATGAGCCCAGTCAAAACCTGACGCAGCTGGAGGTCATGCGTGTTCGACTGCCGATCGGCGGCAAGCAGGGCATTGATCGCCTTGCTGATGCCAGGAGGTATACGGGCTGGAAGTATACGGGCTGAAGACAAACGAAAGTTAGAACAGGTCCAAGGTGAAGACCGGACATGCATGCTTACGTTGTGTCACCTGTTGAGCAATCTGCTCCTGGAGACGTGCGATCTCTTCAAGTGCGTCTTGCAACTGCGCGTCGGTCCCGTTCTGATGCCCTGCCGATGTCTGAGGTGCAGTAGAACGATGGGAGATGCCATACCGGACCGACCGGACGGGCGAAGTGACATGCGATGACGTGGTATGCGAGGTGCCTACAAGAACGGTCGTTAAGGAAATACAAGAAGGTCAAGTCAAGCAGTGCAAGTACCTGGAACGGATGAAGAAGATGGTTGCTCCATGTCGGAAAAGTCTTAATGACCAAGGTTCAACTGAATTTGATGGACGAGGTCATACCGTTGTCGTTGTGCGACACGGTCTGACTCGGGGGCGGCTGTTGAGAAGCGTGCCCAAAATTTGGCACACTTCTGGTCAAGTTTCGTCAAGGCATTTGGTCTAATTTCGGATTGGTTTAAACAAGGGGGGCTTTTCAGCCTATTAGACTCAAGAAGTGTCAAGAACGCAAGTTTTGGTGAGTCACCCGACTTTGGGTATTTTACATATTTTTGTGGGGGTACATTTAGGGACTATAGGGTAGTAGTATTTTAGTTGTGGTTTTACCTTTTAGGAAAGAGGTTATACCTTTAAGTAAGGAAATCTTTTAGCTTTCGGATAAGTGGCTGAAACCTCTTCTGGTCTTGGTTCACACCACAGCTAGGGGTCGCCGTTCTTCCCTTTTCGTACACTAGTCGCCTCCGCCCGCCGCGGAGTGTTTGGGGGCAGAGGGTCGAATTATCCCCTCTCGCCCATTATACCCGGTCTGGACGCGCCGCACGCGCACTTTCGCCCACCGGAAGTCCCTCGACGGGAGTTCGATTTGGCGATCTCAACACCTCAACTCAAGTACGTTTGGAACGTGCTATTCACTGGATTGGTCTTGGCGTGGAGATATCGTTTGTGGAGTTTCCCGAGCATATTGGGTCTTTACGCGGACATATTGGCTTGTTTTAATATTGGTTGGAAACTAGACCGGTTTTGGTCTTACTTCGTATTGGTCAGGGGCTAGACCGGAACGGTCGGTCTACCCTCTATTATTTCGTATTGGTCAGGTCTTGATCGTTTGTACGATCGACCTATTGGAAGTTATCTCTTGGAAGTGTTTTTGGTCTGTTTGTGTCTGGGGTGAAGAGTTCCGCCCCAGAGATACCTACCCAGATCGGTCTTCTATATTCAAGACCGGGTCGATCCAATCTGCGATCCCGATCCACCGAGTGTGTAACTAGCCCATTCCATCGGTTACACAAGGTGAGATGGACACTAAACAATCGGACCAAGTGGGTTCTGATGACGACCGGTCGTCTGCTTGCAGAGGACGAGCGGACCAGATCTCGAGTGGTGGTCCGCGGAGTACCCCCTCCGAAAGTTGGAAGGCTGGGCGCGATGGTGGTAGTCAGGTTATCGATGCTAATGTTTTCGATTTCGAACTTGACTCCACCACAGTCCCGTTGATGCATTTTGTATGATTTGGTGCGGAGATCCCGCACGTGCATAATAAATAGTCTTGAAAATTACCCCTGCTTGCCAAGTCCTCGTGCTCCTCTGGCCGCCCTGTGGATTCCAACACAAACGATACTGGAGGAGAACTTATAAATGATCGCAAGGGACTTAGCCATCGTGTGACCTCACTAGAGCCCGTTAAAAATAGTCTACATACTATAACTACTGAAATTATGTTGGACTATTTGTATTAGTTAGCAATCTGTATTTCTTACTTTTTAGTTGCTCAAAATACGGTATACGTACTCGGTTCTGAGTAGGCCTATTTTTGCACTGATAAGTAATGTAGGTAACACAACAGCTGTGAGGAATTTACTATACCTTCAACTCCTTATGCATATTCATGTTAGGCTAGCTAATCACTTATCAATACACATTACATTGAACAAGTCCCTGGTTCAATCTACTTCGCATACGCACTACGATCTCCCTAAAGGTGTCATTCTCACAACCTAGCTATAATTGGTTGCAGAGATATTGTAACAGGACTGATCCTGTTACTGGCTTACACTGTATTTTGCGAGGAAGCGCGCAATACAATAGTGCAGGATTAGTTGATAACAACTAATCCTATACTAAAAGTAAATATATGAATATTCACTTAGGTCTAAGAACGCAAAATTAAGAGTGTTTATTTAATGGGTGGTTTAGAGGCTAATAGTATAGTAACTAACTAATTAATATAATAATATCAAGTCTTTAACTAACTGTACTATTAGTTAACCTGCAAGATTCGGTATTTATACCGAATCGACTTTTCCTTATTAGTTATAATAACTTTAATCTCTTATTTAAATTTCAGACAACGCGTCCGAAATTAAACTGTGATATTCTAACTTGAATATCAATTATGTAATGGCACCCCATTACATCACCCCCCACTTAAGGTGGTTGGCCGATAATAACTCTTATTTTGGCCAATCATGGGTGGCACTTGTTGGTCGGAATTTCTCATTCACCAACCGATTGACCATCGACTCGATGGTCAAAGCACACGGCGACGCTCTAAAGAGCGCTGCTGAAAACATTGAAGGAGCTTCTTCCTCCGCCTCAGCACTAGGTGCTGAGGTGTTGAGTGACAACGGTGACGCTGAATTAGCAGCGTCAACTACGCAAAGGTCGAAGGACGTACCGTCTTCGACAACAGATGCTGCTAAGGCGTCATCTGGCAAGAAACAGGGAGATGTTGCTAATGCAACATCTCGCACGATGGCAACTTTCGAATGGCATGTTGCCAAGAGGTCCATGTTCGGGAGTTCTAACTCCGAACAAAGTGATGGGGGTACAGCTGTCCCCACGAAAGGATCTAGCGAGTTGAAACTCGCTAGGTGCTCATCGCCTAACAGCGATGATGACTCTGGTGTCGCTGTCAGCTATGACAGCGACAAAGATTATCACAGGTGGTTGCGGGAACGCAGATCCCCACCTGGACCAAGTACTTCTCCACGTCGGGGTGATTTAACCCCGGCGCGTGGTGTTGAAGCAGGCGGTGCTCCGCCTGCTAAAAGGGCTCGAACAGAAGCGGCGCCTGCCGCTTCTAAAGCGTATCATTGTACGGAACCACATGTTCCGTACAGAGTGGGGTTTTGGACCCCTGGCTGGGCTATTGCCCCCAACAGTGGCGGGCACCGTAAACGGGACTGCCAGTATGCGTTGTTCGATATCAACGTGCTGGATGACTGTGAAGACATCCAGTCACGTCGATTCGATCGAAGTACAGACGATAGACGTCAGTACTTTATTGACCTTTTTTTCCAGGTTCGATATTATTCGAGCCGGAAAGGTTCAAGGAAGAACAGGGACGATAAAGACGCCCTGACTCAGAGTTGGAACGCTTTTGTTGACAACTACAACAAAATCCCAGATGATTACGTGAATAAAGTTCACGTAACGCGCGAGCGCTTTTAAAGCACTCACGAACAGGCAAAATGGAACACATCCATTATGATTGCATCAAAGAAGGGTTAAAGTGTGGTGTCCCTTCTCACCTCGTTTGCCCGCGGTGTACGCAGGGCGCTCCTCGTCTGTCAGAGGAGGAGTTGCGGGGGTACGGTGGTTTTTCCGTACCCGCCGAAATTCAGGGTTTAATTGATACCCTGAATGCATCAACACCTACTGTTGATGCTACTTCGAATTATGAGTTTGAGACTTCTTCTTAAACTCAGTCAAAAGGTCAGGGGCGTCGGGCCTCAGAACCTCAATCGGTTCCCAAGAGTCGAACTCTTGGGGATATCGCATCCAGCTTACCAAGTACTCGGTACGCTGCCCCTTCTTCAAAGGCACCGAGCGCTTCGAGATCAAGCGCTCGAGGATATATCGCTTATTCCCCTGACTATCAATCAGGGGCGGCGGAGGTTGAGAATTCCCTCTCCGTTGTTGTTGCGGAGCATGGTTCTTTGCTCCGCAAGCTCGAGGAGGGTTATTCCTCCTTGAGCAGCGATATGTCTCACTGTGTGAAGACATATTGGTTTCTTCGCGAGGATGTCCGCGACATCCTCGGGGCGCACACTGCCCTCCAGCAGAAGAATGATCTTCTGTACATTGAGCTTTCCCGCTATAAGGGAGAGCTCGATCGGCACACGGCTGATCTTGAGCAGTCGAAGGCGGACGTAAAGACTCTCCGCTCTGCTCATCAACGGCTGGAAGCCGATTACAAGTCTCTCTTGGGAGACTTGGAGAAGCACGGCATCTCCCGTGGTTCTGCGTCTCGTCGTAAGACGAAGACGAATGATACGGCTTGAGCCACCCAACATAGAATGTTGGGTGAAGCCGCATTGATGTGAGAATGTATAAGGTATAGGCATTCCCCCGAATCTCTTGGACCTTGAAAGGTCCAATGTACTTAGGAAGCAACTTCCGTGTAGGAAAGTTGCTTATTGCATGTGTAGGCAAATTGGTAGTACTTAATAATACTAATTCACCTTTATGAAAGGAGTTTTTGTTCTTCCTTCCTTGTTTATCTGCATTTTGCTTCTGCTTATCAAAAGCAGAGGCAAGTGCATCTTTTACATAGCGTATTACAGCTTGGCGCTGTAATACGAATTCATCTACTGCTTTATCAGCAGTAGGTGCATTGTCCTCGTTGTCTGCAGCCATTGCTGCAGACACATATTCATCATATGCAGCTTCAGTTTCAATTGAAGCTGCTTCCGCTTCTACTGTATTTTCAGTAGAAGGGCCATCGTTTTGTTCACAAGTTGCAGTTGCTACTTGCGCGTTGACTCGCTCAAAATTTGAGCGGGTCCCTCCCCCACTTAGATTTGTCGTACCGCCAAGTAAAGCTGGGGTTCGTGGATGCCTTAAGTCATTCACGTAGAACGGTGTATGCTTAATTGAAGCATGCACCGAGTTGTTAATCGCAAATTCAGTGAGTGACAGGTAGTCACTCCACTGTTCAAAGGCAAGTGCGTATGATCGCAACATGTCTCCGATAACGCAGTTAACCCGTTCCGTCTTCCCATCCGTTTCCGGATGGTCCGCAGTTGACATCTTCAACTGGGTTCCCAACAATGAGAACGTTTCTTGCCAGAAACGTCCTGTAAATCTCGGATCTCTATCCGAGACAATGTCTTCCGGCATTTCGTGCAAACGGAATACCGTATCAACGAATATCCGTGCTGTTTGAGCGGCGGTTACGTTCGCTGATACTACAGTAAGATGTACCATCTTACTGAAACGGTCTACAAAGACCACTATTCCAGTCTTCCGACTATTGTCGGGTGGAAGACCGAATACGAAGTCCATTGAAATGGACTTCCAACACTCTGTCGAAACCAACAGAGATTGCAGCGGAGCCTGTGCAGACTGTGCAGGCTTAACGCGCTGGAAAATCTCGCAAGCGCGTACTTATTTCCGTACCCACTTGTACTGGTTTCGCCAGTAAAAGTCACGTGCGAGAGAAGCGTATGTCTTCTCTCGACCTTGATGCCCCGAAATCGGTGCATCATGATACTCAAACATAATTTGATGTTTGAGATCATCGTCGTTTGGAACGACGATGCGACTTTCATATTTTTGGTCTGTGCTGTAAAGCAGCAGACCATCATGCAGTCGATATCGATGCACGCAAGCGCGGAGGAACTCTGGGAGTTCGTCGCGTTTCTCACTTGATTGATTACGTAAGTAATCAATCAACAGACGTGTCTCCTCGTCTGTTTTGTACGCCTCGCGTACTTGTCGTATAATTCACGACGACAAAGCAGTGCAACGGATCGCGTTTGCACTGGTACCTTCGGTTACGGACGGCTTCGTCTCGTTATCGGGCCTTCGTGATAGCGCATCCGCTATCACTTTCAACTTTCCGGGTTTGTATTCAACCGTAAAGTTGTATTCAGCAAAGAATTACAGCCATCGATCCATTCTTTGTGAAATATGTGGTGAATTCACGGCCGTTCGTAGCGACGCATGGTCCTTGTAAAACACAAACGGTCTATCTCCCAATAGATAGATCCGAAACTTGGCCACTGCATACTTCATGTCAAGGAGTTCCTTGTCATGCACTGGATAGTTGCGCTCGTCTGGGCGCAACTGACGCGATTGATAGCAGATTACGCAATCACGATCATCGTGATCACGCTGCATCAAAGCACAACGGACAGCGAAATCGCTCGCGTCACAAACGACGTGGAACGGACGCTCGTTATCGGCTATAGCCAGGACAGGCGCTTCAGTCATGCTTTGCTTGACTGCATCAAAAGCATATTGACATTGGGTATCCCAATGCCATTCGACATCTTTCTTAAGTAATTGAGAAAGAGGTCGTATTAACCCAGCATAGTTGCACGAATACTTGTGCAAATATGTTGCCAACCCAAGGAACTTTCGAAGTTCCTTAACGTTGTTTGGCGTAGGCCATTCAACGATCACCCTGATCTTTTCTGGATCAGGACGCACCCCGTTCTTTCCCACAAAGCATCCAAGAACGGGTATCTCAGGTGCACCAAAGGTGCACTTCTTTAGATTTGCATAGAGCTTATGCTTACGCATAAGCTATAACACTCGACGTAGATGCTCCCTATGGACATCTACATCGCTTTTATCGTGTTCACCCTTACTATGGATCAACACGTCATCGAAATAACTCGGTGCGAATTCCCGCACCGGGCGTAATAGATGCGTTACGCATCTGTTAAACGTAGCAGGGGCATTTCGAAGCCGCTGCGGCATAACAAGCCACTCCCAAAGCATGCCGCTTGGGGTGCTTACCGCCGTGAGAGGGATGTCCTTCTCACGCATGAGGATTTGATAAAATACATCTCTTAGATCGAGAGCACTAAAGATGGTGCTCCCGCACATGCCATCAATGATGACATCTTTTTACGGTATCGGCGTCTGCGCCGGTACCGTCGCTGCGTTCAGCTTTTTGTAAGCGTGAACGATTCTCCACCCACCTGTGGACTTTTCACACAAAAGGTGGGGGTAGATTGCGGTGAGATAGACTCCCGCACTTGGCCTGCTTTACGACGAGCTTCGAAAAACTCGTCGATCGCTTTTACTTGATCACGCGGCAACGGACATTGCCGCGTAACACAATACTTCGTGCCTGGCACGAGGTCAATCTCATGACGAGTTCCCTTATCCTTAGAGAGATCGCTAGGTACTTCTTCTGGGAATACGTCAGCGTATTCTCGAAGTACCTCATAAAATGGGGAGTTAGCTTTAAGCGACTCCCAGCTCTGCGCTTCAAAGCGCTGAACTTTGGTTTGATCATTGGGAACCTCTTTCCCAATGTTTTCCACTTGTAACGTGGATATTCGTTCACGAATATCCACTACATCATCTGT
The DNA here is from genome assembly GCA_026184515.1 of Peronosclerospora sorghi. Taxonomy (NCBI): domain Eukaryota; phylum Oomycota; class Peronosporomycetes; order Peronosporales; family Peronosporaceae; genus Peronosclerospora; species Peronosclerospora sorghi. Next base: position 13,985,969 of record CM047582.1, on the reverse strand, counting down.
TGCAACGATGATACAGATCTGTTCGATATGACCATCGTGCAAGTTTCTCATAAACTTCTTCCAGCTTAGCGCTGGAAGAGCCATCACCTCCAAACCTTCTTTCGGAGGGTGTTCCATCAACAGAGACTGGGTAGCTAATCCGGTCTCCGTTTGCGTCAAGACGTTGATCGTTTCGACGAAACTGCCCATGAAATCAGACGCACTCGTCTGATTGACTGCTACACGGTGATTACGATTCACCGTGTGCGAATACTCATCATCATGGTGGCCACTGCCTACCATGGAATTTTGGCGATCAGATGTGCTCGTCTGATTGGCCTCCTGTTCTGCGACACGGTGGTCTTCATCACCCGTGCGCATGGCTAACGCAACGTGGTGGGCACTGGCCACCACGGAGTTGTGCTCACGATTGCACTTGATCGTGAGTTCACTCTCATCAACACGGAATTCTTTCATCTTGTTGGAGCCTTCGGTCGCACAGTGGGTGTTTCCCACTGTGGATACATTTTCATTCTCACGGTGTGTGTTTCCCACCGTGGATATCACTTCATTCTCACGGTGGGTGTTTCCCACAGTGGATATAACTTCATTCTCACGGTGTTCTTTATCACCCGTGGAATGTTTCTCTCCAACACGCAACGACTCTTCTGTTGCGTGTGGTAGTCCCTCTGGACTCTCACCAGCGGAGGTACCTTCCGCTGATCGTGTCAGAACAGACCTGGTGGTACCATCGCTATCCATCAGACTGTCTGACGCTGCGGTTGTATCCTCTGATACAGCCGAATTACACACAGGGTGATCAGATCCTGTGCATCCGCCGCAGTCGATCGATAGGTTAACCCAGTCGATCGAAGGTTTAAACTTGGACATCCATGGGATTCCAAGTATTACATCGAACTTGTCATCTAAATCGAGGACGATGAATTCATCCTCGAATGACAGTTCATTCAACTCGAAGCGTGTTTTAATCACACGCTTTGGGATAGTCACGGTTACACCTGTTGCTAACCGGACTGACAATATACTTCGTGGGGTTTCTACCTCCACGAAGCTCAACAGCGTTAGACTCTGAGTTCTAACGAAATTGTTTGACGCTCCTGTGTCAAACAAAGCTCGCATGGGGACATCGCTCCCGTGCGGCTTAACCTCCAGGGTGATAAGAGGCTCACCATCACCCTGCACCTTTTGACAGGACATAGTACCGTCTGGGGCTATTACCCTCACATGCCCTATGTTGGCATGTGGGATACCATTCCCAGTAGGGCGCCCCGCCCCTACTGGTGTTTCTCGTTTTTTGCACCAACAGGGTGATGTCCCTGTTGGTGTCGCCGTGCAGCGGACGGTTCCGTCCGCTGACTGCGTGGCACTGGACGCGGTGCCATAAACTCATGGGCAAAATACCCCATTTTCGCGCATCGATTGCAGCGAATGTTCTTCTTAAATTTCTGTTGCTTCAAGTTTGAAGCAACCGCAACTGATAGGTCCATCGGCTCTGGACCTCCACCGCCCATGCTTTTGGCGCAGGTGACTGATAGGTCCATCGGCTCTGGACCTCCACTGCCCATGCTTTTGGCGCGGGTGGCTGTTTCTTGAGACGAAGTGTGACCTTCATCTGCCTGACTGCTGATTGTTAACATGCCGTTGCGGCATGTCAAAAGAGAAGGGTTGTTGAGCCCTTCGGCTGTACCCAGCATGCGATGACGCTGATCGCATGCTGAACTCCTCACGGATGCTCATATCAATGGCATCCCTTAGAGTCTCTGGCGGGTGCCGGTAGAGACTCTGTTTGACGGGACCATCATTGAGTCCCTTCATGAAGCCAGTGACCTGCATAGCAGGGGGCACCGGCTCATACACAATATTTGACAGCAAATATTGCGTCTTCTGAGCGTGAGCTTGAAGGTCAAGCTTACCTTGCCGGAGTTCCATAAACTCGTGCCGACTACTTAGCTCCATTTCTGGAGCTTCAAAGTTGAGCTTTAGCTCAGCTTTTAATTCCTGATAAGTCAGGAACGCAGAGTCATCAGTGGCTCTGCGACTCATCGCCACTGCACTGGCTCTGCCGCCTAGACATGTTGTGGCGAAGTACGCCTGTTGACGTTCGTCAACAATATTTTGCGCAGAGATGGCATCTTCCACCTCTGCGAACCATATACGAAGGGGATCGCCCCCTTCGCCGGTAAAGAGCGGTACTCGCGCCTTTACCACTTCAACGCTATGCGTTGCAGGTGCAGATGCGGTCCGCGCTGCCTCTTGCGCGGGCCGTGCTGGCTTTTCTAGGTGGTTTCGCCTAAAGCGATTCACCACCTGTACCACTTCCTCCGGGGACTTATTCTTGAGGAAGGTAATGATGTCGGTCCCCATAGACCGAATCATTTCCACCGTCGCGTCTTTACTACGCGACGAGAAGTGAGGGAAGTGTTTATTCCCCTCTTCCAGAGTTCTTTCTTGCTCGGCATTCGTCATGTCTCGCGACATGATGCCGAGCGTCTCTTAATCTTCGTTCCGCTAGTTAACTAGCAGAACGGAACTGTGGTCGTTAAGACGGACCACAAAGTGCTACCAGGTGTAACAGGACTGATCCTGTTACTGGCTTACACTGTATTTTGCGAGGAAGCGCGCAATACAATAGGGCAGGATTAGTTGATAACAACTAATCCTATACTAAAATTAAATATATGAATATTCACTTAGGTCTAAGAACGCAAAATTAAGAGTTTTTATTTAATGGGTGGTTTAGAGGCTAATAGTATAGTAACTAACTAATTAATATAATAATATCAAGTCTTTAACTAACTGTACTATTAGTTAACCCGCAAGATTCGGTATTTATACCGAATCGACTTTTCCTTCTTAGATTATAATAACTTATAATCTCTTATTTAAATTTCAGACAACGCGTCTGAAATTAAACTGTGATATTATAACTTGAATATCAATTATGTAATGGCACACCATTACAGATATTGACTTGAGACGGTTTCGGTATATTAGTGTTGTTATCAAGCATCTACGACTCGAAGTTTCCTACACTACTGCACTAAGATGGACGGAAAAACCTTTCAACAGAATCAATGATACCGTGAACACCCCGTCTAAATGCGCAACTCCTGGGTGACACGTGTAGGATGCGATCATATTTACGTGAATGTAAAGGCTGAAAAAAAACTTCGTAACTCCATGGATTGGTACGTCCTCCAGAACGCTGGGCATTTTTTTCTGCCCAAAAAATGTGTTGTTGTAGTTTTCAGTGAAGACGAAACCGATGAAAATTACGAAAATTTTAGTCTAACTATACTTTTACTTTTAGTAGCGCGCCAGAAGACGACTTATTGTTAAAAGTATATATTTCTATCTATTTTCTTCCTATATAAAAGTATTCCGTTCGTCTCCCGATCACGTGACCTGCCCGTATCCCGTCGGTTCTGCGGGTTTTCCGTCTGTCCGTCAGTGCGACGCTCCTGGGCGATTCTAGCTACTGTTATAAGCATATTAACTATTTGAAACACATTTTCTTACTGCCCAGTGCTTGAACAGCTGCGGTGGTTGTTGAGCTCAAGTGTACTTGAATGGGGAGAAACCGTCACAGGCAGGAGCGACGTTCAGCTCGAACAGGTGCATATCAAGAAGTGGACCATGTGCAGGGAGGAAAATAGATACAGCTTACGCAAGCTGCATTAAGAGCAGCAACACTTGAAGTGCTGAATATGCAGTCCTAATACAAGTGCACCCGCCGATTGAAAGCTGAACAGGATGTACAACGAGTGGAGAGGCGTGTATTCGACGGGATTGAGCAGTGGCATCGGCTAATATCGGTCAAAAATGGAAGCTGAATGCAGTGCAATGCGCTGCGATGCGCTGATCTTCCCTGTGCGTGCTCACGTTTCTTAATTTGCTGAAGCAGTGAAAAGGTTAAACCGCCACTGATAGCTTCACCCCAACCAATTTTTCTTCGTCTTCTTGTAAACCAGACTCGGTGTGGCAAAAATGTTCGTGAACATACAGAAATGCCGTTGCTTGGACATCAGCTGGTGCAAGAATAAGGCACAAGCAGTATTTACAATTACCACTTGCATGGGAACTTGACCATCTCAACGGTAGCTTCCTACTTGGTAATGAGAATGCGCCCAAAGTTGCACAGATCTATATACATGGCCCGAAAATGCAAGTCGATGGAAACCTTGCGCTTGCAGACCAGCTTAACCTGACATCATGGAAGAAATGCAAAAGAAGCTTCAAGAGACGCTTGATTATACTAAGGGAACGGTGAAGACAACATGTCGAGCCTGCAGAGCCAGTATCTTTACTTTGATTTCATTGGGAGGAAAACATGCGCGCGGCTTTCATTGGCCGTTAGAGTGTTATAGTGACAAGATTATCCTCCCAGTTTGTTCCGTTGGTACAACGGGTTAACTGTAATAAATGTCTTTCCATTTCTGGATGGGCGTATCATGGGGGGACTTTAAGCCATAATCGAACAGAACAACCCCTATACAATCCGGTGCGGCGTCTAATTGAGGGGGATCAGGTGGTGGATCTGGAACTCCGTCTGCCTTGCCTGAAATCGAACGACCGAAGGAGGTACAACACCCCAGTTGCCAACGAGGTCGGCGATCATCGTGGAAAATGGTAACGACGGAAGTATCTCCGATTGCTACATTATTCTGAAGCGTCACGACGAACGCCTCCAGCTCATTTCAGCATTGCACTCAGCGTGTATACCGCTTTACTATGTGCTTCTTTTCCCTGACGGTCGACAAGGGTGTAATCCCATGATACCGCTTAGGGGATTTGAGTACGACGCTGGGTAGGGAGGGTTTATTGACAACGAGGATTCTATCCGTTGGAGAGGCGGAACAAGACGTATCTCGCAGATGCACTACTATTCCTACATGCTGCACCCTCGCGCACCTGGCGAGTATCTATTTTTGTCTAGACGCCTCTTCGAGCAATATATCGTGGACTCGTGGGTATGCGTGGAGCAGAATCGCCTGCAGTATATTGCCGACAACTGAGTTGATCTGTGGTGTGAGTTGTACTCCGGAGTCATGGATGCGATAAACGTCAGTGACCATGACGCAGCGCAAGTAAGTCGCAAAATGATTTTACCGTCCACATTTTCTGGAAGCGATCGACAGATGATCCAGCTCTATCAGGATGGCATGGCAATTTTGCGCAAGCGTGGGCTACCAGACTTCTTCGTCAACTTCACGTGCAATCCAAAGTGGCCCGAGATCACGGCTGAGATTGAACCGGGACAGACCTTGCAGGATCGACCGGATTTGGTTGCGCGGGTATTTAACATCAAATTCCAGGATCTCATGCGTGACCTCAAAGACCGGATGATTTTTGGGACTGTAGTCGGCAAATACTGGGTGATCGAATTCCAAAACCATGGCCTCCTACATGGTAATTAATAGAATTAGTGATTTAATTTTATTATTAGGGTTTTTAATTCTTTTTTACAATAGTAGAACTCTTGAATATTCTACTTTATCTGCAGCTGTTTCTTTCAAAAAAAAGATAAAATATAAGTACATCTAATATACTAAATGAAATAATTAAACAAAATTCTAAAATAAAATATAAAATAAAGGGGAATTCTCCAAAAAGGGGGAGAAAATTTAACTTATTTCCCAAATGGGGGGAGAATTTAAATTTTAAATATATGATTGAAATATATATAAATAATATTAAGGGCGCCCTTCGACACACACCGGGGGGGCCTTCCACACACCGGGGGGGTGTAGAAGGGCGCATTTACCAATATATATATATATATAGGGAGAGCCTGAAGTCACACACACCCGGTGTGTGTGGAAGGGCGCCCTTTACATGTATGTACTCCACATAAGTTTCATTTCTCTCTTTCAAGACATGGATCGCGACGTGTTGATGCCACCACTACTGACAAACACGTTTGCGCTGGTATCTCCGTCTTTTTAATTTTAATGCAACTACGGTGGTAACTAGTCTTTTGTTCTATCTCAAGTGTCAAGTAGTATCTCTTGAATGGCACGTCTATAGTCTCTCTCCGCTCTTAGACACGTCCAAAACAAGAAACCGTCAACGCTTCCATCTCGCGTCGAAACCACGGACTTAACCGTCTATTTACAGCGTTTTCAGCAACGAAACGCTATCTGTACTCTCGTCGACGCTTTTTCTGCCAACGATCCAGCATTTGTCAACCTCTGGGTCTTTATCGTGAACGGGGTACAGAGTGGCGTTCCCGTGGAGCCTCCCACCGGCGTCTTGGAGACGCAAACGGGCTCGTGGACGAGACTCGACGGATCTTTAGCTTGTACGATCCAGACGCACCTTTTCTCGACCTTGTCGTCCATTTTGACGTGTCAATTGCTCTCGCAAGACGAATTCAAGCGCAGAAAGACTAATTCTTCGCGATTTACGCTGCGAACTTTATGGCTCGCTGTGCATCGTTCACAGACTTAAGTCACAAGCACATGTATCTGGACGAGACAGTTACCACGCCCGCTTTCCATCTATACTTTGCTCTCATCGAGCCCAGTCATTTATTGACAGTAGCCGTTGCGATCGTCAAGACAGAGGGTGGGATTTCATCCAAGTGTACAACCAGTGCGTTCAATTGTACGACCGCTAAAGTCTTGATAAGATCGGCAGTAGCTCTAGAGGCCTCATGGATACGCGGTAGTTTGCCAACGCTCCAGAATTCAAGAGAGACTCGAGCTACCGCTGGTGAGATAGTCTGCCTCCCTTTGTAGTCAATTCAAATAATAACATTAGAGATAGCTCAGCATACAAGGGAGTGTATTAGAGCTACCAGATCCGCTGAAGCTTCTGCTTGCGTACTGCTCGTTGAATCGGTATGTGATAGCATGATTGCATTGTCGATACGGTCGTTGCTCTGTTTTCTCTAAATTGATATAAATGGGTACCTTCCACACACACCGGGGGGGGGGGGGGGGGGCCCCCAAAAAATTTTATTTTTTATCGCCCCCTTCCCCCCCCCCCCCCCCCGGTGTGTGTGGAAGGGACCCCCGGTGTGTGTCGAAGGGCGCCCTAATATATATTTCAATCATATGTTTAAAATTTAAATTCTCCCCACATTTGGGTATTAAGTTATATTTTCTCCCCCTTTTTGGAGAATTCCCCTAAAATAAAATATACTTTTCAATTAAATGATTATTAAGAATCTATATATATAATAAAATTTGATCCGTCTTTTCGTGTACGTAGCTCGATGTATACAAAAAACTATATGTTTGGTGTACGTAGCTCTCATTTTGATTGGATGAAATTGACAGCTCTCACTCATTTTGATTGGCTGAAAGTGACATTTGTCCATTGGTTAGGAAAGAGCGGGGTATAAAGTGACTAACGTAGAATAGCATATAGCCTGACTTACTTACTGGCTCAATTAGGTAAAATATAGAATATAGTGTACATCTATTGGCCGTGACTTCTCATTTTTCTTAGGTCAACCCCAATTTACATTCTGCAGTGTTACAAATATTAAAGTTATTGCCCCGTTGGTACAACGGGGGCACTATGCTAGTTGCAAATAATGATTTGTTATTCCATCGCATAACTATGAAATAAAAATTAACCTAAAAACGAATATAATTAAAAAAAAGTATTATAATTTTTTTATCCTTAATTTATTATAATGATACTAAATTACTTTTTTAAATTGAAATATCCCCATATAATTTAAAAAAAACTATCATATAGCCAATCCAATTGCAGAT
>CM047582.1:13959111-13978142 GCA_026184515.1 Peronosclerospora sorghi | reverse complement strand
GAGAAAGAAGTTCTGGCGTTGCTACGAATTCTGGATGTGTGTTACAACCTGCTGGTCGGCCAACCTATAAAGGTCCTGTCAAGGCGGTCTACTTTGGCCTGGCTATTATCAGCCAATGGGATGGACGGACGTCTAGGCAGATGGTCGGAGGTCTTGTCGCAGTAGACCCTCGAGGTCGTTAAGTGCACCAGGGGCGAGGAAGAGATATTGGGCACATTAGCTGCCCGTATCACCCCTCGGTCTGAAGTGGACGAGGCATTGACAGCGATTTCCCCGAGGAAGAAACCTCGGCAGTCAGTTTCGAGACCACCACCGACCGTCGATCATGATGAAGAGCTCTTGGTCTTAAGTTTTGACGGATCAGCAAGCGTGAAGAAGAAGGTCGGCGCCTATAGTGCCATATTGTGGAAGTTGCCACAATGGTCTATAGTTGCAGCCGCTGCCGATTTCACGACGGATATTACTGTTAACGAGGAGGAGTACCGAGGTCTACTTCTATGTCTGGACCTGCTGTCGTCGCAAGAGAAGGGGAGAGTCATCATATGTGGTGACTCCAACCTAGTGATCAGGCAGATCACCGGAGAGATCGACTGCAAGGCTCCACGGCTGAGGTCGTTAAATGATCGGGTAATGAAGGCATTGAAAGACCATCCCAACCACGAGCTGTTGCACGTGAAACGGGACTGGAACAGAAGCGCCGACTACCTCGCGACCAAGGCCATGCGATACCAGACCGGGGCTACGGTCACCGAGGAGGCCGTTCTTGATGAATTGATGAATATAAACAGGCTCCCCGAGGTGATCGGACCCAAGAACGCTCCGGACCAGGTGCATGTGATGGTCGCGACTAGACCGAAAGCTCGGAAGTCCCACCAACCGTTTTCAAAGGAACGGTTGAGTGAATCTGCTGTGCAACGACTAAGGGCAGAACGTATCCTCAAGGCGCAGGACGAAGAAGAATGGATTGTGAATTTAAAGACCTACCTGCGCGGTGAATTGTCTAAGTTGACGAATGGTCAAGCGAAAGAATGTGCCAAGATCGCAGACAGTTACGAAGTGGATGAGGATGGTTTACTATATTACTGCCGCGATGCCGACCAAGACAGTGCAGACCGGGACCGATTGGCGAAATTGGTGATACCTGAGTTGCTGCAGCCGGATGTCCTCCATCACTACCGTGTGAGTCTAGAAGGGGGACATCAGGGCATAGGCAGAACGTATCACAAGATCAGGTCCCACTTTCACTGGAGAGGTCTTTTCCGAAGTGTACAGAAATATGTGGGTTGTTGTACGGATTGCGAGACCGGAAAGGGTAGACCGGTAATCAAAGGGCGATCACCCGGAAATATCGAAGCTACCTACCCTTTCCAGGTCATAGCGATGGACCATATACCGTCGCTACCTAAATCGACATATGGCAATACTGAGTTGTTGATCTGGGTAGACCTGTTCACCGGTCTAGTTATTGCGAAGGCAAGTGCGTCCCGGTCTGCCGAGCAGATCGCCAAAAGTTACGAAGAATGCGTGTTCCGAAGGTTCGGCGCCAGCGAGGTCATCAGACACGACCGAGAACCCGGTTTCATGGCCGAGGTGTTCCGGTCGTTTAACAATATGCTGGGCCAGAAACAGAGCGCGACGATGGCATATCGTCCGCAAGGGAATGGATCGGCAGAACGTATGGTACAAACTATTACAACAGCAATCAAGATGTACGTTGCCGATCCAGACCAGCGCGATTGGGACGAATACGCAGAAAGGCTGGTGTTTGCACTCAACTCGTCGACCGATCGGGTCCGAGGAGAAACGCCTTTTTATCTTGCGTATGGATGGGACCCCCGGTCCACTCTTGAAGCCGCGATACCTATAGGCTGCACTCGGACCCGCGATCGTGATGCTCGACGGTGGCGCATGCAGGTCCAGAAACATTACCAGAATGCAAGAGAAATTGTCAACGAAAAGTTACGTCAAGCTACACAAGACCGGGCAGACCGGAACAACGACCAGGTCCAATCCCACGGTATAGAACCAGGGGCGAGGGTATGGTTGTACCTAGACCGAGTGAAGGAGGGCTATGCGAAGAAGCTGGATCACATGTGGCACGGTCCTTTCCGCGTTGCCGAGCTGATTGGTGAACACGCTGCCCGTCTAGTAACAACCGGCACGGACTACAAGGTCTTCCCGATCGTACATGTGTCCAAGTTAAAACTGGTCCGAGAATTTCCTGATCGTCCCAAAATGTCCTGTCTAGTAGACGAGGCAGAACGGTTTGATTTAGATGAAGCATTACTGCCGGAGGACAGTTGGGAACGACCGCTGGAGAAGGACGAGTTTGAAGTGGAAAAGGTCTTAGATGTCCGATCGGTCAAGAAGACCAGGTTCGGCCGGACCCACCGAGAATATCTGGTCCGATGGAAGGACCATGATGAAACAACTTGGATCGATGAGTCCGACCTGAACTGTGGAGCACTACTACGAGAATTCGAACGGGACCGAGTCAGTCGGAACCGTTTCGCAGTGATGCAGACCCATGAAGACCAAGACCAATACATGCAGTAGCATCGGTCTTCCCGACCGGTGTGAAGAGGTGGAAGGTCTTGTGTCTTGTGTCTTGTGTATTGTATATTGTGAATATGTGACGAATTGGAATAGTGGAGTGACGAACGTGGATTGTTTTTTCGCGATGTAAGTGGAACGGTTGGTGATAACGTGTCTAGTGCAACTCTGGAGAAAGTGGTGGAATTAGCTCAAGTGATTTGATGACCGAACATGTGAAAAAGAACGATGATATATATTAAGTATTATCTGGTCGACTGCTTACGACCTCACTCGCCATCACCCCACAGACGGACGACAGTCAACGACGGATGCTTTTCAACTTGGTCCTGGTACTGGTTACGCCAAGGTTCTTGTTGGTCTAGTTGGACCAAAGCATCCTTGAGTTCCAAGACCGGTGTAATGCACCCAAGACCGGGGTACCATGTGCCACCGTCAGCCAGCAGCCGGTTCTTCTCGACGCGACGCCGCGGCATATGAAGTACTACTGGATATAAGAACACATCGACGTCGCACTCGTGGGCCAGCATCCCGTCCAAAACATATTGGCACAGGGACTGCCAGGCCTCACCCGCTCTTATCCGACGCCGCTTGCGCTTGTTCTGGATGGTCGCCAAGCCAGGGTCTTGCCGAACTCGTTCCGGGGGAAGCACCAGATACTGGGATGCCTCCCAGATGGCTTGAGCGTGAGTCTTGTTAAAAAATTTCACCCAACTCATGAAAGCATTGGCCCACGGAGTCGAGTGGAAGATGAACCCCAGCTTGGGATGCTCGAAAATCTTCCACGGCTCGTCAGTGTACAAGCAGGAGATCTGTGCCGACGTGATCAAGTCCGGCCGCCATTCCGACGCGGCAGGAACTTTCTTCGCCGGAGGGAAAATCCAATGGTCTGGACGAGAGAAAGACCGGGCCAGTAGCTGCTTGGTCAGGGTGGACCGGCGTAAACAACCGATCTGCCCTGGCGACCACGGCAAAGTATCCTCACGCGTTCGTGGCGGAAGGGAAGAACTGTCGATTGCCACGTTGGCCAACAAAGCATCTTTGTGGAGCTTGGACGTCCCATGCAAGACCGTAGGTGTTGACTTTGTCGGCGCATGAGGTGGTGGAACGCCACCATGCGGACCGGTCTCCTTGGTCTGCTCCGAAGTCGATGCAACTTGAACAAAACTTTCATGTGGACTTGTTCGCGACTTGGTTGGGATGGGAACAGCAAACTCCGAATCACCGGAGTCTTCGCTGGAGTCATCCCAGGACGAGACCTCTGAATACTTGGCACGGTCAGCACCGGCGGTAGAGGGCGCTTGATTTTTGGAGATGTTACTGTCGTCATCCTCGTCCAAGCTTGGGTCCATGAGAAGCGCCTGCGTCTTGGCTCGCTTATGGGGCACCGCACGCTTCCCACCTAGTTCAGGGTCGCGCGCTATGCCCCGCGCCCTCGAGCTACCCGGCGCGTCCGCGCGCTTCTTGATTTGTGTGCAATTTCGGGCTGAAGAATTTCGGCCAATGAACGGCCTTGGTCTTGGTCCCGGTGTATGTCCACCAAGGCGGCCGAAGCAGACCGGTCTACGCAGAAGGCTGCAACCGGATGCCGAAGAGGACGCAACAGGTCAACCAAGCGCTGATGACATTCTTTTAATACCGCCCGACGACCGTTCGCTGCCTGCGTCCAATCGTTCGACTTGCGTTCACAAGACCAGACCTCCTCGGTCTGGTCTTGAATCGAAATTCGGAGCTCGGTGAGACGCCTCTCGAGGTCGTCGCTTTGAATGCTCAACGTGGTCTGGTCAAGCAGGTCTTCTGCTTGCTGCTGTTGGACCAGCACAAGCTGCTCCCGAAGATGAAGCTGATGAGCCTCCAAGCGGGTAAACCTATTGCGCGCGTTTATTAGTCCGGTCAAAATCTGACGCAGCTGGAGGTCATGCGTGTTCGACTGCCGATCGGCGGCAAGCAGGGCATTGATCGCCTTGCTGATGCCAGGAGGTATAAGGGCTGGAGGTATACGGGCTGAAGACAAACTAAGGTTAGAACAGGTCCAAGGTGAAGACCGGACATGCATGCTTACGTTGTGTCGCCTGTTGAGCAATCTGCACCTGGAGACGTGCGATCTCTTCAAGTGCGTCTTGCAACTGCGCGTCGGTCCCGTTCTGATGCCCTGCCGATGTCTGAGGTGCAGTAGAACGATGGGAGCTGCCAGACCGGACCGACCGGACGGGCGAAGTGACATGCGATGACGTGGTATGCGAGGTGCCTACAAGAACGGTCGTTAAGGAAATACAAGAAGGTCAAGTCCAGCAGTGCAAGTACCTGGAACGGATGAAGAAGATGGTTGCTCTATGTCGGAAAAGTCTGAATGACCAAGGTTCAACTGAATTTGATGGACTCGGGGGCGGCTGTGGAGAAGCGTGCCCAAAATTTGGCACACTTCTGGTCAAGTTTCGTCAAGGCATTTGGTCTGATTTCGGATGGGTTTAAACAAGGGGGGCTTTTCAGCCTATCAGACTCAAGAAGTGTCAAGAACGCAAGTTTTGGTGAGTCACCCGACTTTGGGTATTTTACATATTTTTGTGTGGGTAGATTTAGGGACTATAGCGTAGTAGTATTTTAGTTGTGGTTTTTTTAAGTAAGAGGCTTTTGCTCGTGGTTTTTCCAAGTAAAAGTCTTTTGGTTGCAGGATTTTTCTAAGTAGAAGTCCTTTGGTCTTGGTTCACACCACATCTAGGGATCGCCGTTCTTCCCTTTTCGTACACTAGTCGCCTCCGCACGCCGCGGAGTGTTTGGGGGCAGAGGGTCGAATTATCCCCTCTCGCTCATTATACCCGGTCTGGACGCGCCGCACGCGCACTTTGGCCCACCGGAAGTCCCTCGACGGGAGTACGATTTGGCGATCTCAACATCTCAACTCAAGTACGTTTGGAACGTGCTATTCACTGGATTTGTCTTGGCGTGGAGATATCGTTTGTGGAGTTTCACGAGCATATTGGGTCTTTACGCGGACATATTGTCTTGTTTTAATATTGGTTGGAAACTAGACCGATTTTGGTCTTATTTCGTATGGTCAGGGGCTAGACCGGAACGGTCGGTCTACCCTCTATTATTTCGTATTGGTCAGGTCTTGATCGTTTGGACGATCGACCTATTGGAAGTTATCTCTTGGAATTGTTTTTGGTCTGTTTGTGTCTGGGGTGAAGAGTTCCGCCCCAGAGATACCTACCCAGATCGGTCTTCTATATTCAAGACCGGTTCGATCCAATCTGCGATCCCGATCCACCGAGTGTGTAACTAGCCCATTCCATCGGGTACACAAGGTGAGATGGACACTAAACAATCGGACCAAGTGGGTTCTGATGACGACCGCTCGTCTGCTTGCAGCGGACGATCGGACCAGATCTCGAGTGGTGGTCCGCGGAGTACCCCCTCCGAAAGTTGGAAGGCTGGGCGCGATGGTGGTAGTCAGGTTATCGATGCTAATGTTTTCCATTTCGAACTTGACTCCACCACATTAGCCAACTATCTCCACAAGTACAGCGAGAACTACGCTGAAATGGCGAAGCCATTGACCGACCTTCTTAAGAAGGATGTTGATTGGTGTTGGGAAACTGAACACCAAAACGCTTTTGAAGCGGTAAAGGGGAGCTTGTTAAAAGCTCCAGTTCTTGCTCTCCCAGACTCTGGGAAACCATTTAGTGTCGTCTGCGATGCCTCCGATTTCGCAATCGGATGTGCTTTGTTACAAGCAGACGATGCAGGAAGGGAACGCGTAATTGCGTTTGAGTCGATGCAGCTTAAGGCTGCGGAACGGAATTATACCGTTCATGACAAGGAGCTACTTGCAATGAAGTATGCTCTTGTCAAATTTAGGGTTCACCTACTCGGCTCAAAGCCGTTCGTGGTTTATCTGACCACGCGTCCTTACGGACAGCGACAAAGTCGCCTCATCTCTCGCAACGGATGGACCGTTGGCTCTCCTTCTTTGCGGAGTACAACTTTGAGGTTAAGTATAAACCTGGCAAGCAGAATGTGCTTGCAGACGCGTTGTCGCGTCGCCCGATTACGAGCTCGCTCACGCGACATTCGTCACCTCGTCTGTGGTGGATCTCATACGACAGGCGTATGAGAAAGACCCACAGTGTACGGCGCTAATCAGCGCGTTAGGTGAAAAGGGTCTTGGCTCGTCTGAGCCAACCCTGTCAAGTCGATCTAAAGCTCGTTTACACCGTTACAGTTACTGTGACGGTCTGCTATTTTATAGCACGATCGCGGAGGACACTCCGCGGGTGGTTGTTCCTCATGATGAGGAACTGAAGAGTAAAGTCCTCTCTGAGGCACATGACGCCCCTACCGGGGGTCATTTAGGTCGGGAAAGGACCTACAGCGCTTTAAGCGCTTTGTATTGGTGGCCCAATATGTATAAGTGGGTCGGTGCGTATATACGCTCCTATGAGACGTGTCAGAGGGTTAAACCCTCTGCAAGTTCAGCTGTGCCTTTGGCAAGCTTATCGGTTCCAACGGAGTGTTGGAAATCCATTAGCATGGATTTTATCTTCGGTTTTCCGAAGGATAAGGCCGGGAACACCGGCATATTGGTCTTTGTAGACCGTTTGAGCAAGATGGCTCACCTGGCGTCGGTGCCAGAGTCCATAGATGGACAAGGAACAGCGAAAGTGTTCCTAGACCGTGTCTTTCGACAGCATGGTCTACCCGATTCCGTTGTGTCGGATCGGGATCCCCGTTTTACGGGACAATTCTGGGGAGCGTTGTTTAAGGTGCTAGGCACCAAGCTCCTCATGTCCACTGGGGATCATCCGCATACGGACGGTCAGACGGAACGCGTTAATCGCGTTGTGGAGGATATTCTCCGGAGTTTATGTCCGGATTCTCCAAAGAGTTGGAGTGAGATGCTCCCGATGGTTGAATTTGCTATCAACAATTCGGTACATGCATCTACGGGGTTTACCCCGTTCTACGTGAACGGATTGGTGAATCCGAGGGTTCCGTTAAATCCACGTGTGTGTGGCCCAGAGCTTGAGGGGGGAGGATTCCCCGATGTCAGCCCTGTATCTGTGCGAAAGCACATCGATAAGTTTTTATCGACGCGCCTTAGTGTCTTACGACACGTCTGCGATGCCATGGCGGAAAGCCAAGACAAGCAGAAGGAGCAAGCTGACCGCAAGGGGCGGCGTAACAAAAGGGTATACAAAGTGGTAGAAAGTGTTTTATTAAACGCTAAAAATCTTCCTACACATGCAGTTTCAAATGTGTTGCGAAATAAACTGCGCCCCAGGTTTGTGGGACCCTTTAAGGTACTAGCCCGAAAGGGCTTATCGTATACCTTGGACATCCCGAAGGTGATGAGTACGCATCCAACCTTTTATGTCGGTATGCTTAAGCCATACCAGGACCCGGAGGCGGGACCCCTCCTGGAGGAGGGTGGAAAGGCGGATAGCCGTAAGGCAACGCAGGGCGAAGTAAGCCCGAAAGGGCTAAAATGCGACCACGAAGCTCCGCAACGGTCGTCTCGAGAGAGGCAAGCCGCCTCTCGAAGCGATCAGTGGCATCCCGCTCCTCGCGGATCCCCTCGTGGAGATCATGGATGCTAAGGCTGTGTCGATCACAGCGCTCGCGAATCTCACGTCGCAATTGGGCGACCTCCTCCTCCAATGCTCGATGCGGAGAGTACTCCACACTTTCATGTGGAGCGGCTATGTCGCGACGCCATCATCGGGGTCAAACCCAGTATCTGGTGAAGTGGAAGGGTTATCCACACTCACAGAGTTCGTGGGAGTTCGAGACTCCCCTACGGCAGGATTGCCGCGACGTCTTTGACGCTTTTGAGCGGGAGAATCCCGCTGTAGGTCAACGAACAGAGGGGCATGAGAAGCCTCTTCACTCCCAATAAGTGAAGTTGGACGGAGGCAGATGTGGCGATCACACTGTATCCGGACACCATGGTGGAGACAGGGGCGCTGGCGTAGAGCGTGCGATAGGGAGTACGTAGTTGCTCCATCGCTTTGGCTTTGGCAATTGTCAGGCGCAACACTCTCTCCACCCAAATGTCTCGACGGTAATAGCTGTCATGCAGCTCATTGAAGCTGGGGAGAAGCTTCTCCCCTTCCGCCCAAGCGTGGAACTTCTTCTCTGCATCATCGGCACTTTCTCCCGGAGAAAGAACGAAAGGAACCTCGCGGAGGTTCTCAACAGGGGCACCCTGTGCCTGCCTGTTTAAGCGCTCTCGGCAAGAGACGCTAGTGAACTTCTTTTGTGCAAGCAGTTGTTTCCGGAGTTTCTCACGGCGTTCGCGTTGATACGGATGTTCCGCCGTGGGGCCAGGGGTATAGGACGCTAAACTGGTTCTTACCAAACGCCTGGTCCACCTTGGAAGGTCACGAGGACCATCAAAATTATAAGCTGACCTTGACGGGCGTTTGGGGGCGCGTAACGCATCCCTTAGTGCCTGTGCGGCAAGTTGGGTGTCTTGAGCTGCGTCCAGATCCTTAGTGACGATCGCCTTTGGCAATTCGGATGTATCATCCGATATGCGCAGGGGTGGCGCACTAGTTAGCGCATTTTCCCCGCGTGTGGGGAACGGATTCGGCTGCCCACAACGCCGTTCGGCGCTGTTGGAGCGGCTAACCGTTGGGGAGGTATCCCAAGGGCATCCACCTCCGAGTTTTCGGAGTAGTCTACCTCTTCTAGAGGAGACGCCATAGCACCACTGTAGGTGTACATATGGAGGGCCGGAGGAACTGGCGTTGGAGTTCTCCAACAAGATTTTGATTATTGCGTAAGCAATAGTCTTGATGGGGGAGGATGTAACGGGGTTATATTCGGGTAACACTGAGCATTGGTGTACATGAGTACACCACCGTTGAGGTCAGTATTGGCCGGTTTGAAAGGTTTCGAACCTTTGGTTATTTTAACCTATCAGGGCAGGGGCCCTTGGTGTGGTGGTGTGTCAGCCATCCACGTGTCAGTACACAGGTGTGTACACTACATTTTAGCTAGGTACGAATTTGGAATATTCTACTTAGTATTACATATAGTTTATATTAGTTTAAATTAGTTTAGGCTAATTACATATTAAATATATTCAGTTTACATTTCACTCTATTTAGCGGACGCGGACCTCGACCGGTCGCACGCACAGTGAGTGTTGTAGGTAAGAGGGAGTCCTCCCTTTACTTACATCCCGTAAAGGAATACAGACGTTAAGGCTAAATCGTAAACTAACCCGGGAATCTTGGCCCCGAGTAGGAGAACTCTCCTACTAAGCCCTTTACAAGGGATTATCGGCTAAGTAGCGGTAGATACCGCTTTAAGGAATAGTCTTCCTCTGTGCGCTAGCCGCACCGTGAGTATACGCAACGGCTACAGTAGACGCTCAATTGGGTTCTGGTAATTGTACAATGATTCCTATGCTAAACTGAGTGATCTTGCTGTGGCCTGATCTGAGTTTCTTTAACAGGATACAGACCCACTTTTATCACCACAACCAAGGGACGGTGTTTTCATCGATCGAATGAAACGTAAAGATGGTGGTGTGGTTATTTAAACGTGCGGCGGTATGGGAACGATCGCAATGCGGCACAAAATAATCATTGAGGAAGCACCAGCAAAAGTCGACGAATTAAGGATTCCCAACAAATTATTAAAACAAAATTTCCGTTCTTGTGGCGTACGATACACATTACAATCCATCGGCAGGTGAGTCATGTCTCTTTGACTCATTATGTAGACAGACTTGTTGGCATTTCAGCATCTCGACATTTCACTACTGGCAAACATGCACAGCTAATGTCACTGGTTGATACGGTGATGTCATCCAAACGCTTCGAAAGTCGGAGCGGGAGAGTTTTGTGGATTAAACAACAACATCTACAAGGAAAAGAAATCCAAGAATCTGCGGAGATTTTCGTGGATGATCTTGTTGCAGTGCGCAATGATGTATTGAATGGAGCAGTACCTCTGGAGTCCTTTCTCCAGGTCGTAGTACTCACGTTACGGAATAAGGAGATTCGGCGAACGCGATGGAGTACCGATTTTGCTATTGTAATCCAGCTACAAGATCTTCACGAAAATTATAGCAGCGCGGCTTCAATGATTCAAAATTATTTACATTTCTTTCAGCTACAAAAAATAATTATTTTAGTTTAGATCTTCTAGTATTATTATAAGTGTCATAAAATAATTAAATATTTAGCTGATTTATCAAATATATATAAATTAAATAAATTAAGGAAAAATCTAATGCGCCCCCCATTTTGGCTAATGCCCCCCCAAATGAGAATTTCGAATATTTTTTCACAAAAAGTTATCCTTTTTTCTCTTGATTAACTGAAAGAATTGAACGACAGATGTTTTGAAAGACGTGACGATTTGATAGACGCCGTCTTGAATCATTATCGTCAACAAGGTATTCTCGTCAAATTGGTAGCACTCTGATCAAAGAATGGTACACCTTCAGTGCTTAAGCGGCGGAAAATATGAAGATCGCAGATCAGCAATTAACGACAATCCTACGAACAGACGCATTCGACTTTCAAACTGCCTGTTTATTATAAAGGCTTCACTCAACAAAAAGCAAAACAACTGAAAAGTTCACACCATTACCGAGGAGCACAACCACCCACTTAGCCAAGGATATGCCGAAAACAGGCGCCTTACACTGGAGGAAAAAGAGATTTCAAGAGAAATGGCTAGAAATGGTGCCAGCGGCTCGGTAATTTTGTCAACCATTCGATCGCGCTTCGATAACAGGCGCTACACGAGCAAAGATATTCAGAATGAAATGTCAAGAGCCAGAACTGAATTTCTCGATGGACGTACCCCAATTGTCTCCCTCTACGAAACCTTAACAGAGGAGCACTTTATCTTCGAGGTGAAAACCGATGCCAACGGAGAATTAACTGGATTATTTTTTACGCACCACGACTCGGCCAAGTTGGCACGTCGCTTCAGCACCGTATTTGTGATGGATGCTACTTACAAGAAGAATAGGTACGGTATGCCGCTTCTGAATAATGTGGGGATAACGGCCACTTACTCTTCATTCAATGATGGTTTTGCGTTTCTTCGGGAGGAAACCAGAGAGGAATATGTTGGGCTTTACAAGCGTTTTCAAAGGTTACTCAGCCGAAGGTTATCACCACTGACAGAGAGTTGACATTGATGAATGCAATTACCGACATCTTCCCCACCGCTACAAATCTCCTGTGTGTGTGGCATATCAACAAGAATATTACTGCCAACACGAAAAAGCACTTTCAGGACGGTCATCTCTTTGAGGAAAGAGTGGTGAATTTTCTCAAAAGATAAAGCTTCATGTATTTTTATGCTTTTAACATTTGCTTCAATAACTTCAGCATTAAGTATTTTAATCTTTAAATAATCTTTTGCCAACGCCACACCTAGCCTACAATTTCAGTTCCAGTACCTCTTGGAACTTCTACATCACCCAAATAAAAGTTTATTCAAAAATGGAACGAATGTTTGTATAGCGGCAACGCTTGTGAGTTAACGGTAGTTGGGAGCGGCTAAGAGCTCATTCTTCAGTTGATGCATGGAGGCACGCGGTGGACTATGTTGAAAGCACCTGGATTTCACACCAGCGTCGATTTGTGAAATGCTGGGTAAATAGATATCCGCACTTTGGGACAGCTGCGACTTTACGCGGTGAAGGGAACCACTATGTCATGAAACAATACCTTAAAATTGAAAACGCCGATTTGCTCATGGTTCAAAACCGACTGAAACTAATGTTAAATACTCAGTTTGTGGAGGAGCAAAAGATGGAGTTTGATAAAGTTTCGGTAGCGCACAACCATGCTGCGTGGTACATGAAGGACATCCTTGGCAAAGTTTCGAACTTTGCGCTACAGAAACTTGCAGATCAAGGCAAAGCTGCTTTAAAGGTACCGACAGATGAGGAGTGCAGTGGAATGTTTGAATGTACTTGGATCCTTACGTGTAAGCACATTATCTCACGCAAGATTGATAGTGGCAAGGGTATTGAACTCAGTGATATTGGTCAACAATGGTGGCTTGAATGTGATAGTGCCGTCGCGGATAGTAGTGATGAAGAAGCCGCGGTAGAGTTGTCCCCGCGGTCCACGGCACTTGAAATATGCCGAAAAATCCTCTACTCTGCGGAGCCTTCCGCAGTTCCAGTTGTCAAGGCAAGACGGGAGGAAATGGCTGTGGTAATGGGCCCTCAGCTCCAGAACCCAGTCCCAGTTACTCGTAAAAGGGGCAGACCGGCTCGCTCTAGGAATAAGGTCAATAAGAGGAAAAAAAGCGGCTTTGAATACGTTGAGAGCCGCAAATGTGGGAATTTCGGCCAGCGGGGCCATAAGTCACGTACTTGCACGTCGTGAATTTGATGTAGAAAAGCTTCTTTGGAGCATTTGCATTTCTTCCATTAATCAAGAGAAAAAAGGATAACTTTTTTGTGAAAAATATTCAAAATTCTCATTTGGGGGGGGATTAGCCAAAATGGGGGGGGCGCATTAGTTTTTTCCTAAATTAATTGCGATTATTTTAGTAATCAATATTTTTTCATTCTTGGGTAGGCTGATAGGTGAGTTTTAAGAAGGATTTGTCTATGGCAGACGAATGTATCGTTCTGTATTGATGATGCTAGCTGTATTACAAAAACCACCAGGTAACCTGTAGTCGCTTTATCCGAGAGTGCGTTGGTGTTCATTTTGGACTTCACTATAGCTTACGATGCATGGATCCGAGTTATTTGTTGATGATTCTCGAAGTCTTTTATTAGCACGATTAGCAGGATTCATGACGACACCACAGAAAAGTTTTTTGTGGATGATGGAAAGTCGAACCCAACCGATAGATTCCTGTGGTGATCATTGGTACCACTTTTTATTAGTTTAGCTTATGAGCCCATGGGGTCCGCCTTCAGCAAGATGACCAATTGAACAGTATTACGTTTAACGGAGAGGGCGTCACCTACCACGATCGATTTTCTGGTTTTGTAGACATCTCAGCCCTTTCTTGTGACGTTCAGACCAAGTTCAGCGAGCTCTAGAGATCTTCATAGTTATCTGGACTGCATGTAGAAGTGTATTTTTCTCACTGTGTAGTACCTTAGTCGATATAACGGTGCTGCAAAAAGGGGAGACGACAAGGTATCTAGGATACGAGGTCGGTCTATCACAGTTGGTGGACAATAAGTGGGTGGTCCGAGTACGAGCGATTTAGAGACGCCTCCTAGCAGCAACGAGATGTGGTACATAAGTAAAAATAGGGTCGCCTCCTAGCAGCAACGAGATGTGGTACATAAGTAAAAATAGGGTCGCCTCCTAGCAGCAACGAGATGTGGTACATAAGTAAAAAATAGGGTCCAGCTGCTGAATGCGATTGTTCTTGTTTGTATCCTGTTCCCGGTAAAGATGTTTTATCCATCTGGAAAGATTATGCGACGTCTCATCCAAATACTTAAGCGCTTCCTGTGGTGGTGGCAGACTAACGAGGAACCAGGACGTCATTATTGTGTTCACCAAAATCAGCAAGGATCTTTCAAAACTTTTAGCGTAAGATCCACATGATTAAGCGCTTGCTTTATTCAACATCTGTTTTCTAGTAGCCTGATAATTCAACTTTAAGACAATAGTTTCAATTCCAATTTAAAAAAGGTATCTTATGCAGATAGCTTGTCTTGCATTGACTTTAGCGGCAACAACTGTCCTCAGTAGTAGATAACGCTACTGAGGCTTGCTTTTGGCAAATTCATTCAGCAATTAATCCTTCTACATAAACAGTATTTGCGCTAACTTTCTCGATCTTGCTTATGTGCGGCAAGGTCCGCATCGCTGTAGCTTTCGATACGCATGAGCAACGAGTTACCATCCTGTTTCAACAGCAATTTTAATTCCTTCTTACCCCTTAGATGCCTCATGTTTGCCACTTTAAACTCAAACAGGGTCAGCGCATGTGTGATTACTGGCAAATTCAAAAGTGAGCTTTATTAACAAAAATTATCTACGAGGCAATGAATGGCTATGAATCCTTGTATATGAAATATTGATTACGTAAACAGCTATGCAGGGCGTGGAGGCTTGCCATTGGCAAAATAGAACAAAGTCGGATTTGAACCCACGGCATTGTTCATACATTACAGCATGCGTGCGTCGTGTCGACATGTGTACTTCAAACGATATATCAGGTCTCGAACACCGCGAGATCCACAGCAACTCTCCACAAAGTGACTGATAACACTTGATAGACGGTAATTTTCCGCGAGATGTTAATGGTAATAATTGTTCCAAACCACCACTCATGTCTATTCTGAATTCAAACGGTACTTTTTAATCATTTCTTGGATGGTCCACTCTAGATCGATGGTGTATCAAGATATAGGTCCACCTCCGATCGGCAGACCTAGGAAATGTTGAAAATTTTCTAAATTTGGGGTTTCATGTCAAAAATTTATCCATCAAAATTTCTTACTGGTTCTGGTCACTGGTGAGTGATCCACGTTAGCACCGACAAGCGTCACTCCATGATCACCATTATTCACGAATACACAAGTGCACGACATTGTATGCATTCACATTCCAAAAGTGATTTCCTCAACAATTCACAACATAACAGAACTGCTTGTTTCAGGCCGTAAGAATTTCTCTTCAATTTTAAAGCCGATTCTTTGCTGCTTTTTTGGCACCTAACCCTTCCAATTTTTCTTCCTACCATGGAGATCGGCATATCCATCGCGCACCCGGATTCATATCGACCTTAGGGGACGAGAGGGGTGTATTGCCTTGGCACGCTGGTACCCTCCAGATAATAACCGTAATTAGAATGATTTTCATATATTGATTAACTCGATCACTGCTGAAAACGTGGTAAAGAAAAATTTTCCAACCACCCTCTTGTCAACACGTGGATCTTTATACCTCTCCACGGTCCCATCAACATTAAGCTTGATCTTGTAGACCCACTTTGTTGGCATTGGTCTGTTTTCTTCGTCTGATAATTTTTTCAAGCGCCTAGCTCGTTCAACGAAGGTAACTCTTTTTCCTGCGCTTTTTC
This sequence comes from Peronosclerospora sorghi, assembly GCA_026184515.1. Taxonomy (NCBI): domain Eukaryota; phylum Oomycota; class Peronosporomycetes; order Peronosporales; family Peronosporaceae; genus Peronosclerospora; species Peronosclerospora sorghi. The sequence continues at coordinate 13,962,545 of CM047582.1, read as the reverse complement.
TCATCTGTTGAAAGTTATTCGTATCCATGCTTGCGCTTTTGACGAAGAGACGTAGATGCTTGATAATATCGCCAATATAAATAAAAAGTCACTTAAATCGATATCTACCCAGTCAACTACGCGATAACAGCAAAATATATACCAGAAGACAGTTTCTAACGAGAAGAAGAAAATATCCAAACCAGGGACTCAATCAATAGAATGTGTATTGAGAAGTGTTTAGCTACCCTAACATGAAATATGCATCAGATGTTGAAGTGATGGTAAACTTCCATCTGTTGCGTCCTCTTATTAGTGCCCAAAACATATGTACTCAGAATGAGTACAAATATATAGAGCTTTTTACTAATAAGTACGACATGAATATTGCTACTACTAATAAAAGTATCAATCATACCCAGCTTCAATAAAACCGGTATTATGAGCTAGTGGATGGTACCCGTCGTTCTGACGACAAAAGAAAAGAGTTTTTTTTGCTGTCAACGACTGCGTGTGCAATCTCGGACATTGAATACCCCCATCATTGCGAGGTTTTTCAGCCTCATTCAATGCAGTTCTTCGTATTAGACGACGTGGCGCAATAGTCGTAGTTCTGAAGACTCAGATTCCAAAAGGACGAAAATGTTTTCCGGTGCTGTCTACGTGAAAGGCGACGTATAGCTAGCCATGCGAGAACACGTCCCTCGTACGACATAAGAGTACCTTGTGAAGCGTATGTCCTTATGATTTGTTTATCGTCATCATAGGCCAAGCGCACAGGAAACTGTTTCCGACGGACCGTGTAGGGTAGGCATGATTGCTCAGTTTTAAATGCATTGCGCGGGATAAAGCAAACGTACCCTGTAAGATCACCCGTCAAGACTTCAGCCTCAATCCCACGTGCGGAACACCGGTGGACATCACATTGGGGCGCGTGCCATTGCAAAGTCGGTTGGATGGATCCAGATTCCACAGGAGCATGATTCGTCAGCCAACCTTCAGTGCCAATCGATGCGGCAGCCATCCATCCGGTTCAGGAAATATTTCCGAATTGCCTTTTCACGCTCCTCATCGTCAATTTTTCGGCGTCGAGAAATTCATGTTCTCCCCCCGGAACCATGTTCAGGGCGGCTGCGTTGATCTTGGCCTCATTGCGGCTAGCAAGGATTGCACGGTGGCTAAAGTAGGCACGCGCGTTCCTTGTGACATCGTAAAAAATGTCATCATAAATCGTGGTGATCAGTCGGTTCAATGTCTGGTCGTGGATCACCATCAACTCCGGACAAAAAATCCGATCTGCATCGATTTCCAGCCAGTCCTCTCCAAGTGCAAGCATCCAATCCGCAAAAGTGCGGTTACCAATGTCCGCAATTGGATGGGCGTTCACAACACTCATGTTTTGCCGTCAGCGATACACGTACACACACATCTACAGGTAGGACGCCTTGATAGATGCCGCAAAAATATCAGGAAACAGTCCCTTTGGGACAACAGGCAGCACCTGACGAAAGTCTGCTGATAACAAGAGCGTGATTCCACCAAATGGAGTGTTGGATTGATCCATGATGTCTCGGAGTGTGCGGCCAACCGCCTCAAAATCGAACTTACTCATCATAGGGGCTTCATCCCATAGAACCTTCCGGCGAATCATATCAGCAAGGTCGCTCTGCTTGCTGGTTGAACTCACTGCCAAGGTCTTCAAGTCAATGGGAATCTTGAACCTTGAATGGGCCGTGATTACCCTATTCAGAAGCAATGCTGCTATGCCGAACGATGCAATCGCAAGCGCAATCTTCCCCTTGCCTCGCACCGACTTGAGTATGAGGTTCTCAAGGAATGTTTTCCCCGTCCCGCCTGGTCCGTTAATGAAGATAACGCGGCCTTCCAGCTGCATCACCTCGTGGTAGACGGTGACTGCTCTGCGTTGAGCGTGTTGACCTCCTCATCGCTCTGTTGTATCAATTTGTTGGCATCAAACTCAAGCTGCCCACAATGAAGCGGTTGAATTGGAGCTCATCCATCACAAACGCAGGATCCGGGAGGTTGAATTGGAGCTCATCCATCACAAACGCAGGCTCCGGGAGGTTGAAGTCTGCCAGCGTTTCCCAAAGTAAGAAAAAGCTGCGCAATATACTTCAGCGCGAGAGTTTTCATCTGCCCTTCTGACGGCTCTGCATTTTCCTGTTGGAGCAGCCGGTGTACGCAGTCGTCTGACAGATCCGTTGCGATCTCGACCCACAATTGTAGTGGCTCTTCTGGTGGCCCATGGATGAGGAGGGTGACGAACAAAGATTGTATTTGTGCCCCGCTCTGCATTGCGGAGGCTTCACGAAGGCATTACCGCCATTCTTCGTCATTCTCGTATAATCCGAGGGCCACGCATGCCGCCTTGAACGTTTCGTGTGCCTCGCCATCATGCGTCCGCCATTCGGCAAATGATGTCACCCTTTTGACGGTTGTCAGCAAAGTGAACAGAAAACATCTTTCTTAAGCGTTGGGCCCACAAAGTAGAGTCGGCCGATGCACACGACACGTTTCCGGACCGTCCACTGCTTGAGGATGTTATTCCACACAAAAACTATGAGAAGTCCAGATAGGTTGTGTTGTAAGCAACCTTACTCACGCGATCGGCGTTGAACATTCCGTAAGAGTTGTTTTACGCGCCCGGTCAGCGTTTACCACATCTGCCAAGTTCCCATCGGTGTTGAACACAATTTGCTGCTGATCAGACAGGAATACCTGCAAACGCTGCACCGACCGCCAGTGATCGTGCATCTTGAAGCCCATAATTCGCCAGCAGCCTTCTGGGGCAGAGACTTAGCGAGCGTCAATGTACTGTTAAATATCTTTTCCTTCTTCCAGCACTGCAGTAGTGCGGTCGTGCCCCTTGTAGACGTACTTGAGCAAATATTTGACAGCGGTGATGGAGGAAAACACCTGCAGTAGTCGACGTTTTTTTGTCATCCAGTATAAATGCCATATTTACGTCAGCCTTACCTCGACATTGATGTGCGCATCGTAATTGCAAGAGATGAACACATTATGCGGCACGACCCAGCGGTTGTCCACATGGAGACCTTTTTGCATCCACAAACGAACTTCCGTCATCCCGCCGTCGGTACACCGGGTAAACATCCGCCACGGAAGATGTCTGTTTGGCGAATGCCCTCTGATAGCGTTTGGTACATTTGCGATCCTCCATGCAGCGCGGGTTTGGATTTTCCACACCGCAATATCCATGCAACAAGCAGCGGGTCGCGGTCTCATAAGCATCTGCATGTGTTTCTGGATCAGGGATCTCCGCGGACTCTGCCTAGTCAGTGTCTTAAGGGTTGCGGAGCTTTAAATCCTCGTCGACGATGAGGCCTCCTCATCATTGATGATATAATAGGACAAGCTTTTTCATTACTAATTTTAACCGTAGCAGCGGCAGAATCTGCAATTGGATTGGCTAT
>CM047582.1:13922372-13944111 GCA_026184515.1 Peronosclerospora sorghi | reverse complement strand
CCGGTGGGCCAAAGTGCGCGTGCGGCGCGTCCAGACCGGGTATAATGGGCGAGAGGGGATAATTCAACCCTCTGCCCCCAAACACTCCGCGGTGGGCGGAGGCGACTAGTGTACGAAAAGGGAAGAACGGTGACCCCTAGCTGTGGTGTGAACCAAGACCAGAAGAGGTTTTAGCCACTTATCCGAAAGCTAAAAGATTTCCTTACTTAAAGGTATAACCTATGTCCTAAAAGGTAAAACCACAACTAAAATACTACTACCCTATAGTCCCTAAATGTACCCACACAAAAATATGTAAAATACCCAAAGTCGGGTGACTCACCAAAACTTGCGTTCTTGACACTTCTTGAGTCTGATAGGCTGAAAAGCCCCCCTTGCTTAAACCAATCCGAAATTAGACCAAATGCTTTGACGAAACTTGACCAGAAGTGTGCCAAATTTTGGGCACGCTTCTCCACACAAGCAGGTCAACCTTTACGTCTTCGGTCCAGTGAAACCCACAAGCGGCTTCGGCAAGGTTCACTTGGCGTAAAAACTTTCGCCCCCAAGCGTGAAAGCCGGACCCCAGACCCTTGTACACTTTTTTTCCGTCAAATCTTTTAACTGCAGCGTCCTCTGCTTGGGTGAGGGTGTTCTGACCACTCCGTACCCTTGAAACTGCGCTTGGCCGTGCCAACCATTAGCTTGTTCTTGCTGGCCAACGTTGATACCTCCTGCCTGCGCCGCACCAACTCCCGCGGCTCCAACAGGCGTGAACACATCTCTCCCGGCGCGACTCATCCCCAGAAAGCTCATCCTTCCTGGTCGCCCGGTGGTATATTCCTTCTTCTCGTCGTCGCTGTCTTCTAGGGAGGCTATGCTCATCTTCCTATCTCCCCTCAACTTAGGCGGCGACGCCACTCGCTGCTTAGGCGCGCTGTTCGCAACCTCCAGCTTCTCCAGACGCGTCACTAGCGCGCCAAACATCTGCATCACGTCTGCAGCCTTGACTTCTTCATCTGATTTGTTACGGCCCTCATTTGGGCTCATAACCTGTTCTGAGTCACTCATGATTCCACGCGTACTTGCGTGCACACGTTCCAATGTAGCAACAGGTACTAGTGTATACGCTTCCAAGTGCGAAACAACAGCGACAGAGAAATTAACGCGATGTCAATAATAAATGTTATCCACACTTTATTCCAATCGACACCACGAATCACGTAACGAGTCGCGGTAACAAACTCCACTATCCACAACGAGATTCCACGTAATCAAGTAAGGTAAAAAACTTCCAGCGAAATGCGCCGTACTTAAATCGTCCTTCGTAGAGCCAGTCAAAATCCAAAGTGATTTTATTAGTGTTAAGTGATGTACTTAAACTAATAATATGCATATATGCAATTTGCTAGGTTTATCCGAAAAATCACTCATCAACAAAGCCATCGGCGACGCCGGGCGCTGCACGAGTTGCGCGCCCTTTCAACACATATAGCACGTAGGCGCAGCTCAATAATAGACTTGTCATTTTGATGAGATCAAATGATCTGGTTAATGTAAACATTACGACAGCCTGCGTTCTCAAACGTGACGACACGAAACGAGGGGTTTGCTTCAGCAATTTTGACTAGCCACTCTTTGCAAGCTCCACATGGTGCTAACGGATTCCGATCCGGTGGAGCACTTTCTTGCATCATCTTCTCTACAGCCGTGTCGTCAATAGAGAATGTGCGTGGTCTCTTGGGTTTCGTGGGAGACATCAAGTTGCTATTCAGATGCTTTCGCCCGCGCTTTCCACGTCCGTGGCCTCCTCTTATTCCATTCGCACGGCTTGGGTCCACATTTGGATCATTCGGACATGTCGAGTCGATCATTGGTAGCGCCGCAGTTGGACTGAGCCCACTAAACGATGCAGTTCTTTCGTCTAACGCAGTGCTGGTCTGTGCTTGACCTAGCTCCTCGTTCTTAACGTCGTCTTGTGTAGCCACGTCTTGTGCATTGTTTTCCAAAAGCGTCAAATTCGCGACGATGCTGCTGGTGCCTCGTGGGGAAAGGTTTAGTCCCAGCACACCTATCATCTTGAGGGCTCGGCGAGTTAATGTCGGATCACTAGCCAAAGCGCTTCCAATAGCGTTGCGCTCCGCACACAACGATCCAGTCGGCATAGATACCTCACAGTTCATGCCTCGTTGCAACACAATCATCGGCCGCCCACTAGCTACGGTCGCTGGTTTTTCAATCAAAAGCACTGCAAGTACAGGTTTGTGGGATTTGCGCAACCAGAAGCTGGCCACTTCGCCATCACCTGCTCCTGCAAGAAACTGATCACGAAATATCCTCATCTCGCGCACTACCATCTGCGTATTCACGTCGGCTTTACTTGAGGCAACCAATGGCGAAGCCTCAATATTCTCAAACGAGTGAAAATCCACGTCCAGTAAAGACAGCTTGCGCTCGTGCCAAAATGTTTTTAGCTGCCAAATATGCAAGTACGAAGGTCTGTACATGCGTAGCGAAGCGTTCAGCGCACTTAAGCGCGCTGGAGGGCCATCAGCATACGCGATCGTGACGTGAAAGTGTGACTTCCACGCCTCTCCACATCGATCCACTAGCGTCTGTCGATGAGCCTCCAACAAAGGCCGTAACTCGCGTGTCATAAAGTGCACATTGTCGTCGAAGCGAAAAATGTTTGATCCCGAATGCACTTGGATGGCAGTCATTTGCGGATAGTAGTGGTGCACAAACAACGCAATGAGCTGTGCCGTGATCTCCGTCGAGTTGTCACTGCGTGAGTGCTCTACATTTCGCGGAATGCCAGCTCCACTTATGAAATAGACAAGCTGTCGACTATGCTGAGACTGAAACTCCTCAAGCACTTGCGTCCACTTTGGCAGTAGGAGTGCCACCAGTGGGAAGTACACGGCTGTAATCCCTACTCGAGACCAATACCGTTCCACGAGTCTCGTGGTCTCTACTTCACCACGTAGCTGAAAATCTCTCAATAGTTCGACATTGGTAATGGGGATCGGGGCGTCTGCCAAGCTAAAGCCGATAGGCGACTGCGTATCATGACAACGAGCTGTCCAGGGCTCGTCTTCGGCACTGTCAATGTCCAACAAACTCGGATGCAGCAGTGGCGGAGAGTTGGGGACGCGCAGCACTGCCGCTGCGTGTGTGGCCTCGCACTTTGGCTGTCGGAGCTGCTGCACGCGTTCCAGAATTTGCCGACTCGTTTGCTGGAAAAGACTGAATTTGGGCCGACCGAGCATCGAGAGCGGCACTTGCGTGCCATCCACGTCTACGTGAGCTAGAGGCTCTTGGGCGGGGGGGACACTGGCACCATCGCTCTTGCTAACGGCACCGTCACCGCGCAGCCACGAGAGCTCCACTACCAGGTCGGAATGTGAAATGTTGTGCACGAGAAACTCCATTGCCGTTTATCTTCTTGTCCACGTCTGATGCCGAAATTGTTTTTCCCATTGAATTAGCGACGAGGCGATCGAGACCGTTTTGGACCATGGGGACATACGTGACTGCAGAATTACATGCATAGCTTCCTGCACTCTTCTTATTTACTCTGCCTGCCTGCTTGGCATCTCTAAATTACGTTCTCGCGGCTCTTACTTTTTCTACCTATGCTTGTCTTTTTACTCCAATAGCTCCGCTTGCCTCCTATTAGAATTCCAGTTCAGCAGATCCGTGAGCAACGAGACAACATCTTGCGCAACTTCGACGCCAAACTGAATAGCTGACCCGGCCGTATACGAACATAAGGCACCTTGAATGTCGGCCATGCGTCGCAATTGATGCAACATGCGCGGAGGCATGAGCGTGCGCGACTCGGTCGTGAACAGTCCACGGTATTCGGGGCTATCGCGCAACAATCCTAGCTGACCGGTCACATGGAGCGGCCCACCGCACTCTTGTTTAATGCGATGCAGACTTGGTCGCATCTCCAAACTGACGCTCAGCAGCACTTCGTCCAAGATGCGAATGCCTTGCTGCACCACGCGATTGGGCTGCGGTGCTGCTTCATAAATTAAATAGCTGAGCTGACGATCCCACATTCGGCTCAGTGGCAGGAAGAGAGCAATGTTTTGCAGCAGTGGCTTGGGCAGGCGCAACGTGCGATCCATCAAGACATTGTACTGCTGTCGCTTTTGGTTCTTAATCGCTGGTAGCAGTTGAGCACGCGCGAGGATATAGAGCGTCGATATACGCATCAACGTGTAGCACCTCTGGCGTCGAAGATCCTCCCGCATTAATCGAAGCTGGTTCTGTACCGAAATCTTGAGGAATAAGTCGACGTGGCCTCGACGCTGGGCAGTCTCAGCCGCCGTCTTGTCCCGGTCGTCCTTGAGAAAGATGTCTGCACCAGCCGTCATTAGCGCTTCAACAGCTGCAGTGTGGCCACGCTTGGCCGCCAGCAGAAGCGCTGTGCTTCCTTGTCGAGTCTGTTTATTCACGTTCGAGCCCGACTTCATCAGTGTTGTGGCAATCTTCGCGTGCCCTCGCTGCGCTGCTAGCATGAGTGCCGTCATGCCTTCGTTATTGGCGGCACATGTGTCAGCGCCTCTTCCAATGAGAAATTTAACCACCTCCTCGCGTCCTTCTTGCGCTGCACGCATCAGTGGAGTAGTTCCCTTCTTGTTGGCATAGTTTTGGTTGCCACCGGCATCCAACAGCATTTTAACAACGGGCAAATGGCCGAAGTGGGCGGCTGGAATGAGTGCCATGTTCTTGGATTCTTCGTTTGCGCCATGTTGAAGCAGAAATGTTGTCATGTGCTCCCAGCCCTTCTGTGCAGCAAGCAGCAGCGCGTAGGTGCGTTTCTCCTGTGGGAGAGAAGAGCAAGCACGAAAGGAACCATAAAATAATGTTAACACACCTTCATGCAAATACCAGCGCAAGGGACTTCGTACTGTCTTAAAGTTGACGTCGGCACCGATATCCAGAAGCATATTGCAAAAAACTCGGTCGTTGCCACGCACTCCAATCATTAGCAGCGTCAAACCCGTCTCGTCCTCGGCCGTGATCAGTTTTGGAAGCAGCTCACCCGCATTTCTGGCTTTGCGCACAGTGCGCATACCTTTATGGAGTTCCAGTGTCTTTTGCTCCCGGGCCATGTTAAACAAAAAGGTCACGACATCTTCGTACTCCAATTCCACCGCTACGGATCCTTCCGACGCACACAACTTGGCGCTGGGAGGCTCTGATTTGATCATCGAAAGCTGCTGCAGCTCTTCGTCGTCCGTCGTCGATTCTTCCGCCGCCACCGCCACAGCCAAAGGCATGGGTTCGTCTACTATCGACGAGGGCTCAACACTGCTACTAAGTGCCTCCAATGCCCCCGCAGCAGCTGAAAGAGCTTCCACCGACGCTGGATCGGGGGGTGATTCCACTGGCGGCGACGCTGTCAATGCGTCGAGCCGCGTGCGAGCCAGCAGCAGAAAGGACGACATGGCGAGGCCAGAATGAAGCTGTTCGTCATGGTCCTCATTCTCTCCTTGTAGCGTTGCTGAGTGGGAGGAAAAGAGGGGATTCGAATCCGCAGACATGCGCGTGGAGAAGGCGCTCGGGATGGCCTCGACAGGCGGCGCACTGGACACGGACGGGTTACGCGAAGTCGTCTCGTCTTCAACGCGAAGACGCGCACGCTTCCTCGGTGGAGAAAGCCTTTCACTGCTCATGTGGGGGAGACGACACGCCAGGAAAGATGGATACACTCACTGCAGTAAGATGTCGTTGCCGTCTTCTTCACGCTCACTTGTCAATACAAGGTACGGGTTATTGGATACAACAATTGAGATACTTAATGCACCACCGTACAAGATTCAAATATGAGGGCAACCCATTACCGACTTCTTTTTGGTTACTGCTAATAACAGGAATAAGCCAATCACAGCACATAAATTATTTTTGTTTAATAACGGTCAGCACAAATATAGTACGATTATATCAGTAAAAATTGTGCTATTATATCTAAAACTAGGGGAAGGTACCCGTCGTTCCGACGAATTCTTTCATTCAAGTTACAGTATATTCCTGCAGCAGGCGTCCTGACAGAAAAAGTGCTCGCCAGGTGTGTGAGGCTGCAACATGTAGGAATAGTACTGCATCTATGAGACACATTTCGTTCCGCCTCTCCCACGGATTGCATCCTCGTTGTCATTGAACCCTCCCTCCCCAGCGTCGTACTCAAATCCCCTCAGCGGTATCGTGGGAGTCCACACCTGTCGTCCGTCTGGGAAAAAAAGCACATAGTGAAGCGGCGTATACGCAGAGTGTAATACTGAAATACCACGGGAGGCGTCTGTCGTGACACTTCAGAATAATGTCGCGATCGGAGATACTGCCGTCGTAACCATCTCCCACCATTATGGCGACCACCTTGTTGAAGTTTGGGGTGTTGTACCTCTTTCGGTCATTCGATTGCAGGCAAAGCAGACGGAGTTCCAGATCCACCACTTGATCCCCCTCCATTCGCTACCGCACCTGCTTGTACACCTGCACGTACGGGTTGTGCTGTTCGAGCATGACTTGAAGTTCCAACATGATGCGCAAAACCAGATACAGAAAGGCATTCATTCGGCCACCAAGCGCTATGCTGTTGTCGGTGATACAAAACAGCGAAAACTTCCTTGGATGTCCTGGCTCCGGCTACAGCGATCCCATTCGGTGGTACAGTGCAACGGGGTTACATTCGAGTTACATGTAATGTTGGTGTACATGAGTACACTACGGTTAAGGTCAGTATTGACCGGTTTGAAAGGTTTTGAACCTTTGGTTATTTTAACCGATCAGAGAAGGGGCCCTTGGTGTGGTGGTGTGTCAGCCATCCACGTGTCCGTACACAGGTGTGTACACTACATTTTAGCTAGGTACGAATTTGGAATATTCTACTTAGTATTACATATAGTTTATATTAGTTTAAATTAATTTAGGCTAATTACATATTAAATATATTCAGTTTACATTTCACTCTATTTTGCGGACGTGCGACCTCGACCGGTCGCGTGCGCAGTGAGTGTAGTAGGTAAGAGGGAGCCCTCCCTTTACTTACATCCCGTAAAGGGAATACAGCCGTTAAGGCTAAGTAGTAAACCAACCCGGGAATCTTGGACCCGAGTAGGAGAGCTCTCCTACTAAGCCCTTTAAAATGGGTATCGGCTAAGTAGCGGTAGATACCGCTTTAAGGAATAGTCTTCCTCTGTGCGCTAGCCGCGCCGTGCGTATACGCACCGGCTACATCTGGTAGCACTCGTAGTCAATCCAACACCTGTGTTGGTAGACTAAGGCATCCTCTGCAAAGGATGAATCAGGACGATTGGGATAGTTTGACCCTCGTCCAGCAGGAAGCCTTTAAAAGGCTGTTACCCTTAACGGGTGTCGAAGGCATGAAGCTCCTAGTGGAGCAGGGCTTGAGACCGTAAAGGCAAGGGTAAATGCCCTCATCGCTCATGAGGCGAGTTGTAGTGGAGGTCGTTCCACGGGGGTGAGCCCTCCATTATCATTCAAAATAAAAGAGTTCACCGGGGAGAAGGGTGACAACCTTTACGTGTGGTTGCGAGAGGTCGAAACGGCCTTCGCCACAGCGAATATGACCGCTGATCACTTGCAAGTGGGACTTGCATTGACCCATCTTACGGGCAAAGCCCGTACATGGGCGTTTACATGTTCGGAGTCAGTCACGGACGTGTTCCCAACATGGAAGGTCCTTAATCAGAATCTCATGGACATGTACGCAACGCCTGATCTGGTTTTCCAGAATCAACTGGCGTTTCTGAGGTGCCGTCAAGGCACTAAGGACCTGGAGATTTATATCCAGGAGCTTAAGACCCTGTTGGCAGGGATGTACGCGAAAGCGTATTCGGACGATGTGTCCATCCCCGTCTTCATGGGAGGCCTGAGAGAAGGGCCAGCACGTTCGGAATTGTTCCGATGCCGACCCCAATCCCTGGAGGAGGCGTTCAAGATGGCGTTCAACACTTCCGTTCCTCTAAGGTGGGTCCTGAACCCATGGACCTGAGTCAGGTCGAAGCAGAGGAGAAACCTCCCGCTAAGAGTCACACTGACTCTTCTTCGCAGAGCTTCGAGGCGGAGCTCTTAGCTATGCTGCAGCGACATGGGCCGCTGAGATGCTTCTTGTGTGGAAGCATGGATCATCTGCGGAACAGGTGTCCGAAAATTCCCCAGCGAGACACTCGCTACAAGGTACCAATGGTGGGGAAAAAGCCCTTGCCCAAGCCGTCGGGAAACGACGGCTCCCAGTAGGTGCGGGGCGCCCTACTGGGGGACCCCTCAGTGCTTTTAAGCCCCAGGGTAGGGGACGACAGCACAAAGCCCCGAGGGAAGCGGTGCTTTCTAGCACCGAGTTGGTGTACCAGCCAGGTTTGCTGGTACTCCTTGCGGACGTGAAAGGCTTTGTTAAGCCTTGGAGAGTCTTGATAGACTATGGAGCGTCTGACAATTATGTCAGACGGGATTCTGTTGAGAAGAGTCGGCTGTATGCCGAGGCCCTAGAGGCACGTTCTCGTGACGTTGTCACGGTCCGCCTTGCGACGGGCGTACAGGTTTCTGTACCCAAGGTCTCTATTGACCTTAAGCTGAAGTTTGCAGACTTCGACAGCTTAGAACGTTGCCTAGTCCTGGATTTGGACTCGAGGTATGACCTCATTCTGGGCATGAAGTGGCTGGAACGCCACGAGCAATGGATAGACTGGAAGTCTAAGTCCATTGGCTCAACGCACCCGCGGTCGGGTGAAGCATTGGCGAGTCATGAACCCACCTTTGCTCGATCGCAAAAGCGATTCTGGCGTGAGATGCCAGAGATTGGGATGTATGAAATGATCATTCCCAATGGCGTTAAGGAAGAGTTCCTTAACGAGGGGGATTCAGCGGTTAAATCCCCACGCCGTTATAGGCGAGACTGGCGAGTCGCCATTGGTAGAGGTGGATTCCTCTGAGGCGACTCCTGTGGGAGGGGTAGAGACCCCTGTGATTAAGCGCGACGCGCTTCCAAGAGAATAGACCAGAAGTTTGTCTCTTTCGCACGTCGGAAATGATTCCGACTACGCCGATATAGGTGAGACCGGCGAGTCACCGGTGGTAGAGTTAGAGACCTCTGTGGATAGGCGCGTGGCGCTTCCAATAGATGGGGCAATTGACTCCCCCCATCTGGGTGTCGGGATGAGTCCCGAGGCCAGTAGTCAGCAGTCCTACAAGATGATGAATAGTGTGACAGGTGTTGTCACAGAAGGCGTAAGCTTGGAACGTTTGCCTGGGGTAGGCGAACTGTTGTCGTTGGAGGAGATGTCCTTCAACGAGTTTGAAACTGCTTTGAAAGCAGATGAAATCGACGAGGTCGTCGTGTTGCGTCCGGAAGAGGAGTTGAACTCCTCATCCACGATGGACGAGTCAGTTTTGGTGAAAACCAAACAGGCATTAAATACCCGAAGCGGCCTCAAGATCCTTGCGGATCCTGAGGACCTTACCATTCCTTGTTAAAGCAATTCGGAGATGTCATTAGTGACAACCCGCCGATGGGGTTACCACCGGATCGGGGAGTCCGACATGAAATTGATTTGGTTCTTGGAACCAAATACTGCGTCACGAGGCAGTGTCCTCTCCCCAAGGAACAATGCGACGTCATCGATGCATTCTTCAAGGGGAAAGAAGAGGCAGGGATGGTACGGTAGAGCAAGTCTCCCCACTCATCTCCCACTTTTTTGTGTTCGTAAACCGAACGGAAAGTGGCGCATTGTGCATGCGTATAACAAGCTGAATGCAGCTACTGTACCCATGCAGACTCCGATTCCTCGGAAGGATGTCCTCCAGAACAATATGTCGGGCTGTACTGTATACAGTGCCTTAGATCTGGTGGACGGGTATCATCAGGTGCTCATGCGAGCGTCCGATATTCCGCTTACAGCGGTCATCACGCCTAGCTGCATGCTGTGGGAGTGGCTTGTTATTCCACAAGTGCTTTCAAATGCACCAGCGACTTTTAATCGCTTGGTGACTCAACTCTTCCGCCCTCATAGGAAGTACGCTCAGACGTACTTCGACGATATATTCGTTCATAGTCGTGCATAAGTCGACTCGTCTGATGTTCAGACGCATCTGATACACCTTCGAGCGGTGCTCGAATGTATGCGAGAGCATAAGTTATATGCGAACGCATCCAAATGTATATTTGGTGCTGAGGAAATTCCTTTGCTCGGATGCTTCATCGGTAAGGATGGAGTGCGGGCGGATCCCGCGAAGGTGAAAGCCATTGTGGAGTGGCCGTCGCCTGTAAATATTAGAGATTTACGGAAGTGGCTTGGATTAGTGTGGAGAAGCGTGCCCAAAATTTGGCACACTTCTGGTCAAGTTTTGTCAAGGCATTTGGTCTAATTTCGGATTGGTTTAAACAAGGGGGGCTTTTCAGCCTATCAGACTCAAGAAGTGTCAAGAACGCAAGTTTTGGTGAGTTACCCGACTTTGGGTATTTTACATATTTTTGTGGGGGTACATTTAGGGACTATAGGGTAGTAATATTTTAGTTGTGGTTTTACCTTTTAGGACATAGGTTGTACCTTTAAGTAAGGAAATCTTTTAGCTTTCGGATAAGTGGCTAAAACCTCTTCTGGTCTTGGTTCACACCACAGCTAGGGGTCGCCGTTCTTCTCTTTTCGTACACTAGTCGCCTCCGCCCACCGCGGAGTGTTTGGGGGCAGAGGGTCGAATTATCCCCTCTCGCCCATTATACCCGGTCTGGACGCGCCGCACGCGCACTTTGGCCCACCGGAAGTCCCTCGACGGGAGTACGATTTGGCGATCTCAACACCTCAACTCAAGTACGTTTGGAACGTGCTATTCACTGGATTGGTCTTGGCGTGGAGATATCGTTTGTGGAGTTCCACGAGCATATTGGGTCTTTACGCGGACATATTGTCTTGTTTTAATATTGGTTGGAAACTAGACCGGTTTTGGTCTTATTTCGTATTGGTCAGGGGCTAGAGCGGAACGGTCGGTCTACCCTCTATTATTTCGTATTGGTCAGGTCTTGATCGTTTGGACGATCGACCTATTGGAAGTTATCTCTTGGAAGTGTTTTTGGTCTGTTTGTGTCTGGGGTGAAGAGTTCCGCCCCAGAGATACCTACCCAGATCGGTCTTCTATATTCAAGACCGGTTCGATCCAATCTGCGATCCCGATCCACCGAGTGTGTAAATAGCCCATTTCATCGGGTACACAAGGTGAGATGGACACTAAACAATCGAACCAAGTGGGTTCTGATGACGACCGGTCGTCTGCTTGAAGCGGACGATCGGACCAGATCTCGAGTGGTGGTCCGCGGAGTACCCCCTCCGAAAGTTGGAAGGCTGGGCGCGATGGTGGTAGTCAGGTTATCGATGCTAATGTTTTCGATTTCGAACTTGACTCCACCACAATGGTGCGCGTGCCCGGATCATTTGGCGATCGTGGATATCACCGTGCCGATATTCCATCAAAAATTGGATTCGAAGATTTGAATGATTTGAATATGGAGTCGTTCTGGAGAGGACGTAAGGAAAGGCTATCGCCTTACGTTCTCGTTGTTGATAAAGATGGCGATGTCCGATCTGGCCTGGTGGAGGACCAGATCGGGATTAATAAGTTTTTTCCTCCCCAAAAGGCTCCCACCGGAGCCGATCGGGACTATAGCAGGTCTTGCTATAGTTCCGGAAAGTATCAGGACCTTGGTCCTGATCCTATGTATATGAATGAAAAAATTGATGGAAAACTAAAAGATGAAAATTACTCGGAGGCTGACTGAAACGATCCGGTCTACCTCCCTAAAGTCCCCAAAGTACCCAAGGTGCCCATAAAAGGGCTTGGAATGCCACCCGACGAAGACGACTTCGAAGAAAAGTCGAAGGTCGGGGATGAGGCTATCACCGAACAAGACCTGGACAAGATGTATTATGTTATTGAATTGAAGCGATTTGTTCGCCAAAACCAGGTCTTTCGGGTGTTGGACCCCCATATCCCCGACCTTCTTCTCGGTCCCAATACCGAGCCGATCCAGAGTGATCGACCATTACTGCTCGTCAAGAATTTGGTGGCGATGTTGGCGGAGGTTGGCATTAAAATGCAGAACCCCGCCGGTGTCAATAAATTGTTTGAATTTGATGCTTGGAGACTGGAGGCGTCGATGTCGGACCTCCACGACCGTTTGGTGCCACTGGTGGGGGCGGTTCGCCGCCCAACTCCCACCACGGCAATGAAGGTCGCCGAAGCCTTCACAGAGCTTGTTGACATTGGTTCCGATGATGAATCGATCTACCAGTCTCCACCGGCTTCTAACAGCTCATCAGAGTTGGAGACCGGTGTCGAGCGGATGACCATGGGGGTGGACCATGCCCGGTCTGAACAAAAAAGGGAAATGCGGCAGCAAGGGGCTGCTTGCCAGTCGGGGCTCCAGCAAGCCCCACAGGCCTCAGTTCCGCAAAAGGAGGGTATCAACACGTTGCCCATGACGCCAGTCAACGTCCAAGCCATGTTTGAGACGATGATGCAACGTTTCATGGAAGAACGGGTTAGACCACCTATGCGCCCACATGTCCAAGACCGGTCTACCTGTCAAGGTGTCAAGGTGCAAAGATATGGATATGGAATCGGTAACATCTATGGATAATCCTATTAGAAGTGATAAACCAACCGGCAAGGGAAGGCGCAAGCCGCAACCGGCAAGACCGCGTATACCAAGCAAGACAAGTGACTGTGATATGGAGTCGGTCGGCGGTCTTGACGACCATGGTGGGTCAGATGGTACAGGCGCAGGCAAGGTGCGCAAGGCTAACCTAGCCTCCACTACTGCCTACGACTTTGGATCTGCTGCGATTCCGCGCATCCGTATGGCCACGACGACCGACCTCAAGGACTTCACCGGCAAGGATGCTGATGAAGACCAGGCCCGGTCTGGTTAAGTCGGGTCAAGTCTGCGTTCCTGCGAGACCAGACCCCAATAGGCGAACGTTGTTTAATCTTCCGGGATTTTCTAAAAGGAACGGCTGCGAACTGGATTCAACAGTTGGGTCGGGGCGTCCGGTCTGACTGGGACCTGTTATGTGCGGAGTTTGAAGGTCAATATTGTAACTCCGGATTTTCAAGCGCCCGTAAGTACCACCATATGCAGAAGCGGGCCGACGAAACACCAATCGAGTATTTGCATCGGTTGAACGTGGCTGAACTTCGCTCCGGCAGAACAATCAAAGAGAATAACCCGCCGAACGGTGCCGCCTTAGAACATGTGGGTCACAATATTAGTACCCTTGACGATCAAGAACTGGCGGACCAGCTTACTCTACTGCGTCTCAAGGATGCGGGCGAAGTCGAACAGACCCTGCGGACGTAACAACAGTCGCGTAGTACGAGAGCGAAGACCGCTGGTGGATCAGGTCGCTATCGTTCCAAGACCCAGACCGATCCGGTCAAGAGACCTTGGGCCAGACCGACCCAAGCGGTCAAGGCAATTGTATCTGATGACAGCACGGGGTCAGAAGTGGAAAGTGGAAGTCCATCCAGCCAGGAGTCATCGGATGAAGACCAGTATCGTTACGTCTATGTTGCGGGACCTGCCCCGAAGACCAAGTCGAAGTCCGTGTCCAGGTGGACCGGAAGGGAAGGAACGGAAGCAAGTCCGATCCAGAACGACCTCGTCAAAAGTGCTCCCACTGTGGGTCGAGCAAACATGATGGTCCAAACTGCTGGAAGAAGATGGTGTGCAAGAAGTGCGAGAGACGCGGCCACCCGACGGACCACTGCCTCTTCGTATGCAAGTCATGTGGAGAGATCCACTAGGCCGGCCACTGCAAGATTGAAGAATTTTTTAACATGATATGCAAGTGGTACGTGCCGGACAAGCACGCGGGGATGCTGCCGCCGGACGCAGCAAAGATGTTAAGCTAGAACGCTCGCCAGGTTGGAATCTGGATCGAGCCGAGCGTTCTACGGTTCACATCTATGCATATGTAGGCAAGGAGGATAAGACCGACAATACACGTTCTATTCCAAATTGCGTCGACCGAGACCATCCGGTCTACAGTCTGAAGACCGATGAGTACTCCCGGACTAAGGTGGTTATGCCGTTGGACTTGCTGCCTGGAGAATCCCTCGGATACTGGAAGTATCACGCGCCTGATAAATGGTTCAAGTAGGCGAAAGCCTGTGGAAATATTAATAACCAGAAGGCGACGATGTTGTTCGAGTCTGGAGCTGAAGCATCGATAATCGACTCCGCCTTTGCTCGTAAGGTCGGATGTCGTATAGACGATACCCAGAGACAAGAATGCTTCGGGATCGGCGAAAACTCTTATATGACCGAAGGAAGAACGCGTGTGAAAATTACTTTGTCGGGATCGCTGGTCTACTTTTTCAGCGCTTGGGTTGGCAAGTTGGCTGGTCAAGACGCTTTACTAGGAATGGATTTCATGGTCCCAGCTGGTATTCGCCTAGACCTGTCACATGGAGTGCTTACGCTCCCGGATGAGGTCCAGGTCCAGTTGGCTGGTCGAAGACCTCTGTATGGTTCGTATACCGATCTGTTCCGGTGGGACCAAGACCTCACTATCCCAGTTGGTCGGTCTGCCGATACCCCGGTTGAGAAAGGTTTTCGTTCGAGGTAGTTGTGGTTGACCAGCGGCGATCGGTGGGTCTCGACCTTCGTAAAGAGTGCTGGTCGACGTTATTTTGTCCGTGTTACCAATATCGGTGACAGGCCGCTGACACTGGACAATAACACTATTGTCGGTATGTGGTTAGCAGAAGGGAAGGTACCAAGGAAGATGGGGTTCGTCTCGATTGGATCGAGGCGGTATGTCGAGTGGCAAAACCTGGCATACCAATCGACCACCGATCTTATCAGCGATGATGGGTCGGTGGAAGAGGATACCTCACCTTTAGTGGAAAGACCAAGTTATGTCACCCCAAAAAAGATGTTGGTCCGAAGAAAGGCGCCGCAGTCACCAGGAACGGTGGACCATCAAGTAGACGATCCAAGGTTAGTCAACGTGGTTTCAGCACAAGACCAGGCGAAAGCGGAGCAAGAGGTGGAAGAAGGAGAACATGAAGTTGCTAGGTCGGACCATGACGGTATTCCTAATCAGACCGATATCAGTGAAGGACAGCCCGTCGATCAAGACCAGGGGCGTTCAGCCGGTCCAGATGGTCTAGGTGATATCACCCCAGAAGATGAACAAGTCTGTATACATGAAGGCGTGGAACAGTACATTCAGGAGCTGGAAAGCCAAATGGCAGTCCTCCCTGAAGTTTCTGCCGACTCTCCCGAAGTTACAATGGATGATTTACAAGTGGGTGATCAAGACCTTAACAGTCCAGACCAGATCGAGCAGTTGAAGAATATCATATGGAAGAAAAGACATCTGCTGATCGGAAAGGGCAATGCCTTACCACCTGCAGCCCGTGGTGCGATTTGCGATATTGACGTTGGAGATGCCAAGCCGATTGCTCAGCGATGTCGACGCGTGGCGCCACAGTACCGGGAAAATCTTTCTGATCTTATCAAAGGACTGTTGGCTACCAAGATTATTTGACCGTCGACCTCGACATGGGCCTCGCCGATCGTAATTGTTATCAAGAAGAACGGCTTCGACATTAGGTTGTGCATCGACTATCGGCTGGTAAATCGGTTAACTAAACTTATGGTGTACCCGATGCCGCTGATTAAATATTGTTGGAAGACCTGGACAATACCTTGTGGTATTGTTCGCTGGACATGGCAAGTGGATTTTGGGTGGTCTCGATGACTGATCGAGCCCGTGAGATTTCCGCATTTGTGACACCGTTTGGTCTTTTCGAGTGGAACCGTATGCCGTTCGGTCTGAAGAACGCACCCCAGATCTATCAAAGGTTGATAGACAACGCACTGTACGGACACTTCAAAATCAAGACCGATCGGGACCCTGCCGAAAGTTATGATGTGTTTACAGAGGGTGAACCCGATCGGGAAAGAAGACCGTCCGTTCTAGGGAGGCGGTCGTACATCGACGACATTCTGATACCTGCCTCTTCATGGAACGATCTGTGCGAGAAGGTTGAACGATTGTTGGAGACATGCCGACCGCTGGAACCTATCTATCAGCGCCATAAAAAGTTTTTGGGGTATGTCCAAGGTCGCCTATTTAGGTCATATGGTCTCGAACAATGGTCTAGAGGCTAATCCTAAGGACCTGGATTCGTTAAGCAACCTCCCGTTTCCCAAGTCTCTGAAGGCAATGCAGTCCTTCCTAGGAAGTTTAAACTACTACAGCCGCTTCATCGAAGATTTTACTATCTACGCGGCTGTGTTGTATGAGCTCCGGGAAGTGGACTACCATATGTTGCGCGAAGAAAACCGGGCAACTTTACATGGGGGCGCCGACTCTGGTCTTGCTGCAGATTGTCCGCAAGTGGAGGCCGAAGACCATATGAAGCGTGCAAAGTTTGCTTTTGGTATGTTGAAGGCTAAGATGGTGACGGCACCGATTTTGAAGCATTTCGATCCCGAAAAGGTCCCGACCATTATTGTATATGCTAGTCAGTGGGCCATTTCGACCACTCTAGTACAAGATCATGATGGTGTGTACCATCCGGTCACGTTCACCAGCAGAACGCTGAAGCCAAATGAAGTGAACTATGAAATTGTCGAGAAAGAAGTTCTGGCGTTGCTACGAATTCTGGATGTGTGTTACAACCTGCTGGTCGGCCAACCTATAAAGGTCCTGTCAAGGCGGTCTACTTTGGCCTGGCTATTATCAGCCAATGGGATGGACGGACGTCTAGGCAGATGGTCGGAGGTCTTGTCGCAGTAGACCCTCGAGGTCGTTAAGTGCACCAGGGGCGAGGAAGAGATATTGGGCACATTAGCTGCCCGTATCACCCCTCGGTCTGAAGTGGACGAGGCATTGACAGCGATTTCCCCGAGGAAGAAATCTCGGCAGTCAGTTTCGAGACCACCACCGACCGTCGATCATGATGAAGAGCTCTTGGTCTTAAGTTTTGACGGATCAGCAAGCGTGAAGAAGAAGGTCGGCGCCTATAGTGCCATATTGTGGAAGTTGCCACAATGGTCTATAGTTGCAGCCGCTGCCGATTTCACGACGGATATTACTGTTAACGAGGAGGAGTACCGAGGTCTACTTCTATGTCTGGACCTGCTGTCGTCGCAAGAGAAGGGGAGAGTCATCATATGTGGTGACTCCAACCTAGTGATCAGGCAGATCACCGGAGAGATCGACTGCAAGGCTCCACGGCTGAGGTCGTTAAATGATCGGGTAATGAAGGCATTGAAAGACCATCCCAACCACGAGCTGTTGCACGTGAAACGCGACTGGAACAGAAGCGCCGACTACCTCGCGACCAAGGCCATGCGAGACCAGACCGGGGCTACGGTCACCGAGGAGGCCGTTCTTGATGAATTGATGAATATAAACAGGCTCCCCGAGGTGATCGGACCCAAGAACGCTCCGGACCAGGTGCATGTGATGGTCGCGACTAGACCGAAAGCTCGGAAGTCCCACCAACCGTTTTCAAAGGAAAGGTTGAGTGAATCTGCTGTGCAACGACTAAGGGCAGAACGGATCCTCAAGGCGCAGGACGAAGAAGAATGGATTGTGAATTTAAAGACCTACCTGCGCGGTGAATTGTCTAAGTTGACGAATGGTCAAGCGAAAGAATGTGCCAAGATCGCAGACAGTTACGAAGTGGATGAGGATGGTTTACTATATTACTGCCGCGATGCCGACCAAGACAGTGCAGACCGGGACCGATTGGCGAAATTGGTGATACCTGAGTTGCTGCAGCCGGATGTCCTCCATCACTACCGTGTGAGTCTAGAAGGGGGACATCAGGGCATAGGCAGAACGTATCACAAGATCAGGTCCCACTTTCACTGGAGAGGTCTTTTCCGAAGTGTACAGAAATATGTGGGTTGTTGTACGGATTGCGAGACCGGAAAGGGTAGACCGGTAATCAAAGGGCGATCACCCGGAAATATCGAAGCTACCTACCCTTTCCAGGTCATAGCGATGGACCATATACCGTCGCTACCTAAATCGACATATGGCAATACTGAGTTGTTGATCTGGGTAGACCTGTTCACCGGTCTAGTTATTGCGAAGGCAAGTGCGTCCCGGTCTGCCGAGCAGATCGCCAAAAGTTACGAAGAATGCGTGTTCCGAAGGTTCGGCGCCAGCGAGGTCATCAGACACGACCGAGAACCCGGTTTCATGGCCTAGGTGTTCCGGTCGTTTAACAATATGCTGGGCCAGAAACAGAGCGCGACGATGGCATATCGTCCGCAAGGGAATGGATCGGCAGAACGTATGGTACAAACTATTACAACAGCAATCAAGATGTACGTTGCCGATCCAGACCAGCGCGATTGGGACGAATACGCAGAAAGGCTGGTGTTTGCACTCAACTCGTCGACCGATCGGGTCCGAGGAGAAACGCCTTTTTATCTTGCGTATGGATGGGACCCCCGGTCCACTCTTGAAGCCGCGATACCTATAGGCTGCACTCGGACCCGCGATCGTGATGCTCGACGTTGGCGCATGCAGGTCCAGAAACATTACCAGAATGCAAGAGAAATTGTCAACGAAAAGTTACGTCAAGCTACACAAGACCGGGCAGACCGGAACAACGACCAGGTCCAATCCCACGGTATAGAACCAGGGGCGAGGGTATGGTTGTACCTAGACCGAGTGAAGGAGGGCTATGCGAAGAAGCTGGATCACATGTGGCACGGTCCTTTCCGTGTTGCCGAGCTGATTGGTGAACACGCTGCCCGTCTAGTAACAACCGGCACGGACTACAAGGTCTTCCCGATCGTACATGTGTCCAAGTTAAAACTGGTCCGAGAATTTCCTGATCGTCCCAAAATGTCCTGTCTAGTAGACGAGGCAGAACGGTTTGATTTAGATGAAGCATTACTGCCGGAGGACAGTTGGGAACGACCGCTGGAGAAGGACGAGTTTGAAGTGGAAAAGGTCTTAGATGTCCGATCGGTCAAGAAGACCAGGTTCGGCCGGACCCACCGAGAATATCTGGTCCGATGGAAGGACCATGATGAAACAACTTGGATCGATGAGTCCGACCTGAACTGTGGAGCACTACTACGAGAATTCGAACGGGACCGAGTCAGTCGGAACCGTTTCGCAGTGATGCAGACCCATGAAGACCAAGACCAATACATGCAGTAGCATCGGTCTTCCCGACCGGTGTGAAGAGGTGGAAGGTCTTGTGTCTTGTGTCTTGTGTATTGTATATTGTGAATATATGACGAATTGGAATAGTGGAGTGACGAACGTGGATTGTTTTTTCGCGATGTAAGTGGAACGGTTGGTGATAACGTGTCTAGTGCAACTCTGGAGAAAGTGGTGGAATTAGCTCAAGTGATTTGATGACCGAACATGTGAAAAAGAACGATGATATATATTAAGTATTATCTGGTCGACTGCTTACGACCTCACTCGCCATCACCCCACAGACGGCCGACGGTCAACGACGGATGCTTTTCAACTTGGTGCTGGTACTGGTTACGCCAAGGTTCTTGTTGGTCTAGTTGGACCAAAGCATCCTTGAGGTCCAAGACCGGTGTAATGCACCCAAGACCGGGAAAGGAGCTGCTTGGTCAGGGTGGACCGGCGTAAACAACCGATCTGCCCTGGCGACCATGGCAAAGTATCCTCACGCGTTCGTGGCGGAAGGGAAGAACTGTCGATTGCCACGTTGGCCAACAAAGCATCTTTGTGGAGCTTGGACGTCCCATGCAAGACCGTAGGTGTTGACTTTGTCGACGCATGAGGTGGTGGAACGCCACCATGCGGACCGGTCTTCTTGTTCTGCTCCGAAGTCGATGCAACTTGAACAAAACTTTCATGTGGACTTGTTCGCGACTTGGTTGGGATGGGGAAAGCAAACTCCGAATCACCGTAGTCTTCGCCGGAGTCATCCCAGGACGAGAACTCTGAATACTTGGCATGGTCAGCACCGGCGGTCGAGGGCGCTTGATTTTTGGAGATGTTACTGTCGTCATCCTCGTCCAAGCTTGAGTCCATGAGAAGCGCCTGCGTCTTGGCTCGCTTATGGGGCACCGCACGCTTCCCTTCGAGTTCAGGGTCGCACGCTATGCCCCGCGCCCTCGAGATACCCGGCGCGTCCGCGCGATTCTTTGATTTGTGTGCAATTTCGGGCTGGAGAATTTCGGCCAATGAACGGCCTTGGTCTTGGTCCCGGTGTAGGTCCACCAAGGCGGCCGAAGCAGACCGGTCTACGCTGGAGGCAGCAACCGGATGCCGACGAGGACGCAACAGGTCAACCAAGCGCTGATGACATTCTTTTAATACCGCCCGACGACCGTTCGCTGCCTGCGTCCAATCGTTCGACTTGCGTTCACAAGACCGGACCTCCTCGGTCTGGTCTTGAATCGAAATTCGGAGCTCGGTGAGACGCCTCTCGAGGTCGTCGCTTTGAATGCTCAACGTGGTCTGGTCAAGCAGGGCTTCTGCTTGATGCTGTTGGACCAGCACAAGCTGCTCCCGAAGATGAAGCTGATGAGCCTCCAAGCGGGTAAACCTATTGCGCGCGTTTATTAGTCCGGTCAAAATCTGACGCAGCTGGAGGTCATGCGTGTTCGACTGCCGATCGGCGGCAAGCAGGGCATTGATCGCCTTGCTGATGCCAGGAGGTATAAGGGCTGGAGGTATACGGGCTGAAGACAAACGAAGGTTAGAACAGGTCCAAGGTGAAGACCGGACATGCATGCTTACGTTGTGTCGACTGTTGAGCAATCTGCACCTGGAGACGTGCGATCTCTTCAAGTGCGTATTGCAACTGCGCGTCGGTCCCGGTATGATGCCCTGCCGATGTCTGAGGTGCAGTAGAACGATGGGAGCTGCCAGACCGGACCGACCGGACGGGCGAAGTGACATGCGATGACGTGGTATGCGAGGTGCCTACAAGAACGGTCCTTAAGGAAATACAAGAAGGTCAAGTCCAGCAGTGCAAGTACCTGGAACGGATGAAGAAGATGGTTGCTCCATGTCGGAAAAGTCTGAATGACCAAGGTTCAACTGAATCTGATGGACTCGGGGGCGGCTGTGGAGAAGCGTGCCCAAAATTTGGCACACTTCTGGTCAAGTTTCGTCAAGGCATTTGGTCTGATTTCGGATTGGTTTAAACAAGGGGGGCTTTTCAGCCTATCAGACTCAAAAAGTGTCAAGAACGCAAGTTTTGGTGAGTCACCCGACTTTGGGTATTTTACATATTTTTGTGTGGGTACATTTAGGGACTATAGCGTAGTAGTATTTTAGTTGTGGTTTTTTTAAGTAAGAGGCTTTTGGTCGTGGTTTTACCAAGTAGAAGTCTTTTGGTTGCAGGATTTTTCTAAGTAGAAGTCCTTTGGTCTTGGTTCACACCACAGCTAGGGATCGCCGTTCTTCCCTTTTCGTACACTAGTCGCCTCCGCACGCCGCGGAGTGTTTGGGGGCAGAGGGTTGAATTATCCCCTCTCGATCATTATACCCGGTCTGGACGCGCCGCACGCGCACTTTGGCCCACCGGAAGTCCCTCGACGGGAGTACGATTTGGCGATCTCAACACCTCAACTCAAGTACGTTTGGAACGTGCTATTCACTGGATTTGTCTTGGCGTGGAGATATCGTTTGTGGAGTTTCACGAGCATATTGGGTCTTTACGCGGACATATTGGCTTGTTTTAATATTGGTTGGAA